>OZ018317.1:186935787-187640641 GCA_963969495.1 Ceratothoa steindachneri | reverse complement strand
GGAAGGAATATACATGGCGCGGGTAAAAGAGACCCTAAGGCGGCGTATACAAGCCTCCCTGGGTCAAATACAAGCCTCCCTGGGTCAAATACAAGACCAATGAAACTGCTATTCAACCACTTCCAGCCGTACCCCATTGAGAAAAGTCTGGGCCAGGGTGGAGACGTGGATACCGGCAGAAGTGCACCACCTTGGTCTTGGCCAAGGAAAAACTCAACTTGTGCGGTTCAATGCCTGTTGTAGTCGACGCTCCACAGTTGGCATCTGGGCCGCGCCAAAAGAGATCGAAAGGTCGTCCACCTAAAGCATAGCGAGAACATCTTCCTGCAGCACCGAGGTGATGCCGTTGATGCTCAGGGCAAAGAGTGTGACACTGAGGACACCTTCCTGCGGGACACCCTCTTCCTGCTCCTTTGGGCCGGAGAGGGCTCCCCCACCACCCGTATGCGGAATCGACGATCTCGCAAAAATTCAGATATAAACATTGGGAGGCGTCCCCTCGCCCCCATCGTGTGGATAGTCTCCATGATACCGTATCGCCATGCAGTATCATAGGCCTTCTCCAGATCGAAAAACACTGGCGTAGTGCTGTCTACGAACGAATGCCTCGCAGACGGCATTTTCCAGTCGGAGCAGAGCATCCGACGTGGAGCGGAACTTGCGGAAGCCGCACTGTGCAGAAGAAAGTGCCTCTGCTATCCAAGAAAAAGGCTAATCTAAGATTTACCAATTTCTCCATCAACTAACACACGCAAGAGGTTAGAGAGATTGGGCGAAAACTAGCGGGAGTAGAGTGATATTCCCCCGGTTTGCGAAAGGCAAGCACATTAGCGATTCGCCAGGAATCCGGGAGGAGACCCTCCACCCAGATCTTGTTGAACAAATCAACAAAGGCCATGCCTCGCTCACCCAGGTGTCTAGCATGGCGTACGGAACATCGTCTGGACCATGGGCGGTGGCCGCGCACGAAGCAAGAGCGGAACGCAAATCAATCAAAGGTAAAGTCTAGCCGGAGGCCTTCCGCGGCATCCCGGCTAGGCAAAGCGGAGAAAGCGTTCGCGAAGGATTCCGCCACGGACGCGGGGTACGAGATTGCGGTCCCATTGTCTTGGATAACGGGAGGGTAGTCCTGCGAGAACTTTATCAGAATCCTTTTGACTCACTTCCACACCTTTGTTAGAGGGGTCTTCACGTTAAGTGAAGACGCGTATGCCCGCCATAGCGGGCCCTAGTCCTAGCCCGACGAAATTCACCGACAGTGAAATCGTTCGGGCGTCCCTTATAGCGCATGTAAGCATAACGGTTTTACTTAAGGGCAGTCTCACACTCGGCTGACCACCACGGGAGTGGTCGGTGTGCAAAGCGGCCAGAACTTCTAGGAATAGTAGTTGGCCCGCGACGATAAGGTTGCCGGAGAACTCAAAGGTCTCGTCTACCAACCTAAACTCGTGGAATGAGAGAATTCAGTCACCTCCTGAAATGCAGACCATCGCGCCAGAAAATATTTGAATGGGAAAGTGATCATTACCATGGAGGTCATCGACCCCCCCCCCTCAAAATCAGGCTGTGCATCTGGAGAGCACAAAGATCGAAAGGCAGGAAAATTAAGCGGTTCTCGGGCAGTGATGCGTAAACTTGAGTACATCTCAAGCTCGTCGATCAGATCGGCAAGGACTTGACCCCAGGGATTAATAGAGTAGTCTCCTCGGAGGTGGAGTCTACCGTTTCGATCTCCTAGCAAGAGAAAGGGCCTCCTCAACGGTGCCACGACGTGGCGTAAGTTCCCCAGCGTCGAAGGCGGCTAACGGTGGAATGTACGGGCGTAAATAATAGTATACCTCCTGTTAAGGTGCAGCTGCAAAGCTACTGCCTGAAAGCAGTTATCTAAAGCGAAGAACGGAGACATCCTCCCATCCGGCTCCCATCTCGTGGTGCTGGTGGTGGTGGGGTCGCAAAACCCTTGTATCCAGGGAGGGTAAGCAGGGGACATGCGCCCAGCATAGTCTCTTGGAAAAAGATAGCTAACGGGGAAGGGGACAAGACGAGCCTCCGCAACTCCTCCTAGTTGGCCCGGAGTCCGCGGCAATTCCATTGAAGGAATATGCCCTCCAGGCCTAGCTCGGAGGAGATGCGGGGGCCCTCAAGGGAATGGCTGTACGCTTTCCGGAAACACAGATTGGCCTCTGATGCAAGGAGAGACGAGCTGCCCCGCGCAATGCACTGTACGACCTCTTCCCGGCATCTTGCGAGAATAGACAAGTTGGCTCTCTATTGGGGACATGCGAAGACAAGTGTAGTGGGTCGAGCCCATCTTATCCGTAGTCAAACTTCGAATGAACAAAAAGTGGTAGAAGAGTGCAACACACGAAACCAGAATGTCCATGCGGGAACAAGAGACACTAAGGGTGCGAATATAAGCTTCCCAGGTGGGGCACAGTCGAAAACAACCAAGAAAACAGAATCCACCACTTCAATACATATCTACCGCATTTACGAACAAGTCCGGGTCGTAGGGTGGGAGGACAAGGATAGCGGCAGAAGTGCATCAACTTAGTCTTGGTGAGGAAAACGAGATTGGGTTAAATAGCAGTTGCAGTTGGCAGTTCTGACGGACTATAGAAGATTGCAATGTCGTCTACTTGGAGTGTACCAAGTTCCGTCAGCACAGGTGATGCAGTTTATGTTCAAGGACAATACCCTACGGAACGCCCTCTTCCTGCTCTATTGGGTGGGAGATGCCTCCCACCAGCAGTACGCGAGTCACCATGCTGTACCACAGGCCTTCTCCAGATCAGAAGGAATGGCGTAACTCTTGTCTATGAAGGAAGGCCTCGCAGATGGCATTTTCAGTCGGAGCAGAGCTTTGGACGTTGAGTCTAACTTATGGAAGTCTCTCCGTGGAGAAGCCGGGCGTCTTCTGGGGTCGAGGAAAAAGACTAATCTAATATTTACTAATTTATCCAAATTGCACACTCAGAAGGTTAGATTGGGCGGAAACCGGCCGGGGTAAAGTCAGCTCTCCCCAGTTTGCGAAAAGCGAGCACAGTAACGATTCGCCAGGAATCTGCAAGGATACCCTCTACTCAGATCCTGTTTAACAAGTAACAGAAAGGCCATGCCTCCCTCATCCAGATGTCTAAGCATGGCGTACGAGACATCGTCTGGACCAGGGGCGGTGTGCACGGAACGCAACTCTCAATGTAAACCTGTCTTTGAAGAGTTCTTCGTCCCTGGATGTAAAGACTAGTCGGGGGGGGGAGGGGCTTTAAACATTACCCGAATAAAGTGCTGGTGTAGCAGCATACGGGCTAGAAGGGTGCGGAGGAATCGGGCGCGAAAGACTGCAGGGGTCAGAGATTACAGTGCCACTCTGATGGAGAGGATTCATGTGAGAACTTACCAAGAAACCTTAAGTCTCTTTGACACATATGTAAGAAGGATCTTCCTATTAAGTGAACCGCCGTAAGTGGTCCACTAAAAGCGGGGAGGGTGATTCAAAACATACTCTAACCTACCCAAAAGTCGAAGAAATTTCCTAACGGTGGAATCATTCGGAGGCGCTTATAGCAGATGTAACTTCTGTCTGCGGGCCATCTCACACCTGGCTGACCACTAAGGAAGCAGTGGGCATCCAAAGTGGTCCATGTTCTAGGAAAAGTAGTTAGGCCCACTGGAATGAGGTTGCAGGAGAAAAACTCCATGGTCTCATCCACGGACGCAAACTCTTCGACTGGGACAGAACACGGCGTCCGCGCCAAGGTAAACAGTCCAGAAAATTATATTTGAATGGGAAAGTGATCACTGACAAAGAGGTCATCGACTCCCTCCCATCCAAAATCATATTGTGCATCCTGAGGTCACAGGGATAGAACAATACTGGTAAATGAAGCAGTTCTCGAGCAGTGATGCCCGAGAACATGTAGTTAAGACCCCTATCTATATATCGGTAAGGACCAGACCCCTGGGATTGATTGAGTAGTCTCCACAGAGTGGGTATCTACCGTTCAAATCCCCAATCTGTACAAAGGGCCTCGGCAAGTGTGCCACGACGCGGTGGAAGTCGACTGACTGAAATTAGTGTACCTCCTATCCAGGTGCAGCTGTACCGATACTGCCTGACAAAGAACCGAGCATGGTTTCCTGCATAAAGATTGCAAAGGGGGACGGGAGACTAGCCTCGGTAGCTCGTCCCAGTTGGCCCAAAGTACGCGGTAATTACATTGAAGGAATATGCTCTTAAGGCCTGGCTCGGAGATGCGGGGACTGTCTTTTAAGAGAAAACCCTCACAGGAATGACCGTATGCTTCCCGGATACAGTACTCTGGGCGATGTTGGCAGAACAAGGGGTTTGAAGGCGGCGTCAGCTTCCACGAGTTGTCGAGAAAGGCTGGGCCCTTTTCTAAGTGGCCAGACGTCCCAAGCAGCCCCGAGCGGACCTGGATAAAGTCCGCCCTTACCCTCGCGAATGAGGGACGATCATCATTTAATTCTCCAGGAGATACGGACCACATTGCTTCAAACAAGAAGGGTGTGGCTCTCCACAATTGACAGACTTTGCCATACACGATAGGGACTTTGTGTACAGCCTTGGATCAACTTACATAGACATCACTCCATGAGCGATTCGGATGACGGAAGTGCTGGCAGTAGTGGCACGTCAGCGTCAGTGGTATTAATGCCCTCAAGCCGTAGCAATACAAACCGGAACGCACCGACTCGTGGAGCCTGTCACAGTCGAACGCGACTAAGTGTAGGGGTGGGTCTCATCACACCTTCGACCTTGACCACCCCGTGGTCGGTCACCTCTAAAGTGACTTCTTTTAAGGAGTAGCCCACCATCTAGTGTCTGAAGGGCACTAATCATGGCCGCATGGGAGGGATCCCACGCATTCGTCAGGAGGCCGCCCGAGAAATGGGTAGGTTTCGCCTCTGCCAATCAAGCTAGCTAATGCTCTCCTCTCATCGATCAGGTTCCCCATGACCAACATGACGCCATCAGTGGAAGAAAGTGTGAAGCAAGCGGACTAAATGGCCAGCTAGTTTCAATGAGGGACCCAGAACAAAAATTGAAGCTACTCATAACACTTGCAACTTTGGTTTTTGCCAGTACCTCCCTGTCGAAGGGAGACTCGGAGGCGGATGAGCCGATCTTTGACTTCTTGTTATTCTTTTTACACAAGTAAAAAGCGACCCCAAGCTAGACGGACCGGCCTTAGCAGGATCCTTCTCGGATATGGAGAAGACCTTTGCTGTTAAATGGGCGCCAATCAGGGGTCTTCCTTTCTTGTGAATCCTCGGGGCCGCGAACCGCCCGAGGATAAACTTTGACATGGGCGGACACGGGTTTTGTCATCTGAGGCGGGATCCCCTAAGCAGGCACGCTGACACCTTTCAAACTCAAAATACAGGACAGCAGAGGGAAAGGTCCGAAGGGCCCCGCTATTCCTTGCCCCTCTGAGTGGGTTGGACCTATCGAACCACTACCAGAGAGGGCGATTCCGAGCTGACGTTTCCTTGGCACACCCCTATGAAAGGAAAGGGGGAGCGGCCGCTGGTGCAAAGATGGAGTCGTCCATGGAATACTCCAAAGAAGGGGGTGAGGGGGAAGCCAGCTCACGTGTAGGCGTAGACCACTTTTCATTTTGAGGTGTAGCTGCCCGAGGGGACGGGGGGCCTCGAAGGATTACATTTTTATTTTAAGAGCTCATCTGGCAACTGCCTACTTGGGCATTAGTCGCCGTATTAAAAAGAGCCTAGCACTAGGCTACTTTAAAATAAGATTCAAAAGCAAACAAAAAAAACCCTCAAAACTAAAAAGGAAAAGGCAACGAGCAGGACCGTGCGACCTATAAAGAAAAAAAAACTAGTTAAATAAAAGCGAGAAGGCCAGCCTCCCCCCCAAAAAAAAGTCTGCAAGTCCACCACTAAATGTGCACGAATCCGTCCCGAGTACAAGGGACAAGCGGTAGCGACCCCGCCCATGATGGTACCGGGACAGGTAAAGTGCGCGAAGATCACCCAGACTGGGACATTCGACAAGAATGTCCCGAACAGTCTGGGGGACGACGCAGGCGAGCGCTACATTAAATGGGGATGCGTCACACGAGTATGCCCAATTCAGAGACGACAGAAAGCGACCTCAAGCCATCGCGGCATTGGAGGATAGGTCCATGGAAACAGTCGCGGCGCAATGACACGCAACATTAAGTTCTCCTGGACCGTCTCCCATCTTCTTTGCCAAGCAGTCCGAAGAGCTGCCCGTATTCCTGCCATGTAGGCTTGTGTGTTGCAGAGCGAAACGCTGGTCCGGTCCTCGCGGCCTCTGGCGCCCTCATTCCCCGCAATTCCTATATGTCCAGGAACCCAGCAGAAAATAATCTAGACATCCACCCGGCTCACTAAAAACGTGACATCACGGATATCGCGAACCAGAGGGTGCGGAGATTCCAATGCCCCGAGAGCACTCGGTGCGTTCTGTGATTCGCTATAAATCACGATCCGGTCTCCGAACCGGGCACGTCACGTAATCTCTCCCGTACCGAGTGGTGTATTGCCACCAACTGAGCTGTGAAGACAGAAGCACCGTCCGGTAGAGCCCCGTTGACTTCAAACAGAGGGGATACGGCGTGTAAACCGACGACCCCTTCTTCGGACTTGGAGCTATCGATATACACTGCACGGTTCCAGCGTGACAAGAGATGTGCTCCAAAAAGGTCGCACGCAATACTCCTGGCGCTGTACAAGATCTGGGAACAGAGGCGTGACAAGTAGTGAAAAGTGGTAGCCTCCAGGGTGGCGTCTTGGGCAGAACCAGAGGTGCCACCTGCCTGAGAACTATATGTAGCTCTCGAAAGAGTTTCCTAGCCCTAAATCCAAGGGCTTAGGGTATGACTTGCGTCCCTCGGCGGCATAAGCACCGTCGAGATCAGCTGCGGATGCTTTGAGAGCCGTTGGCGACAAAGGGACACGCTGCGCTCGTGCGTACAGGCAAGTAATGCATTGCACAGCGCATAGATAATGCCATCTCTCCAGCATCGACAAGCAGGCTCTCAATAGGGGAAGTGCGGAAGGCACCGGCCGCCAAGCGAAGGCCGGTGTGGTGGATCGAGTCTACCTTCCGCAATAGACACTGCTGCGGATGCATAAAACTCACATCCGTAGTCGAGCCGAAGGATTACAAAGAGCAAGCCGTTTGCCGCATGACGATGGCGAGAGGAAAGTCCATCCACCAGTCCAAGGAGTGTCGCGTTACCTCATCCTCTCCGCCGCGCTTGGAGGCTGATCTCTAGGCGCTTCCGGTCGCCCACTATTGCTCTATTGTAGCCATAGTAAGTGAAAATGTGCATGGAAAGTAGATACTATGACCTGCCAATGCCTTGAGAGGTTAAGAGAAAAGTCTCTTTAGTATCAGAAAATTGCAGACCGATTATTTAGACATACTCGGCCCACAGGTTGGGGCTAAGAGGGACCTTTACAACCTTGCCCGCCATTCAAGTGAATTTATCCTAGAGCTTTGAGCATAAGGGATGGTGCCGACGTATCGTTCCCCATTGTGTACTGGAATTAAGTGAGAAGTACAAATAAGGTGTGATCACCTATCATCATCCCATCCCGGGAATGGCGTGCACTCCACCCAGGGACCATGGATAGAGAACTGAATTCTTTCTAGGTGAACAGTTCTCCTGTTACAAAGTGAAGGTACGCAAAAGGCATGGCGCTGTAGGTGAAAAAACAAAAAAACAAACAAAGCAGCGCAGAGTGATTTCACGTCAACCCATTGGTAGTTTTCCTAATTTGAGCTCGAGCAGGGAGGATCTGCAGCTCCCCCGGGAACCAAGTGTAACAGGCTACATAGCGTACACTCCTGCGGAGGGGTGGGGGCAACGCCTCCGCCCCTTACTAACCTATTCATACTTGGACATCTGGATCTCTAAGATTTTGAAAGACCAAAACAGGACATCAATTTCCAGTAGTGATGACAATACCGCTTCCACCTAGGCCGGCATGACACTAGTGTTGCCAAATCTCAGCTACTGCATTACCCCAAGCACTGTGTGGAAGCAAATGTTCCCCCCCCCCTCATTTTGCTACAGTGGAATAAAATATACACTAGTTCCAGTTAATTATTGTACACTACAGACTGGCCAAGTGAGACTTACGCGGCAATAAACATGGCAGTGGTCCCGACAAGCTGAAGTTTATCCCGCTTGACTGACATATGAGAGAGGAAGCGATCGATGTAGGAGACGGCGAGGAAGAGGGTCTCTGTTTGTAAGGTGTACTCCTCGCTCACTTCCACCAACCAGTCGACGAGAATCCAACGCATCGACGCAGTTATATCCGACTGCTTGGCCATGTAGTTCTCGCGTGGTTTGTGACAAATCTGCGGGGACGAGGAACGGTGAGCACCATCTAACAGAGGTGGTTACACCATCCCGCTCGGGAATCCCAATCATTTAGCAAAGCTAAACGCGGGGAACGCGAGAAATGGCAAAATAACGATAAACTAAGTCTACTTAAAACTAAACTATACATCGTTGTGCTAACAGTGGGCAGTACAAATGTCTACAATCTAACTACGAACGAAAAATAGGATGAACATTCAAAGAAAACGGTACCCTTAGTCTGACAAATGAACTTATCCCCCCCCTCGCCCCACAAGACTCGTAGCAGGAATTCGTAGGCTACAGAGGTTGCCCGAATGTACCATCACGACACTTATCTCACCTCTGCCTCCCTCAGGTAGTTATAAATATCCGAGGCATATTGGGGTATGTCCCAGAAGTCGAGCGCCTTCCGCTCGAGTATGTCTTCTCGAGGTAGGGAAGACGTCAACTCCGAAGGGGTGTCCATCGTCGTGTCTGCGACAGTCCCACTCATACTCACGTCCATTTCCTCCGGGGACTCCACGATTGAGGACACTTTCGGGGTGTCCACAATGCTGCACGAGACAAAAGCGAGTCAGCGAGAGAGAGAAAAAAAAAAGGAGCAGTGGACTTGCCACCGCCCTCCTAACACTTGAAACTCACAGGCGGCGTCTTTGCCAGAAAGGTTTGGTAGAGTGAAGATAGTAAACAATGTGGACATCATGGCCCCAGATGATTGGTGGTTCCACCAAATTGTGTCAGGTCACCTACCAATTATAAGAACCTTACCTTTTAGTTTTAATCGCCTTAGCAACGATTTTCCCCTTAGGGCGGCTCTTGACGGGAGGCTGCGGAAGGTCGGACGTCACCTGCCGCAATACCCGGGGCCGACCTAGGGGGATGTGTCGCTCTGCAGCGGAGCACGTGGAGGAAGAGTCTCCAGAAGACTGTGAGGATGTCTTTAAGATAAGAGGCCATGACGAAGAGGAAGACGAGGAATCTTCGTGAATGGTGAAGGAGGGAAGCGTAGACGAGAGGGTGGACGACACCTTCGCTTTAGGGAGGGCCAGCACCTTCTCGGCTTCCGTGTCAACTGGTATCCCCGACTCGTAGCTAACGTCCTGTCGCAAAGAAGAGAGTGTTACCGGGGCAACCAAATCAAGGTCAAGGGTTGGCAAAATGATTCTGGATTGATGAGGATAAGGGAAGAGTCAAGGTGTAGCAGATTGAAAATAATGATTGACTGGAGCAAAGGAATGGGAGGGGTAAACACAGGTCCGTTTATTTTGTCCCAGGGGTTATGCGTTGCCCATCTTAGCTGAGACACGCTTCGGGTATCTTCCCCGGGGATCACCAATCAGTGACCATCGATCAAACAAATGCCAAGAGGAGTACCGCCTATTTTAATCTTATGATCCGATCGTGGCGGCAACCATTAAAACCATTTATAAAATAGAAAAGGTTCCTCCCTGCGGAGTTTTAGGAATAGATTGGATAGATTTATGGATACGAATGCTGCTAAGTAGGACTGAATTTAGGAGTGGGAACAGGAGCTGCCTCATGTAGGCTAGTGATGAGCCTTCTACAGACTCTTGGTCTTATGTTTTCTATGTAAAACAAATCGGGCTCAATCGAGTTTTACATAACAAACGACTGAAGGTGGTCTGCCTCCCGAGATAACACCCAAGCAGTTCACTAATAATTAAGTTTTTTTCGCACACTAGACCACTGGTAAGACTGGTACACATGAAGAATAAGGTTTTCCAATAGGCCACAATTAAATTTGGCTCAGAATTTTGGGAGCCTACCTTAGAGGACACATTGCCTCACCAGGGGAAAGCTGGACCATTGCCCGACAACCTCGTTTGCAATTAAAGTATTCGATAGCTCTTTACGTTAAGACTGGTACTACCTTCCTCTACTTAACCATTATAGCCCCCCCCCAACGCTTAAAAATCTCTAGATACGCATTTCGAAGGATTTTTTTTTTTTTTTTAGCATCAAAATTTCAAGCGAAAGCCGATAAGGACGTAACCCACGGGGGAAAGTTTGTATGGTGGGATTTAAAGTGGCGAAAGTGGGAAGCAAAAATGTAGTGCAAGATTTTAGCATGTAAAGAGCTTTTAAACATTATTTCTAGCACTTTTACGTCTAAAACGCATTTATATACGATGATCCAAGTCTCACCACAAGTTCGCGGAAAAGTGAAATGACAACTGTCGCAGTGAAAACGAGTAAGTATAAGTGATGAATAGAAATCGTTCTCTTTGCCAATAAAGTGAGAAGGATCATCAATCTTTGGAATCTAGCAAAAATATTCCAATAGTTTGAAAGTATCTAAATCTTACTGTAGGAACACTTTTGGGTAAACGCTGTACTACATAAACGGCAAAGAAGGACAAGCTATGCCTAATTGGGTGGTTCGTTCTTAAGCCTACAAATTAAAGGCCTAAGCGAGTTTAAGGGTGAATGGGGGATTCCAGGAATGATTCTAAGATTTGAGGTGGATAGATTAATTCCCAACGGCGCGGTTGAGCTTGAAAAGTGCAGAGAACCAGAAGAAAGCTTCAATTGGAGAAAAATCTGTTTAAACTGCGGTAAACCTATCAATATTCTCCCATTTTTGGATGAAAAACTAATATTACGATACAGACGCTGAACACCGAAAATTGTAACAAAAACAACGGATTAACTCTTCTAAATAATAGTATTGCACCGTCTCGCAGCAGGTAATAAGCACTTCCCAAACTCAGAAGTAACAAGTGATTAAAAGGTCATATAACCAACCATAGTAATATTAAAAAACCCGGCCTATCAAAATGCAAAACTAACCCCTGATGAAGCATGAATGACTTACACCAAAAGGCAAACCCACTAATAAAAACTGCGAGTTTGCAGCCCCACCTAGATTAATGAGAAGGGGGACCATTTCCAGATTTAGCGTACCTGGATGCCTGTATATAAGGAGGCTTTTCACAAAGCCATGAAAAAGGGCATTCTATTAGGGGAGGGGGGTCATCTGTCGACAAATCCTAGAAAATAATGATGACCCTCCGTAAGTGTCTGATCCCCAAGAACAAAAAGCTTTGAAGACGACTTCAAACTATTAGCTTCCTAGGAACCGTAAAAATGTGATTTAAAAACGAACAACATGAACCCAATTAGTCTGTTAGGTCCCATGTCTAAATTTTTATATAGCATTGGCATCCGTCTTTATACCGCGCAAGCAGAACACTGCCTATCACATTTTCAAAGGCAAAAATTTACCCCTTCATAGCAATGCGCGTCATGTGTTATAGCATCTCGCAATACCGGTGACCCTCCCCCTAACACTACAAACATGCACCCTCCTGCACGAATGCATCGCCATCAATTTTTCTTACATGACCACCCACTTTAAAACCGCACGTCCCTCTTATCCAGCTGTTCCTACTTCTCCTGAACGTCCTTCTCGAGTGGCCATTTGCATTACTCTCACTTATCAGGATCTTCCTACCATACAAAATAGTTTTCTGGTACATTTCAAACTTAAACCACCCGTCCAATTCCACCCTCCAGCACAACATAGTGAAGTCTCAAATGAGGTATGACATTAACTCACGCCCAACAACAGAACCTACATAAGCATTCCTTAATTGTGTCAATTTCAAAGGAACCCAATCGACAGAATAGAAGTTATAGGAACCTTCGATCTAATGGTAGCTATCTCATCGAGGCCCGAGGTCGCAATAGGTTAGTATTTAATGGGACCCATTTGGCCACTGCCATCGGGGGCCTAACCCGCCAAAATTTATATTTAGCCTATTCGGCTATATTAAAAATAAAGTAAAAAAAAAAACCAAGGCAAAACTAAGAAAAAAGGAGAAGGCACGTTCCGATCGGGCTTCCCTCCGGCGGCCGAGCATGGACCCAACACCGAAAAACAATGGGGGAAGAGACCAACCCCTTCCAGTCCATATTTCGAAGTGCAAGAGGTCAGGGCGGAGAAGTGCATTTGGAAGTTAGATCCACAATCTTTTGTAGATGAGAAAATAAATTCAATTGCAGCATCGAAAACTGACCCAAAGATCTCCATCAGAGGGAGAATGGAGTGCGTTTGAGTTTAAGGTCGCAAAGTTACAAGAGTAAGGATGATGGAAGGTGCGTCCCGGCCCCAGGATACAGACCCTAACACCTGCTCCAGCAACTATACCTCCCACCTTACAAACCACTATTCCGACACCCACTGCAGTCCCCCCCCCCCCCCGCCCACAAGATTAAACTCAAACACGCCACAAACAACCGACAAATCTGTCTAATCCAGCCACGGTGACCCCCACCACCCCCCGAGTAAATACACAGGCATAAAATATCCCAACCTATGCTCACCCTGTATCCTCGTACCCGACCATCCCTCATTCCATATCACTTCCATAAGGAAAGTGTGGAATCTGCGTTGTGGCGTGGCGCGTTACTCATACTGTGATTCTAATCCACAGCCCAGATGAAGAAAGAAGTTGGGAAAACGGGGACAGAGAAAGGAGCTGCCCTTTTCGGAACCTGGCTCGGACTGATTTGACCTTTCGGACTACTCTCGCGAATCTGGTCAATGTAAACTGATACTACTAGCTTGAGGCATCAGTCTTTCGATCGAGGGTTGAAGAACCCGACAAGATTAGCATGGCAATATCTGGCGAGGCAGATGGAACCAGAGGCAGGTAGGGGGCGAGGGGGAGTGGGTTTTTTTTGTATCACCAAATACGGCGGTTATTTGCTGTGAGATCACCTTACTCCTAAGTGGTTAAGAACAGTGGGTCCACCAATCGGCGACATCTGTGCCTGCTGCGACGGAGTGAATCAGGGAGCTCTAGTTAGAAGAGCAATGCCGGATCAACAAGGCGGGTGAAAGCTACACGACGTAAGCTAATAAACGAGGGAGAGTGCAATGCCTTAAGAACCACAAAATGACCATCCATCTCCAATTTCAAGGCAATGGCAACTAAAATGTGCGTTCGTTTCAACGAGATTTAATAGCTTTTTGCTCGTTCTATTTGAACACAAAATGAAAACTAACGAGATTCAACGTTAGGTTTTTGAAGAAGTTTGCCAGGAAAGCGAGAACAAGCAGACTGCTTTGGGCCTTGGGGAACACACGGAGGCGTAACTCTCCTCGCCACTCACCCCCTGCTCCACAAGGCAAAATTACGCCATATAGAATCGTTAGGGCAAATCACAGTATTTGGTGTACACCTCTGGTGCCGTCATCAACAAAAAAGGGAGCGGAGACGAGGAGGGTGCAATCGCGTTGGGGATCCTTTCAAAAGACTGACAAAAGAGGGCATCTTTTGTCGGTAATGCGTTAGAGGCAAAGCGAGAAGGTAGAAGTGACATTGCGCTACAAATGCGTGGCCTATCAATACAAACGACCCATGGGACAGTGCGAAATGGACTCGACCCATCCTTTTATCGCCCGAAGAGATGAGGCGTTTTGGCTCTTGCCTGCCGCTGTATCTGCTAGATCAGGTCGCGGATAAATGCTTGCTTTGTCCGAGCCGCTGCCACCACCATTTGAATTGAGGGGAGGTGGTGGGGGTGGAACAACTACCCACGCAAAGTGCGTTTTACAAAAGTCGGGAAGGGCGAGGGAAAAGGTACACTTGACCAAGAGGGTATTCACACCACAACCTTTTTCCAGACCATAAACCGTTTATTGCAGGGTATCAGGGTTTGGCGGCATTGAGACAAATGTATAAATAGACACTAGTAATAAATAACACTACCAAAGTTGACAATACAAAAATATTTATATAATTTGATAAGTACAAATCAATGGCAAACCTTGACAAATAGTTATAGTTTTCGATTAGGTTAAAATAAACTGAAGATAGAAGAATTTTGTCCCACTTTTACGCCAAACATACACATCATTTGTGTGGAACAAAATCTTGGGTGTCAGACCATAGAACATAGCACTCATAATTGAGATCTTTCTCTAAATGATCCATGGCGTACTTCAGAAGACCTTTCAAAATGAATGTTTTATCCATAAGACGACGTCTTTGCATTTCTGTTTTATGCTACATTTCGAACAGCATCGAAGCCCAACCTCGACTACTAAAGGATCGACACTTAGGAGCTTCATCTTGGGCTAGTTTTAACAGATCAATGACTTCCGCACCCTGCGGACTAGGATGTTGCGATCATCATCTGCATTTGGCCCAGATTCCTTCCACTTTATTACTCGCCTCGCTGCTGATTTGTTGACAGTTATTCAGAAATCTTTTACAAAGTCTTAGATGTAAATTGCTCAATTTTTCTAGATTTCAGGTCTTTAGTCGCGTCCACTACCACATTTCGCCATGATGATAGTTAATTGAATAAGACAAGTGGAGTTTGCGCGATGCAGAAGACTATCGTTAGAACGTTCTATCTAGATGGTTTCGACTTGGAAACTTATAATTTAAACAAACAAAACCGATTGGAAATTATCATATCTTGTGAATATTTTTTCATTGCAAATTTTAGTGTTCTTTGTCGAGCTTTTGGAAATTTTGTGGGAGTCTTAATGGCGAAAGGTTGTGGTATAGAGTAGGAGTATCAATACTTTATGGAGAAATTGTAAACACCACGGCAACAATGACTAAAAGAAGCTGCTACCTAAAAGAGACAGGAATGCGCTTTCCTATTAAGGACATTTACAAACAAGTGCACTATTGCGGGGAGACCAAAGCACAATTTAAAGTGAAAAAACTAACGGATCCATAACCAGAAATCCTTTGAAGTTCAAGTAAAAAGGTGGAAAGAACCGATAAAAACTACTCTAGGCACTCAACTACGAGCCTCAGAGCCAAGTCCGGGAGGTCGCGAGGAAGCCAGCAGCCGCGATCCCACAGAAAGCAACGCCTGTTCATTCTCTGCCAGAGGGTTGTCAAGGAGCTCATATCTGATGACCTAAACCGACCCTAAGAAACTACCCTCTCGTGCAAAGGTGATGAAAGCATTACGAAGAAGTGCGCTGTGCCCAACCCCCCCCCCTCTACTTATAAAAAATAGGGGGAGGGGGGACGGTACCAAACAATAACTGCCCACTCTCATCCACTGAAACTGTTCACCACTGACCGTCCTCACAAAACCATTGGAATTTAGCTCGGTGCCTACCGGGTACTAAATAGGAACTAGGGCTGCCTATTAAGAGCCCTCACCACCGTGACACAAGTGGGTGAAGTACACAGTTCGAAAACCCAGAAGAGGTACTAAAGGAACCAGGGGCAGAAAGAGCCTGCCACTCTTGTGTGCCAAGTTTTTAGTGATGCCAAAAACTTAATGATCATTTTGAGGGGGAAACTCTTACGTTCACACACACACACACACACATATATATATATATATATATATATATATATATATATATATATATATATATATATATATATATATATATATTGCACGATTTCGCTTCATCCATCTTCATTACTTTATTGATCACCGCCTTAAGCTTTCCGGCTGATACCCTCAGTGGTTTTCGCTTTAAATTTACTACCATTCTAGAATGGTTAACCAGTCATATACCCCTTTGAAAGTGACTCGACGAAAAGACCGGGTTGCATGTCCAATTAAAACTAGTTGGCTACAAGTTTCTACAGCTACAGGGGCAAATTCTTTCCAGATTGTTGCCGTTTACTTGTGCTGCGCTACCCATCTAACGTGCATGGATATTCCCCCGACCGAATGGAATTTTCATAAAGATCAGAATGACAATATTGGGTAAGTACGAACGCAACATGAACTGGGAGCGGGGGGTGAGGGCTCGGCCGTTAGTTTTTAACGCCCACTGGCGATCGTGGCACAGTTTCGTTGTGGAAAATTTACCGTGAAGACGAAGGGGAAATAATAGCCCTGTCGTGAATAGCTCTGTGCATGGTGTTATGAGAACCAAGCACAGCACATCCGCCCATCGGTGGCCAGACCATGTGCTTCATGAAAGGCTCTTGTGCACCCGAAGTTCGGAGAAAATGGATCGCAAGCTCCTGAAGAAGTCTTTTATAGCACAGTTGTTTATTTGCCGCGTAAACGGACGCGCGGATATACTCCTCCGGAGCTTGAAAACACCCCCACTCTAACGCTTCCACAGGAAAGGCTCAATAGCAAAGGCAAACACCCCCACTCTCTAACGCTTCCACGGGAAAGGCTTAATAGCAAAAGCGAACTTTGAAATTACGAGCATTTTTCAGAAAATGTAATTTTGGTATCTCAGTTTAAGGATATTATATTTATGTGCGATTTTATCATAATTATTAAATAGGCTAGGAAACGGGAGCAGAATTATTCCACCCAACCTTAGCACTTGAACGAGGCCACTCTTACACCGCTAGAAAACATTTCAGAGACCTTTAGTTTGAGTGTGGCAAATGGTAGGTAAGCTTTGGGGTGAGTGGGTAAAGACTGCTAACGTGGGATCCAAACCATGGCCGTTTACAGCGTATGGCAGAGTTCTTAATAGCCGAGTGAATAGGCGTTAGTCTTCTCAAGTCCCGGCACCGGGTTCGATCCCGGCAGAATCGGACAAACGTCAGTGCACGTAGAGATCTGGCTACCAATTGGTGGCCTGATGGTATAATCCCTCTTTGAAGGATTTTGGATAGTAGTAGATAAAGTAGGTGAATATATAAAAAGATTTTAAGATGGGGGGGGCGTAGTAGGACGGCATCGCAGTCTTTTTCCTTTGTCGTATTTTACTTATTTTGTTATGCGTTTTCTTTCATGTGTTGTTATTTTTTACGTGTATCAGGCGTGTTCTTCTTATTGTTGGCCTCGAAACAGGTACCGCTTTCTTTAGTCTTTCGCAACCCAACAGACAACGGTTAAATTAATCCTACTGATGGGTATCAAGGTCCACGGAAAAAATCAGGGTAGAATTGCAAGTTTCTCTAAGTAGTGGTTGTATATGTGGGGAAATAGATAACCCTTGGTGGAGTACCTATTGCAAAAGGTCCCAAACAATAGTTAGCCGACATTTCTATATTTCTCTAGGCAAAGAGCGTAAAAGATACCACTTTCATACTTTTCTTTTAAACACAAATCTAAAAGAGATACCCTAACGACCAAGCCCTTCCCCAAATTTTACTCTCAACTAGTTTACATTAGTTGGGAGAACAAAAAAACAGAAACTAACCTCTAAAGTAGCTGCGTGAGCCTAATTTTCAATGCTAATTTTGGGAGACATCCGAAGAGAACAGCGGTCCCAAAGTTGCTAAAAATCTATTCCCTCATTTCCCTACGAGGCTGTACATCTAGACGTGGAACCGATCCTTTTCCCCTGCCACAGGGTGCACGACGAAACGAGACGCTACCCATGCCCCCCCCCCAACCCCCGATATGGGATTAGACAATGGCAGTCGTTTCCCAGACTCTGTAAACAGCAAGAATTCTTCGGCGAAGAGCGCTCAAACACGTTGTTTTCTCGGGCTTTGCGAGTTTCAATGTATTATATTAAGCCATTATTCAGTTAAAAGCATCAATTCATTCTTTTTAGGCCCTCATTAAGACTAGTTCCATCAGAAACTTAATTTGAATAAGAGTATTAGTTACAGTACAAACGGTAAAACTAATGGCACAAATATTAGTAAATCTATTCAAAAATGGGTATACTTGGCTGAAGGACATTTTTCAGGCAGAGGCAGGAAAATGGCGATTTACTAGCCTCAAAAGTTTCTTCAATTTATGTCATTTTAGGATCGTATTTGTTACTAAGTTCTAACACTAAAAATGTTTTTAATGTCCCCCAATGGAAGGAGAAAAATACCCAAAGTATTTTTCAAAATTATTTTTTACCTGACGATGAGAATCTACCGATATCTTTTGTAAACTAGTTAAATTTTCATGTTACAAAACGCCCTTTTCTATTATCCAATAACGAAATTCGACTTTTCACTAGTTAAAAAATTTGCCACTTTTGGGAGTCATTCAATCATAGCATTGAATTACTAATCTATTAGAAAAAAATAGGCTCTATGCCGACATTCTTCATTCAATATTTTCCCCCGTTAAATCGGCCAATAAATAGCAAGAAAAGAAGAAATGGCCAAAAACCTTTTTTCTTTCTGTCATTTGAAATCCAATTGCGATTAGAAGTAATCTACTCCCGGTTCTGCCTTCAATATATATATATATATATATATATATATATATATATATATATATATATATATATATATATATATCATCAGTAACTGTAATTGAAGATTTTTTTAAGTATTTGAATAATAATTTCATCTTAGTTTGGTTATGCTTATGTTTTTTATCAAGTTATTTCCAATAATTCTTTTATATCAAAAAACAAAATGGTGAAGTTCAGAAAAATAAGTATCAAAATTTATTTTTATAGATCTTCTTCTATGACTATATTTTAGCAACGTGATATTTTGAAAGGGGGGAAATTGAGTTTAGAGTTCCCTTTAAAATTATTATATTTGGCGAAGTTCAGTAAATTTATAAAAATTTAATCATGGCTGTTTTTTTGTTAGATTTTAAATTTTAATCTTAGTAGTGAAGCCTTTACCTGGTGTGTATGTATATAGATTGTGTATATAGTATGTATATATATATATATATATATATATATATATATAATTAGCCTCCTGGGACCACCCCTGATTGCGGAAAGAGGCTATTTTCACGTAGTGATTGATAGGTATCAGAATTAGCTAAACTCCTCGTTGTTGCCACGTTTATCGCGCTTCAGTTAAGCACCGCGACTATAATCGTTGGATTTAGACAATTTTCTCTTTACTATTGGAGTTGGAGCAACTCGTGCTACTTTTTCTGTTTATCATTTAATGATGAATATAAGGTTTTAGAGTCTAAATTTGTGGAGCTAAGCTTCTTTATAGCCCAAGTTACGATCCGGAATGGCATGTTGGGCTACACAGACTTTTCTCACCGGCAAATTGTTTCTGGCCTATATTTCGTACTGAAAGGTTACATTCGCATATAGAGGGAATCTATGTAGCAATGAACGGGCATAGTTAATATGGTCCAAACTTGAATTTGGATGATGTTTAATGGGCAAAAATTTAGAACTAAAAAATGTACAAAAAAATTGCATGATATTTAAAGTCCTTAGACGAAGTTTGCCTAATCATCATTTTTTTTTAAAGGCGTTAGCTGGTGAGGAGGCCGAGTACCTTGAAAGAAGGGGGGGATGTAAACTGTAAATATTTTAACTAAAATTATTGCCCTGAAGGAGTAAAAAAGTAAACTTTGCCAAACCCTCAACCGGGATGAGGTCGTTCTGGCCGTGTGCGAATCAACAGCCACCAAGTCAATGGAAGTCCTTCAGCAACCTCTTTATCCAAGTCCGCTTAAAACAATCCTTCGTTAACGCCAATTAACACCGCAACCCCTCCCGACAAGGGTACATATAAAACCTCCCTGTCAAAGGGGAGGGTCTGGTTCCCACCCCTTTCAAGACAAAACGCAGGAATCTCGGCATTCCCAGTTTCCCACGGATGTATACTGAAATTCCCATTCCCACAAGCAGCGCCGAACGACAAGAATCCATTGTTAGCGCAAGTTTATCGCCCCCCCCCCTCCCGAGATTCCTATCCTCGGCTGGAAAAGGCATCCCTCCTCTCCCGTAAAGAAGCGAACCAACAGCCGCTGTGCCTCCCCCCAACCCCACAAACAATCTACCGCAGCGCTTCCTCCCAGGTACGCTGGCAAACTTAGCTCTTGGGAGCGACAGGTGTGCAACCAACGCCCCTCGACCAGGAATTCCGACGCATTGTCGTGGACATAGCGAGCAAGGAGGAAGGAAGGGGGGGGGGGGCAGAAGTATCCTATTTGATGCGGTAAAGTGATATCCGTATCCTCGCCCGGGCATAGAAGCCGCTTCCGACACGGAGGCAATGTCCTGGTCCCACTTCCAGCAACTCTACACGCCCGTCGTACCAAGACCCTCCTGATGGCCTACCAAGAAGGCGAAAGCGGGATCCCCTTATCACAACAACAGTGAGCCAACACCATCAGAAGTGTCCAGAGGATTTCAACCAGTCTTATGTAGGCGGTCAAGCCCCCCCCCCCAGCAAAGAGGCTCCGGAAAACCAGCACCGTGCAACTTTATAAAGCGACAACCGGAGACCTCTCCCATGACATACTAGACAGAAGCGGCAAATCCGGAATCTTTTTCTTTTAGCCGAAAGTTACCCCCCCCCGAACAGTTATGGGTAGGGGGTTTGTCACGAACCCCGTAATCGTCATGACTGAAGAGTCTATGCGCGCCAGCCCCACCTTACGGTAAATCGGTTGATAAAACGGAAGGATGAAATTTTCACGTGTTTAACTTCCTGTGGGGCGTTACCATAATAACCACCAGATTTTCCCAATCTGGAGGGGACACAGTTAAAGGAGGAAGTAGAGGAAGTCAAAATGTGTAAAAGGAGATAAGGGAAAATGTGTAAAAGGAGATAAGGGAGTGACTGGGGAGATAAGGGGGTGACGGAGAAAAGAGTGGGAAGAATATAGGCATGTTAACCCACCCCCACCTGGACTCAAGAGGAATGGGTGACCCAGCACCCTATCCCCAATTCGACCACGCAGGAATGGACGAAGGCAGAACGGTGATTAGCCTGAGAAGAAAGTGACTTTGGAAAAAAAGGCAAAGATATAAGAATGTCTGAAGTGGGGGGAAAGCCAGGGTAGCCTTAATCTAGTTCTAGAAAGCTGGGAGAGGAGGAGGGGGGGGGGGGGTTATCATGTACATTTAAAAAAACCAGGTCATTCAAAGAGACCCTATAAAAATGACTGAGTGGGGGCGGGACAGTATCTAGACTCAGCCATCCTACCCCCTCAATTTTTCCAGAAGGCAGCAATTTTTGTATTAAAGTCGTTTTGCATCGAACTATTCTTTCAATAAAGTGAATATTCCATCAAAATTCCAATGCTAAAAGATTTTAGGAGCCATTGATCACAAAATCAGTAAAAACGAGACTACTCCTCCCTATGAGCAAACATTGCAAAAAAATGGAGTGGTCGAAAATGTTAAGCAGAAGGGAGAATAGCAAATTCCCTGACCTCATAATTGCAGTTCAGCAATCTGTCGACAATATACGATAGACCCGTTCTATTATGCTGGGTTCCAATTTTTTTTTTTTTTTTAGAGGAAGATTCTTTCAGTATTCTACCAAAATAATCGTAAATGAGTGTCTAACCATTCACCAGATCCGTTATGGTTTGGAATCCAGTTTTCATGGCAGGGGAACAACTATTGTCCAATTAACCTTCCCTACTGCCTTGTGGTGACTTAATCAAGTGCTTGCTCTAATATTGGTGTCAAGACATAACCCGGTGGTGTTCACCCCAACTTTGCTCGATGTTGCCATAAGCTTGAACAGCAGCATGCCATTGCTGCTGTTCAAGCTTATGGCTGCTGAAGTGGGTTAAAGGCTATGTCAAAAAGAACGTGTAAAATTCAAATAATAAACGAGCGCATCTTAGTCAATAGGAGGTTCGTAAGGAGAAGGCAGGAAACCAAGGGCTACTCAACCATGCTGCAGCTAACATGTTAAGATTGTAGCCCCCCCCCCCTCGCTCAACCATTTATTAACAAATATTTTACAAACTGCTTAGCCGGGAGGGTGCGCATCTCTCCCTACTCAACCTCCGTTGAGACCATGCACGTCTTCTACCAGCCAACTTTATACCCATTTTCATGGTGTCTGCTGCGGATCCTAACCATAACCTTGTAAAGGCGAAGTGAAAAGTCGCCAGAAGAGCAGAACCCTTGAGGAACTGTAAGACTACTTGGGTGGGATTGGGGGGGTGGGGGTAATCCGCACCAGAGGATGGGTTGCTATCAAAATCTAAGTGAAAACAAACAAGGAGGGGGGACTCATTCCAGGAAGCCCGCGGCAGGGGGGGGCGGGGGGTAAAGTAGCGAGGCGAAAGTGTGGACACACGAGGCCAAGCAACGCCTCGCTCCCCTACGCAGGACGCACGCGTGCGACAATTGATATGATGGATATCTTTCTTTTATGCGCTCTTCTGGCGACAACCAGTAATAGCAGTGTGGCCAAAATTACACTTTACTCAGTCTACGAATCTGCTAAATTTTCAAAGTAATAGGCCACAACCACAAAAAAAACCCCGATGTGCTTCAAACCTAAAAACTATATACAATGGAGGCGAGATACGAATAAATACCACAATTAGTATTCGTTAGAAAGGAAAGGAAAAGAAACCTGACCAACGTTTCGTTACCTTTAGAGGAGAGAAAAGCGAAACATGAAACTAAAACCAGTTTGTTTATGTTGGTCATTAGTTAAAATTCTTAAGTCTCGACTCAAAGTTCGAAACTATAAAGAAAGTTAGGCAATTAAGACTGATCTTATGCCAATATCAATGAGGTGCAGTGATGATAAAACTTGAAAGTAATCATCACCGAACGATATCTAGCTTACTTAGGATCGCAAAATGAAAAGATATCTGAAAAATCAAGAAAACTTGCCTAAACATCCAACCAAGTACACTATTTGTTCCTATCTTGCAACTAAGCCTTCAGGCTCAGTATTCAATCTTTTCAAGGCAATTTCTTTTTACTATTTATTTACCCAATAGAAGAGTGAAGCAAGTGTTAACCACTATTGCAATTTAGTTACGAGACTATTTTCGGCATGAAGTTCACCATACCATATTCAGTCGTACGGGGCTGGATAAATAACCAGACCTAACACAAAAATGAGATGTCACGACTTGGGTATGAGTTGGGTGGGAATGTGATGATTAAAAATATTTTAAAATCAGGTTTTGGAACAAGTACATATTTTAAGATGCTCATCCGAGGTTAAAATGTGGGTTCCATAACTTTTCTCCGAAGAATGTTACACAAGTATATTTTCAAGATTATGGAAAAATATATGTACACGATTGAATTTTAGGACTAGTTTCGTATAGCCTTTCTAATGAACTCTCTCACCCTGTGGAATGAGACAATTGGTGGATTTGCATGGGATTAGAGATAGACCTGCTTCATTAGTTTTACCTTAGGGTATTGTGAAAGGGAAAGATTTCCGAATGGTCAAAGGGTATTTAAGAGGTAATTCGATTGGGAGGAAAGAACACCTTTTAATCGTTTAAGCAAAGGAAGGGATAAGTATTTCGTATTAGTGTGAGGGTTTAGCTTGAGAAGATAAGAGATGGTTTTAAAACGTTGTGTATTAGATATATCAATTCAATAAAACTGCAGGTCTTATTTCGTTTTGCAACGTGGTGTTTTTAATGATGGGGGGGGGAGTCGATAAAGCAAGATCACGAGAAATTATAGTTGGCATCCTTCCGTCTCGAAAGTCTTACTAAAGCGCCTATCTGACGACTGCCTCTGAGGGCACAGTGGTTCAAGTTAGTAATGCCAACCCATTACTAAGTTACATTGATTAAAAAAAAGACTAATAAGCCCCGCAAAAAGACGGGAAAAGGTGCCCGAGGGAGACCCAGTCTCTCGGCAAACAACAATGGAGGCGGCGAGGATAAATTTGGAGCAAAGGTGTAGATAAATTGCGCTACTCTTCCATCGCATCATGAACGAGATCTCCCGACCGAGTAATGAAATGCATAAAAATCAAAATGACAGTTCCTCGTTGGGAGGAGTCCTTGTAGTGTCGCATTTTGCGTCACCAACTAGCGAAGGTCGGGGTCCAGCGCGGGGGGGGGGGGGGGTAAATGTCTGTAAAATTGAGTCTCCCTGAGGACGATGCTAAGGATAGATAGCCAATGTAGCGCGCGCGCGCGCGTACACGAGAAACGACCCCGGCCGCGTAATAACAACGAAGGCTTCCCACAAAGTATATAAAAGATCTGTAAAGAAAATGAAAAAATGTACGGGGGTAAGCACCGCCCCCCCCCCAAAAAAAATAAAGTTTGTGAAAACTGACTAAATAATATGTACAGTATCTATATCGATCTTTATATATATATATACACATAAATATATATATATATATATATATATAATATATATACACGCACACAGATTCTACAGGAATTAGGACAGAGGCAAAAAATCCTCCAGACAAAGTTATCCAGGTCACTTGTAGGGATTGCACGTCCTTCCGAGATCCCCCCCCCCCCGACAGGCAAGAAAGACCGTGTTTTAAACTCGACTCCCCCTGGCCGCCAAGAATGGTCAGTCATTTCTAAGTGGATATGACGCCACCACCTCCACTTAGATGCAATCTACGCGAGGGTAAGCCCCCCCCCCCTTCCTGACGGTTGCATGGACCACTAGCACACAGGGAGGGGGGGATGGCTATAAAAATCCCATAGCATGCAACAACCACCCTCCATTCTAACTCGGTCCCCTTCAGGACAGGCCCCCTAAGGATAGGGCCTCGCTTAATTCTGGTACCATTTGACCCGGGGCGAAGCGCAGGCTGAAGTGCATCTGCTCCTATGAAGCAATGTAACAAAAATCCCCCTCCGCTATGGGAGGCATGTCCTTAATACCGCCCCTCCCAACGGAGAAGTAGGCGAAAGCTGGACGGCACGCAGCCTATCGAACCAGCCGCAGGCCAAGAAAAAATGAACAGGAGCTAGATAAAAGTGTGTTGGGGTGTGGGGGGAAGGGCACAAATGGAAATGACCATGAGGAGGGATGGCTGCTCCAGATATGTCGGCGTCCACCCCTCTTTGGGGCGGGTGCAAGGGGAAAGGGGTTGCAGTAGGCGGGCGATAACGAAAGCGTTGCCGGGAATATCCAAAATACTTGGGTCTCCATTCAAACGCTGCCTTAAACGAACCATTATGTTCGGCCTTAGAGCAGTTCGCACAGATTTGGGGGTTAACCCGACTTGCCTAGCATTATCCATACTAGCAAAAATCCGCACTACGGGGTTTTTCGTTAGGCCTGCGACGCACGCTTGTTCGCTTCACTCACAAAATTAAAGTGTGCGAAAAAGAAGGATTTATGTCAACATTCAAACTTGGAAGCGGCCCGTCCGAGAAGTGACAGCCCGTCAATTCTCTACATGAAGTGAAAATAGATATACAGCCATCTCAAAAGTAAATAGACAAGCATCATTACAGTTATTTGTCAAACTGCTTTAATCTGATCAAACTATTTCATTTTAGATTAAAACTTATTAATTGTTTATAGCAACCAGCCATGCCGACAACGCTAAAGCAAAGGAGGAAGAGTCCGATTTCCAAAAGACGACGTAGTGTGGTGAGTCAATCTGAGGGTGGGCGTAGCCAATGTTTATGTAGTCTTTAAGACTACACCTAATCTGCTAGGATTAAGAAGAACTCAAAATACCGGTCACAACACTACCTCGCTATTCTAACACATCAACCTTTGGCACACCGAGCATCCCTCAAGTTGACCATTTGCACCGGATCACCTTTGAAATGTTTCGCTTCACTGCTGGTACCACCAACTTTGTCAACAGCCATACTCAATGACACATTACACTGGGTAAAAATATTTTGGCAAGTTTTAGACATGTTGAATACCGGCATTGAAAATTCGTCATGTTAACAGCACAATTCCAAAGGCAGGAAAAGATGTGCACATCGAGGGCATTTATCGTGTTCTTGTTATTTCAAAATCGAAAGTCAACGGGAATTAATCTTGGAAGGTAAATCACAACACAAGACCAAGAAAGGGAGTGTACAAAAGGCCTGCACCTCCTGTTCCCACCACAAAGCATCCTCATCCATAAATCTATCCAATCTATTCTCGAAAATCTGCAGGGAGGACACTTTTATCACATAACTAGTGAATTATTTATTCTATTAATCTACCACTCGACTTGCAAGTGAATTTCTAACAATCTATTTCCTAAACTTAAACCTATTCCTACGGGTCCTATCCTGTTCAGTAAAAAAGAGAAGCCTTAGCTATGTTTGCCCTATTATAACCTTTTACCCACTTTAAGAATGAAAGCACGTCTCCTCTAACTCTTCTTTCTAACATATTTAGTCTGCTAAACCTTCCACCATAAGGTAAGTTCCTCAAACCATGAATCATCAATCTATAACAAATCTATAACTATCCTCTAATATGGTCAAAATTGCACGGCCTAGTCAAGCTGAGGATAACTAATGCCAGGTAGTTTTAGAGTGTCATCAGCATAAACATTAGCTCTATTCTTAGCGCTCCAGGCCAGCTAAGTCCTCTCCTTCTAGCCTTCCCCATAAACTTGTAATTATGAGGTGGACTACACCTACCCGTACTAAGCACACTGCACTAGCCTACGTTACATCCTATTTCACTACCCATTGGGATAGTAGCCGAGTCAGACCTTATAATCCTACCCGATACTATCATCAGCGAACTTGCTCAGGTCGCTACTTATACCTATGCCGAGACTATTACTATAAAATTAAAGTGCTCCCCTCCCCCGAGGAACCCACTGGTAACATTCCCATACTCAGATTTAATCCCATCAATAAATACTAACTTGCCTTGCCACTAAGCCGACTGAATCTACCAAAATCCTTCCATCGATAACAGGCACTTTAGCCTTTTATTCCAAAGTCCTAAGCGTGGGCCCCCTGTCAAAAGCCTTGTTAAAATCCTAATTTCTATCGGCATCATCAGACACCTTAAATTAGTGAAACACTATTTGGCCCTAGTAAAGCGGTTGAGATTCCTTTATCAACTCATATTTATCCGATTCCTAATAGATTCCACTATTACAGAACCCAGTATTTCTCCCACCACCGATGCCAAACCCAATGGCCAGTAATTGAACATTTATTTTATCCCTTTTTCTTAAATAAAGGTATCAGGTTTCTGCCATGTTCTTGGTACAATGCTAATCTAATAATTTCCGAAAGAGAAATACTAGAGGCTCGCTTCACATCTTTACACTCCTTCAAAGTACTAGGAGAAAATCTCACCAGGGCCGTTTTAATTTAATTATTTATTTATTGAGAATATCTGCATGATAGTTAAAATGTGCTCTAATTTATTGGCCTCTTTACTCCTGAAGATTGAGGTCCCCTCAGTTGTTTTTTTAGGAGCCCATCTGGCGACTGCTCACTTGGACATAAGTCGCCGTACTCACGAAAGCCTAGGATTAGGTTAAATTGAAATAACAATATTCATGAAAAAACTACAAAAAACAACAGTAAGGAGAAAAAACAAAAGGCATCACGCACGCTCACAAGTAAAGCCCCCGGGTGACGCACGTGAGACCAAGAAAAAAAAGTTAGATAAGGTGGAGGAGACCGGTCTCCTCCCAAAAGTCAGTGTGCACGAACTCGTCCCGAGTACAAGGGACAAGTGGGAGCGACCTAGCTCATCCGGTACCGGAACAGGTATGGTGCGCGAAGATCCCCCAGATTGCGACAGTCTGGGAGACAACCGAGGGCGCAGGCGAGCGCTCCATCAAATGGCGGTGCGTCCAATTTTGAGACAAGAGAAAGCAACTGGTCCATGGGAACGGTCGCGGCGCAATAGCACGCAACTTTAAGTTCCCCTCGACCGTCTCTCACGTTCTTTGCCAAGCCGCCGGAGGTCTGTCCGTGTTCGGTCCCTCAGTTGGGGTACAATTAGATAATCCTAAACTATAAATACTGAATTAAACTCCTACCATTATCACTAATGCATGCAGTTTTAAGTGGGCCTAATTAATATAACTAGTTTTAGTCGTGTATCATTGAAGTATTATTTGCCACTAATTTAAATTTTTTGCTACCTGCCTTAAATTGACCCCCGCCATTTTTTTTCCTAAATATGACATCCATTTAGGGTCGACACCCTAAATTGAAGAGCTTCCTAGTCTATTTATACAATTAATATCGCCCATTATACACACGTCTACTTCTAAATGCAGTTTCTATCACCTGTCGCAAATGACAGGACAAGATTTGGTGGTCTATCTTATGACAACTTTATCCCCTTCGCTCTAACCACGACTGTTGGCGTTTTCCCTACACTGGAGATTAATATAAAATCACTTACTGCCTCCGTCCTGTTCCTCTTTCTGATACATTATAACCAATCCTGCCTAATAAATTAACCCACGATTGTTATCGAAATAAATCTAAATTCTCTACATTCCCCTCTAGCTCTCTTAACCTAAGATTCCTGTAATATTTACATTATGTCGTGCTGTATGGTCTTAACATAACTACACTACCTTCCCCGCCTGTTGTTCGACATTTCTCTGAATGCCCTCAGCCCCGACAAGATACCCACCTTGTCCTTTTCAGGAACCAGACTGATGGATATTAATCGCCACAGGGCAATAGTATCAAATAGCCCTGATGCGGGAAGGAGAAAACAACTCCCCCTCAAAAAAACTAGTCTGACTAAAACCAGGGGAGCATATCCTTTACTACCTATTTAAAAAAAAACATATATCCATTAGAATATTTCAGACTATACCCAAACTCAATCCTGTGACTAATTTAGATCCGAAAATATATTCAACCGCCATGTATCTGTGCCCCAATGGAAGCTCTAAGTCGGTATCATTAAAAACGCCTAAGGATAGGGGGGTGGGGGTGCGTCATAAAATTAATTAGTAAAGGAGATAGAATTGGGAGGCGTCCGCTGTCGTCACCTCAACAATTACGATTGGGCATGGAGAGGAGAGCTGATTCCTGGCAAAAATAGTCAAACTGGGTGTGCATTGCCCCCCCCCCCCCCGTTTCTGTGACGAAAGCGGCAAGTTTTGTGTCGTCGGAATGAGGGCGAGCGTGGGGCCGCACGTACTACATAGTAAACGGAACCAAACAGGGACGATAACTGTAATTCCACTTTACGGTAACAAACGGATAACAAATTTGTTGGGCATAACGGCCGAAACGTGTCATAAAAATAGTTTGAAAATTAGAGACACTAACCTTCGCCCCTCCCTAATATAAGAATAAAAGGCTTTACAAAATATTAACGTTTATATAGATAAAACAAAATTCGTTAAGAGAAGTGCGCTTTAATTGGGTTGGAAGCAGACGCTTGATAAAAAAGCCTATAAGTTTAAGAATTACAAATCAAATTACGTAAAATCGAACGCCCATTTCCACCCGTCAAAATAATATAGGAAATTTCAAATTGAATTCAATTTCAAGTTTAAAAGCTCTCGTAACGGGTGACATGTGGCAACTACGCATCCATTCGCCTGCCTGTGTAAACGAATATATACAGGATGCAGCACCTACTCGCAGACGTTACGCTACTACTTTGAAAATTAAGAGCGTGACTAGAAATGAGAAATGCCAAAGACGGGACTAATTCATTATGTTCGCCCACATTCCTATGATCAGAGCGGCGGAAGTGACTTCCAACTACGAACAAACCACTACTTGGTAATCCTTATTTTTAATGATATACACGATCAGTCAGGCCTTGTTTAGACTAGCAAATACTATTTATTCCCCACACATATATGCGACTAGAAACTAGTGTAGTTGCACGGTTTAACCCAGTTTTTACTTCAAAGCATTTTAAATTTACACTAAAAATCTAGCAATCCCCTTGGCTAAATTGGAAGTAGGCCTACAACAGAAAGCTACACGTGTGACAGATTCGTTAGCGAACACCGAATATATACACAAACGTGGAATCAATTCAAGTTTCAAGTTAAGTTATTACAAAATACTGAACTACTTTATTCGTGAGCATGCATTTCCTGGCAGCAAACCGAGTAAAAGATCGTCGATTAACTACTTTATCGGACGCGATTGAAAAACAGAAATGGGGGGTGGGTTGTCTCAAGTTCGTACTTGAACTGATAATTCCATTAGTCTAACAAACAATGGCTGAAAGAGTAGCCGAATCAACCTTCACCCATCAGATAGATATTCGGCAAGCTCATCTACGTTGTACCACGATAATTGAATGCGCGTTCATTTCATATGTGAGAAAGCTGGATCTTAAAACCAACTCCCCCCCAAAATTGGGGGAGCGGATACAATTCTCTAACAAATTTAGGTATTTTTATTGTACAAAAGTTGTTGGGCCAACGAAATTATATTCTCATACCAATGGATGTGTGTGTGTGTGTGTGTGTGTGTGTGTGTGTGTGTGTTGACCGACATTAGTACGGAAAATAATGGTACTTAAATGCACTCTCTCTCGACATCGAACGGAAAGCGATCACCATTGGTTGCTAAAATACTGATGAATTTACCAATGACAGTAACAAGTTCACAGTTAACGATAAAAAATTATGTGCAAATCCCTGGATTACAGAACACATTTGGAAAGTAACAAGTCAATGATAGTGGGGGGTTGAGAGCCTAGACCTCTATTTTAGGTTTGTTTAGAAATGAAAATATTATCTGCCCCAGAAGTGATACCGACCGAGCTGGATCATAAAACACGTTAATATACATAGGAAAGCTAGGTTTATTACCACATTTTTCTAAAGGACTTTTATACTATTATTTATCGGGTAGTTTCTTCATTATTATCTTGGTGACAATTCTCCCTTTTCTTTATTTAGTTGCTCAATCTGCCTCGGGTGAGGGTTTGGAAATTTACACATGCTACAAGACAATTAGGAAAAAAATGAGTGGTAAAGAATCTCTAGAAAAATTCTTTTGCTTGGCGACCATGGAAGTTAAATTTCACATGAAACTGATACTTTACCCACGTTAATTGATTAAGCTTTCTTAATACATCTACTTTCAACTTAGATCCTTAGTTTTCAATATTTATTGATAAAATTGAGAAATATACTCTTAATGAGCAGAAATTTATTCAATTTGTGCATCTATAATTTCTGCTCAAAACTCTTAAGTCATTTGATAAGATCAGTCAAAACATGCTAAAATGCATTTTAGTGATTGGATTGTGTAATGCTTGCAGTACATTTGAAGCTACAAAGCTAAATGCCACTGATCTAGTATTCTTTTACAACTTGTTCTAAGCCACACTGTACAACTTGTATGAAAATTATGAGCATGCATTTGTGTGAATGCCTGAAGTGCTTTGTATTCTCAGTTATAAGAAATGAAAATATTTCTAGCTAGTTTCTCAAATATGCTGGTAATTCTGAACAAACAAATGCATAGTAACATAACTAAAGAACAAGGACTTATTTAGTAATGCAAGATAAAAGGGTGATTTGCCAGAAAAATATAAATAGCAGAGCATGGCTCAACTTTAAGAATAAAAATGGTAATTGTTAGGATTAATGGAACAATTTTGTAAGCATACTACTAGATTATTAAAAATAGTATCACCCCCACAATTATCCATCTATCCCTCCATTTCAAAAAGATATACAATACAATGCGATCCCCTCAAAAAGAACCTCTAAAAGAAATTGTGTGCCACTAATCTTTGATAGCTGCAGTCAGAAAATATAGCTAAGAAGCTGGGAGGGAGTGTACTTACATCAGTAGTTTATCTATAATGAAAACGCTTGGATGTCCAATCAGATATTCAAGGAGCTAGGACCTAAAATATATTTAAAGTAACTTTAGTCCTTGCACATTTAATGCATTTTTTTTAGTCCTTTTGTAAGAGAAGCGACATATTGGTAAGTTATGTTCTGCAATGAAAGGAGAAACCTTGAACAGCAACTCATGCTACATTTGAAATATGCACGGAAGATGTGTTCACGGTGTAAAAGTTAACTTTTGTAGTTTGCTGAAAATAATTAGTAAATTATATTGTGTTATGTTCATTTCACATTCCAAATTTGATATTAAAAGTTAAAAGTAAGAAATAGTACCAGGTTGGCAAATTAGGTTTCCAGTAGAACAGGGTTGCCCGATTGAGCTAGTTCCTAAGGGGTCTCACTACCCTTTTGACGTGTTTGGTACTTTTTACTCCAGTTTATCATTAAACTTTTTAACTGAACTCTACTTTTTCTGAAAGTGTAAGTTTTATTAAAATCATATCTGGCAACCGCAGTAGACAGATGGGGCAAATAATAGAAACTACCCAAGGGCCAACAACCACTCAACGTTACCAATAGACCAGACAATTACCCACATTGCTTTGCCCCTGGAACCCAATATTAAACTAAGACCAGAGTATTCAATATAATGAATCAGTGGGATCAATCGTGATCCCACCATAGAAGTCTTACAGGAATGTATTACAAAGGCAATTGCTTCTACCTATATAATAGAGTATGGAAGCTAGCATACCCTCCCAACACAGAGGGCGGTGAATCTACATTAACTGTAGAAAGTTGAGCAGATTCAGGAGAATTACACAGTTGTTTATTTAAACTATATAAAGTGTATATTTTCTGAGCTAAACATTTAAAGTGCAGACCAAAGTGCAACCGAATAGGGATATCAATATAATAAAACTAATATAAAGCAAAATACTAGTAATACTATACAGGAAGAAGTTTGAACTATGAATCTAGACCATATCTACTGCATTCTATATTATAATTTATAGGAAATTTAGGACTTTAGATTTAGAGGACCGTTTTTAGGCTATTTTGCCATTATTTAGTCACTATCCTTTGACCTCTCATTTTTAGGCTATACTCCCCAGCACAAATCCCATTTGTATAGACTGAGCACATCAACTTATGACACGTTTGCAATGATATTTGCATGCACTTTTGAACAGAAAATCATGAAACCCTGTATAAACTACCCTGAAGACTAAACACAACGAGTGACAAACTAAAGGTTTAGATTAAACCAATTCATTCAAAAGTGACTGATATACAATGGTTGCCTTTCACATTTATGACAATCCCATATTTCCTGGTGGAGCAAAGGTGCACCAATAATAAAAAACATTAATGAATCATTCACTCCAAGCCTTTTAACTAATTCATAATGATACCCTTTTCACAAACACCTAAGCAAAGACAACCCACAGAACTGCAATAAATTAAACAAAAAAAAACAATACATACCCAACCATGACCCTGCCTCATGTTTAATGCTCCCCATAAAACTTCTCCTGACAATTACAAACTAGTAAAAACAGGGATAGTACACTATACAAACAACCACAAGGAGTGGGCATTGTTCATTATTTCTAAGCCTCTTGGCAACCGTCTGCAACATGATCACAGGGTGGTCTACCCTCGTCCTAAAGACAAAGCGTGTGCCCAACACCCAAAATATACAATGGTGAAGGAATGCCATCTCCAAAAACACTGCAAACCAGTTTGTGCGCATGAATCAGTCCCAAGCTAAGGGACAAACAGTAGGAAGTTTGCTTGTCCCAGTACTGAATGTAGGCAAAGATAGCTCAGACAGGGGCAGCATGCACATGACAGTAAAGTGCTGAAACACTGGGAGATTGCGCTAAATTCAGGGACAAAACCTGAAGCCATTCAGAAATTGGGGGCTAGCTCCATGGGAAGACTTAGGGTGTAATGGTGCGCAACTTTAGGTTCCCATCAGCTGTCTCAATTTTGTGGGGGGACCAGACAGACAACATCCCTGCTATGTAGTGTGTGGAGAAGAGCCAATTCCTGGCCCAGTCAGTCCTTATGGACTATATGACAGTCATCAGCACTTATACCTTGCAATCTCTGGAGATTTCATTGCCTCAAGAGTCCCAATAGCCAAACCAGAGCAGTGGGAAAACTACCAGTTGACTGAAGAAAGACAACAGGAAGCCCCCCCCCCTCAAATTTGTAGGGATCTGTGTAAAATAGCAAGGCTTACATGGTTTTAAACCCAAAAAGGTATAGGGTACAATTTGAAACCTTAGTAGCATTTCCAAACATCTAAACACACAATGGTACCTCAATTTATGAGTTTTCCTATACAAGCTGTTGCCTGGTTGACTTTCTGTTTTGATGTACGAGTTACAAGTGAGTGACTGACATTTACATACACTCCCACTAGGTAGCACACCACCAGATTCACCAAGCCTCATTCAGTTCACGTGGTTACCTTGCCATGCTAGCAGCTCTGTCATATCACTGTTGCTTTTCCACCATGTTTTGTGTAGTTATTTTGTTGTACTGCATAGTATTAACCATGCGCCCTAAGAAAGAGTGTAAAGGCCAGTGGCGAGAAGAAAAAAAAGGATGTCTGGAATTAAGGCACAATCATCAATAAACATGAGCAAGGTGTATGTTGTTGACTTGGTGAGGCAGTATGAGCATAGTACATCTACCATATACACAATTTTGAAATGGGAGTCGATTAAGGCTATAACACCAGCCAAAGGCTTTAAGATAATTTCAAAACTCACAATCTGTTCATGATGAGATGGAGATACCATAACAGAGCATCATCTGTGAGAAGGCACAAGCCATTAACAGGGATTTGGTGGAGGAGGTGGAAGAATGCTTCACAGCCAGTTGGCGATGGTTCAATAATTTTAAAAAGAGTACTGGCATTCACTCCATCATCAGGCATGGAAAGGCAGCAAGCTCTGATTTTATTCAAACTTTTGCCGAACTGATTGAAGATGAAGGATACATCCACCAGCAAGTTGTTAATTGTGACAAGAAAGGACTGTTCTGGAAAAAGATACCAAGGAGGACGTATATAACAGCAGAGAAGCATGCCAGGCCACAAACCCATGAGGTTAATCCTTGCACTGTGTGAGAATGCTAGTGGCAACTCCAAGATTAAGCCACTACTCATATCACTCAGAAAACCCAGAGCCTTTAAGTCTCAAGATACTCAAAGAAAAATGTAGGTCATGTGGATGGCAAACTAAGGCAGTTCTTCATGCAATGGGTAAACCTAGCCTTTGGTCCTGCCTTCAAGAAGTATCTCCTGGAGAATAACCTACCCCTGCAAACCCTTCTCATTGTTGACAATGGTCCAACACACCAAAGCTCAAAGATGAGATCCTTGAAGAAATAAAGTTTATTAAGGTCAACAACCTTCCAGCCCATTGACAGCAGATGATTTCAAATTTTAAGCAGCTCTTCACTAAGCACCTGTTCCACTGCTGCTTTTCTGAGGGCACAAACTTAACCCTTTCAGAGTTCTGGAAGAGCACTACAATATCTATCTGAATTCCGAATTATCAACATGGCCTGGCAGGGTATTACAAGGAGCTTAAACTATGCATGGAAGCCGTGTCTGAAAGGGAATTTGAACCTGAAGTAATAGTGATGGAAAATTGTCCCTCTAGGAAGTCCAGTGTGGTTGGGGAGGGGGGGGGGCTGGAACTAATTAATGGCCTTTTCATTAATTCCAATGGGGGAAACTGCTTTGATATCCGAGCAAATTAAGTTACAAGCTTGGTGAGAAAGAATTAAACTTGTGTCAAGGCATCACTAAATGGAAGCTATAAATTACAAATAACTAGAAAAATAATCCTTTGCCTGCCAAATAAATATATATATATTATATATTTTTATACATCTCATCTGTGGAATGCCTTCTAGGGCATAAGTCACCCTACTCAACCTAGCCTAAATCTAGGCTATATTTTTTTTAAAAAGCAAAAAAACTTAAGAAATTGAAAAAATATAGAGCGAGCTCTGTCGACAGAGAAAGGCCATCCTGGTACAGGGACAGGTAACATGCTCGAAGATCACCCAGACTAGGACATTCAACAAAAATGTGTCTAACAGTCTGGGGGACAAGGCAGTCTTCACAGTAGGGCACTGGCAAGCTCTCCATCAAATGGCAGCCCATCCTGCGAGTGTGCCCAATTCGGAGATGACAGAAAGCAACCTGAAGCCTTCGCAGCATGGGGGGGGGGGTAGGTCCCCTGGACAGTTCCCCTGAACTGTCTCCCATCTTTGTCAAGCAGTCTGAAGAGCTGCCCGTATTCCTGCCATGTGTGAGAAAGAGCGAGACGCTGGTCCAATCGCAGAGTCATCACAGACTCTTTGGCACCCTCATCGGCATGCTCATTCCCCGCAATTCCTTACATATACAGGAAGCCAGCACCCTGGCATCATGGATATCGCCAACTAGGGGATGCAGAGATTCCAATGCCCGAAGAGCACTCAGGGTGCTTTGTGAGTCACTATAGATCCCAATCTAGTCTCAGAATCAGGCACGTCGTGTAATCTCCCGTACCAAGTGGTGTATTGCCACCAGCTCATCTGTGAAGACAGAGACACAGGGGATACGGCGTGGAAGCCAACCCCCCACTTGGGACTTGGAGTCATCCATATACACTGGCACGGTTCCAGCGTGACACGAGGTGTGATCCAAAAAGGTCAAACACCATACTCCCGGCGCAGTGCAAGATTTGGGAACAGAGGCATGGCAACAAATACCTAGCTCTTGGAGTTTACTGGCCCTAAAACCAAAGGGCTTAGGGTATGACTCGAGTCTCTCGGCAGCATTGGCAGTAGCCCTATCAGCGCCCCAAACACTGAACATGAGAGAATGGAGAATATCCATGGTGCGGGTACAAGAGACCCTAAGGCTGCAAATATGAGCCTCCCAGGTGGGGGTGTGGGTCAGATACAAGACCAAGGAAAGTGCGATTCAACCACTTCCAGGCATACCTCATTAAGAAACAAGTCTGGGTCGAGCCGTGGATGGTGGCAGAAGTGCACAACCTTAGTCTTGGCGAGGGAAACCAAAACCTGTGTGCTTTGACATAGCGAGAGACGCTGTTCAATGCCAGTTAGAGTCGACATCTGGGCTGCACCAAGAGATCGAAAGGTCATCCATGTATAGAGGGAATGCCATTGATACTCAGGGCAAAGAGTGCGTCACCGAGGACACCATCTTCCTGCTCCATTGGGCTGGAGAGGGCTCCCCCTACCCATAGGCGGAATCTACAATCTTGCAAAAATTCAGATATAAACATTGGACAGCATGCGCCCCCTTGCCTCCATCATGTGGAAAGTCTTCTTGATACCCTAGCGCCATCAGAGGCCTTCTCCAGATCAAAAAACACGGTGGCGTAGTGCCATCTACCAATGAAGGCTTCTGAGACGGCACTTTCCAGTTGGAAATGGAACTTGCAGAAGCCGCACTGTGCAGAAGACAGATGGCCTCCTCTGTCCAGAAAAAGGCTAATCTAACATTTACCAATTTCTCCATCAACTTGCACATGCTTTACGAAAGGCAAGCACAGTAACGATTCGCCAGGAATCTGAGAGGAGACCTCCACCCAGATCCTGTTGAACAAATCTAACAGAAAGGCCATGCCTCACTCACGCTCACCCAGGTGTCTAAGCATGGCGTACGGGGGCATTGTCTGCGCACAAAGCAAGAGCAGAACCCAACTCACAATAAACCTGTAGTTGAAGGGATCTCCGCCTTCCTCGACATCACAACATGCATTGAATGCTGGCAAGCAGCATCCCAGCTAGAGAAGGCGGTCCCGAATGATTGCGCCATGGAATCCGGGTATGAGATTGCAGTCCCATTCTCCTGGAGAATGGGAGGGGGTCCTGGGAGAACTCTCCCTTAATCCTTTTGACTCTCTTCCACACCTCTGCCAGAGGGGTCTTCCTGTTAAGCGAAGACCTGTATGCCTGCCAAGAAGAGCAGCAGGAGTGCTTCAAAATATACCAGAAATTCACCTAAAGTGAATCATTCGGGCTGCACTTATAGTGCATATAGGCATAAGGCTTCTGTTTGAGGGCCGTCTCACACTCGGCCGACCACCACGAGAGTGGTCAGCATGCACAAGGGCCAGACGTTCTGGGAATAGTAGTCAGGCCCACTGGGATGAAGTTGCCTGAGAACTCAACAGCCTCATCTAGATAGAGAGAGAATTCAGTCATTTCCTGAAATGCAGGCCACTGCACCCACACCAAGTACCACTCATCCGCATTTATGCCACCCATATCAAGCTCTTCGATCAGATCAGCAAGGACTTGTCCCCTGGGATTTATTGAGTAATCTCTCCAGAGAGGATGTCTGCCCTTCTGATCTCCAAGCAAGAGAAAGTGCCTCAACATGGCGGAACTCCCTGCTGATGGTGGAATGTACGCAGAAATTATAGTATACCTCCTATCCAGGTATAAACCACTCATCCCCCAGCAGGCTCAAAAACACCAGGTAACCTCTGAATGAGGGTCCGCCCTGCGCCCTTTTGGTCGGTCAGGGGCTCCTCATCCAGGGGCAGATGTGCCAATCTTGGCTTGGTCTCTTATGGAACAGCAGACCCATCCATCCCTGCAATCGATGAGAGGAGCCCCCCCCCCCCATCTTTTTTGGTTGTTTTTTCTTTTTAGGAGAGGATGGCTGGGAATGAACTTGCTTCTCCCCTCCCCTAGCAGTAGCCCTCAGACCAGATGGACCAGCCTCAGCCATGTCCTTCTCCTAGATGGAGAAGGTCCTGGCAGTCGCAAGGGCACAGGTCAGAGATCCCTCCCCTCCTTGTACTGCCTTGGAAACCCTAGCCGTTTGAGGAGGACATTGTAGGCAGACTCGAGTTCGGTGATGGGGCCAACCCCGGATTCACTCCCATAGAAAGCCCTACCATCTGAGGACATCACGGGTCCTATTGGCAGCAGCATAATTAGTCATGTCTGGGGAGGCACAGGCTTTGGCCGCCACTGTTTAAAATTCTAGCCAGCAGGTCTTTTGACGGAAGGGGTTGGCTTCCCTCTACCCCTAAGGGGGGTTTGGCTGGCTTTCTTGGCAGTCCCCTTGGAAAGGAAAGAGGGGACTGCCGCTGGGAAGATGGAGGTGCCCGAAAGCACCTCCAGAGAATGGGGTGATGGGGAGTTCCCTACACCCATAGGCGAAAGAGGAGTAAGCCTCCCCTCTCCAGTTAAACAAATTTGGAGGGTCCCCTGCAAGAGCACAAGGGGGGGGACCTCCCTCCTTTTTTTTTTGTTGAACTGCCCTGGGGCAGCTCGGGTGATTGTGAGGGGAAGGTTTGTTTGTTTTGTTTTTTTATATTGGCATCATTAGGCATGGTGACCCTAAATTTTTCACAGGATGCACACGCTCATCACCTCTCACAGTAGCCCGCCCTGTAAGGGGTGTGTACAGGCCTGGCAGAGCCAGGTGCCACCATTCAGTACCACCCCTCCTGCCTGGTGGCCTGGCAGTCCCTCAGCATGGCAGCTCCACCTTTTTTTTTCCATTCTCTTATTTCTTCCATTGCTTTTCTTTTATTCACAGCTGCATTTTTTTGTTCTATATGCTTTTTCTTTTGTTCCTCGAGATAATCCTTATAATATCCAAAATCATTATGACAGCTTAATAACAACCATTATTAAGCTGATTTCATTAGTTCTTCTTGCAACTAATGACTGATCATGTTTCTTACAACTAATGACTGATCATGTATATTACTGATCATGCAATATTTATTTATTGAAAATCCTCTCTTAACTGAGGCATTGCCATGAAACATTGTATCATTAAAAAAATCTTTATAATCATTTGTAATGTTAATCAATTTAAAAATTATTGAGAAAAATGAATAATGGATCTTTTTCAGTCATAATTACAACATATTTCTTTAACAAACGGATTCTCAATCAATCTAGAATGAGATTCTTTTATGAAATCTGCTTCTATTCCTGTTAGGCAATTTAATTTAATAAGGTTTGCTAACAATAAATTAAGTCTTTGACAGCTTACTTTAGATGACATGACCTTTGGAGAAATGGAGCTGAAGCCTTTAACTATACTAAACAGCAAGGGGGATCGTTCTATTATTTTAAAGATTGTATTCTGAAAGAAAATCAAGCAATCTTTTCTGAACAACCTTATTTCTTCATCAGTTGGTCATCTTGGTGAGTTTCTAATAGCCATTTTTTTGTAGTAAATGACAATCTATATGTAAAAGATTAACACCTTTGTAAAGATCAGCTTTTAGTAAAGCACTACAAGAACTACTATTTTAGTAAATAAAAAAGTTCCTCATAAAGGAATGGTGTCAATGGAAAATCTTTGAAATTTTGTCAAAAATCCTTCAAATTGATTTGCAATAGAAAAGAAAGCATGTTTTGCCCCTAGGTATATTTAAAAGTACCACTGGGGCATTCTACATATAGTGTACACACCCTCCTGACACCCTGGTCACAGAATCGCATGAAATTTACATATTTTTTGGTTATGATGAATAAAGTTCACACTAAGTATTAGGCCTATCTGGTCATTGTGGTCATATTTATGGCCAGATCAATTTTGGTCAAACTGATTGACCCAGAATTAACCAATCTGAACGTTTTTAATACAAAAGTCTTTAGAAGAAAGATCTTTCAAAGAAGTTTCTAAGACAATTTTTGACATGACCTTTTTGTGAACTCTTTGACCCTTGAACCCAGCCAAAGTGCAACTCAGATCCCAATATACCTCTTATATAATCTTTTGAATCAATAAATAATACATCACTGCCTATATACACCTTATATACCCAAGTACCTACCTTATATAGGTAATCTTGTCAAATCAATGTAACATGAAAAGCAGTCTTTTTCAGATACCATGTCATTTATGTCTTCAATATATAAATTAAAATAATTTCAAGATATCTTCTAAACTACCTACTTAATATTAATTGAGATTACCTGCAGATCCTATCCTAAAATAATTTACAGGTGTGTAATTGTTATTTTTGATCATTTTGAAATACCTAATGATTTTTATACCTACATAACAAATTATTATATTATGAAAAAGGAGAATGATTAATTACTTATTAGGCATCTAAAATGAACACCCATTAATTAATAGTGGCTTTTGATTGATTATGTATTTTTAATATGCCAAGCTATTTCAAATGAGAGAAGACAATTTTCACCAAATCCTTTAATTTGATCAAAACTGAATGTACCTACAAAATATAGGTAGCTATACCCTCCAAAAATAGGTATGGAAGAGAAATTGAACCAAGAGTGTAATAAACCTATTCTCAGCAATGCATTATGATTTAGCTATTAGGGTTAAAGCGGTGGACTGAGAAAACATGAAAATTAAAAATAATGTTGATCATTGAATAGGTACCTACTCTTTTCTTGTGTTTTGTCCACTTCTCTGCGAATTTATGATGAATCAAATCTTAAAAAGCGCTAATGGAAATGTTTGTTAGTTATAAACCAGTCTACCAGCCTACAGCCCTTTGCACCTAAACTTTGACCTATTTCTATGAAGATATAATACTTTATTATTATGCACTTCTTTCTTTGCTTACCAAATTTCTAGGACAATGCAATGATTGAAGCAGCTATATTGATATTCTAATATAATTGCTTCAATCATTTATATAGGTAATTTATACAGTAATTTACTATTTGGATCTTTTTCAGGCTTTGTTTCATTAAGATGGCGAATCAAAAATACTGCAGCAATCCGCTGAAGATCCATAAATCCCTGCAAAAGAAAGACCTAAGAAATATTTCTGCTTAGCTTTTGCAGAAGTTTTCATCTCTTCTTAACAAAGATGAGCTTTGTTCTGTTTGTAGGAAGAATCTTTCAGTTACCAATGGAGCAAAATACTCCAGAGGAGTCCGGAACTTCAGCATCTAAACAGGAGTTCAATGAGATGCCTAGCCAAAAAGAGGATTCAGATGTTGTGGAAGTTGAAGTTGACTTACTGAACCAATCATTGTCTTTCATTGGTGAGAGCACCTTTGATAAAAGGAAAGCCGAAAGGCATCAGACTTACGTACCTGAGAAAAGGTTAAAAGTTGAAGAATCTGTTAAGAGAAAAATGGATTTGATCATGGAGAGTAGTTCAGGAAAACAAGGAGATGTGCCGCAAAGATGTAACGTGAACTGTATGCCAGAAGTTATCCAGTCTCTAAAGGAAAAATATCGGCAATCAAGCCATATGGATCAAATCAGAATTCTAACCATTATGAGGGTTAGAAAACTCAGGAATGAGTTTTATTGCTCCCAGAGAATGGCTGTACAAGCTCACCATATACTAAAGTCTGTGCAGAGAAGGATGACAAAGATGATTGGTGGGCTAAGGAACTTACCTTATGGTGAAAGGCTCAGAAAACTAAATCTATATACATTGGAAAGGAGAAGAGTCAGAGGGGAATTGATTGAAGTCTTCAAATGGGTAAAAGGATATAATAAAGGGGATCTGGGTAAGGTTCTTATACTTAGTGAACATGACAGGACACGTAGCAATGGGTTTAAGCTTGATAAGTATAGGTTTAGGAAGGAGATTGGGAGGAATTGGTTTACAAATCGTGTTGTAGATGAATGGAATAGGCTCACTAGACATGTGATAGAAGCCTCCTCTCTGGGTATTTTTAAGAATAGATAAATATATGGATGAAGGTGCTAGATGGGACCGACTTTTTTTTATGTACATATGTATATATTTTTCTAAGGAGTGGGGAGATTATATTTTGAGGTTGCATGAATGGACATAATCCTCCGGATGCATTTTATATATATTGTAGATTAGATCTGACGATCTCCTGTAAAGGGTGACAATGTTGATGACTTTTCTCTGGTAAGCTCAGCAGAGTGCTTCCTGAGGAATTAAAATGTTTAGTCCTTGAATATTATCGTAGTGATGACATGAGTCAGGTTTACCAGGAAAGGATTTTCTAGTAGTGCAAATTGAAGGGGAAAGCAGAGGTTACAGAAACAACTCTCTCAACAATATACAATAAAAAACTGATCCACAGGAATGAGTCCAGAATACCACCCAAAGTTAACCCTCCCTCCCCATATAATCATCTGCGTTTGAATACATTAAAGTTTGGACTGTCTACCATCTCAGATGGCAAATTATTCCAGTTTTCTACCACTATTGGTGAAAAAATATTTTCTACCAACCAACCAACCTGCACCTCTTTAATTTTTTAATAAGTGGTGACCCCTGGTCCTATTACTACCTTCCAACTCAAATAACTTGCTAAAATCAAACTTATCCAGCCCAGAGCAGATTTTAAGAAGCTCAATCATATCTCCCCTCACACATCTCAAATGAGAACATATTTAGTACCCTCAGTCTCTATCTTCATATTCTAGGTGCTTCAGGAAAGGTATCATTTTTGTTGCCCTCCTTCGTACTGACTAGCTGGTTGATGTCATGTCTAAAATGTGGTGACCATTCTTGTACACAGTACTCTAAATGTGGCCTAACATATGAGTTTTAGAGTTTAAGGATAACCTTTACTCTTGTAGCTAACATTTCTGTTAATGTATCCTAGCACCCTATTTGCTCTATTTTTTGCCTCAATACCTATCTACAACTACATCAGCTTTCCCCCATAAATCACAGAAGCAATTTTGCTTTGGCACAAGTTGCAGAAACGCTTTGGAAAAAACAAAAAGTGGATATTCTATAAAAGATTACTATTATAGGTAAATGTGTAGATTCGCAGATTGAACGATGGGACAAACTTTTTTGTCCGTGTTTCAATGTTTCAAATTTTTGGAGTAGATTTAAGGGGACTGCTCATGTCTGGGTAAACACAATGGGGGGACTACCCTACGATGATCCTGCGTTTCAATCAATTGGGTGGGTCACCCTCAGTATTTAAATGGTGCTGGGTATATTTCAAATAGGACTCAAACGAGCATGAATATTCAGGCACAGGTGGATTAAATATAAACACAAAAATCCACTTTTTCTGCTGAGCCTCCACTCTACACCTTTACCCTATTATATACTGGGTGGCTGAGCCCCCCCCCTCCCAATTGATTCAAATCTCAGGCTCATCACTGTGCAATCCACCTCAAATTTAGTAAAAAAAATGGTGAAAAATATTTGAATATGGATGCAATATTTTGCATCCAGGACTGAGGAACATCTGGGGCGAGCGTGTGCCACTGATCTTCAAATTTACCATTTTTTACTAAGAGTTGTTAGTTTTGCACAGAAAACAAGTACCAAACTCATCAAATAAATGAGATGGTAGCCATCTCAACCTCGAGGACAAGGTGCCATTGCTTGAGGAAAGAGCTCTTCCCACAAGCACCAAAACAGGGTCAAGACCCAGCTCACAGCCAACCTGTGGTATAATGCTCCAAAATCTTTGGTAAACATGAAGATCGGCGGCGCAAATTATGGGATGCAAAATATTTTGTCCCTGTTCCAATGTTTCACCTTTTGGGAGTAAATTCAAGGGGACTGCTCATGGGTGGTTTATCACTGCAGAAGGACAGATGTGACCAATGACAGCGTTATATACTTTTAGTCCATTATTTACTAAATATCTGCACCTCTGCTCGTTTATAGTTTTTTCTAAGTTAGGTAAGGTTTCTTGATGTCTTTTATCGTTTTCTTGTATTTTTTTTAGCAATGAACGATAACAGCTTCTTACTGGCAATGTTGTAGCTATAAATAGAACCAGCTTAGCATTTGTTTCTCTTTGATTATGGCTTTTTCATGCTCTAGTTGTGCTTCTTCGTTATTCAAATTCAGGTTTATTTTGCATAAACTAATCAAGAAACCTATAAAAGTAAGTTTTGTTTGTCATTAGGTAGCATCAGCTGTGAACAATTACGACATATATTTTTTGTTGCGAGGATCATCGCAGGGTGGTCCACCTGCAGTGATATCTCCCCCACGAGCAGTCTCCTTGAATTTACTGGGGTTGCCCCCCCAACAGCTTTTTACTGGCAGAAAAACCTAACCTAATGACAAACAATACTTACTTTTATAGGTTTCTTGATTAGTTGATGCGCCTCTAAATAATCGGTAAACCTGAAGATCCATACCCGGCGAACTGTACTATGGGTTGCTATATGGGGGGGCATAGCCCCCCGATACCCCCCTGCTCGCTATGTTCACCCTCAGGAACAAGTAATAAAACTTGTTAATCACACAGTTGGGTGAAAACATGTTGGGAGGTGGAATAAATATTATGGGAATGTGAGCAGGAAAGCTCACGGGATATGGATCATCAGAATTACTATATATTGTTGCCTATACACAGCACAACCTACCATGCGCCCTGATACTGAAGTGTTACCGAATATTTACCCAAACATACATGAATATGCATGCGCGGGTGAACGAAACGCCAATCTTCATATTTAACAAATCTTCAACTCCTTACCAAGAAACTTAAGGGATCTCACTGCATGCCCTGCTGAGAAGTTCAAAGACAAACCAGATGGTGACAGTATGTAACCAGAAGGATATATTTGAGAAACATAAGACAAAATGAACTAAATATGCTTAGAATGACTGGCATGTTGAGCAACATGGCAACTAAGCAAGCAAACAAGTATAAAATGATAAAGAAACTGGAAAGGGATAGCAGTCCCAAGAAGCCTGTATGGGTATGAAGTCTGCAAAGTGACAAAGACAGAATTAGAGAATGGGAAAGATCCACCTTAAAACAAGGTGGCAAGAATTGCACTAGGGGCCAACCCCTATGTAGTAGTAGAAGCATTGAGAGGAGAAATGGGCTGGAGTAGGTATGAGGGGAGGGTGGCAAGGATGAAGGCAAACTATAAGTTAAGACTGCAAGAGATGGGAATAGAGACATGGGCAGGCTATGTGTATACTGCCTACGATAGGACTGAGTGGCGCAAAGAGGTAATGAGATGGATACAAAATATGAATTAGAAGCAATCTATATAGAAGAGAGCAAAAGGAAATCTGAAACAAAAAAAATAGTAGATTCAGGAGAAAGGCTCTGGAAAAGAGGAATAAATGCAAAGAGAAATCTGAACATATAGAGGCAAAAAGGAGCCTTGCATCTAGAATATTTATGATGGGAGTTTTGCAAGCCAGCTACTATTCAAGGCACGGACTGGATCCTTGGGGGCGAAGGGGAGGACATACAGATAGAATGGAGGAGAAGACTGATGCGAATGGTGCCTATTGGGGCAGAGAATATATAGAACATTTGATAGTGGAATGTTTGAGACAGTCTCAAAAGAGATAAATTGAAAGAACTGGCGATAGAGTTGGGAAGAGAAAAGTGGGAGGTGGAGAGAAGGGAGGACTATGGACTGAGTGTGGTGCTAGGATTTGAGTGTGGAATAAAGGATATAGATAAGAAATCAAGAATAGCAAGAGCAACAAAGAAATTCGGTAATACTTCAGATTCGAGGCGCACGGTAGATGGCGCTGTTAGTCGGCTACAATTTGGGGCTACAGCATATCTCTTATGACGTCAGACGGTAGCGTCAGATGTGACAATCACTGCGTTATATTTTGTTGTTTTGGGGATTTGAAACTTTTAGTCTATTATTTACTAAATATCTGCGCTCTGCTCGTTTATAGTTTTTTCTCTAAGTTAGGTAAGGTTTCTTTTATTGTTTTGTTTTCGTATTTTTTGTTTACTGCAAACGATAACAGCTTCTTACTGGCAACATCGTAGCTTATAAATAGGACCCGTTTTGCAAATGTTTTTCTTTCGTTATTGTGTTTTCAGGCTCTCCATGTGCTTCTTTGTTATTCAAATTCGGCTTTACTTTGTATGATCGCGAACAACTTTTAGATTATCTAGAGGCGCATAAACTATAAAAGTAATTGTTTGTTATTAGGTTAGGTTTTTCTGCCAGTAAAAAGCTGTTGGGGAGAAAAAAGACCCCAGTAAATTCAAGGGGACTGCTCGTGGGGGAGATATAAGAACAGTGTTAATCAAGTGTTAATCAATTGGGGGTGTCTGGGGGGCGCAGCCCCCTAGCATATACTCATATACAAAAAATATTACGCCGATATTGTTCACATCTGACGCTACCGTTTGACGTCATAAGAGATATGCTGTAGCCCCAAAATGTAGCCGACTAACAGCGCCATCTACCATGCGCCCTGAATCTGAAGTGTTACCAGAAATTCTTGCAGTGTGTGTGGAAGAAGAGAAATGAACAAGGCTAATAAATTATTTCTCTTCTCCACAGAAAATAAATGCCATATCCCAATACAAAGGGTGCCTCAACAACCTGAACCTGAGTCCCTAATGAGCCACCAGTCCCAGGATATACAGCTCTGTAGAACAGCCTGTCTATACTGCCAAGTGTAGGCCATGAATGGTCTTTTGCAGTCTCCTTTTCTTATGTTCTTAAACCTATAGCGTAGAGATAATGGGACTGGAAGCAGTGGACCACCATGACTAAAGAAGTTACCTCAAGATGGATCAAATAAGAACCAAGATAAGGGTCCTGCAGAGCACCATTGGTGGAATGGGACCAGATAAAGAAAAACAAGTAACAAGGTCATCCAAATCAGACTGCAAGAATCACCCATCATCTCCAAATATTGCATCCATAAGTTACCATGGTGTAGGCTTTATGGGTTTTCAGATTAAGTAGGATGAGTGAAGCCATAGTGGGCATATTAAAATCACAGCTACCCCGAGATGATAAAGTTTAAAAGATCCTCAAAGCATAGTTCAAAATAATTAGGTGTTTGACAGATTTAAGAGTTCTTCAAAGTCGTTTTGTCAGTCAACGCTTAAATTGGCATCTTATAAACATGCGTATAGTAAGCAATTGGCCTACCTGTTTGGCTGCTCTTCCAGGTTGAATTCGAACACTTGAAGAATTAAGATTAATTGAACTTAATACGGTCCTTCGATTTTGAGAAACATTGGGATTTTGAAAAGTACTTTTTATTTGCCGAAGTGGAACGAAAGGCTGAAGATTTTGTGCATTTTTTATCCCTCTATCGGGTAAAGGTATTCTGTTCTCTTGATCTTCGTATATATTAAAACTTGCCATCGTAAAACTTAGTTAACACTAAAAAAACTAACTTATATAAATAACTTAGTAAATCTACTAAACTGTATATAATATATTACAAGCACATATCTACAGAGAACATTCGTAAGTCCAGGGGACAACGGTAAGTTGTGATCTAAACGAGCTCCCTCCAGCTGACCTTAGAAAATATAGTTCTGGTGTTCAAAGCAACCAATCAGAGCAGAGTTTGGCTGTGACGTCATGCGCACGCAGTTCAAATTATATATCCTGCATATAAATTTGAATTTAATTCCCTAATAGGCTGATAAGTGAAGCCTTTCTTTAGTGTTTTAATCAATAAAATTCAGAATGATATCAAATCGGACTAAATATTTATTAGTGCTCCAAATATTTAAATTATAAAATTATTAATCTATAACATTAACTGACGTCACGCTTTTCTCACCGACTCACAATGCTAATTATTCAAAATTAAATTTAAACCCTTCGCGATTTAAAGAAATACCTTCTTAACCAGCAATTTCATATAATTATGTATTTATTATAAGAACAATATCTCTTATTCACAATTTGATTCAGGAATTTAACTTCATTTTAAAAGGACTAAACGTTATTTTTTTATTTATTAAATTGAATGAAATTATTTTATTTATAAGATCTTCGGAGTAATTTTAGCGAATTTTTCCTATTTAAAAAAGCTTTAGTACAATATGCCCCAATCAATAATAATTATAATATTTGAATGAATTCAGCAATGTGTATAGTATTTGGTTAGGTAATATAAATTAAATAAAAAGTATGATCCATAATTTTTAACCATAATTTCCCAATTTAAGTATCAATTTCATTCACGAATCCAGAAAATAGAAGAGGTCTGGCATAATTTAGACTGAAATGTTCCATCGAAAGATGGTTATAATTAGTAAAAAATATATAGTTGTAATGTTCTGATATTTATTTACGATCAACAATTTACAGCTAATGCACAACCGTTTTAGCATTTGATTAAAAAAGATGAAATAATTGAAGACAAGGAAACCTGGCTCACCAGTCCAGTGAGACTAAAGTTTATTATTTTTATTCAGAAGAAAAATAAACTCAGTATAGGTCAACCAGCCTGTCTTAAATTAGCGATCAAAGAAGCGGCAGGAAAAACAAAATAATATCGAATAAACGCTAAATATTGTGGGCAAAGAAATCAGTAGTGGGCATAGAAATTTGAACTCTGCAGGCATGAACAGGCCCGCTGAGAGGGGATACAGCAGGTGCATCGTGCCGGGGCCCAAGTGCCGAGAGGGCCCCTTGTTTCTGTATGTATACGGAACACAGATCAAATGTTATAAGAACATAAGAAACATAAGAACATAAGAAAAGAAGGAGACTGCAAAAGACCATTCATGGCCTACACTTGGCAGCTCCTGTTCCATTCAACACACAAAAGATTTCTTACCAGAGAAAAGTCATCAACATTGTCACCCTTAACAGATGATAAACCCTTTTCCTATATTTATTGTAGGGAGTAACTTCTAGTGGAAATAATATTCTCTAGTTTTCCTCGAAACGAGAGTGCATTTAAAACTCGCCCTTGATCTCGCGTTGTTGATAATAATATTTCGTCAATATGTAAAGGAAGAGGACGAAGAAGGAGAGTGATTGATGCTGCCAAAAGTGGCATTGCGGTAAGTGTTCTTTCGAAATGATATAATTTTAGTGTTTTTTTTGGCGGGGGGCATTCCCATTAGTTTTCTACAAATCAAGATCTTTTATAATGATTTTTTTTATTTTAACATTAAAATAAAATAATAAATATAGATTATGTATTAGATATATCATTGCTACATAATCTGAGAAGTGGAGTACAAATACCCGAAATTACGGAACAAAATAAGGGTGAGTGTATACTGGTTGTTATTAAGTTGTAACAGGTTGTTAATACCGCTTCATTTTCTTAGGAACAGATTGCTGAAATGCTTTTAAGTTTAGATAAACATAAAGGAGCAGTAAGTCAGATAACTGAAGATTATCAAAGAACAGAAGTGGCACCTGCTGGTACGGTATTCAGAAAAAGGACAAATAATGCTGCGTTTCCTGCTGCAAGTACAATGGTGTTCATGAGAAATTAACCACGGATAAAGTTGAAGAGTGTATCAGAAAGTGCCATCTCAAATTCTCACTTCATTTCCACTTGACAGTAATCAATAAGTATTCCCTGAGAGTACTCTCAGTACAAAATCAAAATAGTGAAATTTCAAGACGAGATTGGCTTATATGGAGTCCATCACAACAGGCTCTCTATTGTTTCCCGTACCGTGTATTTCAAAGAGAAACCGAAACGTCAAAATCGCATCTGCGTCTAGCAACATCACAGGGCAACGCTGCAAGCGGAAAGTGGAGAAAGCTAGCTAACAGAATTCCCCAACAGGAAGGATACAATGCCCAAAAGAAGTGTTATTTGGCCTGGCGTGATTTTGAAAGACGATTGAAATCAGCCAACTGCATTGAAAATCTTTTGGAAACTTCCTTTAAATCTGAAGCAGCAAGATGGCACATTCTTTTGAGGCGGCTCATAGACATTGTTCTTTTTCTCTAGAAGAGAGAAGCATGACATTTAGAGGATCTTCGCAAAGAATTGGAGATTAAAGAAATGGAAACTTTGGAGGCTTGGTAGAACTGTTGTCTTGGTGGGATCCTATTCTGAAAGAACATGTGCTAAAGGTGAAGGAGTTGCAGCTGAAAGGAGGTTGACTACAGGTACATTATCTCTCAGCAGAGACTCAAAACAAATTCGTTTCTCTTTGCTCAGAACTTGCACAGCAAATTCTCTTTGAAAGAAGCTTCTCGAAATACTTTCCAATTATGGTGGATGCACTTCCAGACTCCTTTCATGTTGAGCAAACCGCCTTTATACTACGATATTTTGTGAAGGACGATTTTGCATATGTTATCGAGGAGCGATTTTTGAAATTTATTGATTGCAGTAACAAAACTTGAAACGATATTGCGAAAATAGTACTAGAAACGTTGAAAGAAAACAACAGCCCTTTCTCATATTGCAGGGGGGCAAAGCTACGACAATGGATCCAATATTTCAGGAAAATACAAAGGGGTACAGGCATGTCTTCTGTTTAAAAAATGATTTAGCACTTTTCACCCTGTGAATCCCATACTTTAAATTTATGTGAAACAGACTCTGCTGAATGTTGCTCTGAAGCCATCGCCTTTTTCGAAATAATTTGGACAACATATACTCTCTTCAGCTCTAGTCCACGACATTGGGAGTTTCTTCTGAACAAGACAGGAAATCAGTCGCTTCACAACAAGTCCGATACAAGATGGTCTTCGAGAATAGATTGTGTAAAACCATTTGCAGCAAACTTTACCAGCATTCGGGTTTCACTTGAAGAACTGTTAATATTGAATATGATACATAAAACAAAACCTGAAATACATGCCGCTATTAAGTATTTCTCATCGTTTATTTGTATGATTATGTCAGCAATTGGGTTCAAGATTCTGCAACCATTTGACATCTGCAACAAGATTCTGCAAACAAGACATGTTACAGTTGATGTTGAAGTCACAAATGTCAACGAGTTGATCGCAAGTTAGTTGGAAAGATCTTCGTGAGAACTGGAAGAAAATCTGGAATGAAGCAAAACATGTTTCATGAAGCATGGGGAATGAGGTTAATCTGAATATAAAGAGACTTAATATTGAATGTAAACTTGCACAAAAAATCCAATTTGATGTCAAAATTTGGCTGCCATGAAAGCTCGAAAAGCATTTTCAGTATGATTATGTTTTAATATATTTTATTGTCCATTGTACAGGATGGCCCAAAAGTCGCGCTATATAAAAAAAAGGCTATTAATGATATTTTTCCTTCTGCATTATATATGATTTTTTTAAGTAAAGAAATTAGTTACTAATATATAGTATGAACACCTGCAAAAGGAAATAATTATTGTCCACACTGTAAAATATAGTATATATGTGACTTTTGTTTTTTGAAACTTGGGTAAGGGGCCCAACTTTTGTCTTGTTCCGAGTACTATTTATCTTTTCGGCAGCCCTGGAGATGAAGGATTAGAAGATTACCAGAATTTAGAAAGAAAAGGGATTTATTCAAGGCCTGTTCCATTTGGCTGCTGTATTTTCACAAAGTAGGAGAGGGGTGTAATACATCACTAAAATTATACCCCCACCCCACCCCTTTTATGCCTTTGTAGATATAGGGTCCTTAGGTCACCTCTCTAAAGCTCCCATTCAGAGGATTAATCCACACCGGTGACTAGGTAATGACAAACGAATAGTAGGTATTTAAGAGCGGAGAGCCATGTTGAGGTCAATAGGTAATGACAAAGTCTAACTGGGAACAGAGAGAGATAAGATCCCTTGTGATCTGTTCTGGGTTTTTGGAAGATAGCCGAGGTTGATAATGAGGTTTGGTGGAGGGTTGTGTAAGAGTTGGGTGGGAGCGGAAAAGAGGAAAAAAATTGAATTAGGGGGTGATCATAATTCTCTGTGGAGGGGACATAGTTAGGCTTTGAATTGGGAAAGAGAAAGAGACTAGATCAAGTGTATTTCCATTTGTGAATGGGGTGGGTACGAGAGATTGTGAGAAAGTTTAAAAAGGTTAAGTAGTCGCAAATAAGAGTGAGAGTGCTGGGATGTTAAATTCTATTAGAATAAGTAAAGTTTTCGAGAAATTCCAGATTCAAATATTTACCTAGTTTATCGAATACTTTTCAAATTTGCAAACAATAGCTTAGAAAGTTTTAGCAATTAAATTTGAATGGAGAGGGAGGAGATTTGAGGCAGTTCCTAAACCAACCTCACCTAAACATTCAGTGCGTCTAGGACCGTGGATAAATTAATACCAACGCGGAGACATAGAAGCAAGAATAACTGCATTTCCTTCGGGTAACCACGTTTCTACTAACTCGAATATGGCAACCTTTTCACTTTCAGATGAGATCAGGTTTTGATGATGTTAGCTTTCCTCATCGTCAAATTATGATGATTTAAACAAAAAAAAAGGACAACGGAGAAGGAACGGGTATTTGAGGGATGGGGCGAAGTTTGTATATAATAAAGGAGCTGTGCTTTGATGCGTGGAGGCTGTTTGTGTATATGTGTGTTCGTATTCTTTTCTTCTTTCAAGAGATATTCCGATGATTTAGCGCGAGAGAAACCTCAATGAGTCCTGGCGGATGGTTATAATTCTATGGTAAGTTCATAGGGAGAGTGTACTGGGCGCCAATCCTAAAATGTAGAATTTTTTTTAGAACTGCGCTCGAATAGCGAAGAAGTCGCGAGGTCGAAGATTCGCAACTTATTTGAGTGTGAAGAGAAACTGGCCATGAGACTTTGGAAGTAGAGGATAAGATTCGGAGTGGACGCCGCTCGGAGACACCTAGGAATAAGAAAAATAAAAATTAATAGAGATATTTACCGATATATGTAGTGCCATTCCCGTAAAGTCACCAAAAATCTTGTAACTCAATGAAAACAGGATTATTACACGAAGTATTCTGGGTGTGTTCGCTCCTAGATTTCTTTTAGGACTAGCCGTGTCAAGGGATAAAACGATCCACGTTTTAATGAGTTGATTATAAAAATAACTTGCCATTTCTTGCAACAATTGATGATAATTGACTTTCACTGTGGAATTACTAATGGTGAGTCGAACGGGTGAAAATAGAATCAATTGATCTTAGACAAACGCGAGCAACAAGCTTTGAAGAGTTGATCGAGTGCGACTACGTCTTGAATCGAATTAGAAGTCTCTCCTTGCTCGATGCGCGGAGATTAACAACAGCGCTATCGATAACGCGGATGAAAATCGAGGGCTTTGATCTTAAATCTCTATTCTCTTTAGTTAAACTTTACATCCAGTTTTATACAAAAGTGTAAAATTAACTCTTAGGGACACCGTATTTGATAAATGACCAATTAAGGGTTGAGATGCAGTGTTCCAGCAACTTGGATAATGTTAACTTATTGAGGCGATGCCTTTTATATTTCCCTGGATTGAATGTTGGAGAAAAAGAATGACGTCAGAAGCGAGTATTTCTGAAGACTCCCTGAGGATTTGATAAATTATTTCTATGTTTATCTGAAATATGGCATTTAACTGCGCTGTCAAGAATCAACTAATATAATAACCTGAGCATCGTTGTCGTTGTCAGCTGAATTTGTGTGCTTGCTCTTTTGTCAGAGTGAAGGAAAGTTTTATTATAGTGAAAATTTAAGAGAATCACGATGTTAAGTCTGTTTAGAGATTAGATGGGATAACTTTTTAGCGTCCTATTTTCCAGAAAAAACATGAAACATTTTTTGGAGATATATTTATGAATGTAATAAGCACAATTTAGTAGATTGCACAACATTATTTATATAGGGTACCAGGCAATGGCTTCGCCACTGAGCTTGCGCTTCACTACTAAGATTAAAATTTAAAATCTAAAAAACGCAGTCATGGTTGAAATTTTATAAATTTTCTGAATTTCGCCAACTTTAATTTTAAAAAAGGAACTCTAAACTAAATTTCTCCCCTTTCAAAATATCACGTTGCTAAAATATAGTTATAGAAGCAGATATATAAAAATAAATTTTCTGAACTTCACCATTTGTAAATCTTTGGTTTTAAAAAATTCACAAAACTTCGATACTTATATTTAGTTTTGAACTTCACCATTTTGTCTTTTGATATTATAAAAGAATTATTAGAAATAATTTTAATAAAAAAAACGTCATAACGAAACTAAGATGAAATTATTATTCAAATAGTAAAAAAATCCCCTTCTTAAATTACAGAGTTTGTGATGATGATGAGATGATGATGATGATGATTACATACTTTATAGTTGATTTTCTGGAATTTTATTACCACGTAGGTCCAGGCCTCTTTTGCAAGAAGCAAGTTCTGATAAAATCTTCCCCTAAAACTAACTTTTCCTAAAAGAGGAGAATTATATCATAAAGGAATTAGATAAAGGAACATCTCGTCTGCAAACTTCAAAAGATTTTAAGAGTGATCATCGCACTGAGAAGGATATTGTATAAAATGGCATTTAGCCAATAATAATATAAAAAGGTTCGCCAGAGTTTAGAACTCTTAACCCTAGATATTTCTCAGATCAATAGAGAAGTGACAACAAAGCCAGTTTTCAAGATTCTGGGGCTCCTTTCGTCTCGAGAGAAACTAGGTGCAAAACTCGTATTTTTTTTTATTCCCTTTTGGAATAAGACCAATAAACCGTTCCTAAAAAAAATAAAGAAAAAGTTTTTGTGGGCTCAGACATACATTAAAATTTGACTTTATTAAAGTTATTTTCACAGAAGAATCAAGAATTTCTCTGATTGGACAGGATAGTTATGCAGGAAGCTGGGTTGTCAATGGACGCCAAGCGAAGCACTTCACCATGCCACAACAAGAATGAGGATGATTGATGACTTTGGCTGCAATTGTTAGAGCCAACCTAGTAGGACCTTTTAATGTGGAATATGGCGGCCTAAATAGATTCGAAAGCGCACTGCGAATCCATGGAGAAAAATTTTCTACTTTGATTCAATAAAAGGTCAATGAGGATTAGGAAATTACTTATCACCGTGCAAAATAACACTCCTGGTCAAGCCTCAAAGTTGTTTGAGAATCAACTAGTGTCAAAAATAGCTGTATGATATTCAATCATGGACTGGCCTCCTAACAATTGCGACATAAATCCAATAGAAAATTCGTGTAACATCTTGAAGAGAGACGTTTTTGCAGACGACAGACATTTCAACAACAAAATTGACCTTTGGAAGCTACCCAAGATGGTGCAAAGGATGTCTCTGCTGATTGCATCCAAACTTTGACTTCAGCAGTAGACACCATACTGCTCCAAGTTAATTAAAAGGAGGGTTCTTTTGGCAGTAGCTCTTGAACGGTCCTTATTTCAAATTATGTTTCAGCTAATTTCCCTGCATTGTGTTTCTTAAAATGACTTCATTTAAGCCGTTGAAATTTGTTATACTTTGTTATTATATGATTTATTTTGAAAACTCCATGTGTTCCTACCAATTAAAAATATGTCGTATTTGTCGTATTTTCTTCTTATATGACATTTAGATTCCATATTCACATTGTATTTTATGCTCATGATTTTCTTAACTCTATGAAGAAAATTACACAAAATGCAGCTGTTCTCTAAAATCTTTGGCTATTTTCATATAATCTCCAACACACTTTATATAGCCAAGACTAGACTTAACAATTAGTACTAATGTCTCAGAAGCGATGAAGTCAACAACGCGAATCATCAAATATAATAAAATAGGCAAAACACTAGTTCATAAAAGAGTAACAGTAGGATAAAAAGCAAATCAATTCATTCGCAAAAAAGCACAAGACTTTTTAGTGACCACATCATAAGATAGAATCAGACACTCAAAGATACCTGAGAAATGAGAACTTTGAATTTTGAAGAAATCTTATAAAGGGTTCTCACGTTGAACCAAAAATAATATTTGTAGTGGGAGAATCCAAATGGATAAGTGCTCTAAAAAGAGCATTTTTCTTCGAACCGTTTTTATTTTTTGTTTATCCTAAGCTTGTGGGATCTGTGCAATCAATACTAAGTTTAATTAATATAAACTACAAAAATAATTACGAGCGCCTAAAGATTCAGCCAGATCCTTTAAAGAAATTAGTAGAAACTCATACATGATTAGTTAGGAGTGGGAACTCTGAAGCTAAGAACCATGTTTTCTGAATTACATAGTTCGGTCGCAAAAAGAAATTAGGCCTTGTGAAACTTTTCTAGGCCATTATTCGTTCTCGCCATCTCATACTGTGTTTTCTACAAGACATTCCACAGCAATTATTTATCTATTCATTTTAAGGTACAATTCAACCAGGAAGGTTACTAGTAGCCCAGCACCGCAGTGGAGAATAGTCGAGTTTGACAGACGTCTTGGACTTCCTCGTTTCTCACTAATATAAGTCATTTTAAAATACGAAAGAACTTCTGATGTTAGACTGTTGTCATCAACCCCGCAAAACATCCATTACATCGGTCGCAGCTATAAATGCCATAGGTGTAGAACAAGTATTGTTTCTCTTCAATTCTTGAACCGTATCTGACTTTAAAACATAAAGCAACAAGTTTTCGATAGAGGTTTTGTGAGAAATAAACATTAATTTAGGTCTGTGTGTGGAAATATTAAATTTAAATTGGTCATTAAAGAGTTTCGAAGTCTAACATATATGGTTTTAACTGTTTTTGGTAAATACATAGATAAACATATGCACACTGTATTCTCGTAGTTGTTATCTTTGGCATACTATGAGATGGCCTAGGTAGGAGAGGTTCTATAAATATGAGTTGTCCTGGGATGAGCTGTCCGGCTATGAGTTGTCCAGATATGAGCTGTCCCGGTATGAGTTGTCTGGGTATGAGTTGTCTGGGTATGAGCTATCCGAGTGCGAGTTGTGCGGGTATGAAGTTTTCAGGTATGAGTTGTCCGGGTATAATGTGGCAGAGTATGAGGTGCCGGGTGTCAGCTGTTCTGGTATGAGTTCTCCAGGTACGAAGTGCCCTAGACCCCCCTTCTCCTTTAGGTGGCCTTTCAAACTTTCGCATACCATGACACACACACTCTCTATATTCACTTAAAACCTCTATTCGTACAGGTCAATATTTTTTATTACAACTTCATTCGCCCTTTTTATCACATCATATAATTTTCATCCTACCAATTTCTTCCTAACTATATCTACCCCTCTCACACCCAACAACTGTGACAAATTATCTATTTGCACTGCTCTCATACTCGATCTTTTCTTCACCCCCTTATACTACAGTCCCACTCTCATTCAATACCTATACCTTAATATACCCTCATAGCACATTCCACACCCAAACCTTTAATATTCACTAATGCTCTGATCTACCCCCACTCCCCGAAACTTCCCTACCATTCAAAGCCTAATGGTTGCATTCTAACCTGCATGCTGCCTCCCAACCTCTCAACAGCCGTTCCTCTCAAAAGTCCTTGAAATGATGGTGTCAATTAGGATTCTAGAGCATCTGTCGCCCTCCAACGCTAATGAGACCTTTCAGTGTTTTTTAGGCGGGACGACCCACGACTGAATCAGTTCTCCTCCTTTATGTAACGGACCGCCTTCACCGTGTGGCCGACACTGGTCAGTTTCCCATTCTGCCCCTTCTGGATCTCTCGGCAACACTTGACACTATTGACTGCACTGTTCTTCTTCTACATTTTGGTGAATCACTGAATGTCTCTGTAACTGCTCTCAAGTAGTTCCGCTCGTATCTCTGTGAGCGGATGTGCATTTTGGTATGCTGCAAGGGTCGGTCCTTAGTCCACTTCTCTTTCACACCTATTTGATTTCTCTTGGTATTCTTATCCGTCGGTTTGTTCTATTATTTCATTTCTATGCTGATTACAAGCAAAAATATCTTTCGTTTTTCCTAGCTTCCTCTGCTGAAACTCTTAGAAATCTACTAAATGCCTCGAACAATTGTTGTCAAACTAGAGGTAATTACCTCGAGTAGGTAATGAAGCTTTTTCTAGGGGTAAAAAGCGACTTTCTAAAAGTTATTGTTATTTTGAGTAAAATTCAGTAAATTGATAAATAATGATGATACGGAACGCATTATGTTGTTTGAGTCATCTACGACTTGAGAAGTTGCATCTTGTGACGGGAGGAGCGGCGGCGGCGGTACTTGAAGTTACGCAGTAGTTTGATTGGCTGGAGGAAGTTGGGTGACTAGTATTTCACCATATTTTATCAACTCACCCAGATATATGGGAGGATGCGCGTTATGTGGGGGCAGTGATGGGGCACCCGCTGGTTTGGAAAGGACACAGGCAGGAATAAATGAAGACTCAGAGACGATTATAAAAAGCGCTGTTCTTTAAAGGGAATAGTAACCACCACGGAGACATTGTATGAAGCTAACCGTGTAATAACACTGCCTTACGACATTCTTCAAGTGATTTGGAGTTTATATAGAAGAGAAAGTGCTACTGTGGAGAAAGTATATATTTTGTGTGTGTGTGAAGTGTGCCTGTCTGAATCTACAGGAGCTGAGCATCACAATGGAGGCAAGACAGAGCAGAGCCCCTCCCGCTAATACATGACTCACAAATTGCAAACAAAATTTAATAATACTGACAGCTCATACTTGTTGGAACATTAGGCTACTGCACAGCCCAATTTCTTTCACCATTGTACTTTCTTCGCATTCTGTACGTTGTGTACGCATACAACACAAATAAATAATGCATTGGTTAACTAAAACTCGGTTAAATACATTTTTTAGGAATAACGGAACAAATTCATGATGACAACCAGTAAGAAACGCTCGTACAATACAGCCTTTCTCCAGTGGGGATTTACCAGCATGTATGATAAATCTGTTGAGAAGACCCACTTTGTAATATGTTTCAAGGTTTTGACGGCAGAAAGTATGAAGACAAGTAAGCTAAAGCACCACTTCGAGCTATATCATGGTGAATTAAAAGGGAAGGATTTAGCCTAGTTTGAAAGAAAAGGACGTAGCTTAAAGTCAACAAGACTTGATTCATGTGGTCAGCATGCACGGCAAAATGAATCTACTCTTCGAGCTTCATTTGCAATTTCTCAGCAGATTGCCAGAAATAAAAAAAAAGCTCACAATATTGGGGAGGACCTCACACAAACATGCTTGATCTAAGTCACGAGGCTTGTGCTTGGCGAGGAATAAGCAAAACAGATGAATCAGATTCCGCTCTCTTATGACACAGAGATAAAACGCATCGCCGAGATAAGTAGTGAAATTTTTTAGCAGGTAACAACGGAACTTAAGACCATCCCTTCCTTTGTTATTTAATTCGACGAATCTACCGATTTGTCTTCATCGCTACATGAAAGAACATTAAGTTAGAGAGGAATACTTGTTCTCGGAATCTCTCGCTATAACATTACGGGGCACATTTTTAAAGATAAACGTATTGACTGGACGAAATTTAGCTTGGATTTGTACAGACGGAGCACCTTCAATGAGAAGAGTCCATTTAGGGTTTCAATCATACGTAAAAAATATCGCTCCGCATGTTTATTTCACGTTGTATGATTGATTGCCATGCATCAGCAATAAAAACTCTTCCTAATGACCTTGTAGATGTTTCGTTAGATGTACTGAAAATGGTTAATCATATCAAAGGGAGTGCTGTGACATTAAGAATATTGAAAACTTTATTTAAAAAGGGAGCAATGTACACTGCTTTTGTTTCACAGTGAAGTGAGGTTATCTTGGAGTAAAGGTTTGCATTGCTTCCTTGAGTTAAAAGAGGAAATTATAGTTTCCTTGAGAGAAAAAAAACTGCCAAAGAAGTTAAACTACTTGAGAAAATGAAGGAAAGAATACATGTTGAAAGTTGTCTACCTTGCAGATTTCTTTGGAGATGTAAACTTCCGAAACTTATCACTAGGAAAATACTGTAAATATTTTAGGCCAACAAAATAAAGTTTCTGCTTTTCAGAGGAAAATTCAGCTTTATCAGCGTAGTGTTCAGGCGGGTGACACGACAGTCTTTTCAGAACTGACAACACTACTAACCAGTACCTTAGAAAAATGCTCATTTTTTATATTGTTATGACTAAAACAATCAGCAGTTAGGTCAAACTTGACAAAGAATATCCTATTCTCTTACAGAGAGCTATTAATCTGTTCATCACGTTTGCCACAACTTAACGTTACGAAGCTGGTTTCTAGGATTTGGTTTATATTAAAACAAAAGCCAAGAACCAGCTGAAAGACGAAGATGCTAATATGCTATGTGCACTGTCCTACCCTCACATTGCTATTTTAGTAAAGGACAAACAATACCATGTTTCCCATTAATAACGCAGCAAGTCTTTATTTTCTATTCATTATCAAAGAAATTCTTTAATTCCAATTTGCAATAAAAGGAACAATGCTTTATTTTGGGGGGTCAAAGGAATAATGTCTAAAATTTGAATTCTTTATTTCTTGTATAATTTTTTTTATATAAAATGTATTTTTAATCATTCCAATATTCTTCTTTCCTTTAATTTCACAAACTGAAGAGGAATTGGATAGGGGTTATGGTAATCTATCACAGTACTGCCATGGGCAACGATACCCCAAAGGTTGAGAACCACTGGCTTACAACATCATTGAATGGCTCTCGGGCAATTTTCTGAAAATTAACCATGACAAAACTGAGGTACTAATGGTATACCATACTGCGGCCGTGGCTCATTGCAAAACTATCATTCCTTAACTCAACCGTGGCGCCTCCCATGCCCTATTTTTTTATACAGTTATGTAAATATCTGCGCATCACCTTTGATAGTGAGTTATCATTCAAAACTGGTGTCGCTAAGTTTGAAAGTCTTCTTTCTGTTTCCTCTCTAATCTTAGCTGCATCCGCTCTTTACATAATCTTAGCCCAATCTGCAAATCACCAATGAGGAGTTTAATCGATTCGTCTAAATTATTAAGAAATAAACCAGACACTAGGGAAAATGTTTAATTTTGCAGGCAAGACAGCCTCGATAGGACACCACAACGTGGACCACTCGTTAGCCTATGTTGGATACGGCGTTAGACTTGGAGCGTCGAGGGACGCATTTGATACCAGAGCGCGCGGACACAATACTTCCAATGGCATAGAGGGCTGGCCGCCCATTGGACGGATACGCGGATACTCTCCTCCGGTGGTAAGTAACTCCATACGCATAATCATGCATATTCCTGCCTTCACAGCGCAACATACAAATCTTATTTGACCCGGGACCCTGCCATTGGGATAATTGTCCCCTATGGGAGATACTCTTATCCACATACTCCCAACACGGAACGCCCCCACCCCTCCAGGGTCACGAAACGATCCTCGCGGAAGTTGGATGAGATGCTACACCGACGAAGAAGGTATTTAGCGTGAACAAAATGATTCGTTGGATAAACAATAAAGTATTTAGTTGCTTTGATCCCACCGAAACCATGTAAGAAAAGGTTGATCGGCAAAGTTTGTATTTCCCAAATTAAACATCGTTGCAGCCACAGCGCTTGAGTTGCCAATTATTATTTTTATGAGGCTTTCGATGCGTAAGGAAAAATGTCTGGAACTGATCAATTTCTGCGTAAGCCTACATATTTATGGACACGTTAGTTAGCCATAATTTATAACGGACTTATATAGATGTAGATTACCGTTATGCCCCCCCCCCCCTAGATTCCAAGCGCTGTCGCCTTTCAGGGGCTAACCAAAATACCGTTGAATTGAGTACATGGTAGCGAAGGTTCCAGGTGAATGAACATTCAGCTATTTGTTTCTATTTCCTTTTTTGGATTCTTTCATGTGTAGAAGCAAAGGTATTATGGGTTATCCTCCAACTAATTTTCTCTCTTCGCTTTGTTCTATTCCGGCCCCCGTTTCATAACCGACTAGTTTGGGTTATATAAAAGGAGGGAGGAGCTTGTTCTCTTATGAGTTGTCATAAACTAAACCATGTTTATTTTTTTACATTCAATTATCTAAGGATTAACTGAATAATGTACATTATAAATTAATGCAATTTTTAATTGAGTAAATATAAGAGCACATTCTTCAGTTAGTAGTATGATTTCACAAGTTTTCAACAATTTATGTATATTGGCAAGCACGGCTTTGCAATGCTTTGTTATGTATTTCTTAATCATTTGACCATTTTTTACACAATACACAATTATTTTCTTGCTTATAATTTTGAAAACAGATAATTGCATTATAAGGTTAATAATAGATTTTGAATAAGAAGAAAAATGGGATGGATAAGGATGACCTTTGATAGGCCCTTGTGGCTTTTGTCATCCGTGAAATTATGTTATGTTAATTGGTGTCTCTGAGCTCCACATTCTTCATAATTTGAATCAAATCTAAGCATGTGATTAAATTCTCAAATTTGTCCTGATGTTATTGCTAAATTATAGCTATACAAAGTTAAAAGAAAATCTAGCCAATTTAGATGCTAACTAGACAAATTCGAAATTTTAATTAGGCCTTTATCACTTCTACTAAGATGTAAACCCAAAACGTCATCAGCACGATTCTGCTAAAATATTTTCTTGTAGCAATAGATGAATGGAATCCGAGGTCACGGAATTTTGGCAATCGGCGATTTTGTTTATAAAAATAATCCGCTCTGGTTGATTAGATGCCATATTCGACCTAAAATAAAATGTAGGCTTCAGTCTCGTGTAATCACTTGCTTGTTTATTCCCTATACTCTTTTATCATTCATACCGAGTGAAAAGAACACAAATGAATTTTAGTTAATTTTAAATTGAATTTCAATAAATACCCGCAATCAAACACCATTGGTTCAAAGCCGGGGTTTTACACACGTGCTCATCGGGCGAAATCTTGGGAGTTAACATAACATAAAAATAAATGATGAAAAAAGCCATTCGGGCCTATCAAATTTATCCCAGTTACAGTATCCAAATACCCATTAAGCCACCACCATGGTATAATCTGCAGCCATTGGATTGCGTTATCAGCAATCAAACATGTAGGCTGGTCATATTGAGTTTATAATACAAGACCCCAAGCAGGCAAGTACTAATAAAACATATACATATAAGCCGGCAAAATCACTCTCTCTCTCTCTCTCTCTCTTTATATGTTCTCACCCCATATTCTTGTCTAGCTTTTTTTTTGATGCTGTCAAACTAGAGCTATTTACAACATCCCCAGGAAAGGTATTCCAAGAATCCACATCTCTATTACTTGTGAACTATCATCAGTCGCCAGTTGGAAAAACCCCTATTTCTAATCCATCAAACCTCTTAAAATTTTTCAAAAGTTGGATCATATCACCCCTAAAACACGTTTCAAACCATATGTTGAGTACCCTTAACCTATCCTGCCTGTGATATGGGGACCAGGGTAACCAGATTTTGAAAACTTAAATAAGGACCACCTAAATTGTAGAGGTAGTTGAACAATCAATATACAGGACACATACAACTTACGTGAAATTACGGACGAAGCGCGAAGTCCCTCTCAGCTAGGACCTACGAGGGGCGGATCGGTGTACACTGCAACCATGCGTTTATGGATCTCTTTTGCATTCTTGCCTTCCTTGGTCAAAAATTTGATCACTGCGCGGTGCTCAACCTTCTCCATTGTTGAAAAATTTGTGACTGACGATCTGCGATCAGCTACTGCTTCTTAAATAGACGAGGCAGGAGCGTGCGGCTGCAGGTCCTGACTTGTCATAACTTGTCCAAACACCCCCACAAACAACCACCTCCCTTCCTCTGTTTTGCCCTACTGATTCGCAAAACTTTTTGACTGCCCCTCGTACTTCATTGACTTTTCTTTTGTTTTAAGATGTGTTAATTGTATATTTTGCTAAAAACAGCTGTTCATTACATGTGTCAAAGCATTATGATATTGCAATCATGCATATTTTGCAGCTTTAAAGGATATTATAACTAAGACTTGCCATAATATATTGAGCAAATTGCAGAAAATAAAATACATATGATGAAAACCTTTCCATAATTCTTTTAAAATTATTTTTCCCAATTGTTGTTAGTAGGTTATTTCTCATTAGTCATACTTACAACTGGATCGAACTTTTCTCAAGAGATGGTGTTTGGTTTGAGCATATGGGATGAACTCAGAAGAGGACAGTGTGAAATTGCATTTTATCTGTAACTCTCACTTGATCAGCTTTACACCGCACCGGTTCCTGCACGCTCCCAATCGTTGGCCCAGCAGAGAAAAAGAACAACCCTCTCCACTTGAACATTTGAAGGGTTGGAATGCTCAGTAGAAATGACACCGGGGTGAAGAGGTTCTTAAGATCCCCCGCATTCGGTGAATATCTTGTTCGACTTCTCAATGACTGTCACATCCTTGTCCATGTTTGGCAACAAAAAAGTAAGAATGCAGAATTCATCATGGAAGCCATAAACTGATAACACATCCTGTAGATTCAGTTTTTCCATACAGTCTTTTAGAGATTTGAAAGCTATTTCACCATTGAAGCACAGACATTTCAGAACACAAAATTGACAACTAGCAGAGAGGTCAAGTAGCTCTTTTGAAGCAACTGTTGAAATCTGTGGCAATTTTCTCCTCCTCTTTGTCACAGAGATTAAAGGGCACGTTGCGTTTGATATCCAAAGAAGCCATTTGTGGACTTCCTGTTTAACTTGTCATAAAGACACTTTACAAAATTCTACAGCTCAGGGAAAGATGTAGAAACTGGTTGTATCTTGAAGCTCGCCTCCTCGCCTCCAAATATTGAAAATACGGGACAAAAGGCGTCCTGGAAAGGCTCGATACGGGACGCGAGACAAATGCTATAAATACAAGACAATCTCGAAAAATACGGGACGTCTGTTCACCCTGATTGCGACCCTGTCCTAATACAATATTCTAGGCATGGCCTAAAATACGAGTTATATAACTTGAGAAGAACTTGCTTATTTTTATAACTAACATTTCTATTAAGAAAGCCTATTACTTGTCCCTAGTTATATAACTTGAGAAGAACTTGTTTATTTTTATAACTAACATTTCTATTAAGTAAGCCTATTACTTGTCCCTAGTTATATAACTTGAGAATAACTTGCTTATTTTTATAACTAACATTTCTATTAAGAAAGCCTATTACTTGTCCCTAGTTATATAACTTGAGAAGAACTTGCTTATTTTTATAACTAACATTTCTATTGAGAAAGCCTATTACTTGTCCCTAAATTTCTCTCATCTTCAGCGGAGTGCACCCGGCAACCTTCCATTTACCTAAATAAATTCCCTGCTATTACGGTTGGTTGTCACGTGAGCCAGTTTGCATTTTGAGAGGCTGAAGGTCATCAGCCACTTGCGTGTCCATGAAACTTTGAATTGGGAAATTTTCATATTTCCCTCACCAGCTACTAATTTCATATGATCAGCAAACATTGACATTTTGCTGTTAACAGTTAACACTTAACTCAAGGTCGTTAATATAAACTAAGAATAATGATGGGTCCGAAACGGATCCCTGAGGTACTCCACAATGTGCCTCTGCCCAGCAAATGTTTTTTTTCTGTTTCGGTTTATTTTTGTTAATTAGTTTTTTCTGTTATTTCGTTTTCTGTTAACGCTCCTCCATTGTGTGAATGCTCGGATGGGGGGGGGGAGAGGTTCAAGTGTGATTCGTGGAGAGGACCTTTTTTCATTTACCCCAACTTTACACTTTTGTTTAGGAACCCTTTTACAAAAGCTTTCTGGTACAGATGACCTCGTTGGTTTACTTTTTTATAAAGAAATATAAAAGTGGAGTGAGTGGAGTTTTAGACCTCTATTGGGTATTCTTGGGCATCCCCCCTCCCCATATTTTACCCTTCCCTCGTTGGTTTTCCTTCGTCTATATTCACCATTGTTTGCATCGAATGGAAAGTCTTCGGGAGAGTTGCGCGCTCCCCCTCGCAATGCACCTTTCCCACATTTTGACATCCACTAACTTCACCACTTTTCACGAATCGTTCAAAATCCTCTTTGTCGGAGATGCCCTCGTTGTTTTTTGATTTGTCGGGAAGAGATTTATTGCAGTACAGGTTCAGGAGAGCTGTGCGCCTTATTGTATGTTTCACCCATATATTTTCCCTTCCCTTATCTCACCACTTTTTAGGCGATTCTAGAAAAAATAATATTTTGCCGATTCCCTCCTTGGTTTTTCCTTTTTTTAAATAAATAAAATTTTTCTTCCGCGCCAACGTAAGGAAAAGCTTGAGAGAAGAGGTTATACTTGAAAGGTGCCGAGGGAGAAGGCTGAGCGTATCGCAGCAGGCATTTCATTCCACATTCTCGGAGCAAACATAGGGGAAGTACGATCGCCCATGCAGCATAAACGAGTGCGAAAAGCATTTGGTATAGAGGCAGAGCCAGAACATAGGATTCTCAGGAGCTAGGAAAGAGGTCATTGCGGAGGGGGTGTAGGTGGGGGCAGCGATACAGAAATAAAGCAGAAGGATCTTAAAGGTGATTCTGTATCGAATGTTGGAGTCAGTAATGTTCACGAAACAGAGGAGTTGCACGAGAGGAACCTCTCGTGCGGAGAAGAACAGGGGCTGTAGTTGAAGAGGCCGAGGAGTGTAAGACTGTGATCCCGCAAGATTGAGTTATATTAGCCAAGGGGGGCGGGATGAATGACAATCTCAAAGCTTTGGGGTCAAAATGGAAGCGGATGCGGCGGATATTACGGAGAAATCAGAGAGAGGAGGACTTACAGACGTAAGCAACTTGAGTTATGAGAGGGAATTGGTTAGCAAAGGTTGCACCCAGATATTATTTAACTATCAGGAAAGTGGCTATGGGGTGTGTGTGTGTCAAGGTTGAGAGAAGAATAGTTTTACAACGAGCCACATTCGCAGGAGGTCGCACCACTGGTAGATTTTTTTTGTCACGGTTGTTTCAGAAATGAAATGATAAACCAAGACTACGAATACCGAGAGGGAGTAGATGCGAAACAGAAGCGGAACCAGAAAAAAACACACCCGGAACAGCAAAACGCACCTCCACCGGCCGTGATGTCACTTCCACAGTATTCCTGACACACTAGAGACTTTCTCAAGGCCAAATTTCCCGATCGGTGGTTAGGTTACGGGCTCGATGTTGAGTTAATGCAACAAGACCAAAAGACCCTCACGAACTTGATATAACCATGAGAGGGTTATGCAAACATTTCACACTTGAAATGCTTAGTGAGGTCGGATGCCTTTGCTAATTGTCTATTGCAGGGCTATGAAGAAGGTGTCGCGCATATAGAAGTATAACAATGAAATCAGTGATTTCGTCATTTCTTTAAAATGATCCTCAAATATTTTAATTAATTTATTCTTATTTTCGAGCTTTTTGTTGTATTTAAGAAAACAAGTCTACATTTTTGCGAGGGTTTTTATCACCGATCTCTACTCATTTTTTTTTAGAGTTTTTATTTCTTTTCACTGAACCAACTGATTAATGTGAGATCAGAACCACAGGTATCTACAACGTATGGCAGCCATCGTGAGGTCGATCTGAATTGATACTTCCATCCAGCGCTTAACCACGCCGATGTGGATTAACATCGCTCAAAATCCGAAGCGTTGTTTCCATTCGGCTAAATTAAGTGTCGGAGTTGCTTGAGTTTGAAAGATTGAGGTAAAGTGAGGATAAGCAGTGTCGAGGTATTGTAGCTCCTCTTTTTGTCAGAGAATTATATATTTAATGACTTTAACGCACCAGTCTGACACTACTACTTAGGAAGGGAAACAATTACTCTATTGGCTGAGTGGACTCATTAATTACTGTATTATGAGAGTACTACAGCGTTTAATCAGTTTTAAGGAAAGAGTCGGTCAACACGTAAGGATCCAATGAAACACCAAGAATTAACCAAAAAATATATATCTTTTTAATTTATCAATTAACTCACATATGTACACTAAATTCTAAAAAGTTTTAACATGGTTCGCAAAAAATGAATAAAGGCCTATTCCTGACGCGAGTCCTGATCAAAGCAAAGTAGGCTCCACGTAAACAAACCACTTGCCAGTTAGTTAATTTATGGAGACCCTTTAGTACAGCATTTAGCTACAATTTACGTTCCACAAATCTAACTAAAAAATATGACAGGAATCAATAAATTCTATCTCTACTTTAGTTAGCTTGGGTACAGCATTAAAATCCTACTTAATCAAAACAAATATATATAGTCATTGTGACTCACATGACTTTGAAAGGAACAGGGATTGAAGGATATCGCTATATTCCATTTTTCACGATTCTTCGCGTTGCAGAGGGCGCATGGTGGTTGTCCCGGAGACAGTAGAAAACTATGTCTAATTCTTCTTATAACTTTATCTATCCGGTTATACGTCTAAAAGACGGAGTGAGTTGTGCTCTCTGGCTCAAGGAGTACTCTTCTTGGTAGCTCTTGAGTTCTTCTAGTATCCTCGTCTTCTTCGCAGGGTTGCCCAACTGGGTTTTGGATTACGAGGTGATTCCGAAAGTACTTAAATGGAACTTACTTGGGGATTAATTCTTCTTTTCTCAAAATTACTGATATTGCCATTTGAAAGTCCCTCAAGGGTGAGCCGATCTTCTTTTGTCTTGCTCCCGAAATTCCTGTTTGGCACTTAGGAATTGTGATCCAGCCAGACCTCTTGCTAAGTTTGCGAAGGATAAATCGGTATGGCACCGATAAGAAAAGGAGACGAATTTCTAAGTCTTAGAAGTCGATTTCGGAACTTGGCGAGGGACTGATCACATTGATCTAGCCCTCTATCGTCTCTAACAGAATAATAATCTTTCTTTCCTTTCGGGGCTTATTTATAGACCGGAGACCGCCCCACCTAAGGGGGACGGGGTGATGCCACTGAGGGGATGCGAGGGGTGAGGGGGAAAGCAACCGTGGAGCCCAGGTTTGCTTCTTAATGAGAGGCACCGACAACCGTCACATTATTTCTCCTTGGTGTTTTTTTTTATCTCTCACCGCTTTTTGATGTTCTGACCGCGGGCCTCCTGACCACGTAGGTAATCGGATCATTTGAGAGCTGCTTAATGGCCTTTTGTGGCTACCTTGGTCCTGCAGCCCGACTCGACTACCCACTCGGCGGGGAGATTAGAGCCCTTCGGCCGTTTGACTGTTAGTCAGATGACTAACGTTCTCACGCTCCTCATCTTCTGGTACGTTTCTCTCGCTCTCTCCTAAGAGAGACTTTAACATATATGTCCGCTTTGCCCTTTGGGTGGCGTTATGTTATAATTCCTCTCCACCAGTTAAAATGTTGTTAATTCTTGCTCACAAAATGATTGGGTTAAGGATAAGTTGGTTAAAGAGGAAATATTTTTATTTTATTACATATTTGCACGGCGTTTGAAAGATTTTAAGCCTTTGATTTCGAATTTAGTTGGGCAAGTTATTTCCTTATTTTCATGATGCGCGAACAAACTCGCGCACGTACTTCTTACCACGCGAGCCAGCCATGACGATATTTGCATGATTCCCGCTAATTACGGGAGAGGACCTACATCCTAGACTGTCGGGGCAGGGTATCGATACATTTCGAACTGAACACCCCTTGTCCCCATCTTTTGCAAGGGTGCATGAACAAGGAGGTGTGATCGCGGAGCCCAAAATCTTTTTCACGCCGTAAACAAGAGAAAATTCACTTGGGCCACATTCTGCGCAGGCACCTCCAGCTTCACTAGAGAACAACAAATGAAAATTAAGGCCGGCATGGTGAGGTGGGGTAACTGAAACCCGTGGACCTTCAAAATAGACGTTAATCTTTTCTAAAATTCGTACTTTTGAATCCTGGGTGTTCATAAAGGGATCGTTAAAATACGTTCATGGTACAGGGATTTGTTAGGTTATACTTCTCATCCGGGAACCCTCTTTATTAAGTGTCCTTCCAACTTTTTCCGTCTATTATGTCTCTACTCCCCCCCATCCTCTGGGCAACATGACCAGATGACGAGTCATTGCCATGGTACGATTGATCTTAACTCTCAAAAGTCTGCGTTGAAATTCCCTCCGTGCGAGGCTAGCAACCTCCACTTAGAACCTAACCTCGTGACCGATTTTACCGCACTTCCACTATGAATGATATAAAATGAGTAAATAATGAAGAGTAATATTACAATAAGTATAAAATTAGTTTGAATTGAATAAGAATAATAAATTAATCTTCGATGTACTGAAATTCCCTTTTTCTCGAGGCTAGCAGGCGCCTCGATCTAACCTAACCTCCCGAGCCATTTTACAGGACCTTCGCCTCTTGTATTATTTATCCAATAAAATAAATAAATAGATAATAAAGAACTTGCAATAAATTACTTTGAATTGAATAAAAATAATCTAAATGGGTAGGCAGGGAATATTTTCCTGTGTCCCAAGGGGCACGGAAGGGACATCGCTGGTTAATAGAAAAAAAAACCACCGCCCAGACACCTCCCCAACGAGGGACAGCTCCTGGTGTCTTCGGGCTCCCCAGTGATCGTATACTGATCTTTATCTAAATTTCCTTACCAGGGCAGGGGGAGGGGGTATTGTCCACGAGGCGAGAACCGAATGGCACTAGCTCCCTACCAAAACTAACCCAACAGGACCTAACTTAACGCAAGCAAACCTGACCTATATAAGGTCACCAAAAGCCTACCAAGGTTCGGTCAGGTCACCTTTAAATGGTTAGCTGACATCTGGAGGAGTGAGGGCTCTCCCGACGACAACGGCCGCAGCTGCGTTCCCTCGCGACCCCAATGCCCATAGAGGATATGCGGCTCTCTTCCATGCATCGTCATTTCCTTTTCCTTCACATATCTATCCTTACAGACCTGCGGGAGATGCCCTCGTTAGTTGTCGCTTCTTAGTTTTAAGTAAGATAGCGCCGAGTAGTTCAAAGTGGAGACTTCGTGAAGCGCTCGGGGCTGGAGGTCAGTTGACTTGGAACCCTGGTATAAGCCGGTGATTGAGCTGAAATGTCACGAAGCCCCCCAAACCCTTCCCCTATTGTAGGCGAGAGAATGGGAAGGGGGATTTCCGGGAGTGGGCTGGAGAATGGCCTAAAGGATTTCGGGGTGTGAGCGGGGTAATGGCGGCGTAAAAGATTTCCGGGTGTAGGCGGGAGAATGACGTAAAGGATTTCCTGATGTGGGCGGGAGAGTGGCGTAAAGGATTTCCGGGTCCAGGCTGGAGAATGGCGTAATTGATTTCCGGGTGTGGGCGGGAGAATGGCGTAAGGATTTCCCGGTGTGGGTGGGAGAATAGCGTAAAGAATTTCCAGGTGTTGGCGGGGAAATGGCGGCGTAAAGGATTTCCGGGTGTGGGTGGGAGAATGGCGTAAAGGATTTCCGGGTGTGGGCGGGAGAATGGCGGCGTAAAGGATTTCCGGCTGTAGACAGGAGAATGGCGTAAAGGATTTCCTGGTGTGGGCGGGAAAATGGCGTAATGGATTTCCGGGTGTGGGCGGGAGAATGGCGCAAAGGATTTCCTGGTGTGGGCGGTAGAGTGGCGTAAAGGATTTCCAGGTGTGGGCGGGAAAATGGCGTAATGAATTTGGGTTTGGGCGGGAGAATGGCGGCGTAAAGGATTTCCGGGTGTGGGCGGGAAGAATGGCGGAGTAAAGGATTTCGGGGTGTGGGTGGGAGAGTGGCGTAAAGGATTTCCCGGTGTGGGTGGGAGAATAGCGTAAAGAATTTCCAGGTGTGGGCGGGGAAATGGCGGCGTAAAGGATTTCCAGGTGTGGGTGGGAGAATGGCGTAAAGGATTTCCGGGTGTGGGTGGGAGAATGGCGTAAAGGATTTCTGGGTGTGGGCGGGAGAATGGCGGCGTAAAGGATTTCCGGCTGTAGACAGGAGAATGGCGTAAAGGATTTCCTGGTGTGGCCGGGAAAATGGCGTAATGAATTTGGTTTTGGGCGGGAGAATGGCGGCGTAAAGGATTTCCGGGTGTGGGCGGGAAGAATGGCGGAGTATAGGATTTCGGGGTGTGGGTGGGAGAGTGGCGTAAAGGATTTCCGGGTGTGGGCGGGAGAATAGCGGCGTAAATGAGTTACGGGTGTGGGCAGGAGAATGGCGGCGTAAAGGATTTCGGGGTGTGAATGGGGCAATGGCGGCGTAAAGGATTTCCTGGTGTCGGCGGGAGAGTGCCGTAAAGGATTTCCGGGTGTGGGCGGGAGAGTGGCGCAAAGGATTTCGGGGTGTGGGCGGGAGAATGGCGTAAAGGATTTACGGGTGTGGGCGGGAGAATGGCGGCGTAAAGGATTTCCGGCTGTGGGCGGGAAGAATGGTGGCGTAAAGGATTTCGCGGTGTGAGCGGGAAAATGGCGGCGTAAAGGATTTCCCGGTGTGGGCGGGAGATTGGCGTAAAGGATTTCCGGGTGTGGGCGGGAAAATAGCGTAAAAGATTTCCGGGTGTGGGCGAGAGAATGGCGGCGTAAAGGATTTCCTGGTGTAGGCGGGAGAGTGGCGTTAAGGATTTCGGGGTGTGGGTGGGAGAATGGTGTAAAGGATTTTCGGGTGTGAGCGGGAGAATGGCGGCGTAAAGGATTTCCTGGTGTGGGCGGGAGAATAGCGGCGTACAGGATTTCCGGGTGTGGACGGGAGAATGACGTAAAGGATTTCCGGGTGTGGGCGGGATAGTGGCGTAAAGGATTTCCGGGTGTGGGCTGGAAAATGGCGTAATAGATTTCCGGGTGTGGGCGGGGGAGTGGCGTAAAGGATCTCTGATCTGAAATCGCCTTAATAATCCAGACATATTTACAAAGGGGCCAACCAACAAGGGAATGGTGAAGTGAGGGAAAGTAAATACGAGTGAAAAGGGCATAAACCGAGAAGTCGGAGGAGGAGACTTCTTTGTGCGCGGAATTAAGCACAAAATTGGTATAGGGTCTCGATGAAGTGATTGGCACCTCTTTTAAACCAAGGAGGAGGGGCTCGGATAGCTCTCCCCCTTCTCTGCAGGTTGATGAGGGTGCTTCAGATCTTCCCAGTGGATGTAAGGGTCTCCCCCATCTCCGCAATATTAGGGGAATTTAATACCCACATACGAACCCTCTTTGGTTGAACTCGGGGTAAAATCCCCCCCGGGAATCACTAATGGGAAGTGGCGTCCTGAGATGACCAGTATCGAACAGCCCCCCCCCCCCCCCTCCCATACAAATATTCTAGAACCCCTAGGAAGGATCATCAGAACTAGGAATACCCAAGGCTTCCCAAGTACGAACTTTTTATAAAAAAAAACTTCCTGGCATTAGGATAGATTGGGCGGGAGGGCGCCTTAACGAAGTAGGAAGTAGCGATTCCTCCAACTTTGGACCTGAATCCCCTCCGGAAAATGAAAAGTAAAATTTCCTAAGGAGGGCTGACTCCTTGTCTTATTACCCCAGAGCACCTGGACGCGCGAATGGAACCCAAGCAGTTTGATATGAATGCCGTTTTAAACTTGTCGGACTTGATTTGTTGATCAATAATAATACAAATTAAGATTGCAGCCAATATAACTCGCTCCACCTGAGGTGAGGAATAATTCTATGCATTTCGGATACAAACGTAACAACATCGAATTATTTTAAAGTATTAATCTCAGATAGACTAAATTAAATGAATTATATATAAATGTATAACAAGCCTTATACAAGCCATAAATGGCAGCTGACGCCGGAAACTTGCCTTAATACATGATAAATACGACTATATGTAGGCATGCAGCGTATAGTCGGAGGCTTTGGGAACCTAAACATCTATTTATGTGTTAAGCAGGATATTTTAGCGATAACTTAATTATATATAACAAGAATCACAGCTTCTAATGCTATTATTGATAACAGTAACAAGTTAGATGGCATAAATATTACCCTTAAAGGCTCAAAGAACGCAGTTGGAATATAACAATTAAGCAGAACAGGAAAAATTCCACCTGTTTTGCGTCCCATGCTATTTATCTACATAGTAGACAAGTGGTTTATGGGAAGCAAAGAAATGAAAGGTCATGCATTCAAGTTACCAAAATTACTACTGGTGGGTGGTTCCTTCCCCTTCCATCCTATATGGCCCGGACTTAGAGGGTTGGTGCATCTAGGTAACCATTATAAAAATTTACTAATTAAAATATTGGTGGGGTTTGATTCATTTTCATTCTTAGTGGTTTCTTTTTTTGTACTATCATATTTTTTTGTATTCTTATTATAAGAATTTACTGCTAGTGTTTTAGTACAATGTGCCCCCCCCCAAAAAAAAAACGGGCCTGCACACACTTTTTGTGATATATCTTTCATTCATTCACTAATCACCCTTACTTTGCAGAACATGATAGAAGCAACGCCTGTGAACACAACTAGATCTCAATGGAAGTTCTAGCAAAGAATATACTGCGTCAAACATTACTACAATACAGGCTCGTTCAATAAAGCGCAGGACACTTTCGTGCATCAGTTCGAATATGAAAAAGCACCCTCCAAGAGCAGAATTCAGGACTGGGTGGACCACTTCGAGAACTATGGGACAGTGGAGAACCTCAATGCAGCCAGTGACAACCGCCCAAGCCATTCAGGACGCCCCAGGAAGCGTACAGCTGAGTTGGTCGAGAGCGTGAGAGAGTCAGTTCAGCAGAGTCCAAAATGCTCTGTGCGCAAACAAAGTCAGTCCCTCGGTATATCCCGTGAGACTTGCAGGAGAGTGCTAGTAATGGATGTAAAGGCCTACCCATACAGAATACAGATGAAGCAGACCCTTATAGCCTCGGACAAGGAGCAGAGAAAGGCTATGGCAGTCAAGATACTGGAGAAGATTCAGGAGATCCCAACTTTCCTTAACCTCCTTTAGACTTCAGATGAAGCTCACTTCCATCTTGAAGGAAAGATAAACTCGAAGACAAATGTCATCTGGGGGACCTCCAGACCAAATGAGGTAGCCACCAGGCCCCTACACTCCCCTAAGTGCACGGTATGGACTACAATCTCAGCCAGAGGCATCATCGGACCATTCTTCTTCGAGGAATTTGGCGCGACAGTGACAGCCACCAAGGAGCGGTATGTTGAGGTCCTCAAAACCTTCAAGAGGGGGCTGCAGACCCTGTTCATGTCGCTTATGGAAAAGGTCTGGTTTAAGCGAGATTGAGGAAGCTCTCATACTTCAAACCTGTCCCGAGATTGGCTGAAAGAGAACTTTGGTGGCCGTGTGATCAGTCTCAAGAGTGATTTTGAGTGGGCACCTCACAGCCCAGACCTTAGCCCCCATATTTCTTTCTCTGTGGCTACCTTAAAGACAGAGTGTACGCAGAGAGACCCAGTACCATCCCGGAATTCAAGCAAGGCATCAGGGAGGAGATCAGAGCCATTAGTCGGTCGGTTTGTAAGGACGTCATGGACAACTTTGTTCTGCGCCTCAAGAAATGCACAGAGCTAAATGGAGGTCATCTCGAACACGTGCTCTAGGATAAAGAAGAAAAATCCAAAGACTCTCATGATTTGATATGATGTTTTTAAACACAATAAACTAGTTATCGTTCAATCCTATCAGAAAATTAAGAAATGAGGCCTATCGAAAGTTGGGGCCCGTTTCTGGAGGGGTGACTTAGGCGAATTTAATATAACCGGACGTTGCTATGGAACCAGGGAACCAGACGAGTTCGTACACAGAACAAAGGATCTAAAGTCCACCCGCCAACCTGGATGGAAGAGGACCCAGTTGGACCCCCTTAAATCAATCCATGACTGGGGAACCCAAGGGCATTTGCGTGGGCACTTGGAGACTAAAACTACATAACAAAGCACAGAGTAATTATGATTCCATGGAGTAATTATGATTCCATAGAATAATTATGATTCCACGGAGTAATTATGATTCCACGGAGTAATTATAATTCCAGAAAGTGATTATGATTCCACGAAGTAATTATGATTCTACAAGGCGAATTATATTCATATGTAATTCCTATTTATTCTCTTTCAAAGTAACGTCACTCACGAGATGAGTTTCTCACGCGTTGATTCGTGTCGAGGCGGGTAGGTGCAAGGGGAAGGGAAGTAATTATTGGGATGGTACTCGCGAGGGGAGGAGCTTAATGTTGTGGGGGAAGTAAGATTTAATTCTTTGAGGGAAGGAGGTCAATTATTGGGATGAACGGGGTTTAGTTATTTTGGAAAAGATGGGTAAAAAGGAGGTTTAATTTGAGGGCAAAATGGGGGTAATTTGTTTCAGAGGGGTGATAGGGAGTAATTTTGGTTTAGGGGCTTTAAATATTGGGAAAGGAGTCAAATTTGAGGGGGAGGAGGGTAAATATTGGAAATGTTAACTCTTGGAGGGTTTATTATTATGAAGGTGGCTAAAGGCGAATTTTCCTCCATCGCTCTCCCCCCTCCTAATACCCATTTGAGCCCATTTACTTGTTTAATGGGCGCTGTCAAAATATGTATGTATTTACAATTTAGCGACTGCCACAAACTAAGACTCCTCAATAATATATATATATATATATATATATATATATATATATATATATATATATATATATATATATATATATGAATAACGTTACAGCCACGAGGAAAATGAAACAACGGAGAACTGCGAGGCCTTTCGACTAATGGTCCTTTACTAAGCAGACTAAAAGACAGGAAAAAAGAGAAAGATATTTATACACCTGATTAATGAAAATATGGGATATAAAGATTAAAAGGGGTGGGATTAGCAGATACCTGGAAAAATCCTATTAACGAGATGCGCCGTCAGGGTTAAAAAAGAAAAAAATACGGTTTACAAAAGAAAGGAGGGGGCAATGTTTAGGAATCACATATGCAATATGAAAACAAAAAAAGTTTTTACATGATAACTAGAAAATTTGACAAAACAAAAATATGAGGAAAGGTTTTTTTATAAATAAGCTAAAATAACTTCTAGGTGGTAATCATTAATTCAGAAATTTTATCTTTAAAATCATTCTTTTGATACAAGGGTCCAAAAAATACATTCCAGGGCTGAGATTAAAATTCGAAGTCAGTTGTATAAATGCCGATTCTAAATGACTTTTTTTTCACGAAATCTTTTAGAATCGGCATTTATACAACTGACTTCGAATTTTAATCTCAGCCCTGGAATGTATTTTTTGGACCCTTGTATCAAAAGAATGTTTAAGAATGATTTTAAAGATAAAATTTCTGAATTAATGATTACCACCTAGAAGTTATTTTAGCTTATTTATAAAAAAACCTTTCCTCATATTTTTGTTTTGTCCAATTTTCTAGTTATCATGTAAAAACTTTTTTTGTTTTCATATTGCATATGTGATTCCTAAACATTGCCCCCTCCTTTCTTTTGTAACCCGTATTTTTTTTTTTTTTTAACCCTGACGGCTCATCTCGTTAATAGGATTTTTCCAGGTATCTGCTAATCCCACCCCTTTAAATCTTTATATCCCATATTTTCATTAATCAGGTGTATAAATATCTTTCTCTCTTTTCCTGTCTTTTAGTCTGCTTAGTAAAGGACCATTAGTCGAAAGGCCTCGCAGTTCTCCGTTGTTTCATTTTCCTCGTGGCTGTAACGTTATTCATAAATTCCTCACGTTCCTTATTTTCGTGATTCAGTTATTATACATATATATATATATATATATATATATATATATATATATATATATATATATATATATATATATATATAAAATATATATATAATATATATATATATATATATATATATATATATATATATATATATATATATATAAAATATATATATATATATATATTATTGAGGAGTCTTAGAGTTTGTGGCAGTCGCTAAATTGTAAACGAATACATATTTTGACAGCGCCCATTAAACAAGTAAATGGGCTCAAATGGGCATTAGGGGGGGGGGGGAGAGCGATGGAGGAAAATTCGCCTTTAGCCACCTTCATAATAATAAACCCTCCAAGAGTTAACATTTCCAATATTTACCCTCCTCCCCCTCAAATTTGACTCCTTTCCCAATATTTAAAGCCCCTAAACCAAAATTACTCCCTATCACCCCTCTGAAACAAATTACCCCGATTTTGCCCTCAAATTAAACCTCCTTTTTACCCATATATATATATATATATATATATATATATATATATATATATATATATATATATATATATATATATATATATATATGATGAAAATTAATGCAATATTGCAAGAAAAGATGAGGAATTAAACCACATTCTCCGAAGACAATATAATTCAGAACAGTTTCGGTGTATCTCACACCCTTTTTCAACTGACACTGGGTAGATAATATAAGAAAAGTGCACACAAACATAACACAAGGTCAGGTCGTGAAAGATCCCCCCTTTTTCCCCAATCCCCTACTTGTATGCACTTTTCTTATAATATCTATCCAGTGTCAGTTGAAAAAGGGTGTGAAATACACCGAAACTGTTCTGAATTAAATTGTCTTCGGAGAATGTGGTTTAATTCCTCATATATATATATATATATATATATATATATATATATATATATATATATATATATATATATATATATATATATATATATATATATATATATATATATATATATTAATTTATAAGGTGTGGCGAAAATGGAGTAAAACAAAGTTTCCATTTTCTTCGAAAAGCAGGGGTGACATTCGAAAAGGCCAATCGAAAGTGTTTTTTTTTGGCTATCTAAGAGAACGCTTATTTTAAGTGTTACCTTCTCGTGTAAGTGAGAAGAGCTCCTTCCGAGGGCTTTGAGGAAGACTGTTTTTTGCCCGAAATAGCCTTTTAACCGCATATATATATATATATATATATATATATATATATATATATATATATATATATATATATATATATATATATATATATATATATATATATAAACAAAGTGGACCCCCAGAAAAGTTAATTGGGGAAGTCCACTCAAACCTATTAGAATTAACGTGCAAAAAGTTGGATAATTAAGGTAAATTTGTGTTATTATATTTCAAAATATTAATTATTCAATTCTGACCTCTGCCCATATAATGATGTTGCCTTTGTTTATCTATGATGGATAGATTTGGTAACAGGCGTACGATTGAGAATACAGTGTTATTGGTTTGTTGAATATTCGAGCTTATTTTTGTATACAAGAATAATACCTCATTTATTTATCAGCAACCAGTAGCTTTGGATTCCTAAAGAATTTCTTGTTGATGGTTATGCTCTTGGTCTAGTCTGGGAACCTGGACAGCCGAGACCGTAAGTTAATTTTACTGGTCTCTAATTTAGAGTCGCGTTGCTGAATCATGAAGATGCACTGGTTAAAAGTTCCCGAAGCACATCCCAAATGAGGGAAAGAATCTACAGCTCCTCATACATTCCACCCTTGTGAAGGTGCTTATATGTGGATTGTATGTGTGTGTGAGCATCTATCTGACGTGTATGTATGCATGTACTGCGTAATTCCAAACTAGAGAACACAAATGCCGAAATCTACATTTTCTTGAAAATACTCGTAGAATTTCCATGAAAATTGCACAGAATATTGTTTGAAATTTTACCCTTGTAATGTCCAAGTTTCATTACACTGCCTGACATTTAGAGACTGTAATCAGTCAAAAGTGTGATTTCAGTCTTAATAAAACTACATGACTGGGTCATACGAGTTGACGAGGAAAAAGGGTCACCGTCGGAGAATTACTCCAAGAGAACGGATATCGACGAAGGACCGACATTTGATACATCAGCCGTTATTTCGCGCCAACTTGCCCAGAAACTGAAATTGAATGTGTTACGCCACACTGCCTCACCTCGCTTGAGAGAGGAGAGATCAGAACACGCTCACTGCTAAGAAACTCATAGGTAAAAAGGAAAAAAAGCATCTAGGTTGGCTTTCACTACTGAGCAAGTCCCAAGGAGTGCTGAAAAGTGCTTTTCAGCGACGAGCAAATTTATTCGGATCGGATCGGAATCAGCATTTAAGGCGTGGTACAGGTAAAAAATTAACTCCCACATATACGAAAAAATGTTCAGGTAGTAGCGTTATGGTGTGGGGAATGTTTTCAAGCGATGGAGTCAGTCCTTTTGTCCGTTTACGCGGTATATAAAAATCTGATTCAGGAACATGTGATCACACGTCTCCGAACTTCGGGAAATGCGAGCTTGTTCTCTGCCACGTACTAAAAAGGCGAGGCAGTTCTTGGATGCTAAAAGTTTTGATGCATTGGACTTTCCTACGCAGAGCCCTGATTGAAACGTTTACTCATTGTAAGTATAGGTATTGTATGATATCATAGTATATTATGATATTATATAATAGGAAGAGTGCGCAACTCTCCTGAATCTGCCTTTATCCCACAAATAATAATAATAATCAGCAAGTGAAGATATTTTTACGCCACAATATAAGAATTTCAAACAATACATATGCATCTGTATTTATTTGTGAAAGGACTTTTTATCCCGGGCAACGCCTGATACCTATGGTAGTATCAAATAATATCATATAATATCATATACTATCATATAATATAGTTACAATGACAAACGTTTCACCGCACGCGCCCGGCAGTTTACGCACATGAGTCAATGACCGTTAGTTATGAGCGAACAATGTTATGGCCACAGGGACAGATCGAGCGTCGTATAGGTACTGATTAATACTTTGATCAAGTGTTTATTATATAATTATTTTGTTTTCTGCTTATGCCTCCATTTATACTTACCCTTCAGTAGTTTTAGACGCACCCTCTCTTCCTATACACTACTTTCCTCGTAACTTTGTTTTAATCCCTTGTTCTGCTTTCCTCGTAACTTTGTTTTAATCCGTTGTTCTGCTTTCCTCGTAACTTTGTTTTAATCCCTTGTTCTGCTTTCCTCGTAACTTTGTTTTAATCCCTTGTTCTGCTTTCCTCGTAACTTTGTTTTAATCCGTTGCTCTGCTTTCCTCATAACTTTGCTTTAATCCGTTGCTCTGTTTTCCTCGTAACTTTGCTTTAATCCGTTGTTCTATGAACTTTCGACTCTATGAGAGACAAATTTGAGAGAAAAGTCTGTGCAATTTTCATGAAAATTAAACAAGTAGATTTTGGTATTTTGTTCTCTTGTTTTGGACAGTACTGTATGCGGAGTAGATGTGGAAAATACATGTGGAAAGTACGTATGCATATCGAGTATCTATATGCATGTGAAACAAACGTTTGTGACGATATAGGAATGTTTATGGGGATGATTTTGGAACAAAAACCCGTATGCGCCAATACTGGACGGACTGAAACTAAAGATACTTCGTGAATATGGGTCCATGTGTGTATGTACGTATTATGTCTGTGTGTAAGCACATTGCTAGACGGCTGTTTCCTTGTATGTGAGCTTATGGGTAGAGGTCGCGTGTTGTTAAGATCCTCGGTCGGGTCCGGGGGATCCGATCCGAGGATCACTGAGATTGTTGCTGGACGGGAACTGCTTCAGCTCCGTGGGCGTCGTGGAGAAGGTCGGGATCAGCTTCCGGTGTTTGAAAGATTCGGGGTCGTCCTCCAAGTCATCCGCCCCTTGCGCCACCTACCGGGAATACGGTGTACTATTCACCCACGTTGTTATAAAAACTCCACTCGGGCTTGACTTATTCAAAGGAAAAAGAAAGTACCTGGAACCAATTGGGAGTGAAGTTCGTAACAGATGACCTACGAGTTTCAAAAATACACATCAAATAGCTACATAACTCCACATACAAACATACATCACTTTCATGTACATACAGTCGACATAATTGCATAACTCCTTACTACATACGTGTACACACATGTAAAATTCAACTTATATAGAGAGTCCGCATACAGACATAGAGACTCAACTTACATGTATATATATTCCACATACACTCCTACCCATACATAATTTCACACACAGAAACTCTCGCAAGCTTAGCGGAAACGGCATTGGATTTTTGACGTCAGGGCACGGGTTCGAATCCGGCCAGCGTGGAAACAAAACTTTCAGCTCCCCGCCCAGTGGAGGAATACGCTGATACTCACCTTCCCGGGGGGAGGGGAGAGGTAGCCCCACATGCATCATCACGCACACAGCCAATCGCAACACCGCTATCAGTTCCCTTCCTATTGGGGTATTCATATCCATGTAACCCTGACGCAAAACGACTCCCCTCCCCATTGGGGTACGAAGGGTTCTAACATCAGTGGTTGGGGTCCCGGAAACCTCTTCCTACCATTAAGGACCGATCTCGGTGCCTTCTCACTCACCAGCTATTGCCATTCTGATCTTTGTGCGAACTTCATTATTCAATCGTGGGGATCTCGTCCACGACGCGAGGGAAGGATGGCGCTACTCCATATTAGTCGGGTAATAATACAATTACGAGGCCAAAAGTACACCGAGATTGGGTTTAATCCAACGGAGACGAAAAAAGAAAGGGAAGAACTCGGATAATAATAAACAGATGAAAAGAATATGGAAAATGGATATTAACGGGCCTAACCCTAAGTACTAGGGCGGGACCTTAATAAGATGGAGTTTATGTAATCCAACGAGGGCATTTCTACAGCTGGAATGGGGACGAGGGGAGATCGAAGATGAGAAAAAATTGAACTACCCGAAGGGGGGGGGGGGCCAAGAAGCGGACTTCTACCAGGAACAAGGAGCGCCAATACCACAGGGTAGAGGGATTCGAACCCCTTGCTGGGGGCGCAGGAGGGGTCCGAATCCGTCCTCAGATGCTTAAGCGAGTGCTGGGGCAGAAGGAACGAGGCCATCAAAGCCGCTCTCCCCTATGGGTGATCTGGCATGGGGGGGGGGGTCACTACGGAACCGCTGGTTTGGGGAAAATTAGGGGTAGGTCCTTTTTCTCCCTCTGTCTGTTCTTATCCCCTGTTGAGATTCAATCGTTGGTTACATTTGTTGTTTTTAATGCAATTTAATGCGTGCCCCTAAATGGAGGCGCCAGTCCCGACCCCATTACTTACGGTCGAGACGTTTCATTGTTCCGTTACGTCATTTGTTTCTTATGTTTATTTAATAATATAAATAATGTATCAGTTCGCGTCGTGTAAGACAATTAAATGAGATCGTACGCTTGGGTAAACTGGGCGGAGACATTTAATAGGCTCTGACGCCTTAAGGGAAGCCTATTTTGTCTTTTAATTTGATCTTTATTTATCTTCCACTCTTTCCCCATCTTATGTCACTGACGTAGGTCAATAATGTTGGTCGTTGGTAAGTGTGATGATAAAGAAGTATAATAATTACCTTAAAGATGATAAAGAGAGAAAATAATTAGGTACCTTAAAGATGATAAATATAAAAGAATTACCTTAAAGATGGTAAAGGGAGAAAATAGTTACCTTAAAGATAGTTTCGGAGTCAGCCAAGGCTTGTTTAGCCAAATACCGCTCCCTCTTTATCTTAATTTCTAGACTTTTAGGCACATCCGGAACGAGTATGTCGATTAGGCGACAAATGCCGAATACAACGTGCTAAAATGGATAAATAGAGATAAACACAAATGAAAAACACAAGAAAAACGGGTGTTCTTTTCGTTGTTTATAGTCGGATATTTGTTTAGCCAGATATTGCCACTTGTCATTCTGGAAGACGCTGACTTACGACGTCACTTAGAGGGTATTTTCTTATTTAGCTTTATTAATAGTTTTCGTTGCAATCTATACTACCAAAATCCAGTTTATATTTAGGATATATGGATCATTTTATGGAATTAAACAAAGATTAATTCAATGATAATTACCTCGAAAACGATGACGAAACCAAATCTTATTGCCAGAAGTCGCCAGTAAAATAACGTGTGTTTTCCATTCTCGTCTCGGTAACCCCGATATCTGATTAGTGAATTTAAAATTTTAAAAAAAATGTCAACTTCGTATTTGTTTTATCTTGATTTGTACTCTCATAAAAAGTGAAAAGGGGTTCACAATCATATTTTCTAGAATCATAGACTAAACAATATCCACTAGAAAGTTATTTGTTATTGCAACCAGGGGTACCAATTTTGACAATTTGTCGTTAATGTCATCTACTTTTAAACCTTCGCGACATATTTGCTTTTGGCGATTAAAAAATAAATCTAGCGACAAATTGAAATAAACTAAATCAGCAGTCGCCAACCTTTAGAACTTAATGGACCACTAAATGTATAATTTTTTATTTGGCGGACCACTAACATGAATTTAGATTAAAAGGTACTGTAAATATATTTCTACAATATTAATCATAAAAGTTTTATTTTTTTAATACGAAATACACACATTAAAGGTAAAAAAGTAATATAGTAATTATTAAAAAAAACCCTGAAGTTTAGTTAAATATTACCCATTTTTAGTGTGATGGTTGTTGCTCTGGTACCGGTGGTACCGCTTGAGCATATTAACATGGAAAAGCTTTCTTCCCGAGTGGGTTTCAATAAGGTAATCGACGGGGCCACACTTTTCGACTATGTGGTAGGGGCCCTTCCACTGGCTCAACAATTTGTTGTTGTCCGTGGGGAGTAGAAGCAAAACTTCTCCGGGGTTAAATTTACTTTCTTTGGACTTGCAATTGAAGTATGTCTTATTCTTGTCAAAATTGATGTCGGCGTTCTGAGACGCAATTTCGGCGCACTTTTCCAGCTTCCTTCTTAAATCCAGTAGATACGAGTAAGAAGTCTGAATATTTTGATCTAATTTCTGATTGGAATAAAGTTCCTTTAGGATACTGATGGGGCCTCCTACGTTTCTATCATATAAAAGTTCAAAGGGGGCGAATCCTAATGAACGGTGGGGAATTTCACGCTAGGCAAAGAGGGCTACGGGAAGGAAGCGGTGCCATTCAGTGGGATGATCAGCACACAACTTCCTGAGAATGGCCTTGAGGCTTCCATTTAGCCTCTCACACATTCCATACCCACTCGGGTGAAAAAGAATGGTAAATAGGGGCTTCATCATCAATAATTTACCAACGTACTCAATTAATTCGGAAGTGAATTAATCCTCTCAGACCACGATCCGAGAGGATTTCTTTGGGCAGGCCCACACGGGAAAAGAGGGAGATAAGAGCCTCGACGCAGGAAGGAAATCACCTTATTCCCTCTGACGGTTTCGCGTTTTGTTCTGGGATTTGGACCACAAGGGTCGAAGAGACTCACATTCCCTCTGGCCTTTGGCAAAGCCATGGGTCATCGCACTCTGGAATTCGGGGGCACACGGGGGTTCCAGAGGTGTAGGGGCTTTCAGTTCATTCTTCGGGCGGGAACGGGAAGTAACGAGTTGAGCCACGGGGGCAGAAGAAACCCTGGGGGACTGACCAATTAGGACGGAGCAAAACTTGATGGGGGCTGCAACGACTTCAGACCAACCAGTAAAATACGCGCACTCAATGTAGCAGTGAACAATGGGGAATTTATTGGCGCGCCCCAAGTAATCATACACTACGGCCAACTTATCGTGGTCCGGAGCCACGGGTACTTTTATTGAACAAAAAGTTTACTTGATGGCCAGTAGTATTCAGCGGGTTTGAAGAAGGGGCTTCATTTTGCGACGGTGGGGGCGTAGAAGTGGCACTGAACTGGTGTACCTGTTGAGAAGGAGGGGTGTTTCTAAACCGCGAGTTTTGAGGGCAGTTGCTACTCACGTGACCCTGAACTCCACAGGAATAGCTCACTATGGTCTTCCTGGGGAACGACGAAGCAGGGTGGTTGATAGCAAAGGGCTTATCATCACGGTGGTCCGACGAGACGAGGTTTGGGTTTGGCGGGCACATTTACCTTAACGAACTTATTCCCATTATTAGGAACAAATTTGTTCTTGCTGGTTTTGGATTTAGGAGATGGGGGTTCTGATTTGTTCCCTTACTTCGGATAGCAGTTGTGTCTAGCCACGCAGACGTCTGCCTCATCGATGCATTCCTTGAGAGTACGGCACCTCCAGTCCTACATGAAAGATCTAATTTACAAAAGAAGCGACGCAACAAATTAGTTTTTGTGGACGAAATCAAACAGGGCGTCGTATTCATGAGGCACCTTGGACGCATCAATCCAAAAATTAAAATGACGCTGTTGGGAATAGCCGAACTATCGGAAGGTCTGCTTTGGTTGAATGGGACAATGCCTCAATTTAGCTCGGTAGAAATTCTGGGTCATGTTGTAAGAAGCGAGTAACTCGGCTTTTAACGACGAGTAAGCAATTATTGCCTCTGATGAGAGGGAGATAAAAATATCCTTGAGTTGGGAGCTCAACAGGTGCAATAGTTGTGCTACACGGTCCGTCTCGATGTCCCACTGGTTCACCTCGAAGATCTTTTCGAAGTGGGTGAAATAAAATCAGAAGTCATCGCCTTACTTAAAGACAGGGATTTTTATGGTCACAGACTGCGGTGCGTCTAGTCTAGAACTTGAGGAGTTTATGGAGAGCGTCTCATTCCTCGCTCTGCTCATTTCCAATTCGTGAGAGCGAATTCTCTTTCTTTCTTCTCGTTCCTTATCTTCTGTCCTTCTTTCTGCTCTTTCCCTTCTTCCTTCTTCCTGGATGTAGGCTATCAGATCTTTGCCACTGAGTTCGAGTGACTCACCTTGGTCCTTGAAAATTTCAAACGGCGAAATGCTGCTGGTTTTAAGCGATGGGCACAACAACAAAAAAATAAATTAACGCACGGGAATGAATATGGCGGAATTCTGGATTTCTTTACTCACGAGCTGTGGTGCGAATGGTTTTGCTACACAAACGAAAACACGAACAAATGGGGGAGGGAAACACTCGCGAGAGCTTTTGCGGTCGAGATTTCACTGTCATTAAGACGAAAGTTACAGAACTCCTAGTACACCAATACGAAGAATAATACTATTTTTAATATACCTTCAAATTAATAGTTAAACACGGTCACTCAAAAATCAATTCATAAAAAAAATAAATGGGAACGGGAACAAATACACTTCGCAAATAAGTATGCAATGTTAATTTCTCACCTTTCAAACTCCAGAGCCAGAACCAAAATTAGTCAACAATTCAAAATTTAACCAAGGTTAACCAATAGATTGATCAAATTTCAATCAATTGATTGACCAAGATTAACCCCAATAAACCTGACACCAGTTTAATATATAATAGATATTACTTATGTCGTAGAATAGGGACAAGTTAACCCTTTCTGCGTTTCTCAGCCGAGGTCGATGAAGGCTATGTGCGTGGGAGATTTATAATACAAGCAGAGTGCAAATTAACTGAATGTGGGTTGGCCAAATAGTCGACTATTTTGGAGGTTCCGGGACAATAGAAAAACGGGTACAAAAATAACTTTACTAATATTGAAATTATTATTCTATTACGAGGTTAAAAGGGGGGTTTAAAACAAGCTATATACACATTAGACGTACACGAGTCTAGCGGCTAAAATGGGGGGGAGATTTGGGAGGAACGGTCGCCCTACAAACAAACGAACAATATTGACCAAGGGTCGCTCGAATGACCTTGAGCGAATAAGAAGCCGACGATGGAGGCTTACGCGGGGGCGGGGGGGGGGGAGGAGAGCACTTGCAGAGGAGAGTTGCGTGTTGCTGTTACCTCGGAGATTTGTACAGGATGAACTTAGATCTTGCTTTCGAGTTAGAACACGAATCGCGGCTGGGCGCGTTGCGCTCAAGGAGCTGTTAAACGAGTACGGGGTAGACTCACGTGAGTTAATCGACAATACCCGGAGCTTGAGGGGTTCTGCGAGAATTTTGCAGAGTCTAACGGGACGCGAATAGCGGGTCCTGACGAGGGGCAGGCAGAAGATACTGATGGGCGGTTGGAGGCGGATACTGACGGTGCGGGTAGGGACCGGATACTGACGGGGCAGGCAGGCGGCGGATACTGTCTTCGATGATATATTTATTCGAAAGAGTACAAGTATTTTATACATTAGATAAATAAATAAATTTATAAATTTATACAATGTAAAAAAAAAATATATAGTAAAAAGTGTTGAAAGAGATAAAAAATTTTAGCCGAGGAGAGGAAAGATTTAGTCGAAGGCAAAGATACAAAAGAGGTTTCTCCTGGAGAAATACAACGCAGGAGCTCAGCTTTTTGTTAATTTACTACATTTACGTTTAAGTTGTACCTACCAATAGGTAGATTTATTTACATTATTATTTATATTAATATTGGTCTATCGATTTAAGACTTACTCGTTTAAGTTTTTTGTTTGTTTGGGTTTTACTTCTATCTAATTTCATCATTTGGGTTTCACTGACAATTCTACATAATTATTTACACTGTTATTTATTATTTACATTAATATTGGTGCATGAATTATTTACACATGTTTCATCATTTGGATTTTTCTACATAATTATTTACACTGTTATTTATTATTTACATTAATATTGGTGTATGAATTATTTACACATGTTTCATCATTTGGATTTTTCTACATAATTATTTACACTGTTATTTATTATTTACATTAATATTGGTGTATGAACTATTTACACTTGTTTCATCATTTGGATTACACTGACAGTTTTAACATTACTTTATTATTGATACTATACTCATTATGTTTTTATGATTTACCGAATTATGCTTTCAGCTTACTTTGTTTTTTCAATGTTTGCTACGTTTTAATTTTATTACTTCTCATAAACACTGGAACTTGCGTAGAGTTTACGTTCACTTACGTGACGTATTTAAACACTTGCTTATTTGGTTGTCGCTTAATTATTTATTTGACACTGTACCTATACGCTTATTTATTTATCACTTTTATCATTTTTGCTTTATTATTTGTTTAACACTTGACACTTTTTCACTGTTAGCTAATTGATGAGGTCATCATCCCGCACTTTATATTTTTATAGGTAGTCGCGTTAACTGTATGTAGACTGGACTTCGGAATGAACATCGTACCGCTGCACAGAAGGCTTTCCATTTCCTTTGGGGACCACGGCCCCTCAAAGGTCCACTTGTACTCGCCATTTCGTATGCCTGTCACTAACTGAGTTTGATTGCATTTTTCAGGCCTACATCCAGTAGTCCCAAAAATCTTTACCTGTAATTGTTCCCCGTCGAAAAAATGTCCTCTTTCCAGGACATCAACTTTTTCGGTCAGGGGAACTCCGGGGTAAGAGTCGTCGTCTTCGGATTCCCCGTCATGCTTCTCCTCTTCTATTTGTCTTGCTGCGGGTGTGTTGTTCCTCTTCTTCTTTGTTCTCTTCTCCTTAGGGTTATTTTTTGCGTTTACAACGTTTTCGTCCTTATTATGTTCCTGGTTCCCGTCTTCTTGGTTGTTTACTGGTTGCTTCTCATCTACTTTTTGTTTTGTGGTTTTGTCGGCAGTCTGAGACTGTGTGTCATCAGCGAACCTGATATTCAACACGTCTTGAGATGCTGGATTAGGTGGAAACCACAACTTTTTCTTCATTCCATTGTGCTGTAGCATGGTGTTAAGCTCCTCTGAGAAGCAGCCGGGTCGCGCAAGGTTGGCCAGGTGGGCCACTATGACCATTGTCATGATCTCCTTGCTTTCGGCCGGCAGGATTAGCTTCGGAGTTGCTCTATCGGTTGCTGGTGTGACGTTGCTTGGAGCAGATGCCGCGGTTGCGTAGGAGCTTGCTCGGGCCTTTTCCTCCTTTTGTGATTCTAACCTTTCTCGTTTTTTCCTTATGGCTTCTTTGCGTAGAGGGCATCTCATGGCCAGTGCCCGATGCTCTCCTCCGCAGTTCACACATTTGAGTTGTTCTTCGCGGCAGTCTCTCCAGCCGTGGCCAGATTTTGAGCATGCCGCGCAGATTTGTTCCTTTGTCGGGCAGTTTTTCGTTGCGTGGCTTTCGATGGCCAGGCAGATTTGGCAGTTTTCCAAGTAAATGTACTCTTCTGCCTCTATCTGCTCTGGAGCCACTCTCAGGTAGAAGCCCAATAGGCCGTCCCGCAACGCTCTCTGAGCCATCTCGCTGGTGCTGAAGGTGACCTTAATAAGATTTTTGCCAATTTTGTCAACCTTATCGACTTTTGCCCATGCCTGTTTTGCGTTTATTTCCTCCTTAATTTCGTCTGTGGAATTATCCGCAAAGAAGGGGTCAACTCTTCTGAGGATGACGGCACGCCTCACGAGTAACTCGTAGGGGACTACCGCTTCGAGCCCAATCTTGCGGAGGGGATCTTTCGCCTGTTCAGACACTAGGGCCTCCACATCTTTATTTTTCCAACAGGGGTCAAATGGGGGTTTCCCCCATCCGTCCGAAGGGGAGGGTTCCAGGGTCCGACAAAGCGGAAGGTGAGAGTAGTCTCGCCCTAGTATGTATTTTGATCTTTTTAATTGATACATCTATTGAAAATATATTAAAGACAGGAAAGAAAACACATTGAATGTTAAGCAGAAGTACCAATCCGTTGAATGGTCCTTTGGCTCCCACAAGACCATTGGTACGCCAAACATGAGGTCAGGCCCTTTGCCTTTCACCCAGGCAGAAAGGGAACTTGTACACCTGACACAACATATGTGAGGTGCCCAGGGTTTGTCCTAGTCACCCATTTTACATCCAAAGTACAGTTCATAAAGTTTCTTCACGTGTTGAGTCAACTGTCTCTTGTATTGTCTTAATGTAACTGATCCACATATATAAAGAAGCTGTCTGGAGAATTTTTGCATTCTCTAGGCATTTTAGCTCTGTCTCCTGTAAAGAAAAATACTGTATTATGTGTAAAATAATATAAATAGTAACAGCAACAAATATTAAATAAAAAATAAAAATAAGAAGCATTTATATTAAGTTATAAAATTAGCCAAAGAATATTGAGTATACTTTCAGAAATTTCATAGGTTAGGTTGACAAATACTTTAGGAACACCCCCATTAAAATTATATCACAATCAGTTTATAACTTTTAGAGTTGTCAGTTTTGGCCCAATCCTGTTTGCATTCAATCCCTACGGAACCATCAGTGTATGTAACGTAAGTAAGATGGTAATTTACGAGAAACTGGAGGGTCTCCAAAACAGACTGATGTTATATTCATGATTTACGCAAAAAATATCAATAGAAAATGTTTTTCTCATTTCCGTTTATTTATTGTTGTACAGTGAATTATCTAACCATTTTGATAAATCTTGCTAGAGTTTGTTGTATGAGTAGAATAATAGGCTCATTCATTTTAGAGTGAGGAAGGCCTATCTCTAACGTAAGCATGAACTCGTTGATAAAAGAATTAGTAGTGAGAAGATGAATATTAATGTTTATAAAACCAGAGGAAACCATACTGAAATTTGGGTTTAAGTTTTCCTAGAAAAACATATACATGAAAAGCTCTGATAAAGGGATTCCAAAATGGTAATTATCTACCAAAATAAAGTGAGTTATGTTCATTTTTAGGATGTTACTATCAAAACGAAATGTGGTTGAGAGAGATTAACGATGTGTTTGGTTTATATATCGGTGACTTTTCGCAGTTTTTACCAGTGATGTGGACTTGGTGCCCTGACGGGTCGCTAGCGGGTATGGCAATCGCTGCAATATCGACCCTGATCAAGTTCTCGTCTATCGACTAAAACGACCCAATGTAGGTCAATTTGCTCATGGTAGTAAATGGGTTTTATTCTGGTCGACTTCAAGGCGGCTGTTATACGCTGTAGATAGATACCCGTGGTTAGGAGCCCACGTTAAATCAGTAGGTCCCCTAAAAAGGAATTAGAAGGAATCTTAAATGAATTCAGATCGGTGATAAAACCCTTACAATTTTCTTCTTTTTTTTCTCTTTGGATAGATTCTAGCTTTCCTAGCCTGTGTTGACCTGCATAGCTTGTGGTGACTAGCTCGTGGTGGCCTACTTGCCTGCATTCTTGGCTCATCGTTCCATTTGGGGCAGTGGCGAGGGTGAAGTTGACGTAACCCTTGAGGTCCCAGTTGAACTCATACTTGTAGAGGAGTCGCGGGATGAAGTCCGACGTGAACGCAATTAGAAACCCCTGTGGGAACGTGTATAAGGTAAATAGGGGCTAACGGCGTTTAACCCAGCCTAAACCAAATCTAATTATAAATTGCAAACAAATAGTAGCCAAATTCTTATTTACGGACCCTTTAATTTAGGGGTTGGTTCTGAAACCAATGAGATAAAATGGACCGAAAGGCTCTCATGTGCCTCTGTGTAATGCTGTTTCCATACAATGGATTAGGCTTAAAACTCAAATGTGACGTAATAAACCCGTAGAGTTAACCCTCAATTCTGATTGGTTGAAAATTTAAGTATGACGTCATTGATAAGTTCACCGGACAAAATATTAGTCACATATCATTTTAAAAAACAGATTAAACTTATGTGACTAAATCTTTGGTGAGTTTATTTAATTGGCTTAAGTAGCTGATTACTTGAATGGATTGTCTTTGTTTTCTTAGACGTCATAATCTAGGTCAGTTTTAGTTCATTTATTTTCCGAGGCCTACGAAATGATAAAAATTGTAATCAATGAACCACAGGATTCAAATATTTGAGTGATAATATAAACAAAAATAATAATGAACATAATATACAAAGTGAAACCAAGTGAGCTCAATTTTGAAAAAAAAAAATCGATATTGAATGAGAATCTGCAAACCAAATCCAATCAAAAATGTGTTTGAATTTCGCTCTCATAAAATATTAAGGGGATCAATGTATACGAAGTGATTTCTTTTTGGCCTAAAAATGCCGTAGGGGATTTCTGAAGACTCCTAAATACTATATATTCAATATAACATTTATAAAGCTTATATCTAATTTACTATAGGCCTTGCAAAGATAACAGCACTAGAGTATCACCTTATTCGGTGCTACTTTGGTATGCAATCTCAGCGTGTTAAAGCTACTTTGGTATGCGATTTCATTTGATAACTGTGATCTCGCCTAATCGTGAAATTTATACTACCCTTATCTTAATTACCAATGCGTTTTAATAATTTTTATTACCATATATAGTATATATGTACAATTTATACCACCCTTATCTTAATCTATATGATACTGCATGTAAATTAGTCACTTTCATGGACACTTTGAGAATAGATGTGCAGCGTATTTAAAGTCTACTTTTTTTGGTGCTACTTTGGTATGCGATCTCATCGTTGTCATTTTTTTTTAAATTTGAAGTTCAATTTTTTAAATATGAAAGTCATTTTTTAAAATTTGAAGTTTTTTTTTTAATTTGAGGGTGAAAAAGGTGTAATTTGGTTGGTTAGGTTTGGTTAGGGTCGAAAAAATATTGGGGTGCTGCATCTTTGCAAGAAATTTGGGTAAGGTTACCTTAATTATGGCTAGGTTAGGTTAATTGGCTTAGGAAAGAGTTAGGTTAGGGTAACCTAACCTAACTACAAGTACCACTTTATTGACTCGAGAACAGTCGCAAATACCCAAGGATTTAAAGACATCTGGCCACCTGAGATTAACCCCTAACAAAACAAATGTAACCAGAGACCATTCCCCATTAACAAATAAGTACCTATTTTTTTACCTTGTTTATTAACTTCTAGGATCATGTTAAGAATAGTGACCTCAATTTTACCATCTCAAGAACAGCGAACCCAAAGGTATTGAGTTCGCTATTCTTTAAATCATATAAATCTATGGAATAATCAGGTTAATCCAATCTCACATGTGGAAACTTACGACTGCAATATTCATGAAGTCTTGGATGAAGTAATTTGTCCTCGCTCCCTTTCCCCCCTCCCCTCTCCCCCTCCCCTGAGACAGTTTTCTGATCTTGAGCTCTGATATGAGTGCGATTATGAACTTCGCTTTAACATCCCACGTGAAGAATCCGTTCACTATTGGCTCGTTGCCCTGATGAAGGTTCCGCCTCCGATAGGAACATTCTTAACTTACTTACCCATGTTAGGCAGAAAACTGCAACATTAAAATTCAGCAAAGCACCTGATTAGTATTTCTCATCTCCCCCTACATATGTATTTTTATTTACATATGCATGTGTATTGCATATGTATTTATGAATATTTCTAACATTACCCAAGTGGGCAGTTGCCAGATAGCCCCTTAAAAAAAAAATCTAACAACATTATGGTTTATCGAAAACCCTTTGCTCTTTACTTTATACTTTTCCTTTTTTTCTTTTTTCTCTCCCCTTTTTCCTCTTTTTCTTACTGCTGGTATATAAGGTGAAACATTTTCTATTATTATTCTTGGTTTGATGATGGAGGCCAGTTACTTTCCGAAACCTGTATCTTAAGTAAAAACTATTTTTGTAAAAACATTTACTAAAAACTTCCTCTTTCTTCTCATTTTAAAGTTAGATATTGATTAAAATTATTTCTAATTAAATCCCTTTTAATTGGAGGTCCTCAACCAGCTATAAAGAGAATTATTGGGCCAAGTTTAAAGCATATATCAAGAGGTTGCAAGGATGCAAAGGGTACATTTTATATCGTCATGAATTCCTGTGGAAAGGAATAAGCAAGGTACTTATCGTTCAGCGAAACAAATGTTACTCAATAATAACAATTCAAGTCTTACTTTGTATTTTTAAGTTATATTATTTTGTTTGGATCATACCAAGAATAGGAAAACCAAATCTACCATGTCAAGACTAGCGACTCCGAAAGTTCCCATGTCAGGAATACCAACCGAAATATGGTAAAGGATACAATCATACATACGTGACCTTCACTTGAATGGAAATTAAAGGTATCCTAATTTATTTAAAAAGGAAATTGAGTGGCAATTGCGTTAATAAATTAACCTGTTTACTTTATTTCTTTCCACCAACATGAACTGTGGTAAATAGCCTGGAAAAATTCACGTTTGTATCTTCGCATATTGTTGTTATTTAGGCCTCATTTCTTCCCAAATGAGAATCATTGCTAAAGTTTTTTTCCCAAATAATGGGTGCACAGCTTCTATATATGAAGATCTATCCCTTTTGAAAGGTAAGGAATTAATGATTAAAAGAAATTGGGTGTTCTTCCATTACTACTAACGTCCTTATAGACTTTCCATGTCTTGATAATCCCTTGCCAAGAATACCGACTCCTGCAGGTGTTGGGTTTCGTATTCTTCACATGATCCGTTTGTTTAAATAAATATGTACTATATTCAATTTTATTTATCGTTTACAAAAAAATAAATCCACCGTGGTAGCTTATCTTTACCACCTTATTTAGGGATCTGCTGATCTTTACGTTCATTATTAATCTTCATCATCATCACTAACTATAATTTAAGAAGGGGATTTTTTTGAGGTATTTGAATAATAATTTCATCTTAGTTTGGTTATGACTTATGGTTTTTTATCAAAGTTATTTCTAATAATTCTTTTATAATATCAAAAAACAAAATGGTAAAGTTCAGAAATAAATATAAGTATCGAAATTTTGTGAATTTTTTAAAACCCAAAGAATTATAATTGGTGAGTGGCGAAGCCATTGCCTGGTTATAGATAAATTTATAAACCGGTATATAAAGGGTTAATAATTTGTGTAGCAAATCCGAGCACCGCCATTAGGGCAGAAAGAATTGACAGGAAACTATTGAGAAAATGCAATTAAATAAACGAGCGATTCCCAGAGTGAGGTTAATTAAGCTCAAAGGGGTAATTTGAAGCATTCCAGGAATTAATTGTAGTATTAAAAAATAACAACAAATCTTTTGGGTGTTGGGTAAGTGAAAGATCTACCGATTGCGAAGTCGTCTTATCAAAATTTAGCTGCGAACTACCAACCAACGATAGGTAAGGTTACTTTTTTATCTAACCTACCAACGAAAGTAAAATATCTACATATTTGAGTTCTTTCTTTAGCTAGAGTTCAGGTTTAATCAGAACTCACACGGTTGACCGCACCCGAGCAGAACTCAGACGCTAGACCGCAGACTTGACCCACATACAATCATTTTGGAACGTAGATCTAAGGAATACTACGAAGTTTTACAGAACGTCAATGACTCAGATGACTCAAAATGAGTTATGCGTGAGTTGGTTTTATCTAATGTCAATTATTGGTTGAATATTTAAAGGATGTTTAAAATTAGAATTTAAAAAGATGCGATCACCCGATCAGTAGCCAATCAGCTTTTCTCCCTGAAGATAAGCCACATCAAGACAAGCTACCCCAACATTTCTCTGAATTTGAATCGTGTATGTGAGAGTATGCAGGTGAGGGGATAGAAAGGGTGTGTGAATAGATAGCGGAAAGTAGACCAGTGGTGAAAAGAGAAAGAAGTGTGGTAGGGTGCAAAGTGATGCTAGAGCCTGGTGATCAGGCCTATCGCTTTCAATTTTTTTGATTTGTGGTTTCGTTGTTGTTTTTATCGTTGTTTTATACATATATATATATATATATATATATATATATATATATATATATATATATATATATATATATATACAGGTATATATATAACATATAATTTGGCGTTCAAGCCATTTGTCTTTATTGCTAATATTTTTGTTTATGCTATGCGCGTTAGCTGTTGTTTTTGTAAGTCGTTAATAATAACTTACTGTGTTTGATTTAGTATCTTTTTGTTTCTTCGTAATTTTGTAGTGTGTGTATTTCGTGTACAATGTTTCTTCCTGTAGTCTTGTTCGGTGATTTTCGTCTTCTTGTGTAGGTTTCCTTCTTTGGTAGTTTGTCTTAGTTGGTTAATTTTGTCGATATCGGTGAATTTTGTCAAAATCGGTTGGTTTCATGATTGGTATTTTTTTCTTGATTTGGGGTAAATTGACTCATCTAGCGTAGAACGGTACTTCTGCTCCGCCAGCTAAAATCCTAGCGGAGCTTGGAAATCTGGCGCGACATACTTCTCTTCTGTTTTGGTCAATCATTTGTACGATATCTTCGTCCAATAAACGATTGACCTTTTCCAGCATATTCCTTGTCCGTTCTTCGATGACAACGTTAATGGGGGTTAACCCCGCCTCCCGGTGCAGCTCTTCTTGTGATCTTCTTTCCATTCTGCGTGTACCTGTGATTAGGTACACGCATTTATTCTGCACCACTTGTAGTCTCCTCTTCTGTGGCTTTGAGGCACAGGAGAGGGCGGAAGCGGGGTATAGCAACGTTGATCTAACTAGTGCAGTATAGATCTTCTTTTTGTTGCTTTGACGAAGATTTCTGAACCTGTGCAGAGTCTTGACTGCAGCAGTGGCCTTGGTGATTCGTTCTTTGACGTGCTTTGCGTACCCGGTTGAGGTGAACTTCATACCGAGTACGTTGCATTCATTGCTGTAGGGATATCGTCTATCCCCCACCCTGACGTCATCAAGTAGTCTCCTGCCTATGGGGACTACTTTGAACTTATCCTGGTTGGTACGGATTTTCCACCGGGCCTCGTAGGTGTTCAGGTTTTCGATTTCTGCTGCCGTCATGCGAGCTTGCATAGGCGCATTCCTCCATGGACATGTGATTACCTGGGTGAAATCATCGGCGAATTGTAAGTTGAGGCAAGTGGGGTTTACAGGGACTGGGACATCCGCAGGGGAAATCAAGTAGAGAGTGGGAGACACGCACACCCCTTGCGGGAGGCCCGCATTGAGCGGAAACTTGGGCCCGTCCGTGCACCCTAAACTGATGTACGCCGCTCTCTCCATGACATAGTCACAGAGAGTTCTTTCTAAGCTTTCACTTAGTCTCAGTCGTAAGATCTTGTACTGCATTCCCCGTTGCCACACCTTATCGAACGCCTTTGATACATCCCGACAAACAATGTCCACGTAACTCTTTTCCCGTTTTGCTTGGGCTAGCTTTTCCTTAATGACGTTAATCGCCATTTCCGTACTTCGCTTACTCCTAAACCCGAATTGGTGTGGGTTGTAGAGCGAGTTATCTTCCAGGTGAGACACCAGTCTTTTGTTGAGGATCTTCTCGAAGAGCTTCCCACCTAATTCCAGTAGTGAAATCGGTCGGTAGCTCTCCTTCAACTTGGGGTTCTTTCCAGGCTTAGGCAAGAAAATCATTGTTGCCGTTTTATAAGCGTCTGGAAAGTACCCCGTATTGAGGCAGGCGTTGAATATTCTTCTCATTCCTTCGATGACACAGGCTGGTGCCTTTTCAAAGTTAAGCTTTGTAAGCCCCGATTGTCCTGGGGCTTTTTGTTGGAATGAGCAAAGTGCGCCGAGTAGTTCTTCTTCTGTAATCTCGGCGACTCCGTCGCGCTGCCAATCCACCTGGTGATGAGGGTGCGTCTTTTCTATTTCTTCATTAAGCTCGTCGATGATGTTGTTCTCGAACTCTAGGTCATAGTCTTCGTTTTCTTCTTCAGTTATACTGAAGATCTTTTCCCAATAACTTCGGAATATCTCTTCAACTTTTTCTTCCTCTTCTTCGATGTTTCCATTTTCTTTTTGTAGCTCGACCTTGTGCTTCTTTCCAGTTGATCCTTTAAGAATTCGGATCTTCTTCCAAAATTCTTTGGGAGTTGCTTCGTGATCGATGCTCTCGATCGCATCCTCCCATCTTCTGTTTTGTTGTTCGAGGATCAACTGGTTCAGTTCTTCTTTGATTTCTTTACTTCTTTGCATCGAGTGAACTGATGCATTCACGATGTTGTGTTCATACATTATCTTCAGTTCACGGTATAGTTCCTTCATATATTCGGTCCACTCGTAGGTTGAGATGGTCTTATATGAGGAACGAGGGATACAAGCCCTATCTGCGTCGATGATTTGGTTATTGAGGTCATCGAGTGCCTCGTCAATCTCCTCGAGAATTGCCTCGTCCAGGTTGGGCGGATCGTAGGCCTCGAGAAGGTGTGCATACCGAGCCCAGTCTGCTCGTCTGTAGTTCTTCCTGACTACTGCTGGGACTTGTATAGGGTTCCTATTGATTGTGAGTAGGATCCCTATATGATCACTACATGGAACCTGGACTGGTTCCATGTAGTAATTGAACGGCAGCTGACGATTCACCAGACAGATGTCTGGCTTTGTGGCACATCGTTCTCTGACATAGGTGGGGAAGTCGGGGCCTATCCGCTGGGCAATATTTCTGTCCAGCAACAGGTCCAGGCTTCTCCCTATTCCGTTGAAGGCCCTGTAACCGGATTCTCGGCATCTGGCGTTTAGGTCCCCCATTAGAATGGTGGGGGCTCTTCTGCCAAATAGGCTAGTGAGAGTGTGAATAGGTAACACTTCTCTCCTTGGCGGTTGATATCCGGTTGCAATGACCAACTTTCCTAAGTCGAGCTCGACCTCAATCGCGAGGTAGGATTCTTCTAAGTTTCTTATCTGCTTGTATTTGATCCCTTTCTTTATTGCAATAGCGGCGCCATCGTACCGCTCTTGCGAAAAGTTCGTGATCAACACATCGTAGTTCCAGATTTTCATTTCTGTATTACGCGTGTCAATCCCGTGCTCTGAGATCAGTATGATGTCTGCATCAATTTCTCTGAATACATTTCCGTAAAGAATTCTTTTCGTCGTCCAGCCGTTGGTGTTGATTTCCATTATTTTCAGTCCGTTACGTAGCATGATGAGTTGTTTTACCTATGTTTCTTCTTCCCCTTTTTTGGTCTGGGGGCTGGTTGGGCGATTTTACTCAGCCCAGGGTTTTCTTTTTTTCGGGGGGGGGGGGTCGGGGTCTTTGACCTGCTTTTGGTTGCTCGCGTGCGAGTGCAGGGGCCCTCTTCGCTGTCAGATGAGGATGATCCATCCTCACTTCGAGCCTTTTCCTCTTCTTCTTCCTCTGATGGTGCTCCAATCATCTCCTCCAAACCGGATTTGGTGCTTTTATTTTGGATGATGGAGTTTTTGAAGGCTTGTGAGCACTCGGGGTCTTCAGGCATGATTACCGCCGGGAGGTTGTTTGCTTTCAGGAGCGCATTGAGCACCTGGTTGTAACAACCAGGTTTCACTGCATTAGCCACATTTGCATGTGTTATGCAGATCAATATTTTAGCGCTCAGATCTCCTGATACGCTGAAAGGTGCAGGTCCTGGTGCAGTGTTCGTCACTGTACTCTTTTTTTGCGGCGCTCGCATACGTCGTCTCTTTTGCTTTTCTGTCTTCTTCTTTTCTTCTTATTATCTCTCTGCGCTTGGGGCAATTAAGGACCATCGTCCTATGTTCCCCTTTGCAGTTAAGGCACTTCTTCGTGTTGCTCTCGCATTTGTCGAATCGGTGCCCTTCCGTGGCGCACTCACTGCACCACAGTTTGTTCTTGTCTGGGCAGGTGGTGGAAGTATGGTCTTCGAGTTTGTAGCATACAAAGCACATCTGTATGCTACTGAACTTTTCCTGTTGGATATTTTCTCCCGGTATTCTCATATTAAATACGAGAATACCATTTTGGGTAGCCTTTCTCGCCATGTCCGTTGTTGCAAAGGTAATTTTGAAAACGTAGGTATGTTCGCGGAATTTGATGATTTCGCGAACTTGTGCCCATTGGTTACTCTTCGTGATCTCCTCTTTCAGCTCTGTTGTACTGTGCTCTCCTACCCAACTTTCAACTTTGCGGCAGATGACGCTCCTATTTGCTGCCACCTGTGGGGGGGTTTTGGCTTCCAGACCGGTCTCCTTTAATACCCTCGCTCCCTCTTCTGAAAGGAGCAGGTCTACATCTCTGGTCTCGGCACACATGGCCATGAAGCCTGACGAAACTTCGATTAGTTTCACCAATGCCACCTTGAGTTCTATGTAGAGGGTTTCGCATAGGTCTTTCTTCGTAGGGGTCTTCATTCCAGGGATGGTCCTTAAGGGGACCCTCTTAGTGAGGGCCTCCATGGTCTTGCTGCTCTTCTTATTCCTTATTTCTCTGTAATCAAGTGTAATTAATTTTGTTTTTGATGTGTGAAAAAAGTTAGAGTGTGGTAAAGGAGGTATAGGATGGTGTGAGTGGGGCTGGTAATGGGTTTCAAGTAACTTGAGAGGAACGCCCCCGTCCATTTCTCCTGTTGCTCTCCCGCTCGTATGCTGCCAGTATGAGGGATGATAGGATGATGGGGTGGGTCTCGGGTGGGGACCTCAGAGGGTTGAGCTTGGTGGACTTAATGCATAGCGGCCGAATCAACGACCGCTAAGTTTTTGCCACCCCCTCACGGGTACATACGCCATAACTGCATCCAACTACATAGAGACGAGTGTAACTCCCTCTATGATTCTGGCCGGGTCCCCCGGGCGATGAGGATTCCTCCTCCGTCCGGGACTCGCAGTTATGCCCCAGTATCGAGACGATTTCTGACTTATGCTTCTGCTGTGAGCTAGGCCTCAAACCAGTGTTCACATAAGTCCTTAATTATGCCAAACCAAGTGGCTGACATAGTTAAGACGAAATCAATGAATGGCAGACATCCGAGCGGGTTCACACGCAGGGCGATGGACGGGAGCAGTGAGGTGCTTAAGCCCTCATTGAATTATGAACTTCGACGTACAAAAATATGGCTCTCTTTCGAACGATGAATCTGGGTTCACCTTAAGACTTCCAGAATAGGCTCGTTTCTGCAGCAGCGCTCAAAAGTCAATCAGACACTAAAACAAGTAAAAAGTGCTGTATCCAAAGTTCTTCAGCTGTACGCAGTAAAACGGATTTTCGGCCGTCCCAACATTTCTCCCAGTGTATGTGAGAGCATGCAGATAAGGGGATAGAAAGGGTGTGTGAATAGATAGCGGAAAGTAGACCAGTGGTGAAAAGAGAAAGAAGTGTGGTAGGGTGCAAAGTGATGCAAGAGCCTGGTGATCAGGCCTATCGCTTTCAAATATATTTGATTTGTGGTTTCGTTGTTGTTTTTATGGGTTTTTATACATATATATATATACAGGTATATATATAACATATAGTTTGGCGTTCAAGCCATTTGTCTTTATTGCTAATATTTTTGTTTATGGTGTGCGCGTTAGCTGTTGTATTTGTAAGTTGTTAATATTAACTTACTGTGTTTGTTTTAGTATCTTTTTGTTTTTTCGTGATTTTGTAGTGTGTGTATTTTGTGTACAGTGTTTCTTCTTGTAGTCTTGTTCGGTGATTGTCGTTTTCTTGTGTAGGATTCCTTCTTCAGTAGTTGTCTTAGTTGGTTAGTTTTGTCGTTATCAGTGAATTTTGTCAAAATCGGTTGGTTTCACGATCGGTAGTTTTTTTCTTAGTTTGGGGTAAATTGAGTCATCTAGCGTAGAACGGTACTTCTGCTCCGCCAGCTAAAATCCTAGCGGAGCTTGGAAATCTGGCGCGACATACTTCTCTTCTGTTTTGGTCTATCATTTGTACGATATCTTCGTCCAAACGATTGACCTTTTCCAGCATATTCCTTGTCCGTTCTTCGATGACAACGTTAATGGGGGTTAACCCCGCCTCTCGGTGCAGCTCTTCTTGCGTTCTTCTTTCCATTCTGCGTGTACCTGTGATTAGGTACACGCATTTATTCTGCACCACTTGTAGTCTCCTCTTCTGTGTCTTTGAGGCACAGGAGAGGGCGGAAGCGGGGTAAAGCAACGTCGATCTAACTAGTGCAGTATAGATCTTCTTTTTGTTGCTTTGACGAAGATTTCTGAACCTGTACAGAGTCTTGACTGCAGCAGTGGCCTTGGTGATGCGTTCTTGGACGTGCTTTGCGTACCCGGTTGAGGTGATCTTCATGCCGAGTACGTTGCATTCATTGGTGTAGGGATATCGTCTATCCCCCACCCTGACGTCATCAAGTAGTCTCCTGCCTATGGGGACTACTTTGAACTTATCCTGGTTGGTACGGATTTTCCACCGGGCCTCGTAGGTGTTCAGGTTTTCGATTTCTGCTGCCGTCATGCGAGCTTGCATAGGCGCATTCCTCCATGGACATGTGATTACCTGGGTGAAATCATCGGCGAATTGTAAGTTGAGGCAAGTGGGGTTTACAGGGACTGGGACATCCGCGGTGTAAATCAAGTAGAGAGTGGGAGACAGGCACCCCCCTTGCGGGAGGCCCGCATTGAGCGGAAACTTTGGCCCGTCCGTGCACCCTAAACTGACGTACGCCGTTCTCTCCATGACATAGTCACAGAGAGTTCTTTCTAAGCTTTCGCTTAGTCCCAGTCGTAAGATCTTGTACTGCATTCCCCGTTGCCACACCTTATCGAACGCCTTTGATACATCCCGACAAACAATGTCCACGTAACTCTTTTCCCGTTTTGCTTGGGCTAGCTTTTCCGTAATGACGTTAATCGCCATTTCCGTACTTCGCTTACTCCTAAACCCGAATTGGTGTGGGTTGTAGAGCGAGTTATCTTCCAGGTGAGACACCAGTCTTTTGTTGAGGATCTTCTCGAAGAGCTTCCCACCAAATTCCAGTAGCGAAATTGGTCGGTAGCTCTCCTTCAACTTGGGGTTCTTTCCAGGCTTGGGCAAGAAAATCATCTTTGGCGTTTTATAAGCATCTGGAAAGTACCCCGTATTAAGGCAGGCGTTGAGTATTCTTCTCATTCCTTCGATGACAGAGGCTGGTGCCTTTTCAAAGTTAAGCTTTGTAAGCCCCGATTGTCCTGGAGCTTTTTGCTGGAATGAGCGAAGCGCGCCGAGTAGTTCTTCTTCTGTAATCTCGGCGGCTCCGTCGCGCTGCCTATCCACCTGGTGATGAGGGTGCGTCTTATCTATTTCTTCGTTGAGCTCGTCGATGATGTTGCTTTCGAACTCTAGGTCATAGTCTTCGTTTTCTTCTTCAGTTATACTGAAGATCTTTTCCCAATAACTTCGGAATATCTCTTCAACTTTCTCTTCCTCTTCTTCGATGTCTCCATTTTCTTTCTGTAGCTCGATCTTGTGCTTCTTTCCAGTTGATCCTTTAAGAATTCGGATCTTCTTCCAAAATTCTTTGTGAGTTGCTTCGTGATCGATACTTTCGATCGCATCCTCCCATCTTCTGTTTTGCTGTTCGAGGATCAACTGGTTCAATTCTTCTTTGATTTCTTTACTTCTTTGCATCGAGTGTACTGATGCATTCACGATGTTGTGTTCATACATTATCTTCAGTTCACGGTATAGTTCCTTCATATATTCGGTCCATTCATAGGTTGAGATGGTCCTATATGAGGAACGAGGGATACAAGCCCTATCTGCGTCGATGATTTGGTTATTGAGGTCATCGAGTGCCTCGTCAATCTCCTCGAGTATTGCCTCGTCCAGGTTGGGCGGATCGTAGGCCTCGAGAAGGTGTGCATACCGTGCCCAGTCTGCTCGTCTGTAGTTCTTCCTGACTACTGCTGGGACTTGTATAGGGTTCCTATTGATTGTGAGTAGGATCCCTATATGATCACTGCATGGAACCTGGACTGGTTCCATGTAGTAATTGAACGGTAGCTGACGGTTCACCAGACAGATGTCTGGCTTTGTGGCATTTCGTTCTCTGACATAGGTGGGGAAGTCGGGGCCTATCCGCTGGGCAATATTTCTGTCCAGCAACAGGTCCAGGCTTCTCCCTATTCCATTGAAGGTCCTGTAACCGGATTCTCGGCATCTGGCGTTTAGGTCCCCCATTAGAATGGTGGGGGCTCTTCTGCCAAATAGGCCAGTGAGAGTGTGAATAGGCAACACATCTCTCCTTGGCGGTTGATATCCGGTTGCAATGACCAACTTTCCTAAGTCGAGCTCGACCTCAATCGCGAGGTAGGATTCTTCTAAGTTTCTTATCTGCTTGTATTTCATCCCTTTCTTTATTGCAATAGCGGCGCCATCGTACCGCTCTTGCGAAAAGTTTGTGATCAACACATCGTAGTTCCAGATTTTCATTTCTGTATTACGCGTGTCGATCCCGTGTTCTGAGATCAGTATGATGTCTGCATCAATTTCTCTGAATACATTTCCATAAAGAATTCTTTTCGTCGTCCAGCCATTGGTGTTGATTTCCATTATTTTCAGTCCGTTACGTAGCATGATGAGTTGCTTTACCTATGTTTTTTCTTCCCCTTTTTCGGTCTGGGGGCTGGTTGGGCGATTTTACTCGGCCCAGGGTTTTCTTTTTTCGGGGGGGGGCTCGGGGTCTTTGACCTGCTTTTGGTTGCCCGCGTGCGGGTGCAGGGGCCCTCTTCGCTGTCAGATGAGGATGAACCATCCTCACTTCCAGCCTTTTCCTCTTCTTCTTCCTCTTCTTCTGTTTCTTCCTCAGATGGTGCTCCAATCATCTCCTCCAAACCGGATTTGGAGCTTTTGTTTTGGATGATGGAGTTCTTGAAGGCCTGTGAGCACTCGGGGTCTTCTGGCATGATTACCGCTGGGAGGTTATTAGCTTTCAGGAGCGCATTGAGCACCTGGTTATAACAACCAGGCTTCACTGCATTAGCCACATTTGCATGGGTTATGCAGATCAAAATTTTAGCGCTCAGATCTCCTGATACGCTAAAGGGTGCAGGTCCTGGTGCAGCGTTCGTCACTGTGTTTCTTTTGGCAGCGTTCTCATAAGTCGTTTCCTTTGCCTTTCTGTCTTCTTCTTCTTTTCTTCTGATGATTTCTCTTCGCTTGGGGCAATTAAGAGCCATCGTCCTGTGTTCCCCTTTGCAGTTAAGGCACTTCTTGACGTTGCTTTCGCACTTGTCAAAACGGTGCCCTTCCGTGGCGCACTCATTGCACCACAGCTTGTTTTTGTCTGGGCAGGTGGTGGAGGTATGGTCTTCAAGTTTGTAGCACACAAAGCACATTTGTATGCTACTGAATTTTTCCTGTTGGATATTTTCACCCGGTATTCTCATGTTGAATACGAGAATGCCATTCTGGGTGGCCTTTCTCGCCATGTCTGTGGTTGCAAATGTGATTTTGAATACGTGGGTGTGTTCGCGGAATTTGATAATTTCGCGAACTTGTGCCCATTGGTTGCTTCTAGTAATCTCCTCTTTTAGATCATCCGTGCTATGTTCGCCTACCCAGCTTTCGACTTTGCGGCAGATGACGCTTCTATTTGCTGCCACCTGGGGGGGGGGGGGTTTGCTTCTAATCCGGTCTCTTTCAGTACCCTTGCTCCCTCTTCTGAAAGGAGCTGATCGACGTCTCTGGTTTCGGCACACATGGCGATGAAGCCTGACGAAACTTCGATAAGTTTAACTAGTGCCACCTTCAGCTCTATATAGAGGGTTTCACATAGATCCTTCTTCGTTGGGGTCTTCATTCCGGTGATGGTCCTTAAGGGGACCCTCTTAGTGAGGGCCTCCATGGTCTTGCTGCTCTTCCTTTTCCTTCTTCCTCTGAAAACAAGTGTAATTAATTTTGTTTTTGATATGTGAAAAAAGTTAGTGTGAGGTAAAGGAGGTATAGGATGGTGTGAGTGGGGTTGGTAACGGGTTCCAAGTAATTTGAGAGGAACGCCCCCGTCCATTTCTCCTGTTGCTCTCCCGCTCGTATGCTGCCAGTATGAGGGATGATAGGGTGATGGGGTGGGTCTCGGGTGGGGACCTCAGAGGGTTGAGCTTGGTGGACTTAATGCATAGCGGCCGAATCAACGACCGCTAAGTTTGTGCCACCCCCTCACGGGTACATACGCCATAACTGCATCCAACTACATAGAGACGGGTGTAACTCCCTCTATGATTCTGGCCGGGTCCCCCGGGCGATGAGGATTCCTCCTCCGTCCGGGACTCGCAGTTATGCCCCAGTATCGAGACGATTTCTGACTTATGCTTCTGCTGTGGGCTAGGCCTCAAACCAGTGTTCACATAAGTCCTTAATTATGCCAAACCAAGTGGCTGACATAGTTAAGACGAAATCAATGAATGGCAGACATCCGAGCGGGTTCACACGCAGAGCGATGGACGGGAGCAGTGAGGCGCTTAAGCCCTCATTGAATTATGACTTCGACGTATGAAAAATATGGCTCTCTTTTTTAAGGATGAATCTGGGTTCACCTTAAGACTTCCAGAACAGGCTCGATTCTGCAGCAGCGCTCAAAAGTCAATCAGACACTAAAACAAGTAAAAAGTGCTGTATCCAAAGTTCTTCAGCTGTACGCAGTAAAAACGGATTTTCGGCCGTCGTTTTTCCCCAACATTTCTCACCCGAAGATAAACCATTCTAATAATTTTTAATTTGAAGATAAGCCGTTCCAACACTTCTCATCTGAAGAGAAACCGCCCAACAATTTTTAACCAGAAGCCACCCAACATTGCTCACCTGAAGATAAACCACCCCCCAACTTTCTCACCCAAATATAAGCCACCCCAACATTTCTTAAATGAAGATAAGCTACACCAACAATTCTCACATATAGATAGGCCACCTCAATATTTCACATTTGAAGATAAGCCAACCCAACATTTCTCACCTGAAAATAAACCACCCCAACATCTCTCACCTAAAGATAAGCCATTCCAACATTTCCCTCTGAAAATAAGCCACGCAAACATTTCTCACCTGAAGATAAGCAACCTCACTTTACTCAGCCGAATATATGTAAGCCACCCAACATTTTTCATGTGAAGATAAACCACCCCAACATTTCTCTCATCAAGTTAAGCCACCTCATTATTTATCTCCTGAACATAGCCACCCAACATTTCACACCTGAAGATAAGCCGTCCCAACATCTCTCACCTGAAGATAAACCACTCCAAATTTCTTAACTGGAGGTAAACCACTCTAACATTACTTTGCCGAAGATAAGCGACCTCGACATTTCTCAACTGGAGATAAGCCAATATAACATTCATCACCTGAATATAGCCACTAGAATTTTTCTCATCTGAAGATAGGCCACCCCCACGAAGGCTTGGGGTGGATTATCTTCTGGGGATCTACCAGTTGTTTCGTATTCGTTTTCAATGTTCCTATACACTTTTTTTGTTAAATGTTCTGAATGGTAAAGGAGACTCACTACTAGCTGCGTGGTCACCAAGGAATACTCTGAGTGATAATCAAGACTTATTCTTAGGTAGTGAATATTGACTACCCTTGGTTGTAACTAATGCGAGAGTACGCCGAATTCCGCCCAACTCCTCGTAGTGAGGGGGAAGGTGTGGGGTCACTATATCAGGGTCGTGTGGTTGCCATCACTCACGTTGCTGACGACGGCGAGGTGCGCCATGAAGTCGAGGATGGTGAACCAGATGCCGATGTCCTGGGCGCGCTGAGCCACGGGGCGCCGCGTCTCGCACACGAACTTCTTCGCGTCGAGGCGAATCTCGACCCAGTTGTTGAGGAGGGCGAAGAGCGGAGCGAGGGGGAAGGCGGCCACGAAGATGGTCAGGAAGCCGAATTGTAAGACTAACGCCCGAGGAAAAGAGAGACATTGAGGGGGAAGTTCGTGTCGTTTTTGAGGTTAGGGGCTTCATACCGACTTCTATTCCTCCCCACCCCTATCCTAGTCCCTGTATTTGGGGTTTGATGAAGATTGGTATTGTAGACGTTCTTCAAATTTTTGTTCTTTTGCCCTGTTTCAGTCTGAGCTCCCCCATTCTACTATTTCCCCGTTGGATTACTTAACCATTTGGCGATTCTAGAGGATTATACAGGGTGAGTCAAAATCATGTTAACACTTCTATAAGTTTTATGATTTATTTTTTATTATTATTATGATTAATGATTTATTTATATTATTAATTTTACAGATTTACATTACCCATGGCTGACAGACTAACAATGGAGCACAGAAGGGTGGTTGCAAGCTTGATGGAAGTTTTTGGATCGGCAACAACAGTGCGTCGAAAGTTTGCTGAACAATTTCCAAATCGTAGTCCACGTGTCATTCGAGGGCATAAACGGGCCTCCCCCCAAATAAATGTGTGGTGTGCCGTGACCACTACTTGTGTAATTGGCCCATATTTCTTTACAACTTTAACGGTAACTGCAGATAGCTACCTACAAATGCTGCAAACGTTTGCCATTGATAACACACCCCTACATATAAGACGAGCAGGGTATTTCCAACATGATGGTGCACCACCTCATTTTAGCCACACTGTTCGCGCTTATCTTGATCAAACTTTCCCAGATCGTTGGATAGGTCGCGGCGGACCGTTGGCATGGCCACCATACTCCCCTGATCTCACACCCTGTGACTTCTGGTTATAGGGTATGATAAAGGATCGCGTGTATAGCAAAAGCGTTAGTGACATCGAAGAACTCAAGGACAGAATAAAAGGTGTAATATAAAATATTCCCCGTGAAATGTGTGTCAAGTCAATAAATTGTACTGTTGATCGCTGGTTTGTGTGCATCAATTGTGCTAGTGGACAGGTGGAGACTGTTCAGTAAACTCTGAATAAACAATTCCTCTCATTCTAGTGTTAAAATTTGAATAAAATAAAACTTATAGAAGTGTTAACATAATTTTGACTCACCCTGTATTTTCCAATAAGCATCCAGTGAGTCATCATGGCGTCACGAGACGAGTAAATACCTTCTTTGCATTAACATTTATTTATAAGTAATTCTTTAAAAGACACTATAATTTTTATAGTATAATTGTGAAAACGGAGAATAGTTTTCACTTTAGAATTTTCTAGCGATTTATATAAATATATAAAAATTAATTTACATAAAATAGACCTTATACGCTTGTCGAGTCAAAATTAGTCTCCCTTCAAATTCTATTTTCTTTGTGTGAATATAATTTATTGGGGAACTAATGTGATTTTATTCTAGCTTATGATAATTGGTTCTACATTTGACACATTTCTAGCTATTGCCAGCTGTCACCCGCTTAAAAAACAATAGGCCATTTTTGGCAAAAAAGTACATTCTAATTTTAATAAAAAAATAAGCCGTTTGAGGATACTTTTCATGCATCCCTTTACCTTTTCCAGGAAGTTGTCAGTTGCAGAAATGGTGAATATTCTCGAGGAAGATCTGTATCGTGCGAGAAGTTCAGGCGAGTGGCTTAAATGCTTTGTTTGAATAAGTCTTTGTTGGGGACTCAGGATGGCCAAGTCGTTTAGGACTCTCGCTAACGGATGTCTAGCGACACGGGAAGCGCGTTCGAAACTCGTATCGCTCTTATTTGTTGTTTATTCAACCTCAATGATAGTTCCTACTCACCTTTATTTTCTGTCTTTTGAGGCTTAACAGTGACGCTAAAAAATGGCGGCAAAAGGAGAGACCCCAAAAGGTGAATGAAGCAAGGAGTAAGGATGTAAGTGCGAAGGAAAATTCAGGATTGGAAGATATGGCAAAGTCGACAACTCTTTGCTACTCCTAGGGGTAGTCTTGAAAGAATATCCTTGCCATTTTGCGAAGGCGCAAAATGGCAAGTCACTTCCATGTGTTCTTGTTGGTATACTTGGAAGAATGTAGCTAACAAATTAGCCGGTATAATTGGAAGACTATCTATTACTCATAGGTGGGTCTTATCACGATAACGATATTGGGTTATCGGTTATCCGATTTGTTCCCCGCGTTATTGATTCATCGGTATCGCCGATACTTTTGGTTCTAAACTAGCGATAATCGATAATTTCAGGTTTTTGTTCCAGGGGCAAGCCGCGCGTGCAGAAATAGGTAGGTCTGAAGTTTTTTTCTAAGATTTTTATAAGACTTTTCTAAATTTTTTCTAAGATTTTTCTAAGATTTCTAAAATAAAGATGTGGATTTATCGATTTTTAAAATTTAAAATATCAATATCATTATCGCTAGTATCGGAATTTTGGATTTATCATTTATCGGTTATCACCTTATCGGGCGATAATTTTATCGCCAGTTATCGCCGATAAGGTTATCGTTATCGATTTATTGGTAATTGTGATACATTTTTTCGTTATCGCGCCCACCACTGCTATTACCCATTTGTAAGCATTCTTGTATGAATATCTATTACCCATTTGCTAACATTCTTAGATGAATATGCCTTACTAATTTGCCGATATTCTTGGAAAGCTATCTCTTGCCCATTTGCTGATATTCTTAGAAGAATATGCCTTACCAATTTGCCGATATTTCTGGAAGGCTTGCTATTGCCTATTTGCTTGGAAGAATGTTTCAACGATTTGCTAATATTCTTGGAAGAATATGCCATACTCATTTGCCAACATTCTTGGAACAATACATATGTATGCCTTGCTCAGTTGCGCATATTCTTGGAAGGCTATCTCTTGTTCATTTACTGATATTTTTGAAAGAATATGTCTTTACAATTTGCTGATACTCTTGAAAGAATATTCCTTATTAATATGTTAATATTCTTGGAATAATAGTTATGCCTTATAGATTTTCCGGTATTCTTAGAAGAATATCACTTACTTATTTACTAATATTCTGGAAGAATATATCCCTTACCCATTTCCAAGTACTCCTCAAACAGTCCCTCGTTCTCGATGAGTCTGTAGTCGGAATACCAACGACTGGTGCCGGATCCTCGCAATTGGACCTGTCGGGATTTGAACGAGCGCGTGATTTTAGAGAGTCCTCTCTACTTTGTACTTCCCCCTCACCAAATATGGCTAGGGGTGGCTATGGGGTTTATACCAAGACTCGAAATGAGTACTGAAATTCGACAGAAAGGGTAGGGTGAGGCAGGAATGCGAGATGGGGGAGGGGCGTCCTAGGCAAAGAGTCTGAGATTTTTTGCGCTGCCAAGAGTCGTGTGTGAACTAAAACATGGCAGTTGGCCATTCTTTCGTTATTCTCTTTTATCCATTACTTATCTCCCTCATTAGTGAGGAGCCTCACCTTCTTCATGAGCCACCATCCTTTGAGTTTGGGGACGAGGATTTCCTGGGCGTTGTTGACGATCTGCTTCCCAATCATGATGACGGCGAGCTGCTGGGCCAACTCGATGAGGCAACCGCCCGCAGAGCACTGCCCCAGGGGGAAGAGACACACACGTTAGCTAGTTAATTATCCCCCACTAATATTCGAACCCCCTCCTCATCTAATTACCTCCCACCCACCTAATTACACTTACTCCAAACTAGGCCTAGTTACCTTCCCCCGCATAATTACCACCTACCCACCCTATCACACCTAATTACCCTACATAAGACCACGCCCACACATTGCATAATTACCCAACCTCATATAATTACACCCCAAGACCTAATCCACTCAACCCTGCCTAATTATCCACCATCCTTTTCTAACCGCATAATGAAATGCACATAAAGATCAGAATACCGATCGCTCGCAGTCCCGAAGGCACCATGGGCTCATCCTCGTTGGAAAGGACCCCCTAAAAGGAGTTGTAGATTATTGCAACTGGAGGAGTACCACGCCTTCCCGGCCCCAGAGCCCCCGGCAGTGTCCAGCTAGATTGAGACTACCTGGGCTTTATTTCTTATCGACATGTCTATTCCCCCTTATTTCACCACTTTCTTTCCCAGTATAATTTTACTTAATTTTTTGGCCGGCGGCTAATTATGTAGGCTAGACGTCGACCAAATTCTGTCCAATCATGCATTGTTGGGGGCTTTTGGTTCAGATGATGGGGAGGGGACACCTGCTTCCTCCCCACGTTTTTCCATCTCATCCCCTACCCGTGGGAGGGAAGGAGGGTCAGTTATAGCACGGGAACTAGGTTGCAGATGATATCTGGAGAATTACGCGCCCTCCGGCCTCAACAGCGGATTTTGCCTTCCTGACAACAATGCTGAAGAAGAATCTGAGGATATATATATATATATATATATATATATATATATATATATATATATATATATATATATATATATATATATATATAGTAGGAATATGAAGACCCATGAGATTAAACTAATCATTTATTGGCCGGACGTTTCGGACCTTCGCTAAGACCATCTTCAGCGACTGTATCGAGTAATAATGAGAAGGGGAAGAAATACTAACGATAACAGTTCGAAGCATGCATTATATAATGGCTAAAAAAGCGGGTGAAGGCAAGTTAAATAAATAAAATTGACAATTATTGAGATTAAAGTAAAACACAAATAACAATAAATAGAATTAATTGATACTATCCAGTGTAATTTTGAAAAAAAATAGGAAGAAGTGAAGTTTTAACATAAACTGACTTGAATACCAAAAATTAAAGGCAAGGTGAGTGTGGATATGACGACTCCCTTTGGCAGGTGCCGTGGGGGAAGAGTGAGCTGTCGTGTGTGGTCGAAGAGATGAAGGAGTAAGAGAGAGAGAGAGAGAGAGAGAGAGAGAGAGAGAGAGAGAGAGAGAGAGAGAGAGAGAGAGAGAAAGAGAGAGAGAGAGAGTAACAAGGAGTAACAAAGAAAGAAAGTACCCTAGAATACCGTACGGTCCATTCAATGAGGGTACCTTTGAACTAGCAGTCGAGCGCGCACATCTCTGCTCAAATGCTTTACGTCCTTAAACGGACACTTTTCAAGACCCTGTCTAGTCTTGATTTGAACTGGTCAACAGATTCACTGTTGACAACTTCCACTGGAAGTGCGTTCCAACTACCGCAGATACTGTACGTGAAAACTTTCCACGCAGATCGCGGTTGTAACGCTTGAGCTCAAGTTTAAAGCCGTGATTTCTTGTTATGTTCTCAACAAGTGTGAAAATATCCCTGTAGTCAACGTTGTCAAACGCTCGAAGTATTTTAAAAACTTCGATGAGCTGACCACGCAGTCTATGGGTTTCCAACGAAAACAGATCTAATTCCCTTAATCTATCCTCATAACTTTTATGTCTGTTAGAGGGAATCAGTTTAGTTGCCCTGGTTTACACGCGTTCCAATCTCGCGATGTCCTTTCGAAATGAAGGACTCCAAAATTGTACGGCATACTCCAGGTGCGGTCGAACAAGTGAGTTGTACAAACACAGGACAATCTCCTTGTTCCGATATCCAAACTGGCGCTTTATGTAGCCTAGCATCCTTTGGGCCTTTTTCTCCGCCTTAATGCACTGTTTCGAGAACTTGAGGTCACTAGTGATTGTTACACCCAGTGTCGGTGGATTTAACAGCAGTGCCCTTAAGGATATACTGAGATTGGAGGTTTCGGTGGCCGATATGCATTACTTTGCATTTGTTCACGTTAAAAGGCATTTGCCACGTGTCCGACCACTCCCCAATTTTCTCAAGATCTTACTGCAGGTGGGCAGTATTTCCATCCTTTGCAACGTTCATACCAAGCTTGGTATCGTCGGCAAATTTAGAAATCTTGGCAACCATGTCACCGTCCATGTCGTTGACGTAGATGATGAATAGTAGTGGTCCCAGGACAGAACCTTGAGGCACCCCGCTAGTAACGGGCACCCACTCAGAAGCCTGTCCATTCACCACCAGCCGTTGCCGTCTTCTACTTAGCCAGTTCTCTTTCCAGCCGGCTACATTTCCGTCTATGCCCAGCGCTCGCACTTTCCGGAGAAGGCGGCGGTGTGGTACCTTATCAAAGGCTTTCTGAAAGTCTAAGTACACCACATCCACCGCCTTGTCCTGATCGTGCTCACTGAACACGAAGTGGAAGAATTCCACAAGGTTCGTCAGGCATGACCGTTGCCTTCGGAAGCCGTGCTGGGAACTCCTCATTAGCAGCTTTGACTCTAAATGCGACGTCATTTTGTATACCATCATGCTTTCCATGAGTTTACCGACTATCGAAGACAGACTGATAGGTCGGTAGTTCGACGGTTGGCTACGGTCTCCTTTCTTGAAGATAGGAGTCACCTCCGCTTCACGCTAGTCTCTAGGAACGCATTCGGTCTGGATTGACATGTTGAAGATTGCGCTCAGGTGTCGTGACACTTTATCGCGCACTTCTTTCAACACTTTAGGTAGAAACCCATCCGGGCCAGGTGACTTCTCTTTCGGTGAAGTCCATATCCTCCAGCTTTTTTCCCGAGTAGGGATCCGTTGGCTGGGGGGGTGGGACCACACTCTTCAGTAAACAATCAGTAAACAATGAAGAGAAGTAGTCGTTGAGGAGGTTAGCATTTTCTGCATCTGAGTGCTTTAATGTCCCCTCCTCATTCCTCAAAGTGCCAATCGTTCGACGAATTGCTTTACGGCTGTTTACATATCCAAAGAACTCCTTGGGATTCTCTTTACAAAGTTTCGCCACTCGGAGTTCCTCAGACCGCTTAGCCGCCCTTATGCTGGACTTCACTCTCCGTGCGACTTGCGACTTTGCGACTTTTTTTCCCGGGTGTGACTTCGCTAAATTACAACGTGAACCTTAGCGCGATAGCAGAAATATGATTTTATAAGGCAGAAAAACACGTATATATTAAGTTTTAGTTAAAACACAGCCTAAACTAATATCTACAGGTCATCCTCCTCCTCCTCCTCCATGTCCCCCTGGCCCATCTTCTCCTTCAGGAGATCTATGTTCACTTTGAGGAACACAAGTTCCTTAAAGTTGACCTCATCCAGAGAGGACCTCTTGGCCCTGATGACGTCCTCGGCCGTGCTGAATAGCTTCTCCACAGCTGCAGAGCTGGGGAAGGATGGGGGTATTGTACTTAATGAATAAGTCCAGCCACACCTCCCTGTGCTGGTAGGGGAAGAGGCACCAGGCCAGCTCTCCTTTAGAGGGCATCCACTCCTCCATGGACTTCCTCAGGACCTCCCTCACATCCTTCTGCTGGTTGGCCGGGCCTCTAGCAAACACCTTGTTGAAGAGGCGCGCGTCCAATTCCTAGGTTTCCTGCACTTCTGGCTGTCCAGGAGGACGCTGCTACTGCTGCTCCTCCCTGGGCTTGATGACGGCCCTTAGCTCCCTGGTCCTTGGGAGTGAGGTTGGGATAGCCGCCATTCTCAAGGAGGTGGCCAAACCTCTTTACATAGCTCCTGAGGAGGGCCGGCACCAGGGGCCTGGCATACACTAGGTCGCCATTCTGGCTCTGCTCCTCCAGGCTGGTCTTCATGAACCAGAGGCTGGGGAGGAGGGTGCCAATGTAGGCCTTTCTCCCCATCCTCCCTGGAGCATGCCCAGGCACTAATTTCACAGTAATCCTTCAGTCTTAGCTACAAGAAAAGAATAAGCACATACTAAAATACGAGAAAATGGGATTAATTCGCACTCTGAACGCCACAAGGCATAACCCGTTCTCGAACGTTTTTAACTGCCAAGACAGGTTTAAAACTTGGTTCACACCTGAAAAGTGTATGTAATTTTACTAATTTATAATAAAATTCAGAGTGACAAACTTTTTTAGTACGTTTAGGTAGTTTCATGTATCATGAGTCTCATATAATGTAAGGGATTTAATTTATCGTAAGAGGAAAGTTAAAAATCAGATATAAAATAAAGTTATCTGTTACCAACTCAAATTTGACATTTTTAGCTAATTCGGTTTTAAAAATGGCTTAAAACAGCCGCGGTAATTTCTTTTAAAAAAGTCGTCTTTGTTCCTGCTCAAAGTCGCGGAAAATTGGCGGTGCGACTTTGCTAAGTCCGACTTTTTCAAAACGTTTGCGACTTTGAAATTTATACTGTGGCAAAGTTGCAACTCGTTGCGGCAACGCCCAGCTCTGTATATATATATATATATATATATATATATATATATATATATATATATATATATATATATATATATATATATATATATATATATATATATATATATATATAATATATATATATATATATATGGTGGCCAAATTATTAGAGCCACTTCGTCGTGACACTTTCACCTTTTTAGCTATCTTTCTATGGGAGTAATCTGTTTCTCCCAGTAATGCATGAATTTCGCCTTTCGTTTTAGGTGATATATCGGTAGCTTGATCCATTTTTATAAGAAAACACTGACTATTAATGAATTTCTGTAGGAAAAAGAAATATCAAATTACTAATGTCACAATCACTTTTCAGACACCTATAAACATATATAAATATGTAATTGACCTATGTATAATATCAAATTTCACGAAAAACTCATGATAGCAGCACAAAAAAGGTTCCACTCTCACTGCCACATGCACACTGAGCTTGGCGGAGCAGCCGTGCTTTGGATGCTGCTGATTATCCCCTAACCCCCAACCCACTCTGACTAACGGATTGAATATCTTATCGCCTCATTAAATCCATGTATGGTTAACTAAACTCTTTTTCATCTCACATGAGGAAGTCATATTTCAAATTCATAGAGTTTTTTACTCGTGCATCTAATAATTTGACCACCCTCTGTATATATATATATATATATATATATATATATATATATATATATATATATATAGAGAGAGAGAGAGAGAGAGAGAGAGGTCAAAACAGTTCCTCCTGGTCCAAAGTGCGGGTAGAAAAGGTTGAGAGAATAGCCATAATAATACACAATAATAATAAATAATAAGGATAAAATAATCATAATTAATACTAATAATAAGTAACACAAATATTACTAAATAATAATAAGAATGATAACAATAATAATGCTGATGCTAATAATAATACTAATAATATAAAGGTAAAGTAGTGGTGAGTGTGGGCGAGGGGGTAGCGCCCCAACGCCACTATATTTCCCGGGCCCCATCAGAGAGTTCGAGTCAATCCAAGGACGGAACTTACTTAATTTGTACGGAGGCCGGGGGGATGTGCAGCTCTGCCGCAACTGAAGCCTTGGGAGTGCGAGGGGTGGGGGCGGGGGTGGGGGGGTGTCACGCCCTCCCGGGCTTAGTTCCCCCAGGTAGTCTTTCATTAATCTTGCAGTAGTGGGGCTTTACTCCTTCTAGACCCCTCCACTTTTCTCCTTCGCCCCTTTTCGATACAAACTCTTTCTCATCTTGACTGACAGCTAATTTAGCAGGCTAGTCGCCGATCAACTTCCATCCATTCCTCCCTGGTGCGGGCCATTGGGGAGGGGAGTAAACCACCCCTCCCTCTCGGCTCTGATTGAGAATGGTATTTTTTAAAAGCACTTCCCCCCCCCCCTCCACTCTCCTCCTCGTGACTAGTCCCGACTCTCTCTTCAGATCCTATCCATTTGCTGACAAAGTCCCGGTGGCACACCGTGTTGCGGACGTCCGGCTACCGGGTGGGAAAGGTGACCTCGAATGGTGCCCCATGCATAGATCAGGGCCGAACTAACGGGAGGGGGGGGCGCTTCCGTCCCGAAGGATCCAAAACTATCGTGGAAGGGTGCTCCGATCCCTTAGAGGAGCCGGGCCAAGTATGGATCCCTCAAGAGGCACGATCTATCGTAGCCCTCCCCCCAGGTACTTACCCCTGCTATCCGAGCATGAGTCGATCAATTTAAAGGGCGTGGCTGCTTCTGCATCCCGACAGATTCGAACAAGGGCCTGGGTACTGGTACCCGGGCTCTTCCCATGTAGTGGCGCGCCAGCCCAAATTAGACTGCCCCCTCCCCGGCTCAGGGGTCCAGGCAGGATCCCGACGTCTCGACGGGGGAAGTTATCACTGAGGCCTCCGTAGGGTGACCGAGACCTCGTTGTTGAGACGGTCCTTTTGGTCAATAAGGCTAACCCGGCACAGTGTTAAACAGAGTGATCTCGGGGTACTCAATAGCGCGCTGGCCAAGCAAGAGGCGATGGTGACCGAGCGAGTGTCGAGGAAGCAAAGAAGGCTCTTTAGAACTACCCAAAAGCCCTTCTTTACTTTGACCATCGTATCATCGAATTTCCAGATACGATCTTTTAGGGATTTCGAGCTACGTCCAACCCACCCTCCTTTCCCCTCTTACAAATTTCACGTTTACGATGTTCGTTTACGATGGGAAGAGTCCTGGTGGTTGCTAGGACAGGCGGGGCAAGGGGGGGGGCACCTTTCCTGTGGTTGTTATTAATTAATTATAAATAAAGAACGAAAGTAGTGAAAATGTAGAAAGCGAAAAATGCATGGAAGATATACGGAGGCAGTTCCACCTACGGTCGTTCGGGCCGGGATACAACGCGATCCTCGAGATGTCAGCTTCAGCATGTTTGCTCCTTCTTTGGGGGGTATCTTCCGGGGTGGGTGGGGGTACTCACGTCTTCGTTCCTGAGTCCGAGGATGTGGCGGTAGTGGCCCGGGTAGCCGACGAAGCGGCCTTTGAAGAAGGCGATGTAGAAGATGGAGGAGTAGAAGTTGACGAATTGGAAGAGGAACACCTTGAAAGTGAGGTTGTCCTCGAACTGGCTCTGCGTCCGGTGCATCTCTGCCGGCAAGAGAGGAGGGGGGGGGGCACAAGACCAAAGGATTAGGTCCCCCCGTTATTTTTGCGCCCATCTAGCGACCCCCAACGAGGGCATAGATCCCTAAGGAGGGGGGCTAACCCTTGGGGCATAACTAGATTATCGAGGATTAGCACCGAGTAACAGGGTCCAATTATCCCCAGTATATAGGACTCCATCCCCCGACTAATCATACACATTGTGGCTTAACGTCTACTATGGTGGGAATCGGGGTTTCTACTCGTATAGGAGCCAGATTCAGGAGAGACGCGTCCCCTCCAGGCCCCACCTCGAGAAATATATACCTCCCGCGCAATTTCAATTTGCGTCGTATAAAATCCTGCTGCCGTGTCCTCGTGGGGGTTAATAAATCCCCCATCCCCCCCGCAGAGCTTGGGGCCCGTGGAGAAGGTGGGGTTTTGGGGGGATACGGGTACTCACCCCACTTGGTGAGCTTGAGGGCGAGCTTCTCGTAGACGCGACCCATGCACATGATGATGGCGAAGTTGACAACAGCCCCGGACAGCGACGAGATGGCCTGCGCCTTCGAATACACAACGCATTTAGTAGTCTCCTCTTTAAGGTCATCGGGACTGATACACCTTTCGCGCATTTTTTTCACTTCATAACTCATTTTAACTCACTCGAAAGCCATTCTCGTAGAGGCTTCGGTGAGTGTGTGTGTGTGTGTGTGTGTGAGTAGGATTGAAACTACACCCTATTCCGACTTGATAGAGGGCGTAAACCTTTAGGGGAGGGTTGAACCCATTCCGAGTTAATATAGGATAGTCGAACGGACCTAGTTACTGGATAGGTAATTCGTAATTATTTTTCCATTAATATGTAATTACTATTCCAGGGGCAGGGGCGACGTTTAACACCCTCTTTCCTCTATTGTTGGGTCTAGGCAGGCGAGGGAAAGTTCGTGATAGATTTAAAAGAGGCAAAAAGACGACCAGAGAGAGAGAGAGAGAGAGAGAGAGAGCAGTTTCTTTGGGGGTACTGGGGTTAGGGGGCGTGGTTTCAGCTGTAGGAAGGGCATTACTTGTATCCCCTCCCTTGGGGGGCGAGTTTCTAATTAATTTTGTGCGCACATTTCGAGGCTTTTTGATAACTGCAGTTTGCGGTAATTTCGCTTGGGAATAAACAAGAAAAGACCCAGTCCTTTACCCCCCACCCCCCACCCACTCCAAACACACATTGAGGTAAAATTACCCCATTTGCTATTTGGAAATGGGTCATTTGAGCGGCTTAAATCGGTGCATGTGCGCCCCACGATTTAACTGTATTAGACCAGTGCTTCGTAAATTAGGTGTATCATTCACCTTTGTCTTCTTCATAAAATTTAATTCACCCTCAACTAAATTTTATTTAGGGGTAATTTTGTTCTATTCTCCCTTGTGTAAATTTTCTAATTCAGGATTTTCTGTGTGAATGAAATATTTTAATTTTATTCCAAGAGCAAAGTTAAAAACGATCCGAAACATGACGAAGGGAAAATCCGAGAAACCTGACCTCTAAGGCTAAATAAATCACGTCAACAATAAAATAATAAATTCAAAGAACATCATCATCACGTGACAAAATCCGCCTTGTAAAACTACACCAGAAATATAGTATAAGTAGTCTATGGACGAACAGTAAAGAACATCTAACACTTCGTAATGGACAATTCATTTAATATACCATCATGGACGCAACATGATCTTTTTGGATCAAGTCCTCATCGGTTGTTAAGAAATTCTGCCTTCTTGACTGATCCGCGAACGGCGGGGTTTAACGTTATGATTAAGGATCCAAGTTTCTTTATGAGTAACGAGCCTGCCCCGAAATGGTGCCTTAACGTGTCATGGAAGCAATGACACGCTGTTGCTTGCGCGACCTATTTTCCAATCACGGAGACCTTTCCAATCCTGTTCAATTGGCGTAGGACATTCGTATGGGTTACATTAAATTGTACTTCGAGTTGCCTATAAATTGTAGCAAAATTTGTAACAGTTTCCAACTGTTTGGAACCAAATTCCTTTGGACCTTCTTTTAGACTGAAATCCACCACTTCGGAAACGGGAAAACCAGCTCCTACAACTTCTTTCATTTACTAAATGAACCCCATAAGTGTTTTTAATGCATTTTCCCGCTGTACTTGCATTAATACTTTCAGGAACCTCATAGAGTAAAACATGGCTAGTGTGATCTTTCGATGGGAGAACATTGAGGTGAATACCAAAGAAGATTATGAACAATATATTTTTTTTATAATCTGAAAGAAAAGGGTATAAATAACTCATTGTACCATTCCTAAACGATAACAAGAGATACTAGAGTATAACTATTCTAAAAAATCGGACATTACTTTCGTTCCAACCTAATACATATACTTGTCCAAAAACTTCATCTAATTTAGTGGTTATTTTATTTAACCTTTTAAACATCGGAAAAATACACACTCAAGCCGGGCTGAGATCAGTGCTTGTTGTTTTTGTGGGGGAATGAAGGTCATGTGTGGGTCTTGGGTAACACTCAGTAGTGTATGGTTACCTTTGAGTGGGAGAGGTTGGCCGTAGAGTTCGATGGGTAAGATAGCTAAGGAGTCCAACATTTTCCTGGACAATGTAAAGCCCATCACTAGAAAATGCCCGCCAGCCCAATATTTATACTAGATTGAATTAAATGTTACTAGAAACTATAAAAGAAAGTTTTATTAGAAAAACGTCAACAACCTAAAATACTGTTTTCTACACATCCTCAATCTACCCTGTTTTTATTTACCCGATTCTTTTCATTGAATTAAGAAGTCCTTAACAAACTACGTTAATGGACTCGACTGACTATGAAGCAAAGGTGTCGTTAATCGTTTAAACGGATAATTAGATTAAGTTGAAAACAGTCGGGAATCGAAAGGCGCCTTACCTGTGAACGGAGGGCTTCGTTCTTGAAAAGCGGGATGGACACGAGTACGCGGTAGATGATGATAGCGACGATGAAAATGATGACGAGAGAAATCTGCAGTGAAGAGGGAGATTAAAGTGAAGAACTGCGATAATCTCTCTGGGCCTAAAACAATGGAGAAGATGCCTAGAACAGTGTGGGTGTGCCACAAGGGATTACTTTGAACCGCCGCCGTTAATCGTAATTGATTATTTATATAATTTTTTAGCTCCGACGGCTTTTATCACCGGTTTGCACTGTACCGGTGCCTAGCTAAATGGGAGACGTCTTTAACATGGAAAACGAGCCAGGGCTCCGTTCAGAGCAGGCTGAAGCTGAGCTAACGTGGCATAAATGTGTGTTCCCCAAAAGAATGCGGCCAATAAATTATTCTATTTATTTTAGGGGCATTCTTTTACTGACATCCTGTAGAGGCTGATTAACCTGAATTATTTTAGGGGAGACCCTGTGAAGGCTTAATGACCTGAATTCTTTTAGGGGAGACCCTGTGGAGGCTGATTAACCTGAATTCTTTTGGAGGAGACCCTGTGAAGGCTTATTGACCTGAATTCTTTTGGGGGAGATCCTGTGAAGGCATAGTGACCTGAATTCTTTTGGGAAGGACCCTGTGAAGGTTCATTAACCTGAATTCTTTTGGGGGAGACCCTGTGAAGGCTGATTGACCTAGATCCTTTTGGAGCAGACCCTGTGAAGGCTTATTGACCTGAATTGTTTTGGGGGAGATCCTGTGAAGGCATAGTGACCTGAATTCTTTTGGGGCAGACCATGTGAAGGTTCATTAACCTGAATTCTTTTGGGGGAGACCTTGTGAAGGCTTATTGACCTGAATTCTTTTGGGGGAGACCTTGTGAAGGCTTATTGACCTGAATTCTTTTGGGGGAGACCCTGTGAAGGCTGATTGACCTAGATCCTTTTGGGGGAGACCTTGTGAAGGCTTATTGACCTGAATTGTTTTGGCGGAGACCCTGTGAAGGCATAGTGACCTGAATCCTTTTGGGGGAGATCTTGGGAAAGCTCATTAACCTGAATTCTTTTGGGAGAGACCCTGTGAAGGCATAGTGACCTGAAATATTTTGGGGGGAGGCCCTGTGAAGACTGTTTGACCTGAATTCCTTTGGTGGAGACCCTGTGAAGGCTTATTGACCTGAATTATTTTGGGGGAGACCCTGTGAAGGCATAGTGACCTGGATTCTTTTGGGGGAGACTCTGTGAAAGCTCATTAACCTGACTTCTTTTTGGGGAGACCCTGTGAAGGCTGATTGACATGAACTTTTTGGGGGGTGGGTAAGGGACTAGGTGAAGGCTAAGTTAATTGAATTCTTTTGTGGACACTGTAGATACTGAGTGAAATGAATTCTTTTAGGCGACACCCTGTGTAGTCTTAGGGACTTAATTTCGTCATGTCTCATCCCACTTTTTCTGATTCCCAACCTTTAGGGTTTAGACTCCTTCGATTGGGGATCAAAAGTGACACTGACACTCACCCACCCTAGGGACGTGGGATATCAGGCCCCGAGAGAATAGGGATGCTTAAGTTGTAAATAGAAGCGCAAACCGACAAGACCATTACTCCAAGAAAGTTTGTGAGCAGAATGTCTATAAAGAAATCGGTGAAGTAAATGTATGTGAGAATACAGCTTATTTAGTGAAAAGAGGAGGCTACTTGAGGTCATTGGGGTCTAGAGGGCACGCACTTTTCTCCGCCCATCACCCATCTTCGCTCGCTCCTCCTTGCTGCTCACCATGAAGAAGATAATGCCGATCCCTGCGAGCACCCTCTTGGTCCTGATGACAGTGGGAAAGGAGGGCTCTTTGACTCCTGTGACGGGGTTGGTTTGCTGGTGGGGCGCCTTGGCGGCGAAGTCCGGTCGGGGCCGCTCCTCCTCCTCCTGAAACTCAAGGCAGTCCCAGTGATGGCTGAGGGAGGCACTCCGACGCTTCCAGTGCTCCAAGAAGGAGACGGCTGTGTGTGGAAATAAGTGCTCAAGTTAGGGGACGTGAATAAGGCAACCAAAAATGATCCAATTTGGTTATATCAGTGGGTCCACCACCGGGGGAATCGATGCCTCGCGAATATTTTAAGGAGGGGAGAAATGGAAATGAATTAGTTTATATGCGAAGTCAAAATGGGAGTGGGGGTGGGGGGATTTTGTCGTATGACATTAGTAATTACAATTATTAAACATCGGTCTAGTAATTTCGCTCCTTTTCTTCTTCCACTACATCTACAAGTGGTACTTATTCGTTAGTTTCTTTAGTGGATGCATTTTTAAAAATTTCACCCACATATTAGGTATGTGGTTCAGCTCTGGTTTTCGTAGATTATTTCAGAATATTAATTTTGGAAGCTTCAAGCCATTTGTTGCCCCGTCGATAGGAAAACTGCTTACTTAAGTTCAGTTTTATTGCTGATGGTAGGTTTTCTTTCAGAATAACCATTTAATATACTTTTCTCATTGTTCCATTGATTTGAACAGGTGTTTCCCTACCGGTAGTCCCAAACATTAAGTTCTATTCATCCTGATCTACGTGGGGTATGGCGTTTTACGTAAAAAGTCTTTCACTAGCTTTTGCCAAATAGGTGTTCCCCAATTTTATTTTAATAGTTCTATTTTCTTTTCGTCGCTTCATGATACTCCCCCCCCCCCTCAAATAAATATGACAGTAAACGGCTCTTATTCACAACGTGAAAATTGCGACAACTTGAGTTTAGCGATGTTACGCCTTCTTTTCAGCTCACTATCGTTGAAGGTCATTTTGGTGTAGGAATCTCTTTGCTCTCGTCTCTGAAACATTAGCTGCAGCTAAAGCTTGACATATTTGCCTCTGAGTGGTGTCTGGAACAACTTTAATTTTTCTTAAAATGTTATTAAAACCAAGGGTGGCATCTTTGCTATGAAAAGCTTTTCAAGAGGGGTTCCGTAAAAAAATGAGGTGAAGTTTGGAAAAATGAAAAGTCTATGGAACGAAAACCAGCATAATCAAGGAAGTGGATCTATAATAAGAGCAAGAATAAAGTTTTTTGAGCTGTAAAACAAATACCTTGCGTGTCCTAAATTACGAATATATATTTTTACTGATATTTATGAAAAGGCATTTTCACTAATTGAAAAGGAGGCATAGGATAACTGTTTTTCCTGTCCTCTAACACAAAACTAGACGGAGAAAAACATAACTTTCTGTGAGTCAGAAGCAACACGGTTAGATTAGCAGTGGTTCGTCACGTTCTGATTATACAGGGAGTTACTGGGTCCTTATTTACGCCTCTCATCCAAATCAGGTGACTGTACGCATTAGACTAATCAAACAGTCCTGTTATTGTATCCAATTGAGCAATCTAACCATCCAGTTACTACATCAAATATGCTTGTAATCACTAGGTCAATATAACCATCCAATTACTACATTCAATAAACTAATCTAATATCATGTAACTTCATCCAGCAAATCAATCTAACCATCCTATTACATCACCCAATAGACCAATCTAACAATCCCGTTATTGTCTAAAATAGGCTAATCTGATAGTCATGTTACAATACCCAATAGAGTAATGTAAAAATCAAATTACTGTGTCCATTAGGACAAACTAACATTCCTGTTACTGAATTTAATAGGCTAATCTAATAATCCCGTTGGCTAGGAGATGCCGACTTCCCTAGGTTGGGCCGATGACATACATCTTCAATGGAGAAGAAATCACCGCAAACAAGATCCCTTCAATCATCACCGCGACATTCTCGGGGTCAAGGCGCAATTCTTGAATCGTACCCCGTTCGCCGGACCGGGTCCAATGGGTTACGACCCTACATTATTACATCTCTATCACTTAACGACCACTTTTTCCTAATGAGATGATGACCCAAACATACTAACTCGTATTCTACTCGTTGTAGATATCGAACTCAGCCCTGGGCTCCCAAATCTAGACTTCCCACACTGGCCAAATCCCATCATAGCAACTATGGATTCATAAAATGCTCACGTCTAAACCCTTGATACACTTACACATCCAACCTATCCAGTTCAGAACATTGCATCAGAAACTGGACATTCTCCAAACTACGTGCTCATCCCCTCCTACACCTCCAGTCTACTCCTCTTCGGAATAATATACCATAAACACGTTCAATTACTAACAAACACTGAACTGCTCCACTTCTACCAAAAACACAACATACACATAGCTCTCTTTCATGAAACAAACTTAACACTTCAACAAAGACTCACCCCTTTCTACCAAGATACCACATAAAGGCAAAACACCATGCCAAGAGTATATGGACTCAAAAATATTAGTACACAATTCAAGCCCTTCACTAACACTGCACAATCCAACCTAATATACCTTTTATCCCCTACCAGCACACCCATAAAAATACTAGCAATCCAAACCATTTCAATAACCACACAAAACTTCCAAACCGTTTCATCTGGGGTGATTTCAAAGCAAAGAGGTACACGAAACTCTGAACAATTCCAAACACACTCAACAACACTGCTCAACTAACCAAGCAACATGTTCGACCCTAGCGTAACTGCGCCTCACAACATATAACATTCTGCTTACTTTATTTCCACACAAGAAACAGTTGAACACAATATCAGATCTTCCCTCAGACGACCTTCCCATCATCATAACATTCCAAACCACCTACGCTCGCTCAACCCCATTCCAAGCCGCCTACACAAGCTACAACAAACTGAACAAGCTACATAAACTATGTAGAAGAAAAATAATACACGATCTCACTATTGACAACTACACATCCTGAGACAAAAAAAATTGCGCATATAAACAAAATAATCATCGCAGACAACAATTAAATTCCTTACGGCCAAAGAAAAAACATACCACCCAAACTTCCAAACAAATCTGAAAAACAGCAGACAGCATACCGATACTCAAAGTAGGCAAGCCTCCAACACAGGAGAATAGGCCCAGACATACCCCTCTCACAAACACAACAGGGATTCATAACAGATCACTCAACCAAAACTCTTATAACTAATCTCACGCTACACATTGTAGGTAGGTGGCTTCAACGAACACCAATCCCCACACGCACAAACTTTACAGCAATCGATGTAATCAAAGCCTTTGACAAAATGCCTAAACATATCTTACCACGAAAAATCCTACACATCAACCTCCCTAAAAGCGACAAAAGATGGCTAACAAACTTCATTTTTGGCAGGCAAGGACAAGTTATACACAATTCACGCATACTACCAGTTCGCAACGCCGTTTCCCAGCGTGCCATCCTCTCAATATTATTTTTAACTTATTCACACAAGAAATTCGACAAACACAACCCCACTTATCCTAACAAACGCATACAATGACCCCGTCTCAAATTTCACCCCTCAAAATGGCAACTAAACTCTACAAAAATAAATAACCTAGAATAGTGAGTCCACCCTCAAACTATTAGTAATCTTTTCACACTAGATTTTCATGAATCAACAAAACACCCCTAAATCACCCCCCTCCTCCTGGGAATCAACCCCTACCCCGAAAAAAACAACAAAATAGGCCTCTCCTTTCGACAGGCTTCATATCTTAAGCAAAAGAGCTCCAAAAGGTACAAAACAAGGCGCTCAAAATGACCGCAGGGTAAACCCGCAAGGGGATACTAGCACTGGGCAATCTGCTGCGGTTGACATCTGGACCATGTGAACCCTCCCGGCCACAAACCCCTCAGTTCCCCTCTCTCGGTCCAAATGAGGATCTGTGGCTATATATCTTGCCCACATTTTACCCTCCTTTAGCTTAACCACTTTCTTTGCAACTCTTTTTATAAACTTGTTAGTATTGATTCCCTTGCTGGCTACCACATTCATTTTTAACTTTATACTACGTTAGATTATCATATATGAAATTAAAGCTTATTAAAAGCCCTTCTATTTTTGATAAAATCATAATAACCTACGTCGCCATTTTTGAAATACAGGGGGTTCTTTCAGCCCCCTTCCCTTTGAAACGTGATATCATATAAATGGCTATAGAATTACTAAAAATTAAGCATTCGAACTCAATTCACGAGCAAATAATGCACATACGATTTAGTTCTCATTTAAAATCAGTTTTCTTTAGTTCCATGTAATTTCTGTTAATGGTGGACTAAAACATATGTATATTTTTCGGACAAGGTCAACTATAGGTTTTGTTCTCAGTTGGAAAAAGGGATGTTAGGTGAATAGTAGTGGTCTTCTGAATGCCCAGGAATTTAGTTCAATCTATATTCGAATAATGCTAAAAATATAATCAGTTCTCAGGAGCAGTTTTTTTTTAAGCAAATATTTAAAATCGCATGGTTTAGTTTTGCGTTTTGTTCACAAATCAACTTAAAAAATCTACGCAGAATTTCCACGAATGTATACAATTTTGCATTATCATAATTTTGACTATGTTCTAGTCATGTAGCTAAAAAAATATATATACTATAAAAAGTGCATCAAATTTGAAATAAAATGATATAAAAATCAATGGTGTAGTTTTGTTTTGTTTTTCATAAATTAAATTTAAATATCTAAGAAAAGATTTCCATGAATGTATACAATTTTGCATCCTCTTAATTTTCACTATGTTCTAGTCATGTTGCTAAAAAAATATTTATACAATAAAAGAGTGAATAAAATTTGCAATAAAATGATTTACAAAACCAAAAAATGCGAATTTTGAAAAAATGTGCTATCCCTTTAAATTCCAAGGCTCAAGGCCGCAATTCGACTATCCTCCAACTTACGGCAGGCGTAGCAACGACCCACATGACACTACACGCTTCCTCCTCAACCGTGCTAACCTTGTTCATTCACACCAGATCACCTATTTGATAGAATTCTGGATCCACCGAGGGGATGTGCTGACGTTCCTGGCGGTCTGCCCCACTCACACAAGAGAGGTAGTGACAACAAAAAAATAGTAGCAATAATCCTGATCCAGTATTCAAAAATACAAATACAACACTTGGGTCACTGTATAACCAATAGAGCAATCTCAGATTGGTTACTGTATCAAATATGCTAACCTAACAACCCTATCTCTGTGTACAATAGGCTAATCTAACATTCTTGCGGTTGTATCCAGTAGGCCAATCTATCAAAGTCCGGCTACTGTAGCCAGTTGGCTAATCTATCATTTCTGCTGCTGTATACAGTAGATCAATCTAACATTCTTGCTGCTGTATCCAGTAAGCCAATCTATCAACACTCCTGCTCGTGTAGCCAGTTGGCCAATCTATCATTCCTGCTACTGTATCCAGTAGACCAATCTAACATTCCTGCGGCTGTATCCACTAGACAATTCTATCATTCCTGCTGCGGTATCCAGTAGGCCAATCTATCAATAGTCCTGCTACTGTAGCCAGTTGGCCAATCTATCATTCCTGTTGCTGTATCCACTAGATCAATCTAACATTCCTGCGGCTGTATCCAGTAGACAATTCTATCATTCCTGTTGCTGTATCCAGTAGGCCAATCTATCAACAGTCCTGCTACTGTAGCCAGGTGGATAATCTATCATTCCTGCTGCTGTATCCAGAAGGCCAATCTATCAACACTCCTGCTACTGTAGCCAGTAGGCCAATCTATCATTCCTGCTGCTGTATCCAGTAGACCAATCTAACATTCCTGCGGCTGTATCCACTAGACAATTCTATCATTCCTGCTGCGGTATCCAGTAGGCCAATCTATCAATAGTCCTGCTACTGTAGCCAGTTGGCCAATCTATCATTCCTGTTGCTGTATCCACTAGATCAATCTAACATTCCTGCGGCTGTATCCAGTAGACAATTCTATCATTCCTGTTGCTGTATCCAGTAGGCCAATCTATCAACAGTCCTGCTACTGTAGCCAGGTGGATAATCTATCATTCCTGCTGCTGTATCCAGAAGGCCAATCTATCAACACTCCTGCTACTGTAGCCAGTAGGCCAATCTATCATTCCTGCTGCTGTATCCAGTAGACCAATCTAACATTCCTGCGGCTGTATCCACTAGACAATTCTATCATTCCTGCTGCGGTATCCAGTAGGCTAATCTATCAACAGTCATGCTACTGTAGCCAGTTGGCTAATCTATCATTCCTGCTGCTGTATCCAGAAGATCAATCTAACATTCCTGCTGATGTATCAAGTAGGCTAATCTATTAACAGTCCTGCTACTGTAGCCAGTTGGCCAATCTATCATTCCTGCTGTTGTATCCACTAGATCAATCTAACATTCATGCGGCTGTATCCAGTAGACAATTCTATCATTCCTGCTGCTGTATCCAGTAGGCCAATCTATCAAAGTCCTGCTACTGTAGCCAGTTGGCCAATCTATCATTCCTGTTACTGTATCCAGTAGATCAATCCAACATTCCTGCTGTTGCATCCAGTAGACAATTCTATCATTCCTGCTGCTGTATCCAGTAGGCCAATCTATCAAACTCCTGTTACTGTACCCAGTTGGCCAATCTATCATTCCTGTTGCTGTATCCAGTTGGTTAATCTATCATTCCTGCTGCTGTATCCAGTAGACAATTCTATCATTCCTGCTGCTGTATCCAGTAGGCCAATCTATCAACAGTCTAACAGTCCTACTACTGTACACAGTTGGCCAATCTATCATTCCTTTTGCTGTATCTAGTAGATCAATTTAACATTCTTGCTGCTGTATTCAGTAGATAATTCTATCATTTGTGCTGCTGTATCCAGTAGGCCAATCTATCAACAGACCTGTTACTGTACCGAGTTGGCCAATCTATCATTCCTGCCGCTGTATCCAGTAGATAAATCTACTATTCCTGCTATTGCATCCAGTAGACAATTCTATCATTCCTGCTGCTGTATCCAGTAGGCCAATCTATTAAAGTCCTGCTACTGTAGCCAGTTGGCCAATCTATCATTCCTGCTACTGTATCCAGTAGATCAATCTAAAATTACTGCTGTTGCATCCAGTAGACAATTCTATCATTCTTGCTGCTGTATCCAGTAGGCCAATATATCAAACTCCTGTTACTGTACCCAGTTGGCCAATCTATCATCCCTGTTGCTGTATCCAGTTGGCCAATCTATCATTCCTGCTGATGTATCCAGTAGACAATTCTATCATTCCTGCTGCTGTATCCAGTAGGCCAATCTATCAACAGTCTAACAGTCCTGCTACTGTACACAGTTGGCCAATCTATCATTTCTTTTGCTGTATCTACCAGATCAATCTAACATTCCTGCTGTTGCATCCAGTAGACAATTCTATCATTCTTGCTGCTGTATCCAGTAGGACAATCTATCAAAGTCCTGGTACTGTAGCCAGTTGGCCAATCTATCATTCCTGCTACTGTATCCAGTAGATCAATCTAACATTACTGCTGTTGCATCCAGTAGACAATTCTATCATTCCTGCTGCTGTATCCAGTAGACCAATCTAACAGTCTAGTTGCTGTACCTAGTAGGCCAATCTATTATTCTTGCTATTATGTCCAATAGAGCAATTTGAACAGAACTATAAATAATTTTCAATTGCCTCTATTAACCTTCACATTTTGCCATTACAAGACGCGGGGGGGTGGGGGGGAGTGCACTCATTGCTATGGAAACCACAATCCCAGAAATGACTGCCCCGTTTCCTTTCTCCTCCTCGCTTTAGACTCCTCGTGTACCTCGTACACCTTTTCGCTTCTCCACTTTGTTTAACAGTGGAGAGATGCTTTTGTTGTTTCTTGCTTCTTTATCTTTAAAAATAATAAAGCTGGAACCAACTAAGGTATCCTCGACTGTCAGATTGGGAAATGAGTAAAGTGGTTAAATTAGGAGAAGCGAAAGTAAATAGTTTGAGTGGTCTATGTACACTCACTTCAGAAAGTGTTCGCACCCTCACCTAATACTACACCTTTTCGCCAACGTTCATGAACCATTTATTACAGCTTAATGAAATTTTGCTTCAATGAGAGAAATGTATTAATAGACAAATCCACAAAATTTCAGCAAGTTCTATTAACAACTAAAGGAATTAATAACACGTAAATAAATGCGATAAAAAAATCATTCATACAAAATAATTTTAGCATCCATTTGTTATATTTATATGGTTTAAAATATGGCACAGTTTCTAAGTTACACACACGAGTAGTTTTTGTGACCGATTTATAATTTTGAGTAGTCAAGAAGAGTCTAGAAGGTTCTAACGAACCATTCTTCTGCATCATTAATTAGTCTTATTCAACAAGCGATCATCATGGCGATAAGTGGTGGTGAGCGTCTAAGACTGGCTACATGAAGATTTCTGAATAACTAAATGTCCCCAAATCTATACAGCGAAGTCAGTAATAAGAAAGTTCAAGGAATTTATGAAACTGCAAATCTCCCTCTGTTCGGAACATCTTAGTCTGCACGGTGCTGTTAAAAATAGCCCAAGATGAAGCTCCTAAGGAGTGATCGTTTAGGCGAGGGTGGGCTTCGATGCTAGTTCGAAAGTAGCATAAAACAGAAATGCAAGGACGTCGTCCGTCGTCGTCGTCTTATGGATAAACATTCATTTTGAAAAGTCGTCCGTCTGAAGTTCGCCACCGATTATTTGGAGAAAGATATCAATTATGAGAGCCATGTTCTATGGTCTGACACCGACGATTTTGTTCGACACAAATGATGTCGGGTACATTTGGCGTAAAAGTGCTGAGGCTAGTTACCCCAAAACACTATTCCCCCCCCCCACTAAAACATGGACGTGGATCCATTTTTATGGATAAACAGGAGTTGGTATAATGTAGAGAAATCGATACCCACCATAATAACAGATGCCTCGTTCGGGTACCACGACGCCCTGGCGCTTAGCAGTGTAATCCGATTACTTACCCCCTCCTCTCTCCCCTCAACTCGAAGGGGAAAATACCAGGTGCAATAACAATGTTTAAACAGGCACTATTTCCCCTAAGATTTGGGATCTAATCTCGCGTAATAGACGAAATTATAGGACCTGCGACCAAAAGCCAGAAGATGCCTTTAGGGCTAAGTGAAAGACGCGCGTAGAAGAGTCATTAGAGGAGCGAGGCTTAATTTATAAGCCCTCGCCCCCCTTCCCCTACCCCCAGTGGGTTAGTGAAGTATATAGGCGGATAACTGGAGAAGAAGGGGAAGATCGAGTTAGAGATAGACACGACGAAGTCCAGTGGTAGTGCCTAGCAATCAAAGAAAGGAACAGAGAAGAAGCTCATGCTGATCGAGTTCCTGGTGGTCATGGTGGTCACACCGAAAATTAGCTTTTGTATTGAGGATCACTCCCATACATCTCTCGTCAGAGAAACCCCCTATCTCGGTTTGCAACAAAAACCAGAGATAGTCCTCGCCATTGAGAAATACCCAAAGTGAACTCCCCCCTCCACCTCTGTCGTCAAAGGATTCACTTTTTGCGAACCATCTCAAGATTAACCCGAAGATTGGAAAAAGCATACCTTCACGGTCCCGTTGTCTAAATCATCTGACTAAGACAACGTGCTTAACGCCATCCGTCGCCCTCACCGAAATCACCGGTTGCTCCAAGTCCGTCTCCTCGTCAGACAAAGGGCTGGGCGTCTGAGAACACGCCCACGCGCCTAACCAAAAAACCATTTTTTTCGTCTACATAAGATCTAAGGCCAAGTTCATTCTTCAGCCGGATACACGTGTGTTTTTTTTTTAAAGGTGAAGAAATTCAATTATTTTTTGTGTGTCAATTAGCGCCCAATATTAAAGTGAGCTTGAGGGTCATCATTACTTTATATTCATTTGGTTTAAATTAGTAATTCTAACATAGATTCGTTTATTCATAGCTGTATAGTTTGTTTTTTTAGATTTCACTCTTTTATGTTGTAATTAAAGATATACTTTTTTAGAAGCATTTAATTCAATCCTCGAAACGCTGTACATGACACTAGAAATCCTTAAAGTTTAAATAACGTAAAATAATATAGCACTCGCAGAGAAAACGTAATCAAGGAGTTATTCAAGTACGTAACAAACCTACGTACACTAACTCGGCCCTTACAATACCACGACTTACACTATCGAATCAACAGAATGATGAATAAAAAATACTAGAGAAAGATTCCTATAAATTACATAACTGAAGAGCGATTCTCACAAGCTTGGCTTCGGGAAAAATGGTTCGATCAACACAACAAAAACCCAAATACATCAAAATTCTTCATTTTTTTATCCTGGTTGAAGGAATGACCATCACAATCGACAGAGCTTAACGGGATAGAAAATTGCACAAACCATCAAACATACGAATAGGAGAAATAGGAAGCAAGGAGAAATCAGAGAAAAAATTCGAATATGCAGAGACTTAGGAAGCTTCACAAAGTGGAGGTTTACTAAGCCAGAGCCTCTATTAAAAAAAAAGGAGATTACAACATTATAGGATGTTAAGTACGACTAAATGTCCAATTAAATGCAGCCCATTCCATTAATGAACGAACAGTAAGGCAGGGAGCGTGCAAGAAGGCAATGTAGGGATACAAAAACTCAAGCCTACAACCAGCCTACACTTTCAGGTAGGCAAATAGCGTGCAGAAAGGCAACCGGGTAGGAGGAAAGACAGTCAGCCAAACCAACATTGAGACATGTAGTATGCAGGAGGTTAACCAGGTAGGGAGGCAGATTCATGCCGGCAACGTCCAGTCAAACCAACAACCATGCATTAAAGCTAACAACTATGCAGCCAAGTGAACAGCCATGAAAGTAGGCCAGCCTAAAGCCAGGCGTGTGGAGAGACAGCCACTCGAACAGCCGTAACGGTTGAAACAGACCCCAAAATGAGACGAAGACGGCGTAGAAGACGGTGCCCGGGTGGTCGAAGAGGTACGAGATCTTGGCATTGGGACATATGTCGTTGAGGTCCCAGGGTTGACACCCCAGGGACTCGTCACACAGGGGGCACATGATAAAAACCCCCCGACGCTCGCAGATCTCGTTGGCCGGCGTGTTGTGGTTGATGGTGAAGACCCCGTAGAGGAACACCAGTAGCCCCACTATGGACGCAGGTAGGAGCCAAACGGTGTAGAGCCCTGTAGGAGAAGGTAGGAGGGGGGAGCGAGGGTTCGATCCCATTATTTGATCGAGGAGGGATTGGAGTGAGAGGGGAGACGAAATAAAACGAAAGCCAACGAGGGCTCTGCTTGAGGTTTTAGAAAAGTTTCATAAAAGTAGCAGGACCAAATAAAGCAATATTAAACAATAAAAGATGGCTTATGTTGATTAAGTACACTTAGAGATGGCTTCTGTTTACTTGATTCAAGTGGTGGAATTAGGAAAAGTGAAGATGTGTCGGCCCGGAAGTGTGCCGTAAATTTTCTTTACCTTCCCCTGTTCCACAGCATGAGCGAAGTGGTGGGGAGTGTACAGTTTGATGGTATAAATGTATGCATTTTGATGTGCATTTGTATGAATGAGAGTGATATACCTACGTCTCGTGTATGTGTACATGTGTCGGTATGTATCTGTATCATTATGTACAAATACCTGCTTGTTTATTGTTTAAATTAATCGTTTTGGGGAATTAAAATTAATAATTATACCAGGCAATGACTTCGCCACTTTCCCTTATAGGGGGAGTTCGCGCTTCGCTACTAAAATAAAAAATTTAAAATAAAAAAAAGCAGCCATGGTTAAATTTTTACAAATTTTCTGAACTTCGCCAATTATAATAATTTTAAAAAGGAACTCGAAACTAAATTTCCCCCCTTTCAAAATATCACGTTGCTCAAATATAGATATAGAAGAAGATATATTAAAATAAATTTTCTGAACTTCACCATTTGTAATTGTTTGGGTTTTAAAAATTCACAAAATTTTGATACTTATATTTATTTCTGAACTTCACAATTTTGTTTTTTGATATTATAAAAGAATTATTAGAAATAACTTTGTAAAAAAATATAAGTCATAACCAAACTAAGATGAAATTATTATTCAAATACTCAAAAAATCCCTTCTTAAATTATAGAGTTAGTGATATATATATATATATATATATATATATATATATATATATATATATATATATATATATATATATATATATATATATATATATATATATGAAATGAAAAACTCACAAAGTATCAGGTGAGGGTAGCAAATGAATGCAATGTCCCGCAGGAAAAAATGAAAAGGTGTTTCCAAGTAGTTTCGAACGTTATTAAGTTCCTTATCAAGGATAACTACAAGAAATAATATTATATTAGAGGTATATTTACGAAAGAAAAGTATGAAAGACCGACTCAAAAACAAGAAATCATCAATGAGGAAGACGGAAGGGGAAAGGTAAAGATTCACATTAAGAATTATATATATATATGCTTTGTCGTTTATTTTAGATATTTTTACATCCAAAAACGGCAATGAACGACAAAACATATGGTTCCGTCTATCGGAAACCAACTAATTCTAATGCCTATATTCATTATTTCTCGTGTCACGATGTACTTGTTGAAAGGTCTGTAGTTTCTTCCATGTCCTTGAGAGCATATCGCAGCATTTGTGATCCTAGTTTCTTGCAAGACGAAATGAATACAATCATTCAAACATTCATTGAACTGCAATATCCCTTTTGGCTCATAGAAAAGTGTCACTATAAAGCCAGAACCATCTATTACTTCCCAGCTAATTATAAGGAAAACAATGTGACAAATATTATGTTACCTTCCCATACTCCCACCAGTTAATCAATTTCAAAAAGTTGGCACGGACCAACAACATCACTGTTGCCTTTTAGGTACGAGAATACGATCAGAAATAGCCTATCCGAAAATAGATCGATCGATAAAAAAACAGGGAGTTTATTTTATTCCCTGCAAATCATGTAATGTAGTATATATCGATGAAAGCAGCAGATTTTCCAAAAGAATGAATGAACATAAATGCGATATGCGATGTGGTGCCCTCTCCTCGGGTTTATTTCTACATATGTCCAATTAAAATCATCAAATTGGTATTGATAATGCTAAAATAGTTTATAAGTCTCAGAATTATATACATCGACGCTTAATTGAATCGGCACTTATAAAAGAAATTCCCAACTTTAATACATCCGACAGCCAATTCAATACTAATACCTTAATAAGCAAGAAATTTATACTTGCGTTTCTCAAAAATGCCGACACATTCTCGCATATTCCACCTTAGCACCACTGATTTGTGTGTTTGTATGTTAAGCAACTTCTGTATCTCACTTGTTCACTAGCGACTGACAATGACGGATGTCTCCGTCGAAACCTGGTTTCGCATTATAAAATTAGTCATATTACTGTGGTTTTATCCATATATATATATATATATATATATATATATATATATATATATATATCCCTTTTCTCAGAATACTAAGATGCAGGGATGAGGAATTCAGGTTAGCCTTCCCCCTTTTATCCTCGATCCGCCACTGCAATGAACTTTTATTATTCTGTTATAAATTTGTGAACATCACCAACCGTCTCAATCACTAATCTTCACCACATTGCGCTTTCTCACTCAAGAAGACAGTATGTGGAGCTTAAGTCTTGCCTGCCTACTTTTGAAGTTGTGATTGAGACTAAACCAATTCACTTCAACCTTCTTCCCAAATATTTGCGATCTGTCTAAGCAAATGTTATACTTTTAATAACTACGTGTATGTAAAGATGTGTGGTCGATGTCTTAAACAGGGCAACACTGGCGGCATGGGACTAACACGTTAATTCTCCCAAACCAGAGGCACAGATTCTATCACCTGTGTAATGGTGTGTAGATGAGGCGAAGAAGGAAGGACGTGCATGCACGTAAATGTGAAGATGAGAAGACACCATGCATTCCGTTGTCAGCTTTTGTAAGTAGCATCGGTTAGTGAAAAGACAAGGTGGGGGTACAAATTATGGCATTTGCTGGGGATGGAATCGTCAGAGCAAAAAAGAAGACTTGTCTGCTACTTTACATCTGCACCTGCTATCAAGGAAACCACATCAGGGCCATACTTTTGCAAGTGCCCGGTGATTGTTCCCAATGATATTCTAGGGGCCACTTTTTAGGGTGAACTGATATCCTGTTTTAAGGGGTTGGTGGGTCTGTCATGAGGGATACAGATCCCCCCATCAACCCCAAGATGGGAAAGAAAGATAGAGGAAAGACACCGAAAACTATTCCTACTATTACTAAAAAACAAAATCAGTGCCACATGGGACTACTTTAGGTTGTACCTAACCAAGCGAAGTAGATGCCAATCTTCTCCCCGAAGTAGTCACGGATGTGGTCCAACGGTTGGTACTTGTACCATTTAGAATACTGCGCCCAGTAGTAGTAGAGGACCTGAAGAAAAGGACATGGTATATTGGTTGGATGGAAGAGGGGACAAGCCAGACCATACGCTACATTGTACTATGTAATTTTGTTGAGAATTTTAACTAGTTTACACAAAATAGCGTTTTGTTGTGTATTTATCCAATCTATTTCAAAAGGGTTGATCAGTCTCTGAAAAGGAAGAGCATTCCAGCTATTACTTAATTTATATGTCAAGAAATTATTCGCTACGTTCGTGTGGAATCGCTTTTGCGATGGAAACCGATTCGTTATGATTATCTCTTGTGCTGATTGTCCGCAAGAAAATATAAATATGACAAAGACTGTTGATTGCCAGCAGGAAAGTGTAAATGTCACAAAGGCTGTTGATTGCCAGCAGGAAAGTGGAAATGTGACAAAGGCTGCGGATTGCCAGCAGGAAAGTGGAAATGTGACAAAGGCTGTTGATTGCCAGCAGGAAAGTGTAAATGTCACAAAGGCTGTTGATTGCCAGCAGGAAAGTGGAAATGTGACAAAGGCTGTGGATTGCCAGCAGGAAAGTGTAAATGTCACAAAGGCTGTTGATTGCCAGCAGGAAAGTGTAAATGTCACAAAGGCTGTTGATTGCCAGCAGGAAAGGGGAAATGTGACAAAGGCTGCGGATTGCCAGCAGGAAAGTGGAAATGTGACAAAGGCTGCGGATTGCCAGCAGGAAAGTGTAAATGTCACAAAGGCTGTTGATTGCCAGCAGGAAAGTGGAAATGTGACAAAGGCTGCGGATTGCCAGCAGGAAAGTAGAAATGTCACAAAGGCTGTTGATTGCCAGCAGGAAAGTGGAAATGTCACAAAGGCTGTTGATTGCCAGCAGGAAAGTGGAAATGTGACAAAGGCTGCGGATTGCCAGCAGGAAAGTGGAAATGTCACAAAGGCTGTTCATTGCCAGCAGGAAAGTGTAAATGTCACAAAGGCTGTTGATTGCCAGAAGGAAAGTGGAAATGTGACAAAGGCTGCGGATTGCCAGCAGGAAAGTGTAAATGTCACAAAGGCTGTTGATTGCCAGCAGGAAAGTGTAAATGTCACAAAGGCTGTTGATTGCCAGCAGGAAAGTGGAAATGTGACAAAGGCTGCGGATTGCCAGCAGGAAAGTGTAAATGTCACAAAGGCTGTTGATTGCCAGCAGGAAAGTGTAAATGTCACAAAGGCTGTTGATTGCCAGCAGGAAAGTGGAAATGTGACAAAGGCTGCGGATTGCCAGTAGGAAAGTGGAAATGTGACAAAGGGTGTTGATTGCCAGCAGGAAAGTGTAAATGTCACAAAGGCTGTTGATTGCCAGCAGGAAAGTGGAAATGTGACAAAGGCTGCGGATTGCCAGCAGGAAAGTGGAAATGTGACAAAGGCTGTTGATTGCCAGCAGGAAAGTGTAAATGTCAGAAAGGCTGTTGATTGCCAGCAGGAAAGTGTAAATGTGACAAAGGCTGTTGATTGCCAGCAGGAAAGTGTAAATGTCAGAAAGGCTGTTGATTGCCAGCAGGAAAGTGTAAATGTCACAAAGGCTGTTGATTGCCAGCAGGAAAGTGGAAATGTGACAAAGGCTGCGGATTGCCAGCAGGAAAGTAGAAAGGTGACAAAGGCTGTTGATTGCCAGCAGGAAAGTGTAAATGTCACAAAGGCTGTTGATTGCCAGCAGGAAAGTGTAAATGTGACAAAGGCTGCGGATTGCCAGCAGGAAAGTGGAAATGTGACAAAGGCTGTTGATTGCCAGCAGGAAAGTGTAAATGTGACAAAGGCTGTTGATTGCCAGCAGGAAAGTGGAAATGTGACAAAGGCTGCGGATTGCCAGCAGGAAAGTGGAAATGTGACAAAGGCTGTTGATTGCCAGCAGGAAAGTGGAAATGTCACAAAGGCTGTTGATTGCCAGCAGGAAAGTGGAAATGTGACAAAGGCTGCGGATTGCCAGCAGGAAAGTGGAAATGTGACAAAGGCTGTTGATTGCCAGCAGGAAAGTGTAAATGTCACAAAGGCTGCGGATTGCCAGCAGGAAAGTAGAAATGTCACAAAGACTGTTGATTGCCAGCAGGAAAGTGGAAATGTCACAAAGGCTGTTGATTGCCAGCAGGAAAGTGGAAATGTGACAAAGGCTGCGGATTGCCAGCAGGAAAGTGTAAATGTCACAAAGGCTGTTGATTGCCAGCAGGAAAGTGTAAATGTCACAAAGGCTGTTGATTGCCAGCAGGAAAGGGGAAATGTGACAAAGGCTGCGGATTGCCAGCAGGAAAGTGGAAATGTGACAAAGGCTGTTGATTGCCAGCAGGAAAGTGTAAATGTCACAAAGGCTGTTGATTGCCAGCAGGAAAGTGGAAATGTGACAAAGGCTGCGGATTGCCAGCAGGAAAGTGTAAATGTCACAAAGGCTGTTGATTGCCAGCAGGAAAGTGGAAATGTGACAAAGGCTGCGGATTGCCAGCAGGAAAGTGGAAATGTGACAAAGGCTGCTGAGCGCCCGCAGGAAAATCTAAATGTAAGTAAGGATGCTGATTGTCGGAGGAGAATAAAAAAGAACTGACTTTATTTAATGAGATCTCGTTCCGCTGATGGAGGACTGTGTAATTAATGAAACGCTTGGAATCAGACTTATCTATTTCCTGCGGGTACTCATCATAATAGTTGCAATTCAGTAAATTGGTTATTAAATAGGTTTGCCGAAAGCCTACTCACGAAATTGTGCAGTACAAAAGCTGCTGATTTACGAGTATGTCGAAGGATAACAGGCTGAAGAACCTCGCTGTAACTGGCTGGGCCCAGGGAGGTGGCTACTGACATAACCTTACCTAACCTAACCATACCTAAGCTAACCGGACCTGAGCAAACAACCTAACCTTAAATAAAAATACCTAATCTAAATTGACCCGAGTTAACCTTGCCTAACCTGACCCAATTTAACCTAACCTTATACCTGATCTAACTTGTCCTTTTACCTAGCCTAAACTGCCCTGACTTAACCTGGCCTAATCTAACATTACCTGACTTAACCTAATCTGCCCTAACTTGACCTAACCTAAATATGTCGAAGACAAATTTTAATGTAATGTATTTTTGCCACTCGGTCGCCGCGGCCGTTGACCTCCGACTCACATTTTATTTCGCTTTTCAAGTTTATAACATGTGAAATGTCTGATTATTTGGTGGTGGTGGGGGGGAGATAATTATTATTGTATCACTATTATTAATAGTTTATTATTATTATTATTAAACTAAGGAACCAAGACCAATGAGTGCCTCTTCCCAGAAAGGGGAGATAGAAGGCAAGATTTTTGACCGCAGATCGCAAACTTGTTTAATCAACGAGGAAATTTTCACTAAATGATAAATAATAAAATAAATGACAGATAAAGAAACAAATGGATAAATAGAATAGGGAATAATGAAAAGTAGTCCAATAACAACCCTTTTAAATCTTACTGGGGTGCACAGGAAGCAGGTTTAATGTTCTCAGAACTTAGGACAAATGTTGGAGGAACCCCAAAAGATCGTCTGTTCCGTGCCTTGCCTCTTCTCACGGATCACTTTCTTTGTTTCTATTCTTTATCTTAATTACTAAATAAAACACTCAATTATTTATCTTGGAAATTAGCGGTTCCTAAACTTTTCTTTATTATTTCCCAAAAGCGTCAAAGTACTTTTTTTTCTGTTTCTTTTTTCCTACTTTTTGGAAGACTTTGTGGTTAAGATTATTTCGACTACTTTTAGGGTCAATCGTAGACAACAACCCTCGAGAAAACCATTTCTAATTAAAAACCCCTAAGAAATTTCAATCCTAAAAGATGACCATCCTCCAAAATATCAATCATAGTTGATGACCCCCAAGAAACTTATTGGTATAGTTAAAAAATAATCCGCAAACTAACTTTTATTAGGGAACAAAAATAAATCACACAAACAAATTAAACAAACACAATTAAACTAACAAAAAAGTACAATATTAATCCCAATAGAAAAGAGAAATATTATGGCACCCACCGAATACTATCTTAACTAAATTCCATCCTAAGTAACATTTTATTTTATCTTTTTATTTTATTCTTATCAATTATTATTCCTTATTTAAGTAATCAATCCTAAGTAATGACCATTATTCCCACTAACCCCAAACCGGTTAAGAAACACTATTCTAAGTGTGTTCCTTATCAGGTTTGACTGTCGTAATTGCGCCACAACTACTACTATGTTCAACGTAATATTAACCTTGAAATAATAATGATCATATTGAGGCTATGGCGAATAAAGAATTTTATTTTTATTTGATAAATCTATTGAATATGCATTGAAAGGATTTCATTCTCGAGTTACAGAGCGAGTTAATTAATTATAATTGGCAGATGGGGGAGGGCTTTGATAAAATTAAACGCATACGAGAAAATTAATGGATCCAGAAACTCATTCGATTCCAAAATATCGGATGGATTTTCAAGATAAACAGCTAGATGTGTCATTTCCCTCACAGCCATTGAGAAAAGTGTGTGTGCGTGTGGGTATGTGTGCATGCATGTATGTATGTATGTGTGTGTATTTTTTTCCCTTTTGCGAACTCACCTGTCGAGGATTCAGTTTTGTGACGTCATTCAAGTTGTCCGCTTCAAACGGGCCCTGAAACAACGCAAGAAGGAGGTTCCATTAGCAAAATAAACATTAGTATTTGAGCGCACAGCACTGGTATGTGCGTGTGTACGTGTATGTTTGTGTGAAGGGGTGGGGCAGTCGTGTCTGTTAATTTAATCGGTTGAAGGTGATGAGGTGTTTTTTTACTACGTGTTCTTGTGAAAGACCATAGAGAAGTAGCAATGGTATATTTAAAAGAAAATGACGGTAGGGAAATGGAAACGGTGATTCCAAGTACGGTCGCACTTTAGAGGGGTTATGCGAATACTTGAATGTTTAAGTCCCCAACACGCACACAATCTAACCTCTGGGTTCACACCGTCTCATAAATACCCCTCCACAGACCAAGCAAGCGTCCCGTTATCAATTCTCCGGCGTGTGCCCTAAAAGGGAACTAACCCCGGATATGGGACTCACCGGCTTGGGAAGCCTTGCACCTGAAAGATATGTGCCTGTCTGGGCAACACGCAATTGTGGTAATGTGCGCACCGACTCTACAACGTGGGAAATGCGGCGAATCATGTGATGAGTGGAAATACTGCTTCTGATTGCATCGAAGTTGAGTCACATCCGGTGTAGTTAGTCGCCGGATGGACTCAGGTTTAGGGTAACCACGGCTGCCACACGCTGTAGTTACCCGCGGTTCGGATGCCACGTTAATCAGTAGGTCCCCTAAATAGAAATAGAAGTTATCTTAAATGAGAACAAATCGGTGGTAAAAAAAGGCAACAACTATCAAAGGAATGCAAATTGTTTTATAATAGGAGATTATTAACCGTAACATCAAGGTTAAAAATCAAACCAATAAAATCCAACTCATCATTTATTATAAAACAACAAAAGCGAGCAATCTTCTGTTGAAAAATAACATCTGCCCTAACTCCTCGAATCTCAAGTCAACCAACATAGTTTACGAGTTCACCTGCCGCAAAAAAGACTGTAAGCTTTATAATAACTCAAAATATATTGGCATGACAACTACCACACTTTCAAGACGGTTAACTATGCACCTACAAATCGGAGGGCCAAAAAAATATGGGGAGTGTACATAATATTAACCTAACGAGAGATATGCTGGTTGATAACACCATTATTAAAAGAAAAGAGGTTAATAAAGCGAAGCTTAACATCTTAGAAGCTATATTAATAAATGAAGATAAGCCGTCTATCAACAGTCAAGCGACAAGCTGGAATCGCACATTAAAACTATTTTTTTTTAAATTCCACGCAGAGTGGCTTATTTCCTCTATCGTTACGTTTAACCAAGGCGAATAAATAGCCCTTAAAAATCGTTTTCTTTCAGCGATCGAATTTCTACGTGAGCTCTACAACCTAAGAGAAGTCTTAGCCAGCAAAGGAGGTAACGTTGAGGGCAAGTCAATTCCAGGACACTCCCGCTCACCACCGAATTTTTCTCGAGGACGAGATTTCATCAACTACAAGATACCCCCCGAACCTAAATAGGACCTTAAGTCACCCCCTGCCCCCCCCCCCGCATAAAAATACCTTTATTTCCTAGGCACGTCATTCTGATATGACGTGCTAACCCCCCTCCCATCCCTGCTCCGCCGTGATGTCTGGCTTCGTGAACGTGACTCTACACATATAGCTTCGTTGCAACTATGCCGTTCTACTTAGAAAAGGCATAATTGAAAACTCTGGGGAAAGGAGGTCTGAGGCTTACCCCGCTGCGGAACCCAGAGGAAGAAGCAACCTGGTTTGGGATTCAGTTACAAACGTAGGGAGGCATAACAACCTACCCTGCGGCCACCGTCCAGGACCACAGAGGGAGACTCTTCCGTCTCTGTGAGATGTCGGACGTAACTGTTAAATAACCAAAACCGAATAGAGGAAGCGGCACCCCGACTGGAGTCAGTTGATTCTGGCTTCAGTCATCATTAAGTCCGCCTTGTTTTTACACCCTCTGAGGAGCCCAACCAGGTCCATAAAATCATCCATCACCCTTCACCACATCCGAGTCATGTTCACGGGGTCCTCATCGGCGGGGCGGGGGCCTTCCCAAATCTAAGTAAAAAGCGTATAGAATAAAAATGGCAAACACTTCACACCTTATCCTAACGAACACCACAGAACCAGCACACGACACAATCGACCACCACACATTGCTCAACCTAGCCTCCACCCACGACACACCAATAACCAACATAATCAAACTACGCACAGGCCACAAGCTCGTCTTCCGCTCACAGGAGGACGCGCTAACTTTCCACCAAAATGCCACCACTACACTAAACACACACAACCTGCAGACGAGACTCGCTGACAGTATCATGAAACGATACCAGATACGAGTCACAAGGACCAACCCTTTGTGGTTGGCCTTCACAAATGAGGACCTTCGCTCGCACCTCCGTCAGGAGTACGGGGAGGAGGTCATCAAGGACCTATACTTCAACAGGTCTAAAAACTGGGCAGTAATTACACTGTCCAGTGACAACACCAAAAACATGCTGCTAGACCAAGGCATCAAGGTCTGCGGCACCCTCACAAACCCTACACACATTGAAGAACAGCACAACATACGACCCACACAATGCCACCGGTGCTATAAAACCGGTCACAGTACCAACACTTGCACTGCAGACCTAATCTGCTCCAAGTGCAGTGTAGTGGGGCACCACTACACGACCTGCACCTCCACCACAGCCCGCTGTGTAAACTGTGGCGGCGACCACATCGCCGTCAACCCTAGGTGCCCTTACCTAGGCAAGGCACGCCACGACGCCGTGGAGGCCATCCGGCACCCACAACCAAACACACACACAACCACACACCCCGCACCCGCACCCCCTCCCCTCACAATGTCATTCGCCGCTGCTGCCAGCCCTACGCTGCCGGCTCCCCCTGCTCTACCCCTGACGCACCCACCCTCCCCTGCAGCAACCCCACCCCACCCACACATCCCTCCTCCCCCACCCCAGCTCATAACACTCAGAGACCCCCACTACTACCAACACCCCCACACCACTCTACACGCCCACCATCACCCCACTCTACACCCCCAACCTCACCCCACCCCACCCCAGCGACAACACAAAAACAAAACTACACCTGGCCACCCTGCTCTCGGCGGTGGCAAAAGACATGTCGAGGGGTGACCCCCGACTATACGCGAATATCCTAAACACGCTATTCGCCTCCAACGGCATAGAGCAAATCACCTTCCCCGAGAAGGTGTTCGCTCTAATAGACGCACACACATCCAGACCTGCACTCCTCCCCACCCCGACGGGTACACACCCCTGCCCGCAGGGAACCACCGCCCCCCACTCTCACCACGCTCTCCCCGCCGTCTGTCCTGTCCCTGCACCTTCCTTAGCCACTGCTCCAGCCCCTTTCACACAACCTATCCTCCTCGCGCTTCTTCCACCCCACTATCAAAACCCCGCCTAGCTCCCACTGCCCCCCCCCCTCGCACCCATCTCAGCCTCCTCTCCCACAGCCTCCACTGTCACTCCAACCCCCTCGCAGTCCACTACACCCCGTGCCAACCCCCCAAACCCCACCCCCAAGCCCAATCCGCGTAGACAGGCACGGGACAAACAAACCCCCCTCTCTCCTGTCTCCACTCCTTCCTCGCTCCCTACTGCTTCCCCCTCCACTCCTTCTCAATCCTCCCCTTCTCACTCTACTCCTTCTCACTCCCCTCCTCCTCCGCCTTCCGCCCCTTCACCTAAGACTCCTTCACTTCCAAACCCCCTTCCTTCAACTCCTTCTCCTCCGACTCCTTCCCCTTCTCCCTCCACCACCCCTCCGCCGTCCCTACCTCCTCTCTCCCCCGACACCCCTCCTCTCATAATCTGTACCTCCCCAACCACTTCCAGCCCTTCATCCTCCAGCTCTACACCGCCCAGCTCCGTCACGAACTCCCCCCACCAAGACACCACCCCACCCAAAGCCACCACCTCTACAGAACACACTCCTCCACCCACTACGGCTCCCCCACCCAATAACACGACCGTGCCTCACAAACACACATCGACACGAGTCAAGGTACTCGCCCCTCACGCCTCCTGGGCAATAACGAAGGAGAAGGGGACGATTCCTGGCAAATCAGCCTCCCGCGCACTAAGACCACGACAATAGGTCGTATTAGTGTAATACAATTAAACGTACGCAGTTGGCAAGGTATTCGCCATACGGTCGCCAACTGGGTACTCAACACACAAAGACCCGACATCATACTCCTGAACTCCACCAGCTTACACCCTCCCAACAACAGACTCCGCATTGCAGGCTATCACACTTACTTATCCCCACAGGCGCGGCACCTAGGATCTGCGATCCTAGTAAAGCGCAACATACACCACTCCCTCGTCAACACACGCAACACCTCCTTTCTAGCCTGCAAAATCGACACAAGCTCTAGCCCCATAATATTGGCCACACATTACAGACCACCACGAATACAGCTAAACTTAGAAGTCCCACTCCGGGCCCTTTCAAACTACAACCTAACTATCTTCTTTGCGGGGGACTTCAACGCTTTTCACCCGACACTCCTTTCCAACAATAAGAACGATGCAGGTAGTTACTTGGCCGGTGACTTGCGGCGTTACCGCTGCGAACACATCGGCCCTGCCTTTCCCACGTTCTTCGGCCCGCGCGGGGGCACCACATCCCCGGATGTGGTTTTCCGTAACGACCACGCCACACGATTCTACACTCACATTGCACCCGGTCCCCACGTACCATCAGACCACATACCAATATGCCTTCTCATATCCACATCCCCCATACTCATCCCCACATCACCTATATACGATTACAAAAACACAAACTGGGCTGAATTCAGGAGCCACATATCCACAAACACACCACATAACCTCGACCTGGTGAACACTAATCCAGGACAAATAGACCACCACTGGTGCTCACTCCTAGACACCATCACCTCAGCACGTAATCTACACTCACCACGCAAAAACTACACCTGCTTAAAACACTTCACATTTTCAATACACACACACAGACTTATCACACAGTACAACAACCACTACACCAGAGGCCCAGGACAACAGAACATCAACGAACTACGTGCCCGCATCCTTCAATGCGTGCAGCTAGATAGGAACCGGCAGTGGCGTGAGGTCGTCCGCATTGCGGACGACACCCGTTGCATGGACCCTTCCTTCTTCTGGCGGCACGTGAAAAGGATGCTGGGTACGGAACCATCCAAACCAATAACACTGAAAATAAACAACCACACACTCACAGACACCAATGACATCCTCGACGCATTCAGGTCCCACTGGGAGACAGTACACACCCACAACCCACCAAAACCACATGCGCAGGAGCACTTCCATGACATTCAGGAATGGTGCCGGACTCATGCTCACGAGCTGAGGCCTGCCTCCCTGATACGTATGGAGGTGCTCGACTTTACGTCCACACTTACCACTCCAATCACCGTCGAGGAAACAAAACACTACATAAAATCGACACCAAAACGCGCCCCCGGCCCCTCCGGCCTACCAGCCACACTAATACATAACCTCCCCGCAGACATATACCCCACACTCACACATCTATTCAATGCCTCTCTAGCCTCAGGCCACTTCCCTAAAATATTCAAAGTCTCTCACAATATACTCCTTCATAAACAACACAAAGACCCAAAACACCCAAACAATTACAGGCCTATTGCTTTATTAGAGCACCTAGGCAAAATACTCGAACGAATGGTGAACTGCCGCCTACGGGAGTTCCTGGAAGAGAGGGACTGGTTCTCCCCCCATCAATACGGGTTCAGGAGAGGCAGGTCCACTCAGGCGGCCGTGACCATCGTACACGACAGAATACAGAAGAAACGACAGATACACCAAAAGACTCTCTCCGTCAGTAAGGACGTGGAGAAAGCCTTTGACAAGGTGTGGCACGAGGGACTCCGTTGGAAACTCGCCAACAACACGGAGTTACCTCTCTGCACCAAAAGGATCCTCTCACACTACCTCACTGGACGGCGCTGCCACATCAGATACAACAACACCCTTTCAAGACCCTTCACACTACGCTCAGGCGTTCCCCAAGGAAGCGTTCTGGCACCCACACTCTACATTATGTTCACAAACGACACCCCACGCCCACCAGAAAACTGCGTTCACACATACATAGTGGCCTACGCCGACGACGAGACCATTCTCGTCAGCGGCCGGGCCCCCGAAGAAATCGCGCTCCACGCACAAAGAATACTTGCTGAGAAGACAGACTACGAGGACAAATGGCTGATTGCCACGAATCCTCAGAAGACACAGATGACACTCTACGGCGCTAGAGATCACTTCATGCACAACCTACAAATCTACTCACACACACCAGACATGATCCACCAAAACCCGACAAGGCTCGCATACACACAGTGCACCAAAATCCTGGGGGTAACATTCGACAAATCCCTTAGGTTCAACTTACAACAGAACATAATACAAGCAAGAGCCTCACGCACAAACGCACAAAAAAATAAAACTACACTTATACAAAGCACTCGTGCGTCCCATTCTCACGTATGCCCCACTGTCACTCGTAGCTTCGAGCGACACCTGGAAGCGAAAGGCTCAGCGCATTCAGAACTCTGCTCTGAAGTGCGCTTGCCGTTCGCCGCTGTACTCGAGAATGGACGCACTACACAACAACAACAAACTAACTCCTCTCAACACCTACGCTCACACCAGACTTACTAAACAACTCGGAAAACTCACCACAGACCCACTTTACACCTCACTACATGTAAGAAGGTACGCGATGGCGCCGCGATATCCCGCGGCCCACGAACACCTGCCACCCGTACCATTCTTCGCATAAAAACCAATAAGGCATCGTGAATGACGCGTTTCCGGATGGACTGTCAGCCTCCCCCCCCTGACTTGCCCCCAACCCTCGCCCAGTCAATTACCACATAACCTACACCCTCATAACAACACCTCGCTTCGGTGTATAGCCACCGACCTATCTACTCTCGCTGTCCCTTTTTTAATTATTTTCCGCAACGCTCCTCTCTGACTACCTGACTGCCGTGTTACAGCAGTCCCTCTCTGTTCTTTCTATACACCAAACTGAAAAACTGTTTTCTTCCCAGAAGCTTGATCGGAAATCTTGGATTATTCACTGGCAGTATACCTCAAAACCGGCAAAGGAGGAAAAGTTTTGGGAATATTTTCCTCAACCCCTCCGAAATTTGCCTTTGTCACAAAAGAGACGTATTTACCATCACTCACTCATCATTAATCTCATCATTTTCTTTTCTAGAGGGCGCTCTTAGGCAGATGACTGCCTAAGCCCCCAGCCCTGCCCCCTCAAGTGAACTGCTGCCAGATGTGAGGAGGATTTGCCATTCATTTTTCGTCCCAACTATGTCGAGCAGTTGCATTGGCATGATTGGGGGCATTGGAGGAAGCTGGTTTGAGGATTAGCCCACAGTAGAGAACAATGTCAGAAACATTCCGGACAAGGGACGGACTGCAACCTTCGGTGCTAATTACGGCGAAGGCCCCTTCCAGGACCATAGAGGGTGAAAACCGTCTCTATGTTATGTTGGGGAGCGGTCGCGATTCAAAACCCTCGGGGGGAGCGGCGTTGTCAATAAGTCCGCCATACAATCACACCCCTAAGAGGATCCCACCCGGACTCATCTCATCCATCTTATCATCCATCCTAAAGGCAAATTCTCTTCCATCTAGGTAGTGGGGCAACGAGGGGGGGGGGCGCTCTTCTCCCCAAGGCAAATAACTCCAAAAGCATAAAATTATAAATATAAATTCCATTGAAAAACACATATAGGAGCCTCATTTTCAAGATCAGATAAAGGATACCGAGAAGAAAAGTGCACCCCCTCTTCAAGGGGCGGCACCTCAGATATGGCGGACTCGAACGCCCCAAGAGTACCGCTAAGGACGCTGGCGGGCAAAGAAAAACCGGATAAGGGAACGGTTTACCAAACCTTATTCGGGGATTTAAATGTCGCCGTGCTCCGCCTGCTGGACGGACCATCAGGCTATGTCGCAATCTGTGAAAAAGAGCGGGACATAGAAATACTGACAAAAGAAGAATCAGTCGAAGTATTGAAGAAGATAAACCTCCAGCCTACTACCCCTCCCCAGATACAGGCACACAGAAATGTCGTCTGTAGAAAGTTGGACCCGTGGATAGGCCAACATTCTAAGGAAGAAATAAAGGAGGAAATTGAAAAACACCAACCATGGGCAAGAATCGCTGAAGTGGTTAAATTCAAAAACAGGAGGGATAACACGGAATACAGCCATGTTTTTAAGGTTGTATTCAGCGACACCTCCATGGCAGCCAAGGCAAAAGAGAATGGCATTCTGCTGTTCAATGCCAAAATAAGCGGGGGGCAGATTGAAAGGGAAGAATTCACCCCTATTCAAATCTGCTTCAGGTGCTTCAAACTTGAGGCAAACGCGACGAAGGACTGCAAGGAGCAGGAGATCACCTGCTCCAAATGCAGTGTCAAAGGCCACGGCTGGCGAGAATGCCAGGCGAAGGAAGAACGTTGCCCAAATTGTGGATTGAGGCACGGAGCTATGGCTATGTCATGCCCCCAAAAGAAAGAACTAGTCAGAATGAAGGAGGAAAATAGAAAGGCGGAGGGCGTAAGATGAGCTAACACCTCCTACGCACAAGCAGCCAGATCCACCCCGGCTGGAACAAACGAAAGTGCCCAGGCCCCAAGGACTTACTTAAAGGTCGGAAGCCAAATTTCTACCAAGATCCTCACGTGCATAATGTATGCTCACGTGAGGAATTTAACAAATCCGGGTTGCTTCTCGACTGAGCTTAATACCATGCTCAAGAGGAACGGGCTAGAGGAACTCTGGTTCCCAGACAACCCTCCATCGGGGGATGTGCTGCAACTGCAGTATGAGCCCGAAGAAGAAGCCCAAGCAACCCCATTCCCTCCAACGGTAACATCAAAAGAATCAACTAATGAAGATAGGAAAACCCAGGCACCCCAAATAAAAACCAGCAGCAGAGACCCAAGGATTGAGGCTCAGAAGAAGAGAGAGCAAAAGGCGAAAAAAGTTGCGGGGAAGATAAAGGAGGCAGAGGGAAACCTCGCAAGCTCCGCGTCTTCCTCAGAAGACGAAGAAACAATAAAGCCTCAGCCCCCCAAAGCAAGAGCAAGAAGCACAAGCAGGGGTAAGGCTCCCCAATTGCCCAAGACCCTAGATGGAGAAGAGCTTAACATGCTCTTCTTCAAAACGGAGCACACCCCTTTCCCAGAAGACCCCACCATAAGGGAGATAGTCGAAGGGGTAAGAACTGGGCAGCTGAAATGGAGTTTCGACGCTCCAATACAAGAGGCAATAGTCGACGAGGCGCTCATGACCTCGAAGATAAGACTGTACACGGATTCCTGCCTCACAATTAGTGAAGCAGAATTCGCAAGAATAAGAAATGGAAAGAAGAGAAAAGAAAGAAAGTGAAAAAGGAAGATACACACACACACATATAAACACACATAGAGTACAAATACACCAGCAACAAACTAAAAATACTCACACTAAACACGAACGGTTGGGTTGGAAAATCCATCCTATACGGAAACATCTTCCGAATGGTGGATCCCGACCTGATACTCATATCTGAGCATGGTGTAAACACTGACACACACACACAATAAAAATACCGAACTACACTGTAATCACGAAGAACCACACACAAGAGAGATACGATGGCGCTGCTATCGCTATTCGTAAGAACATAAAATTCAAAACACTTCCAGACTTAGAGGAGTCCTTTGTGGCTGTGGAAATCCCAACCCTAGTTGGAGCCTTAACAGTGGCAGTGGCTTACCAACCCCTCCGCCGAAAATATCTGCCCGTTCCTAACCCGTACAACATCTTTGGACGAGGAAAAATGGCATTGCTGGGTGGTGACCTAAACGCCTGTTGCGCAGCTTCAGGCTACAGTCACACCAACAAGAGGGAAAGGAACCTGGAACTACTCATTGAGAGAGATAGACTGCAGAGAGTAGGACCAGACTTCCCGACTTACCTAACGCAACACACGGCAACAAAACCGGATGTTGTATTGGCAAGCCGAAACTTCCCCTTCAGCAGCGTGCCAGGTCCTGTGGCACCGAGTGACCATGTCCCAATACTAACAACCATCTCGCTGGCACCGATACTCATGCCAGTACCACTTAGGAAGAGTTATGCGAAAGCAAACTGGGAGCTATATAGAGAGATGCTCGGTGAATACCAACCTGCCGACCTGCGTGACGCCAACCTTGAAGAGGTGGACGAGGAGATAAACACCATCACCAATCTCCTCGTTCAAGCCGACGAGAGATGCGTCCCCAGGATCGCCTATAAAATGCTCCCACAACCTAGGTGGACAGATGAGATGAGGGACAACGCTCGGGAACACAGGGAGATCCTCGAGGAAATAGGGAGGACAGGCCCAAATAGGGAAAGGACAGCCAGAATAAGACAACTAAGCGAGGAACTTAAACTCATTATGACAGAAAAACAACAGGAAATCTGGAATGACATCATTGGTAGACTGGATAGGGAGGTCAGTCCACAGAGTTTTTGGAATACAGTCCGAAGACTAAGGGGACTGCCCAACAAAGCCAGGATAAAACTAAAAGATGGAGAAGATCTCATTGAGGATCCAGAGCCTCTCGAAAAAAGATTCAGGACTCACTGGAAAAAGATTTTCGCTATTTCCCCTGAGGAGAACGACGACTTCGACCTGGACTTCGAAGACCAACTACTAGACGAACTCGGCACAATGATACATAGAACTCACCCACACCCGCAGGTGTCTCAGGATAGAGAGATGGTTGGCCACGGTTGCCCGATAACCTTTGAAGAGACCATGAACACCATAAGGTCCTTCAAACAAAGGGCACCAGGCTGGTCCGGGATCACGAAATGCAATCTCGTGAATGCCCCGAGGCAAATCATTCAGGGACTGGTTAACACCATGAATGCCTCCCTAAATGTAGGCTACTTTCCGGACGGGTATAAGATGGCTAAAATCATCTTCATCCCGAAAGGAGGTAAGCCCCCGGATCAGGTGGCGAACTTTCGCCCAATCTCTCTTCTGGAGATGCTAGGCAAGATTTTTGAAAAGATCATAGCGAACAGGCTAAAAGCTCAACTGAGTGAGTTAGGAGTGCACAACCCACAACAACATGGGTTTCGCCAAAAAAAGGGCACCGAAACGGCCCTAGCACTCCTAACGAAAAAAAATAGCCTATTGCCGTGCGAATAAGTTCTATGTAGACATTGTGTTGAGGGATGTACAGAAGGCCTTCGACAAGGTCTGGCTGGAGGGATTGCAATACAAAATCCTCAAACTCCAGCTAGATCCGGTCCTGGAAAGGATCCTTTGTGACTTCGCCATGGACAGGAGGGCATGTCTCATGATAGAAGGACACAGAGGACCCGAGTTCGAACTAAAGTCAGGTGTTCCTCAGGGAAGCTGCCTGAGCCCGCTGCTTTACTTGGTCTTTACCATCGACCTCCCAAACCTGGTGCATAGGGACACGATGTATCTGCAGTTTGCAGATGACATCACCCAGATCGTCCCGTGCCTGGTGAGGAAAGCAAGGGAACAGGCAACGCGACAATAGCGGAAATTAATAACATCAACCAGTATGAGAGACGCTGGAAGATAAGAACAAACAGGGACAAATTCAAGATCGTCCCTATTTGCCGCACGTTGACGGACCCCATAATCATTGAGGGGAGGAGATACGGCTACTCCGCCGAAGGCGCCGTCCTGGGCCTAAAATTCTCCGATCACGGATACGCGAGTCACTACACGGAGAGGCGGAACCTGGCAAAGAGAGAAATCTCCAAGCTATACAGGTTTAGAGATCTTAGCTCGGCCAACATCAGGAAAATATACCTGATGTACGTCCGGGCTAAGCTCATCTATCCCGCAGTTGTGACCCAAGCGGCAAACAATTCCTCAATGAGAAAATTGCAGAGAGTGCAAAACACTGCATCCCTACTGATAAATAAGGTCAGAAGGCGAGAACACCGTCGTCAGAAGGATCTCCATGTTAGTAAGAAACTGGGCCCTATCAACATCTTCACTAGGAAACTAGGAAGAAGAATCTGGTTAACACTTACTAATGATGTCATACCAGAATTACGGGAAATAGGAGGCAAAATGAACATCCCTGCACGACTCCGTGGGAAAGTTTCAAGAAGCACCCGATTCCCAAGCACCAAACATTGTACACAAGAAAACATAACAGAACTATACACCTAACAGACACCGAAGAACAAAGCACAATGGTAAAGTAAAAAACAAAGAATACATAAAAACAAACCCCAAAACACAGGTAAATTGCCGAGCCGAAAGCTTATAAAGGCTTGAATGCTCAACAATTTCAACAAAAATAAGTAAAAACAACATTTGAAACACGAACAATAAGAAGAACACGCCTGATACACGTAAAAAATAACAATACATGAAAGAAAACACATAACAAAATAAGTAAAATTCGACAAAAAAAAAGGAAAAAGACTGCGATGCCGTCCTACTACGCCCCCCCCATCTTAAAAATCTTTTTATATATTCACCTACTTTATCTACTACTATCCAAAATCCTTCAAAGAGTGATTATACCATCTTCCCAGAAGGCAGCAGAATTTCATATCAAAAATCAACGCTGAAGAGATCTCACTTTAGATAAAGGAGGAAACGGTTGAGGTAAGGGAGGCTCAAAACGCCAATTTTTTTTTGACTCATCAACCCTACGGGGAGAATTCGTTAAAGAATTTTAAACCAGCACCAAGAAGACTTGATGTCGTGCTAACCTCCCCCCTCCCTCTACGGAGTCGCGAAGCTGAAATGAACTGATCTGCCACTCATCTAGTCTCGCCACAACTATGTCGGTCCACTTTGATAGACATAATTGGGGACGTAAAGGAAAGCAGGTTTGAGGATTAGCCCACTGTGGAACTCTACGGAAGAGACCGCCCGGCTACGAGGCGATGCTGAAAGCTTTCGGGAAGAGTTCGCTCTAATCTCTAAGGGTAGCTTCCGGCCAAGACCACAGGGGGACACACAACCGTCCCTGTGTAAGTTGGAAACAGCATCGATATCCAAACCCCAGATGGGGCGGCACCCCGGGTGGTGGTAAAAGATTCTATCACCGCCCATCATCCAGTCCGCCACTCATCACCCATCTGAGGGGCCTCGCCCGGGTCCACCCTTCATCATTCATCCCCCCCCATTTGGCAGTTCAGTTCATGTAAGCTTAGAGACGAGGTAGAGGGAGTTTCCAAATAACCCTATACAGAAGACCACGAAGAAGAAGAGGTGCATCTTATTGAGCAACAGCAAATTCCCCACAACGAGAGCATCTGTTACAACCAACAAACAATGCTAGGGGCCACTCTCAAGAAGAGATGGCCCAAGACCACACGACCCGGATTCCTCTGCGGGTTGTCGACGGGCAACCCAAGCCCAGCAGGGAATCCACTTTCGAGGCCGTGTACGGCAAACTGGGAATTGCCATGGTGAGGCTCCTGGATATATCGTCGGGCTACATTGCGATATGCGAAACGGAGAAGGATATCGAAGACATATCCAAGGAAAAGGCAGTCGAAGCCCTTCGAGCCATAAAACTGCAGCCTGCAGTGCCACCCCAGATCCTGGCGCACAGAAGCGTAGTATGCCGCCGGGTCAACCCGTGGATTGGGCAGCATACCGCGAGAGAAATGAAAGACGAGATAGAGCTACGGCAGGCCTGGGCTAAGGTAGCCAAAATAATATAATTTAAAAAATAGGAGGGACGGTAGCGATTACACGCACGTTTTCAAGTTCAACGCCAAAATTAGCGGAGAGCAGGTGGAAAAGGGAGAGTTCACCCCGGTCCAGTACTGTTTCAAGTGCTACAAGATGGAGACCCACGCCACCAAGGACTGCAAGGAGCCACAAGAAACTTGCTCCAAATGCAGCCAGCTTGGCCACATTTGGCGCAATTGCGTCAGCACCACGGAGAAATGCGTGAGTTGCGGGCAGGGTCACCGAACAATGGCCATGTCATGCCCTGCAAAAAAGGACGTAATGAGAAAAAAAGCAGGAGGCAAAAAAGAACGAAGTAACGCGCAGGGCGAACACGCCCTACGCCCAGGCAGCAAAGGCAGTTATCTCAGAGGTGGATGCCAGAAAAACATACCTCAAAATTGAGAACGAGGGATCGACGAAAATCATGACGTGCATACTTCATGCGCACGTCATGAATCTGGCTCGCCCGGGCACATTCGCCACTGTTTTGAACCAGATGCTGGCCAAAAACGGGATGGAACAAATGTGGTTCCCGGATAACCCCCCTTCCTGGGATGTACTGCATTTGCAGATGACCCCAAAGGCCCATCAGACTGCGGAGCAAGCTAACGCTTGCAAACAGCCATCCAAAAAATCGAATAATGAAGCAGTCGAGGCGAAAACTCCTGCTCCCACCCAAATCAAGTCAAGCACGGCGAAACACTCAAACTCGGAAACGAGCAGTTCATCGGAGTCTTCGGACTCCTCGGACGCGGAAGCAACTAAATCCCAGGAAAAGAAGGGAAAAAAGAAGAGATCGAAGAGAGTGCGGGCAAATTACATCAACCTGAGAGTATACGCCTGCGATCAATTCCCCTTCCCAGAGGAAATGGAACCCAGTCGTATCTTCCAAGGCATTTAAGCGAAGATCTATAAATGGGAGTACGACTCTGAGGTAGACCCTGGAACAGTGGAAGAGGCCCTGCTCGCACAGAATGTTATCCTTCATCATAACACATGCGAGCAACTCTCTAACGCTGAATTCAGAAAGAAGAAGAATGGGAGGAAGAAGAACGTCACCCCAAAACACTAGGTGACTGAAAATGGAGAGAGCAAGCAACAGAATGAGGATTCTGACACTCAACGTGAATGGATGGGAGGAGAAGGCCACGGCATATGGTAACATATTCCGTGTGCTTGATCCCGACATCATTCTCATCACAGAGCACGGTATCGACACTACAGCTGGTCGCATTAAAATACCGGGCTACAGAGTGGTCATGAAGAACCATTCCCAGGAAAGGTTTGATGGTGCTGCGATAGCTGTAAAGAGGAACATCTCCTTTAAACAACTACCAGAACTCGATGAGTCCTTTGTGGCAATCGAAGTACACACCCTGGTAGGAGACCTCGTGATAGCTGCAGCATATCAACCCCCTCGACGAGCATATCTCCAGTTATGCAACTTTTACACACTGTTCGGGCACCGCAGAATGGCATTCTTAGGGGGAGACCTCAATGCCAGATGCCGTGCGGCAGGCTATGATAGCACCAACGATAGAGACCGAAACTTGGAATTGATTATGGGAAGAAAGAACATTCAAAGGATAGGGCCGGATTTCCCGACCTATATCACTTCCAGATCAGCAACTAAGCCTGACATAATCTTAACAAGTGAAGGCTTCCCTTTCAACTACCATAGTGAGCCAGGCCCAACAGTCCCTAGTGATCACATAGCGATTCTCACAACAGTATCTCTCGCACCAATCCAGCTCCCAGCCCCTCTCTAGAAAAACTACGCCATGGCCAACTGGGATCGCTACAAGCAGCGACTCAGTGACTATGCGCCAGCTGACCTCAGCACGGCGTCGTTAGAGGAGATTGACAGGGAGTTGGAGAGGATAACAACATCCATACTAAACGCGGACCGCGAGAGCATACCCGTAACAGGGTATAAAATACCTCCTCAGCCCAGATGGACAGAGGAGATGAGAGATATCGCTCGCGTTCACAGGGAAGTGTACGAAGAAGTACGACGGGAGGGTCCCAGCCAGGAAAGGAGCTTGCTGCTTCGACGCCTAAGCTCAGAGCTTAGAGAGGCCATCAACCTCCAGCAGGAGGAAATATGGAACAACTTGATAGCCAAAGTCGACAGCGAGCTTAGCCCGGCTAAGTTCTGGCACCAAGTCAGGAACTTAAAGGGACTTACTCCAAGACCCAAGGCTCGGATAAAGGAGAACGGAGACTACTTAGAGAACCTGGTGGTTCTCGATGATATGTTCAGGAACTTCTGGAACAGCGTTTTCAGGATTACCCCCGAGGAAAACGCTGAGTTCGACCAGGATTTCGAAGGCCAACTGATTGAACAACTAAATCAGGAAATGCATCGCACGCACCCACTACAGCAAGTCAACGAAGGCAGGGAGATGGCGGGCCATGGACGCCCCATAACATCAAAGGACGTCATGGCCACTGTAAAAGCCTTTCGACAAAAGGTACCAGGCTGGACGGGTATCACCAGAAACAACTTGGTTAACGCCCCACAGCAGATCATTCAGGGAATCGTTAATATTTACAACGCTTTCCTGAACACGGGCTACTTCCCGGAAGGTCTCAAGATTGCGAAGATGATCTTCATACCCAAGGGAGGTAAACCCCCTGATCAACTGGTAAACTACAGGCCAATCGCCCTGCTGGAGTTCATTGCAAAAGTCTACGAGAGACTCCTAGCTGACAGGCTTCAAGAACAACTTGCCGAGCTGGGAGCCCACAGCCCTCAGCAGCACGGGTTCCGCGAGGGACGAGGAACGGAAACAGCCCTCGCCCTTTTTGCGGAGAAACTCGCTTGCAGTAAAGCTGAGAGGCGGTACGTAGACGTGGTGCTGCGTGATGTAAAGAAGGCCTTCGACAAGGTTTGGCTGAGAGGATTACAGTACAAGATCTTCAACCTCCAGCTTAACCCACTCCTGGAAAGGATCCTTTGCAACTATATCTCCGATAGGAGAGCCCGAATTTCAATCGAGGGCTGCAAAGGACCCGAATTCAAACTCGAGGCGGGAGTTCCACAAGGCAGCTGTCTCAGCCCTCTGCTGTACCTCGTGTACACAATAGACCTGCCTGCTCCAGTGAGGTACGATTCGATGTATCTGCAATATGCAAACGACATCAACCAAATCGTCCTGAGTCCATTCAGGAACTCTGGAAGCCAGGCGAGGGCGACAGCTGTCGAAATTGAAAATATCAATAGATATGAAAGAAAGTGGAAAATTAAGACCAACCGCCAGAAGTTCACGATCATTCCAATGAACCACCGGAAAGTTGATGACGTCGTCGTCAATAACGAGAACTATCCGTACTCCAACGAGGGTAATGTCCTGGGCTTACGACTCTTCAAATCGGGATATAAGACGCACATGAATACCAGAGTCTCCCTAGCCAAACGGGAGCTGAAGAAACTTTACCGTTTCCGAGGCCTCAGCGTGCCTAACATTAAAAAACTGTACATGGCCTTGGTACGCTCAGTCCTGGTGTACCCGGCCGTGATCACGCAGATGGCAAGCTGTACCTCTCTCAGAACGATGCAGAGAGTGCAGAATAAAGCCACGCTGCTGATTACAGGCACGCGAAGGATCGACCGTACTCGGCAATCGACTCTTCACCAAAGAATCGGTCTAAAGCCGATCAATACGGAGATCCAAAGGCTAGGGAGAAAGACATGGGACAAGATAGACCAAAATATACTCCCGAACATGAACCTGAATTTTAATATTCGTGCAAACCGGAGACGCGCTATAGGTAGAACTGCTCTGTTCCCAAGTAGTAGAACCTGCGCAAAAGAAGTGGTACTACCTATGTTTACGTAGTGTTAGTCCACTACTCTAAAGAACTATGATTTTAAAACTCAAAAGTTTGACAATTAGTCCCACCAAATCAACAACTTTAAATAACGTTTGAAAAAAGAGGCGAAGTGCCCACATTAAAGTCCCCTCCCCTCCCCCCCCCATATAAACATAGTAAGAATTAAAAAATTAAAACTAAATTTAAATATAAAAGAGGCGAAGTGCCCAATCTTAATAATCAAAATTTAAGAATAAAAAGAGGCGAAGTGCCCAATTCCCAATACTCATTTGATAACAAGATAACAAAACAAAGTCAACAAAATTCAAACGATGAAAAGAGGCGAAATGCCCAAATTAAATAGATTACTGAGAACTCAAAATTGAGATTCATTCAGCCTGAAAAACAACCTTGAAAGGCTTGAATGCTTCGAAGGAGGAAATACCTATTACATATATAATATATATATATATATATATATATATATATATATATATATATATATATATATATATATATATTATAACGGAGGAAACTGGCTGTCAAAGACAGTCAGCTACTTTTTGACGGAGGAATTTTTAATTTTTAAACAAAACAAGAAGAATGCTAGTGATGCCCTAACACCAGGGCAAACTAGGAAACATATTCACACCTTTATATACCTACCACACAATTTCACCACTTTAACCTAATTTGTAATTTGTAATTTCTTCCCACTTTATGCCAGATCCTCACTCCACTCAGTACATCGGTAAAGGAGGCAAGAAATTCCATAACGCTCCGAAGATGATCGAATAAGATCGAAAGCTTAGCAATTTAGTTTGTTTTTTACCAAACACATTCATTTAAAAGAGAGATGAATACTGGACAAGTAATCTACCATCTACATGATGGAATAAAAAAGATAGAAGAAAAGAAAGTTGCCAAAGGAAATTTATTAAGGCAAAATACACAATGGTCTTCAACAAAATTTGCATTCAAGAAAGACTGCTACCCAACTACACTAATATATATATATATATATATATATATATATATATATATATATATATATATATATATATATATATATATATATATATATATATATATATATATATATATATATATATATATATATATATGATGAAAATTAATGCAATATCGCAAGAAAAGATGAGGAATTTTTCGTTTCACGATAATACTGTTAAAAAATCGGTAATTTCTAACCTTTTCCTTAGAGCATACAAAATATGTCATCCTTCCTATTTAGATGAAGAAATTGTCATTATCAGGACCATTTTTTTAAAATTTGTATTACCCCCATTGGTTCATATCGTCTGCCCATTTTGCAGTTAGGAAATCATTCTATGGTAATAAGCTTTCCCGCACTAACGACTTCAACAAATGTATAACATTGCCATTTAATAATAAATTAAATAGTTTAAAGGACATATTTGGAAAAGCCGGTATTAATCTAACCTTTAAATATAATAATTCCTTAAACCAATTGATGATGGCCAGGAAACCCAAAGAACCTCATAACATAGGAGTATATGCAATACCATGCAACGATTGCCATAAAGTTTATATAGGGCAAACGGGAAGAAATCTAGACAAGAGATTGTATGAACACAAAAGAGATATTAGAGTAGGCAGCGAAAGTAGTGGAATATTTTGCCATGTTAACGACAAGAATCATACGATCGATTTCAATGGAAGTAAAATGTTATTTAAATCGGCCAACTATGTTAAGAGAAGAATCGTAGAATCGAGCTTGATATCGTCAGTTCCTAATTTAAATCTATCTGAGGGTCAATTTTCTTTTAATCCTGTAATAAGATCGCAAATAAATAAAATAGTAAAATGTCAGCCCTTCAATATGTTTAGGCCTACCTTCTGCCCCCCCCCCCCGATTAGCCACAAGTAGGGTATTGGGGGAAAAAAGAGGGGATCCTGTGTTATGCTTTTATGCATTTCTCTTATATTTTCTGCCCAGTGTCAGTTGAAAAAGGGTGTGAGATACACCGAAACTGTTCTGAATTAAATTGTCTTCGGAGAATGTGGTTTAATTCCTCATATATATATATATATATATATATATATATATATATATATATATATATATATATATAGAGAGAGAGAGAGAGAGAGAGAGAGAGAGAGAGAGAGAGAGAGAGAGAGAGAGATAGAGAGAGAGAGAGAAAGTCTGGCGATTCCACGACATATACCTCCCTTATCTCAGATAATGCAATGGTAAAATTAAAAGTTAAACAACCAACCAGCTTCCTCCGTTGGTTAGAGTAAGGTATCCTCACAAATTTATTTTGTTTGTAATTTCTTAAACATTGAATTTGGTCAAAAGGAAGACTTTTAGCTTAGAGATATTCTTTGTTAAAGGCATTTTGTTAATAATGATGCCTGGCTTAGTAAATTCATTTGCAAGTCTCGTGTTCCATTACTACTGTATATATTAGTTATAAATATTAGGACCCCTTAAATCTAAATATTTAGAAGTTTAAATGGGAAAAAACTCTTCACCAGTCTGGCCCAAATAATGGGTATTAGGGGTCTATTTACAAAAATTTTGTGTAAAATTATTGAGCTATCGTAATTGTTTCATTTGTGTCATTCCTGAGATCGTTATACCAATTTTACCTTTTATATATCAATTATTCACACAAACTTAGCTCGCCTAATTACAATATTGAACAAAAGGATTCGGAACCTACATTATAGCAGGCTTTAGCTGTTGTTATGCAACGAAACAGTAAAAAGAAATTATGGAATTGTTAATGAAGGAATAAAAAACTTAGATGACTATTCCAACAGAGATGGTTTGCCCTGACCATAATTTACTTTCTTCCTCAAATGAAATAAATGGTTTTAAACAAATTATAAATAAAGGCTTTTAAACATATGTATTTTATTACAAAATAAAGTCCACATAAGAACATAAAACATTCGGCGACAATGTCCGGCGACGAAACGTCAGAGCACCGCTCTTTGTGGTGTGCAACTAAGATCTTTTCACACTTTTATATTATGGGATTAAGATCCTTATATCATCTTGCTATTTACAGTGAGGCAATGAAAGCCTTCTTTTTTTTTACTATTTACAGTGAGCTTAAATTCCTTTCATTATTTTGTTAAGTATAGGGGGCCACTAAAGTTTATCCATTATTTCTATTTGTATAATGTACCAAAAACCTCTTTTCTATTTTTTTTATAGTGTTCTATTGATCTTTTATTATTTTTCTTTTATAGCGAATCATTGAGCTCTTCTTCCAGCAACTCGGATCTTTTACAATTCGTCCACTCCAAGACATGGTTATGAGTTTTTCCGGGCGCTCTATGGAGGCACTTATCCTTGAAGAGCGCCATACAAAAATTATCATTATTAATCAAGCATAGAAATGAGTATTTTTGTATTAATGTTACCAACACAACCAACCTTGATTGATCTGTTACTACCACAAACAACCTTGGTTCATCCGTTACCATCACAACTAGCACTGATTTATTTGTGTTGTAGTCAGTTGCACGATCCCGTGTTTCATTGTTGGCCGTGGCCCAAATACTTCGATACCTAAACCCCAGGTCCGGGGACTTCCCTTCCCTGGAAACTTAAGCTGATATATCTGACCCCCCAAAAGATGTGCCTCGATCGAAACCGAGGGGTTTGTTGCTCAGTTTTAGGCCATCAATTCTCTTTTTCCCAAGCGAAAGTACCCATCTTTATCCTGTGCGTTTACTGGATTCTCTCATTGCCAGAAGATTGTGTACCCTCCACTGGCGCTTCTCCATTATCCCGGTTCTTTGTTGCCCCATTCCTTATGTGGTTGGGTGCCAAAGGAAGACTGCTGCTGGCAGCTCTCGACTGGATCTTGTGATGTAGAGAATGCGAGCTCAGCGACAGAGGGAAGAGTGCCGCGTTCAAGACACAGAGAGAAGAAAAAGAGAGAAAAAGTAAGAGATAAAATGAGAGGGAAAACAGCGAGATAGAGAGGAAAGAGAGAAGGGAGATAGAAAAAAGAAAAATAGAAAGGAGTAAGAAAATGTAAAGAGGACAGATGGAAAAGAACGAGTGAAAGAGATGGGGAATGAGATATGTAAAAGAGGGGAAACATAGATGCGAAGGTTGGGATGATGACGCATATATAGAACGAGGAGAAATAGAGAGGGAAAATGAGATAGAAAGAATAGAGATGAAAGAGAGAGAGGGAAAGAGAAACAAAAGAGAGGGGAAGAGATAGAAGGGTATGGGGAGATGCAGAGAGAGAGAGGGGGGAAAGGGAGAAGGAGAGAGGTAGAGAGACGAGGATAGATAAAGAAGGGTAGAGGGTGAAAGAGAGGGAATAAAGAAAAGGAGAGCGGAAGAGAGAGATGGAGAGAGGAAGAGAAGGAAAGAGAGGAAAAGAGAGGGATGGAGAGAGAAGGAGAGTGAAAGGAGAGGTTGAGAGAGAGAAGAAGTGTAGGAAAAGAGGAAGACAGTGATAGGGAAGGGAGAGAGGTAGAGGGGGAGAGGGAAGGAGAGATAGGGAGAGGGAGGTATAAGGGATGGAGAGAGGAGGGAGGAGTGAGAGAGAGTGGAAGGGGAATTAAAAAGAGAGATAGAAAAAAGAGAAAAATGAGAAAGAGAAAAGAGCGAAAAAATAGAGGGGAGAGGAGAGGGCAAAGAAAAATGGAAAGGAGAATGATGAAAGAGTGATGGAAAGAGAGAAAGGGAAAAAGGGAAAGATAAAAAGAGAGGGGAAACGAAGGGAATTAAACATTGAAAAGGATGGAGGGTGCACAAAGAAGGGGGGAACAAAGAGGGGGACGAGGGGAAAATCAAGATATAAAAAGATAAAAAAAGAATGAGATGGGTGAGCGAGGCTGGTGGTGGAGAGTGAAGGAGAGGCGAATAGAGGGGGAGAAAAGAAGAGGAATAGAGAGAAAAGAAGGAGAGAAGAATACATAGGGAGAGAACGACAGGGAGGGAGGGAGAGCGAGAACGAAAGGGAGGGGGATAATAGAACGGTAGGGAGAGGGGGAGGAAGAGATGAGGTGGAGAAAGAGAATGAGAGAGGTAACGAGAAGAGTAGAGAATAAGAGGGATAGAGAGTGAGGGCGAAGGAGAGAGGAAGAGAGCGAGACGGAGAGAGGTAGACTAGAAGGGTAGGAAGAGAGGGAGGAAGAAAAAGAGGGAGAGAGGGAGATATAAAGCGAGGGGAGGTGGAGAGTGAGAGAGATACAAGTGGAGAGAGAGGGAATGAAAGGAAGATAGAAGGGATGGAGTGGCGGAGGGACAATGGGTGGGCCAGAGAGTGAACGGAGGGGCTAGTGCTGGGAGAGGAAATAGAAAGAGAGAGAAATAGAAAGAATGAAAAAAATAGAATGTAAGAGAAAGAAAGTGAATCATCAAAGAGAAAGAAAGAGAATTCGAGAGAAAGAAATAGTAAGAAAGAGAATCAAACAAAAACAAAGAGGAATAAAGAGAGAGAGAGGCAGAGTAAAAGCAAGAGAGAGAAATACCTAAAGAACTAAGATCAGTAAGGACCCTAGGATCCAGTCAAGCTCAGCCTGGTTAGCATAAAACAAGATTAACTATCCTTCCCATTACATGGACGAAAGGATGATGACAACTCTACTGTTAGTACCAGGAGGCCTTGTACACACTTCCCTCATTGTGTATCAATTAAAGATTTGTTGATTTTTTACATTTTTTTTCTTTTCTACATTTAGTATAGCTACGGTACACTTATCTACATGTGTACCGCTGAGACGCAGGTTTCGTTCTACTTCAAGGACCCACGGACAGCCATATGAGAGGAGGTGATAGGACAGCAATCTCTTCTCTCCCAGTCTTCGCCCGCGATTGATGGAATAAAAGAAAAGAGAGAATGGAAAATGGGAAAAACTCATTCGTAAACATAATGTACAGTGGATAATCGCTAGCACCTTCTTATTTCTCGTTCCTTCTCTATATTCCTCAACCCTTTCTGATCGACAGTTTTCATCTGTGTCTCCTATTTTGCGATATTTACACTCGGAAAATACTCGTAAGTTATTAAATATATTAACTGATGTGTTTGCATTATGCGGTGATGTGTTATTTCACGTTTGTGTGATTTTGAAACAAAAATAATTATTTTCTACGGCCAAGTTGATGCCATTATTTACCATTTTAGATCCGTTTTGGCGCGTTCCAGTCCTATCGTACATCTCGAACAATAATCTATAATTTATATTCATATATTCTTGTAAGATTTCAATTAAATCGATCAGTTGGCAGCGTAATCGTCAACGTCCAAGGGATAATAGGTTTAAGGAGGGAAGTTTCTCTTCGTATGGTTTATTTATAAGCTCAGGAATCAGTTTAGTAGCCCTACGTTACACTATTTCTAACTGCGTTATATCTTTGTTAAGGTAAGGAGACCAAAAGTGCACCGTGTATTCGAGGTGAGGTCGGACGAGCGATTTAGATAGAGCTAGAATTATATCTTTTGACTTAAAAGTGGAGTTTCTGGCAATATATTCCTGCATTCGGTTTGCTTTCTTAGTAGCTTCGACGCATTGCTTTGACACTTTGAGGTCCTCGGAAATAATAAAAAAAAACTCAGAGGTCCCTTTCTAAGTAAATGGATTCGAGGATTTGGCCGTTCATATAATATTCTACTTTTAAGTTATGACATCCTAAGTACATGACTTTGCATTTACTTATGTTAATTTTCATCTCTCATTTATCCGCCCCCACGACAATTTTATCAAGATCTCTGCATTTCCCCCACGGCACATCTAAAAAGGGCTCTAATTCCTAGCTTTGTGACATCTCCAATTTTTGAGATACTACCAAGCAATCCATAATATAGGTGTGAAGAAAGCGTGCCCAAGACTGACCTCTGATATAACCTACTAGTGAATGGGGCCTAGTCTGATTACGCCCCATTTACCACAACCCGTTGTGATCAATTTGAGAACCAATTATCATTCCACTTAAGTATTTTTCCTCTTATTCTGTGTGCTGTAATTTTCATCAAAGCTTCTCATACAGAACGGTATCAAAGGTTATCTGTAAGTCCAGGTAAATTAGGTCCACTGCTTTAGTTTCGGCGTAGGTGGAAATTATTTTATGAAAAAAATATAGATTTGGTAAACACGAGTGTTATCCCCGAAATCCATGTTGTCTCCAAGAATTGGTTATCTCCTGAGGATTCACCAACCTATCTCTAATTATCGATTCTAAGAGTAAGCCAATTACCGAAGTTAGATAAATAGGACGACAATTTTTCAGATCAGATTTTTATCTTCTTTTAATAATGGTATAATATTAGTGTATGGGGGAGGGGGAATTGTTTTGTAAGGTTTGGATGAATGATTTGGATGATGAGAGGATCACCTTAATATATTTATATTCCACTTCGTTTTGTGATCCTCTTTGCTATTGCGCTCCCCATAAGATTGTTGCGAAATGTTGATCATTGAACCGGATTTAGGTGATACCATAACGTTCCGAAAAATTATTACCCGACTCCAAAAGGTAATGGATGAATATTTTTTGGCTGGGCGATGAGCAGAAATTCTGATGTGATTTTGCCTTCGAGCAAAACGGTGATGAAAACAAGAAAACTGCAGTTCTATTTTATTTAGTGGCTTTGGGTAGCAAATGGAGGAGGAGTTCGAATTAGATTGATTATCGATTTCACGAACTCATCTTTGATGATGCTTAAATACAACTCTCTTAATGTCTGTGTTTTAGTACAATGAATGAATAAGACTCGTCTTGATTTAAGATCAATTGCGTAAAAGCTATCTCCTAATGCGGAGTAAAATGACTTGAGTGGTATGACCCGCGAGCGATATGTGAAACTGCTCCTCGAAATGATTTCTCTCGAAAGAATGATTCTCTCTCGAATGAATGATCTCTCTCTTCCTCGATTTGCTCGTTTTATACTTGGACACATTTACAAATATATATATATATATATATATATATATATATATATATATATATATATATATATATATATATATATATATATATATATATATATATATATATATACAATAATTTGAAAACCTTTTCTCTCGTGAAAAAATATACTGAAACGGTGAAATTTGGTCAAACGCTTTTTTCCGTCTTCTTTAACAAAATAGAAATATGATATTGTGGTTGTAATTTGATGTTCACCCAGTGTCGTTACGATCGGGCTAACCCATTTTAAGGTTCCCTTTAGTAACCACAAAATAATTAATCTCATTCCCAGTTTACCTTTTTACCGCGACTTTGGTCTTTTCGTGAAATCAAAATGAGAACGGTTCTAAAATATCCTGTTACTAGTTACAATGTTTCATTTGAGTTTCTTTTTGTTTCATTTCACACACATAAATTTATTTACATTGGCTGAGTGTACACATTACTCTTTCATGGGTTGTGTATGGACATATTGTGTGCACCACAAGTACGTATAAACTCAATTAGGACTATCCCTTCATCAATTGATCAGTTAAAAATCGTGCAGAGTGAGTTTCACTAATTCATTCTCTAACTCTTTAAGATGAGTCGGGTACGCACCAACGTGCCCGGGTACCTTCGATTGTTTCATTTTCTTTATGTAGGAAATAATTTCCCCTTCATTTACTCGCATGTCGGATAGAAAATAATGATTTTCAAAATTCTTCCACAGTAAGGACGCTTACGAAATCCCCATTTAATATCTTGACAATTTGTTCTGGATTGTCATTCATAAGACCCTCTACTTTTGATCGGTCCTACTGTCTCTTCCTGAAACGGCTTTCTACTGTTCATGTAACTATAGAAGCGTTTCGGTTCGTGTTTTGAGTTTTACTTCCCCTTCGTTGTTTTTTTAAGGTTCGATAACATCTATTTCTCTCCCGAATTGAGTTTTTTTTATTTCGCTGTTAATTTAAGGGGCTTTCTTTGATTTAACATGTGTGCATAATTGGCTAACCGGGAATCTATGGCGAATACAATTTGCTGCAACTCTGAAGGCATATCTTGTAGGTTCATAGTATAACGGCAGTTCTCCCTGTTAGACGGTCACAAAAAGCTTCGAAATTGCAATTTCCAAAACGTGGTATTAATTGCATGCTCTCATTTGCAATTATGCTTGAGTTTATTTCAAACCTAATTGCATTATGGTCACTCGTCACGAGAGGATCATCAACACGAACGTTTCTAAATTTTCTTCCGTTGTGAGAATTAAAGCTAATGTTTTTGCCCGCGTGGGGTCCTAAAACTTTGGGAAAGGAAAATTGTCCTGAATAAAGTTGAGCAAGCTTTCCCCTTCCTTATCTGAAGTATTAGATTAATATTTAATGTTCGGGTAATTGAAATCTCTACAAATTATAGATTTTTTCCTTTTCTGAAACTAGATGAAAGGCACTCAAAGAGCCACTCGTCTTTGCTTTAAATTTGCGCTGGAGGTCTATAGTCAACAGCCAAGTCAGATCTATTTTTAGCACACTCAAACTACGCGATCACTAATTCATTTCTCCTATTCTCGGTGAACAGGTTTAGCATTTTTGCATTTAATGTTTCTCTTAAGTAAACTACAACTCCTTCACCTCTGTCCCTAGCTCACTTCCTGTTAAAAATGTTGTATCCCTCGATACTACCTATACTCTCCCCAATAAAGTCTCTGTTTACTGTTCATAACCAACTCTCCGTAATCGCAATTACATCGTATTTCTCTATATGGATCAAACATTAAACTCGGGTTGCTTATTTCTTAAACTTCGAGCATTTGCGTAAATGGATTTTAAATTACCTTTTAAATAGACGTCTCCTTTTCCCGATTGCATTGGGCATTCCACTGGCTACCAAAATTAATTGCGTTTTTGCGGGAAACCTGGTTTATTATCTTGTTCTGAAGCATATCTCGCCCTGAACATTCCTATAACTCTCAAACGACTTTATCTATAAGGCGACTCAGACGAGCCTACCAAATCTGGTGTAAGGGTATTGTCTTTTAAAAATATGTTGGGGAAAGGTTTTGAAGTTTCTCCCAGAAGGTAACGAATTTAACCCTTATTGCCTGAGTTGCCTGAGATAGTCGCTTGAGGCACTCATTAGCATAGATCGCCTTAATTCGGGGGATCATATCGATTATGGCTATATTCTTTGTCCTTGATATTAGATCTCTAAAGGAATATGTAATCTGTTCTGCAGTTGTATCAAACCTATGAATGTCGTTTACCGCCGCTCACAGTTACTAGCACTGAGGTTCGGCGCTCATAATATATGCTATATATTGACTTAATTGCGTTATCGATACGGCCGTCTCTCAAAATAGATCTGAGCTCGTTTTCGCGGATTTCGTGCAGTAAATTCATTGTCTTCTTTTTTTTTTTTTTACTAATGAGTCTCCGACCAGGATCTTTTCCGATTCATTTTGAAGAGGGATTCATTTTTCGAATTCATTTCGACACTCCACCCCAAAGTGTGCCAGCCTCTTTGGTTGAACCGCGTTTATAACCGGTCTAAATTCCAGGTTATCCCTTGGAAATGACTAAAATTCTATTTTGTTCTCTTAAGGCTACTTGCGAGCTATGTTTTACAACCCGACTGGATTCTCCCGCGTTTCCTTGGGCCCCGTTATCGCTCTTGGGTTTTATATGCATTCTTTAGCACAAATTATTTAGGAAGCCGTCTAATTTCCGCCTTAAGTCACTTATCTCCTGTTTGGAGGCCTTAAAGTATCTTGAGTATCCGTCTAATCTCCGCACGCCTTGATTGCCTCTCAGATTTTGACATCAAACTCTTGATTTAGTTTGCAAAAAACCGGCAGATTTTATTTCCATTGTTAGTACGTCAATTTCGTTAAGGATGGAAAAGCAGAATAGTAGAACACTGGAATTTACCGATAGACAGAGGACCATTGGGTAATTCTTTCAAGTTCGAGACGGTATTAACAGGATCCTTGGAGATGCCGAGGGAAAACTGTTCAATAAAGAGACCAAGTGAGACAAGCACTGTTTTATAGGTAGGATCTACAGAAACAAGGACCAGTAAAGACCCTAAGGTGTAGTTGGGTTCTTTTTTTCTAATTTAACGTTTAAATATTTATGTATACTCAAATATAAGTAGGAAGTAATTAACGATTTCTAATTACATTGCACAGTTTCACAAGTTACTTAGGAGCACAGTGACTTCACGTCTTATCAGGAGAGAGGCAGGGCCCAAAATGAGAGAGAGAGAAAGAAAGAAAAGGAAGAGAGAGAAAGAAAAGAAAGGAAGCGAGGAAAAAGAGATGAAGATAAGAGATAAAAGGAAGAGAGAAAAGGGGGGGGGGAAATAAAAGAAAAAAAGAATAGAAAAATAAGAGAAAATGATATGAGAAATAGGAAGAAAGAAAAAAGAAGGGAGAGAAGAGAGAAAAAAGAAGAGTTCAAAGAGAGAAATAAGAAAACAAGAGAAGATAAAAAATGAGAACAGAAGAGGGGAAAAAGAATGTAGAGAAAAAAAGACCAAAAGAGGATAAAGGAAGAGGAAAGAGATAACAAGAAGAGAAAAAGAATGTAGATAAAAAGAAGAGAGAAATATAAGAGAATAAAGAGAGAAAATAGAAAGAGTAATTGCACCACCTGTCAATTTTCAATCGTGGGCAAGGTCGCACGATCGGATAAACAAATTCGCATAAAGATCAGAATGACAGTGGCTGGCAAGCCCGAGAGCACAGAGGGGACGGTCCTCGTTTGTGTAAAAAGTGTAAGAAGAGCGGGAGGGGGGCCATTTGCCATGAGTGACCCTTCGTGACCCAACAGAGGGACATACGTTGCAAGTCAGGGGAATGTGGACATGGCAACACCTTCGGCCGGTTACGGGACGGAAGAAGGATGTGTCCTGTGTGCAAAGAAAGGAGGGAGGAAGAGAAGCTTCAGATTATAATAACGAATTTGGATATTTGTCTATTTGCTTATTTTTACTCTTCTCATTCTTTATTTCGATTTCTCTTCATAAAAATGCAAATGAGGAAAATATAGTCACTATTCATAGTGAAAATGCTTTATCTGAATAGACATACATTTCAATATACGAGGGGGAGTCAAAAAGTTCTCAGATAAATGGCATAAAATTTTTATTTGTAATAATACTGTAATCATTTTTCTACATAAGCTCCATTAACATCTATACACTTTCTTAATCTATGAATCCAACGGTAAAGACCATCTTTGTAGAATTCACGGGGTTGTCTCTGGCACCAAGTAATGACCTGCTTTTTTGCTTCATCTAATGATTGAAACCGGGTTCCTTTTAGGTGTCCCTTTAAATTTGGAAACAGAAAAAAGTCAGAGGGTGCTAAATCAGGGCTATAAGGGGGATGAGCAAGAGTTTCCCATCGAAATTCCCGTAGCTGAGATCTCACAGCTTTGGACGAATGTGCAGGGGCATTGTCATGGTGGAACAAGATTTGCTTGTGGAGCTTTCCTCGTCGTTTTTTGGCTATTGAAGTTTTCAGCTTCCTTAAAACTCCTTCGTAATAGCTGGATGTAACAGTTTTTTGTCCTTCTAAGAAGTCTATTAAAATAATTCCCTCCGAATCCCAAAAAACTGTAGCCATTATCTTCTTAACGGACCTCTCTGTCTTGAACTTGATAGGCCCTGCTTCCCCCCTTGGGTGCCACTCTTTTGATTGATTTTTACTTTCAGGATCAAACTGATACACCCAAGTTTCATCTCCCGTTACGAGGCGCTCAAAAAAACTATCCTCGTTTGCTTCAATCTTGGTCAAAATAGCCAAAGAAAGGTTGGCCCTATGATTCAGCTGGTCTTCTCGCAACGCTTTTGGGACCCAACGTGCTGAAAGCTTGCTCAGGCCAAGATTTTCAGTTAGAATTCCAAATGCTGAGCCATGAGAGATTTCACATGCATTGGCAACTTCATCAATAGTAATACGGCGATCTTTATCCACTAGATTCCTCACAAGCTCGACATTTTCTGGGTTAATGGAGGTGGAGGGTCTCCCTTCACGTGGATCATCTTCAACTTCTTCTCTGCCCCCCTTGAAGCGCTTAATCCAGTCGTAAACTACCGCTCTACATGGCGAAGAGTCACCATAAACCTGTTGTAGAGCGTCAATAATCTTAACAGGCTTCCAATCAAGTTTAGTCAGGAATTTAATGTTCGCTCTTATCTCAAAATTTGCCATTTTATGGGTTCAAAAAAGTAACCTTTTTGAAGCACATCTAATACAAAGAGTCTCGACAAATTGAATGACGAATTTTGTAGGAATTGTTCAGAAAACATGAAAGTCGTGTTTGACTCTGTATTTACTTGTACAAAATCGAACATTTCAATAATCTGCCATTTGTCTGAGAACTTTTTGACTCACCTACGTATATATATATATATATATATATATATATATATATATATATATATATATATATATATATATATATATATATATATATATATACGAGGGGCGGTCAATAAGTTTTGCGAATCGGTAGGGCAAAACAGAGAAAGGGGGATGGCTGTTTGTGGGGGTGTTAGGACAAGTTATGACAAGTCAGGACTTGCAGCCGCACGCTCCTGCCTCGTCTATTTAAGAATCAGTAGCTGATCTCAGATCGTCAGTCACCAATTTTTCAACAATGGAGAAGGTTAAGCACCGCGCAGTGATCAAATTTTTTACCAAGGAAGGCAAGAATGCAAAAGAGATCCATGAACGCATGGTTGCAGTATACACCAACACCACCCCTTCCTATGCAACCATTGCTCGCTGGAATAGGGAGTTCCGCCATGGTCGTTAGTCCCTTGAAGATGACCCCCGTCCAGGACGCCCGTCAGACGTGACCAACGAGGACAATGTGGCTCGTGTGGAGATGGTTGATCCTCGAAAATCGACGGGTGAAGGTCAAAGAAATCGACTGAGAACTTGGAATATCACATGGAAGTGTTATCAACATCATCCACGACAATTTGGCCATGACCAAGGAAGGTCTTTACCCGTTGGGTCCCTAGAAACCTGACGCCCCATGATTGACTTCAAAATCATCAAAGTCCACGAGGCCAGAGTTGCACAAGCTGCCCTGCGCGAGTGCGGATTCGAGGAGGTCAACCATATCCCCTACAGTCCAGATCTGGCCCCTAGCGACTACTTTTTATTCCGCCAGCTCAAGGCTGCACTGCGTGGACGCCGGTTTGGGGACGATGAAGATGTCCAGCTCGCCGTCCAGGAGTGGATTGAACAGCAGTCGGGAGATTTCTGGTTGTCGGGAATTCGTAGCCTCAGGGACAAGTGGCGCAAGTGCATTGAAGTCGAGGGTAGTTATATTGAAATATAATAAAACACTTTTCCTCATATCTCGTTTCCTTATATCCGAATTGCAAAACTTATTGACTGCCCCTCGTATATATATATATATATATATATATATATATATATATATATATATATATATATATATAGAGAGAGAGAGAGAGAGAGAGAGAGAGAGAGAGAGAAAGAGAGAGAAAGAGAGAGAGAATGTATTTGTTGGTATACAATGAGAGACATTTTATATGTCGAATGTTTTGATAGATCAATCCTCTTCCAGTTCAAAGTCACGGCTTTTTCTTACTTTCTTTCCTTCTTCTTTTTTGCTTTCATTATTTTTCTTTATTGCTTTATTTCTTTCTTCATTTCTTTCTTTGTTTCTTACCTTATTTATTTCTTCCTTTCTTTCTTTTTTCTTTCCTTTGTTTGTTTCTTTCTTGCTTTCCTTTTCTTTCCTTTTTTCTTTCTTTCTTTCCTTTATTCTTTCTTTCTTTTTTCTTTCTTTCCTTTTCTTGCTGTCCTTCCTACTTCGTTCTTTCTTGCTTTCTTTCTTTATAAATTTCTTGCTTTCTTTATTTCTTTCTTTCTTGCTTTCCTTTTCTTTCATTTATTCTTTCTTTATTTATTTCCTTCTTCTTTCTTTGTTGCTTTATTTCTGCCTTGCTTCCTTCATTTTTGCCTTGCTTTCTTCATTTCTTTCATTCCTTTTTTCTTTCTTTCCTTTTCCTTTCCCTCTTTCTTGCTTTCCGTTTTTCCTTTTTCTTTCTGTGTTTCTTCCTTGCTTTCTTTCTCGCTTTCCTTTTTTCTTTCATTCCTTCTTTCTTCCTCTCTTTTCTTTTTTCCCTCTTTTCCTTCTTTTTTCTTTCTTTATTTATTCCTATTTCTTTCCTGCTCTCTCTCTTTCTTTCTCTCTCTTTTTTTCTTTCTTCCTTTCTCTCTCTCTATCCCTCTTTCTTTTTCTCTCTATCCCTCTTTCTTTCTTTCTCTATCCCTCTTCTTTCTTTCTTTCTCTCTCTATCTCTCTCTCTCTCTCTCTCTCTCTCTCTCTCTCTCTCTCTCTCTCTCTCTCTCTCTCTCTCTCTCTCTCTGGTGACCAAATCAATACAGCTTCATGCCCTTCTTACATTACCTAAAACAATTTCCTCTTTTGATCGCAGGTAATTATTAATGTTACTAATACTTGGCACACTCCAGAAAATGAAATATTTCTTCTTTAGTCACGCACGCCATGCAGAGGGGTGGGGTGGGGGGGGGGGCACTTTCGACTATCTGTCCTCTCTTTAGGAACTTGTTCGTGACTCCTCCCCGGATCCTTGTAATTAAGGCCGACTTCCTATTGGAGTCTGTAATCTTTATCCCTTTTAATTATTATTGTACTATTTATCCAGTTTATTTCATATATATTCTATATTTTCCCCAATTACACTAAAGAATCTCCTCTATCGGGGTTTCGAATCTAAATTGTGTGTATTTTGGTACGGTATTTTACCCCCCCCCCTCCTCATTTTACACTGTGGAGGTTTAGGACCTACTGATTAGAGCGGGCTCCGAACCAATGGGCGCTACAGGAATATATCAACCACCCCAGAAATGGGAATTTTATGGAAGTCACATCGCACCTAGGGTAACAAAAATGGGCACGCAACTCTCCCAATGTTTTATACTCACGTCGTGAAGCGGGAAGGCTGCGTTGAAGGCGCCCTCTTCCATCAATCTTTCTATGCCGATTTCGCCCTTTTTGCGCTTCCCGAAGGAAGCTGTGGAGAGGATTTCGTGGATAATCCGCGAGCGCTGCGTGGTCGTGAAGTACGTGTCCTTAGTCTCGCTGCCCAGAAACCTTGGGGGAGAGGACGTGATTACACGGACATCGGAACGTGAGGGAGGGGGGGGGATCATGGTTCCTACGAGACTGGTGTCTCTTATCGGCGAGATAACGGGGGACTGTGCGGCTCGATCGGAATGAGGAGGCGTTCGAGCCCTTTCGGAACCTACCGCGTGTCCGATGAGGTTGAGGGGGTGCGCGCGGGGTTGGGTGGACGTTGGGGAACACCTAGTGCCAGAGTGAATTTCGTGGCACGAAGAAGCGTTGTTTTTTTGTACGCGTAATCCAACGAGGGCATCAACACCATGAAGTGTGTAAGGAGAGATATGTAAAGAAAGTGGCGAAGTAAGTGGAAGTGAAAGTGTGTGAAAGAGATATAGCTGCGGGTCCCCTTACAGGCATTGAAGCCCTGAGGGATACTGCGAGTATTGGGGCTGGAGCCATCTAAGCCTCTACATGTCACTCGAAATAAATTCCCCTGCGGGTGGATGGACGAAGGCAGGTCGGCGATTAGCCTACAATATTAACCGGTGGTCAAGATGGTTTAGAAGGGGATTATAAAGAAATTAGTGAAAAAAATGGAGTCTAGAAGGAATAAAGCCCCGGTAGTCTTAATCTAGTTTGAGGGGCATGGGTATGAAATAAAGAATAAATGTACTTCCCTCTACAGTAATACGCCCCCCTCCCCGTAATTTCCCCCCCCCCCCTTGAGACCTAGGATTAACTATGAACCCAGTAACAGAAGTGATCATATGAAGGCAAAATATTCATCCTTCGTTTCAAAAGGACCTAAAAATAGTCAAGCCTCAAGTTACCTTTGCATCCATTTAAGGTGTCAAATTAATCCTTAATATTCTATTTTGTGTCATACAAAATAGATATGATTCGTTAAACGGCGACTTTCCTATTATTGCTAGCCAATTTATTGCTTTAAAAATGAGGTTGAATTAGGTTATTAAAACAATTAAATTTTTTTTTTATTCATAGAACACCATGAATTCATTTAAAGTTGAGATTTGTTTAGGTCAGAACATTCTCAATGTTTCCAGAATTTTTTTGTTTTAATTACCTAACCTAACCTAACGAATGGTAGACGAGTCTGTGAACCAATTTCTGATGCGCGTTTTAACCTGCTTTCGATACGTACACCAAAGCCACAACATCTTTTAGGTGCGAGGCACAGCGAAGATATTAATTCTATAAAAATATCTAGATAAAATATACTTTAGTTAAAAAACAACAATTGGCTGTCGATAATAGGATTTTTTAAAAAAAATGTCCGTTGATAATACTAAAATACCATTAAAAGTTCATAATAAAATATTTATTTTTAAAAAAAAAATGACTCCTATTTATATTTCTCAGTTATAAAACAAATTCTATGAAGTTATCTTGAAGGACTAGTTAATGCGAGACTAGAAATTTCATTGAATGCTTTTATTTTGTTTTTATTTTGAAAGGCTATTGGCGTAGCCAGCGAGCGCTGGCAATCTATAGGGTGACAACTAGCAACTCAGCCATCGAGCCATAACCAACCACTCCAATACTCCATAGTCTATACTCTATACAAATCGTTTATAAACTCGAAACTATTTCGATTATTGTATAAGATTTTACAAAAGAACTTATAGGATCATACGTAGACCAGGAAATGGCTTCGCCACTCTTCCCGACGTGACGGGGGGGGGGGGGGAGCTTGCGCTTCGCTACTAAGATTAAAATTTAAAATCTAAAAAAAAGCAGCCATGATTAAATTTTTATAAATTTTCTGAACTTCGCCAATTATAATAATTTTAAAAAGGAACTAACGAAATTCCCCCCATTTCAAAATATCACATTGCTAAAATATAGAGTTATAGAAGATATATAAAAATAAATTTTCTGAACTTCACCATTTGTAATTGTTTGTTTTTTTAAAAAAAGTCAAAATTTCGATACTTATATTTATTTGGGAACTTCACCATTTTGTTTTTTGATATTATAAAAGAATTATTAGAAATAACTTTGATAAAAACATAAGTCATAACCAAACTAAGATGAAATTATTATCCAAATACTCAAAAAAATCCCCTTCTCAAATTATAGAATTAGTTAAGTGATGATGATGATGATGATGATGATGATGATGATGATGATGATGATGATGATTACGGACCCCAAGTAACCCATATGGAGAATAATTACCCCAACTTTGGCCTTATGTATATTACTTAATGTAGATTAATGTCGATTACTTACGTATATTAAAATAACACAAAACTAAACTAAAATTAATAAAATAAACTTTAATATATATTTTTTAATTTAACTGAATGGTTAGGTTAGTTTTCTTGTTTTTACTACACTAATATATAAAAGTTGTCTTTGATTAATTAAAAGGTGATTATAAAAGTCATTTTTATTATAAGTGTAATTAAAAGAATATTGTGAACTAATGGTATTACAAATTTGATAGAATGTATTAATAAATATTTTTTTTAGGGGATGAAAATATTACTTCAATTATTCTTTGGAAAATGACTGATGAAAATTTAAAAGCTAAAAAAAAATAATATTAGAAAAAAATTGAATAATTTTATTTAGGTGAAGCAACTTTTCAAATTTGGAAATTTAATGGGAAGCTATAAAAAAACTAGATTCTTTGCTGTTTGGCAGCAGGAGGATCTTTTGTTCCAAATTTTCGACAATAATGGAGTTTTGAGCGCTGAATACGAATATAACATTTCTTTTTTGGAGAAATGAAAGGAAGTATCTAAAAAAAAGAAATTTCAAACTGTAAATTTTGGTTTGTCCGATACATTTTAAAAAAACGAAAAGAAAATGAAACGCACTTAAACTGCCATATGATTTCCCAATATTATTGTTCACTCCCTTTATTATTTCTTTAAACATTCATTTTTATTTAGATATAAGTATCCCATAATATTTTTTTAAACAAATTTTCATTTCTATTGCGTTTTCGCCACATAAATTCACATAAGTCGGAATCGAGCATTTCACGGTGGGTACCGCCGTGTTCCAATATGTTTCACCTTTTTGGAGTAAATTCAAGGGGACTGCTCGTGGGGTGTTTAGCACTGCGGGGGGGGGGGGGGGCGACCCCCTCGATGATCCTGAGTTTCAATCAATTGGGGGCGTCTGGAGGGCACAGCCCCCAGTATATAATCATAATTGTTTATAGAATAATGTTCTAAACTAGCGCGCATTAAATTTTGATTTTTTTTAAAAGAAATGTTAATTCGTATTCAGCGCTCAGAACTGCATTACAATATTGTCGAAAATTTGGTACAAAAGATCCGCCTGCCGCCAAACAGAAAAGAGCCAAAAACTAATTAAAATGGCCATATAGAGAATACGGACGACAAACATCCCCTAATGTAGAATACGGACCCCAAACAAGGCTGAGGATAGTAATCAACATATGATTCAACTTATATTTAAGAATTAACGGGGTTAGGGGGTTGGGGGGAGGGTCATTTAGCTGGACTTTTCTCCATAAAAAGCTTCCAAACGTTTAGGAATGCTGTCTTGAATTTTTTAATAATCATAAACTGATTAAAATAATTTGGATGTTCATTTTCGCCTAGGCGCTAGGCGAAAATGAACAAACTAATTACTAAGTTTTCTTAAAAATATGGAAATTAGGCGGATATTTATTTAATGAATGCTACAAGGAAAAATTCAGAAATTTTCATACGTCTTTTAAAATCTTAGAAGGTACACAGCTCAATACTTTTTAGCATTTGTTTTCAATTTTATAACTCTTGTCCAAATTTAGGGTCTTTTTCGGAACAGGCCTTGCAGCGAGTTAGGCGTTCGAGGCTATAGCGAGGTTAAGGTTAGGCCATGGCGTTCGAGGCTCGTTGTGGGAGTACATCCTGTAGGTTAAGGTAGGTTTTGGAGCAAGAAACTGGAACAAACCTCTCGAGGAAAATTTTTTCCAATTAGTTATAGCTTCTATTGACATCTTAAGCTCTTTAAGACAACAAAACAAAACAGTAGTTGTTAATCCTTTGCTCCATGCGTGAATGAAATAAACGATTTTCTCAAAAGATAATTTTGATTTTTCTAACCAAGTGTCTTTTCGCAATCCAACACTGAAATTGCATTTACGCTAGAGCGCCAACAGCAACGCGAAGAGGCTAATGAAAGCTTCATAATATGTGTATTTTTGCAAAGTTGCTTTTCTAACCTCAGCATAAGTTTAATCTCGCGATGGCCTCCAACCCCTAATTCGTTGCAAGGCCTGTTCCGAAAAAGACCCCAAATTTGTAACACATTTTTTGTATTTTATACTGTAGCGTGACGAGATTGCAAGAAGGCGGATAAAATCTCTGCTTGACTGACTCTCTTTAGGAAGCCACGATGGCAGTGTCGACTGGGTCACGCGTGCCCTTGTCCTAGTGACTCGGGGAAGGTGTTTGCAGCACGCTGCACGCTCCTTTCATTTTGAGTAGCGTGCGACTCTATATCTCACTATATCGGTCGGTCGGTCTCCGTTTTGCTTTTTTTGTTTTGCTAATGACATTGTAACTATTCGGCTGATTCTAACGAAATTTAAAAGCCTTATGTTGTTTTACATTGTTTTTCGAATGATATAAATGACGAGGTCATCCTAAGGTTAGCCCTGGAATTATTTTGTTTTGGCAATAATAACATAACTATTCAGCCGATTCTAACAAAATTTGAAATCCTTATGTTGTTTCACAGTCTCTTTCGAATGATATAATTACCAAAGACCTGCTAAGATTATCCGGGCAATTATTTGGCAAAAACCTCATAACTATTCGTTCGATTCTAACGAAATTTGAAACCCTTATGTTGTTTTACATTTTGTTTCGAATGATATAATTCTAAAGGTCCTCCCTAGGTTAGTCCTGGGATTATTGAAAGTTTTGAAGGTCGTAAGTTCATAAATCAGAATATGTGAGACCACGCGACCTTTGGTCAGCAGATCTTGTTCATTTTCCCACCGCTCCTCTTCCTACACCCCTCTATCTAAAATACTATGGAACAAAGACGCATGTTTGATCCGAAAAGCTTAATACAATAATTATGTTGTTAAATTTGCAGCCTTTTTGCACCGTCTTACACATGCGTCTCTGTTAGCGTGAAAGCATTTCCGTCGAGCGAGGATAGCGTGGATTGGGTTCGTCCGTCGTCGGTTAGCCCCCACCCATCACTGACCGTGCTATTCCTTGGCTATCGAACGCGGACCGGAGCGGTTCAGGGTAATATGAGTGGGGAGGGGGGTCCTTATCTGTTAGTCGAGTCAGAAATGCCTACGGCCCAGGCTCTCCTCCCACCTTTATCATGTCCCAACTCCCCCCGGTTCCTTGAAAACCATTTGGTAGGAGGGACTCCCAGAAGGAGCACTTCCGAAGTTTGAAAAAGAAAGAACTCTTCAACTGACCTCTCCTGAACTCTCCTCAAACTCATGGACTCAGCCACATAGAACAGTTCCAAAGCTGGACGAAAGAACTCAAAGCTCAGCTTTCCCTCGGCACTTAGAACCGACTCCTCCCTTAGCGTGAGTTTGCGCGTGGGTTGTACTCTCCGACCAAGATAAACTTACGCTTTTTCCCTTGAATTGGTTCTGCGTGTTCCCTCGAATTCATATCTAACCATCGAAACCAGCTCTCTAAACTCTTTCAAAGTCATCTAACGCAGCTAAAACTCACTTATGTCCTCTCTTTCGCCTAAATTCATTCTAACAGTCGGACCTTCAAATTTATACATACCTTTCTATCTATTCCGGGCCCTTAGCTAAACTCCATCTAACGAGAGCATTCGGGACTAAACATCTTTTCGGATAATTTCTGGAAAGGCAAATATTCTTTCCAAATCAATCGGAGACGAGTACCTCTCTTCAAGCGCCACCTATCTGCTTAGCCCTACCCTACTTTTGGGGTAATAAACTTAACAATGTGTAATTAAGAAATGATTGCTGCTTTGTTGGTAGCAACACCCAATAATTTGCTTCCCGGCAAAGCAAGAAAAACTCGACCTTGATGATGAATGTGAATTGCAATACATTCTTGGTTTTGATAATGGTAAAATGATCTGTTTGTTTTATGATATTGCGATTTCAACACTAAAGAAATACAGGGTGATCTCAAATTCTCTCCACAAGAAAATTTAATACGTCGTCCTTGTATTTAAACACAAAGATTGATCGTTTTCAGTTAATTGGCAAAGGCATGGGGTAGTGTTTCATTATCAATAGATGCCAAGTCATTTTTTATGTCTTTAAATCTTCAATGCTGGGAGAGGGGGGTTTTACACCATCCGATAAGAAACACCCCATAAAAGATAATCAAGAGAAGTCTGGTGAACATGGTTGCCATAAGGATTTCGAAATGATTCGTTCTCCTTAAACAACTCTCAAACAAATGTTTGGTTCGCAATATATGTACACCATTACGCCATCTTGTGGAAAATATTCATGATTTCGTTCGTCATCATTTAATTCACCAACAAATGCAGATAAGATCTGGTCACAAGATTGTTCAGCATAAATGGTTTCTTTAAAGAAAATTGAACCAATTAATTTGGGGGGAAAGAACAACCCGGACAACAATATTCGTCGAATGTAATGGTGTTTCTTGACTTTCATTGGGTTATCCGAACGCCAAATTCGCATGTTTTGAGAGTTGATAGAACCATTAAGATAAAACCATACTTCCTCGGAATGGAATGCTAAAGCTAAAGCGTCCGTCACACTTTGTCGGATAAAATTTTAAGAATATTCATAATATTTTAAGGCGCTTTCCATAATCAGAAACTCGAAATTCGTGTTGAGTCGTAATTTTATATGGATAGTGTTTTAGTTCGTTCCTTCCAGCTGTATAAGTGGTTCTGGACCACAATTCACACTGCTGTGCTAATTATACAATTGACTTTCTTGGACACAATTTTTGGTTGTCCAATTTTTGTAGCATCTGCCACGGATACGATTTCACGGAATTTATTAATCAAATAGCTTAATGTGCCACCATTTGGCGCTTTTCTGGCGGTAAAGCCATTTTCTAATTCTTCTTTAACAGATTCAGTGTATCATTTTTGCAGAAAACAAATTCCACTAAAAAAAGCTTTCAACAACAGCAAAATCAGATGCACAACTAATCGGTAAATAAGCCGAGTATTTAAGGCTGTACTCTTAACAATCGACATTACTTGCACATTCATACATAGGCAGGAATCAGGAATTATTACGATTGGTAATCTTCACTTCTACTAACTTGTTTTCACTCCGGACAGTTATTTCACTTTTCAACAAGTAAGTTTTCTTACCACGGAGAGACTTTGGGATCACCCTGTATAATACGCATCAGCAATAAGTTATTCATTAAACAATAAATAATAAGAAGAGACTCGAAGGATAGCACTGCAAAAATGGAAAGATGGAAACCGAAAGCAAACAAAGCCAATTATTCAATCATGTTACATCGAGGAAATACCAATATTGAAGCAAGCTATAAAGTAGCGTATTTACTTGGAAAAACGCAAGTCATCCGGTGATGCAGAACTTATGGGGGAATGTAGAATTTAAGTTGTAGAATGTTTAGACCCTAATAAGGTTAGCTAATATATAGTTATCTCTTCCAAGAAGAACCAAATGCAGATCGACAGCACGAATTAGCACTCAACGTAAATAACTATAAAATAATCCTAAAGGAAACTTTAATATTTTGCAATAGCTTTGGATGAGTCAACTAATTCTACTGACTCCGTATCGGTTTTGTGTTTTTTGCGTCATAACTGAGAATTTCAATTTATATGAAAAATTACTCACTTTGGGAACTTTTATGAGGAAGGCGAAGAACCGATATATTTTTTAACGTTAATATACAGCCTGGCCCAAATTAGGGAGGGAGGGGGTATAAAAAAATAGAGAATACGAATGAAACTCGTTCACATAATAATTGAAAAAAATATAATAAACAGTCGAATATATCCCATCTATAATTAATATTTTATATGTTTTCCTTTTGCTTTTATAAGCGATTTAATGGTTTTTACATATTGTACATAAGTGGTTCGGGCAACCTTCTGTCATTCAATGTGTGATACTGACGTTCATCCCCATCTTTTTAGTGATTATCTTATTGTTAACTTACAAGTGGTAATTTGTTGTTAAAAATGTCTCCGAAGAAACAGATTCCTGAAGCTCAAAGAGCTCAAATCATTGCATTGTCCAAAGAGGGATTATCCAAAGTCAAAATTGCAAGAAAATTGAAATGCTCGAGAAATGATGTCCAAACAAGCATTAAAAGGTACAAAGAGACCAAGTCTTTCAAAAATCGTGATGGTCAAGGTCACAAAAGGTGTGCAACTCCGAGGGAAAAGAGATTGCTGAAAAGGACTTCTCTGGTTGATAGGAAAAATAAAACCTCTTCTGATGTAGCTGCTGAGTTTCGGGCAGCAACGAACAAAGAGATATTAAGACGCGCAGTGAGAAGAAGGTTATTAGAAGCTGGGCTCAAAGGATTCGAGGCTAGAAAGAAACCGAGAGTGTCGCAGGTGAACAAGAAGAAGCGATTGTCTTAAGAAAAAGAACATACAGATTGGACTCATGATAATTGGGCTAAAGTTGTTTGGTCTGATGAAAGCAACTTTGAGGTAGCTTCTCCACATTAGTTTCCATCAATTTATTACGCTTGTACACATTTTTATTGGATGCCAAAAATGATCAGTAAAATTTATATTTCTCCTCAGAACTTTGGAACCCCTGAAGCTGTTTATGTCCGTCGAAGAGTTCTGGAAGCTTATGATCCGAGATGTGTTTTCCCAACAGTCAAATCTGGACTGCATGTCGTCTTCAGGTCCAAGATTGTTGTTCACTTGAGGGCAGAATGAATTTTAACACTCACAACAACATGTTAGACCAGGTTTATCAACCTTCCTTAGGTAAAATTTCCGATGATGGCACACCAGATGGTGTAATCTTCCAACAAGACAATGCTCCATGCCACACATCTAAGAGTCTCAAAGGGTTGGTTTGAAAAGAAAGGGGTGACGTTGATGGAATGACCCCCGCAATCTCCAGACCTTAACCCCATTGAACATTTGTGGCCACACTTGGGCACAAGAGTGAGGGTGCACAAATATTCCTCGAAAAGTGAATTAAGAGCCAAAATTCATGAAAAGTGGCAGAAGATTGAGCCAACCATCTGGTGCCAAAGTCGCAAGTATGCAAAACACATCAAATATAAATTATTGATAGACTATACGCAAAAATGTTTACTTGTATTATGTCAAGTATGAAATAAATGAGTTTCAATCATCTTCTTCACTCTTTCATACCTGCCCCATAATTTTGGCCAAGGTTATATGTCCATACGGTGCACTTTCCATGAAAGGAAAGCACAAAGGATTTAATGTACATCTTAAGAAAATACCTTAATGAAATACCTTTATTTCTTTTCATTGAATTTTGCATCAGAAAAATCTCTGTGGCAAACCTACCATTTTAAATGTGACTTTGGGAAGTTATATATTGTGGACTATATTCAAGAAAACGCAATGATTCATTAACACTTTCGAAATATGTTCATTATTGATAAGGAAGTAATTAAAGTTAATTTGCCTTATCATTCGAAATTGCGCTGGCTATCGCAAGAAAAAGTATTAGTAGAAATTTTGATTTTTAGGAGTACAAATAATTTAATTTATTCTGGAAAGAAATTAACATTGTGAATCGTCAGATAAAAAAAAAATCTATAAATTGTTGCGTTTTTGTGTAATATATTGTTAAATCAAAATGAGGCGAACTGAGATGCACAGCCGAGGAATCGTTATTTAGTGTTGGTTTAAGTGATTTTATATAAGACGATTCCGCTGCCCTCACTGATCATGAATTGATTGCTATATAACATTTTAAAATTATTTATAGACTGGCAATTGGCATTTTAGTATATGATCTCTTATGGGAGATTATACTTTTTATTAGATAAAATATAGTCAGTTCTATAACTTACTCCCATATGGGAGGAGCTGCGGTCACTCAAACATTTTATATAGCAATAAATTTTCGATCATTCAGGATAGCGGAATCGTTCTATATAAAATCACTTAAACTATTTCACCAGGACAACACAGTGCTGATCTTTCTGTATCTATCCCTCCAAAAGGAAATAAACCACCCTCAGAAGAAAGCAACAATTCAGAAGCTGAAAAGATCAGTAAAGATGCAAACTGCAGCGTCAGAGATATGGCTGTGGAGAGGAATCCAAAATATCCAAACCAAAGAGACCTCAATGACCTTGTCTGAGATCTTGGCCTATCAAAGTCAAATGCTGAGCTTATAATTTCCATGCTCAAAGAGTGGGATTTGCGGGTTGAAAATGTGCAGGTGACGAGCCAAAGGAAACGCCATAAATATTTCTCAAAATTCTTTACTTATTAAGCTTGGCTATGTCAATGCAATGAAGTATCTGGTCTGTTTGATGGAATTGGACTTACATGTAATCCAGATGAGTGGAGACTCTTCATTGACAACTCCTCAAGAAACATTAAAGTTCTACTTCTCCATAATTGGACTAAGCATCCATCCCTTCACTTTGCTCATTCAGTATATCTCAAGGAGGACTACAACAGTGTCAAGCTCCCGCTACAAGCTTTGAATTATAAGGAGCATGACTGGGAAGTGATTGGAGACTTCAAAGTGGCACCATTTTGGATGGGTCTTCAGGGAGGTTTTACCAAGTTTCTAAGTCATCTCTGTCGTTGAGACAGTTTGAATACCGCATCAGATTACCCCAAGAAGCACTGGTCACAAAGGACTGAGTTCTCTGTTGTAGGGCATAATGTCAATCATAAGCGATTGATAGACCGACCAAATGTGTTGTTCCCTCCAGTATTAAAACTGTGTCTCATGAAGCAGTTTGTTAGAGCTCATAACAGAGTCTGCAGCCTTCAAGTAACTTCCAAAATTAATTTCTCAAATTCTCTGAAGTTAAGGTAAAAGTTGGTGTCTTTGCTGGACCACAAATCAGAAAAATCATAGTGTTGAGAATTTCCTGAAAATCTTACTAAAAAGGAAAAAAAACCGTGGAAGAGGTTTGTTGCGGTGTGTTAGGGTTTTGTGGGCAACCGCAAGGCTGAAAATAACATGGAACTGGTTGAGAACTTAGTGAATAGCTATGGCCAAATGCGCTGTAGGATGTCCGTGAAGGTGCACATCCTTGGTGTCCATCTTGATAAGTTCAAGGAGAAGATGGGACCATACTCAGAGAAGCAAGGGGAGCGCTTACAACAAGATATACTCAACTTTGCACATAGATACCAAGCAGTATACAATTTAACCATGTTGGGAGACTACATTTGATGGCTTGTACGGGAAAGTGATTTACATTACAAACGGAAATCGAGGAAAACTGTTCATTTCTAACTTTTTATTACTTGTTTTTATATATTTTCTTGTGGAAGTTTCAATAAAATTGTATAAATTTAACTGTTTTTGTTTTTTTTTGTCGTGCAATGGATGAAAAAACAAAATTTGAATATTTGTAGTAAATATTTGATCATAAAAGTCGCAAAGGCAAAGTTTAAAACAAACCAGGCAATGGCTTCGCCATTCTCCCCTACAGGGGGAGCTTGCGCTTCGCTACTAAGATTAAAATTTAAAATCTAAAAAAAAGCAGCCATGGTTAAATTTTAATAAATTTTCTGAACTTCGCCAGAAAATTATAGAGTTAGGGATGATGATGATGATGATGATGATAATGCCTATTTTCTATTGTTTTGCAATATAAGGAGTATGAAAATAACACTAGCCACGAACAAGATTTGTGTTACATAGTGAATTATCAATATTTCTATTCTTCATATTTATAAATTAATATTCCATATTTTTTCATATTAATTATTGGCACAATTTTATTCTTGAACTTATCTAGTAAATTGTAAATTTCATATCAACTCAACATCATTCTGTCCTACTCTTCTATAAATTATTTAGTTTTTGGATCGTCAATCTTTCTTTAACATTAAATCGATATTGCTTCTTACTCGGTCGAAACTTTCTGATAAATGCTATTCCTCAGCTATCAAAGATAATTAATTATGATAATGTCAGTTACAGACTCATTAATCAAAGAATACGAGAGGTTCAATGATTTTGTAGAGCTTGGTATAACGCATAAATTAGCTTTTAAATGTTCATCACTTAGTTGATAGTTTCACTGAATCAGAAGACATCCAGATAGAGTTAATAAAAGTGTTTGAAGATAATATTTTGTTAGTCTCAGTTCGATGGTAAGATAAATCTCATTGAAATATAGAAAAATGCAGTAGAATACCTATAGGGTCTGAGTAAGCTCTTCCCTCTCTGTAGTTTTGTAGGCTGGGTTAAGTGATCGTTGCTTCCTTTAAAGGTAAAGGGATTCAACTTCTTTATTAGGCGGGAGCGTAGACGTGTATACAAGGGGCGAACAGGAAATATAACTTTTCTTCTTGAATAATAATAACTTTTCTGACTATCTTTTACTTTGGACTTTGGATATAAGAAGTAGTGAAAAGAAAAATACATACACACACATATGATAGCCACTGCCCTCATGTATGCATATATGTATGTAATAGTGGTAGATAAATAGGTAGGGATAGATTTCCCTGATTAAAGAATAGAGATAGGGGGGGGGGGAGAACATTCCCTGGTGATAGGGAATCACAGGCATTTTTGTTAGAGGTTGTTGTTATACGTCTCTTTATTTACTCTAATATTGTTGTTGTTCTTCGTACTGTTTTTTCTGCTTTTCTTGGCTCTTTTGATGTTGTATGGCTATTGCATAGCTTTTTAGTTTGTTTGGTTGTTCGTTTTTTGTTTGTTTTTTGTTGTCATTCGTCATTTAACTTGTAGTATGTAGTGGTTGATAGTAATTAGTAATGTAGCATTCAAGCCTTTGTAAGCTGATACTGTGGTTTCAGTGTTTCTCTTGGTGTAGCTAAAGAGTCATTAGTGTTCTTCTTCTGTTCAGACTAGTGTGTAGCGTTGTGTGAAGTGAATTTGTTTTAATTTGTAGATTGCGTCTTCTTGTCTTTCCGTCTGTGCCTTACTGCTGACAAAGTCCAGTTTTCTCCTGATGATGTCTTGTATCGGGATGTCAATGTGTCTTTGTCTAGACTCGTCCGTCAGTAGTCTCGGGATTTTCTCCCAGATTTTTTTGGGCCCTTCCTTGCAGCTCCATGTTGATCGGAGTCAACTGGATGCCTTGGTGAAGGTCCCTCTGCCTCTTCCGTTCTCTCCTTCTGATGTTCGTTATCAAAGGTACAGCCTTATTCTGTACTCTTTGAAGGAGTCGCATTTGGTTCTTGGAACCAACATTGATAGGTACAGGTGGATACAGTAGTTTCGACCTTACGAGCGCGTTGTAGATTTTCTTTTTGTTAGCTGTGCTCAGGTTCCTGAACCTGAACAGCTTAGAAAGCTCTACCCGCGCTCACGCTGCTGCCCGAGCAACGTGGCCACCGTATCCCCTATAACTTATCTTTAGTCCAAGTACCACCCCGTCGTTGCTGTAAGGGATCCGGGCGTTTTCGGTCTCGATATGCGCCCGTCTCTTACGGAAGAATGGAATAACCTTGAACTTTTTGGGAGTTCGTGGCAATCTTCCATCTTTTTTCGAACCTGTTTATATGGTCGATTTCCCTGGCGGTAATTTCCGCCATGAGATCGGGATTTTTGAATGGGGCAGTCACAATCTGAGAGATGTCGTCCGCGAACTGAACATACAAGGTGTCCTCCCTGACCGGATCTGGTAGGTCGAGGGTATATATGTCGTAGAGAAGGGGGCTTAGGCACCCACATTGCGGTACACCTGCAGTCAGTTCAAAGTCCGGTCCAGTATGGTTGTAAATTTGCAAGTAAGCTCTTCTGTCTGTCACGTAGTCGCAAGTATTTTTTTCCAGTCTAGGGTTTAGTCCGAGTCTCAGTATTTTGAACTGCAGACCAGTTCTCCATACTTTGTCAAACGCCTTCTTCACGTCTCTGAGCACCAGGTCAGCGTACCTTTTTTGGCTAGCAATCTTCGCCAGTTTTTCGGTGATGACTGCTAGAGCCGTATCGGTCCCTCTCCCTCTCCTAAATCCATGATGTTGTTGATTATGGAGGTTGTTTTCCTTCCTAAAATTTTAGATGCGGCTACGAAGGATCTTTTCGAAGACTTTGCCAGCCACTTCGAGGAGGGAGATGGGTCTGAAGTTTGCTGGTCTGTCGGGCGGTTTCCCGGCTTTTGGAATGAAGATCATTTTGGCGATCTTCCATTCGTCCGGGAAGTAGCCGATGTTCAGACACGCATTCATTAGATTGACCAGCCCCTCTAAGATGTTACGGGGGGCGTTCAGCCAGTTGAGTCTGGTCAATTCTGTTTTTCCTGGTGCTCTCTGTTTGAAGGAACGTAGTGTCGTCATGAGTTCTTTTGTTGTTACTCTTCTTCCGTAACCAGTCATTTCTCTGTCAGCTGTCGTGTTGTTAAAGGGGTATGTCCTGTGGATCATGGGTCTAAGTTCGTCATGTATTTCTTCTTCGAAGTCCAGGTCGAAGAGTTCGTTTTCTTCTGGAGTGATGGAGAACACATCCTTCCAGTAGCTTCTGAACTCCTCTTCCGTCTCTGTCAAGTCCATTTTTGTCCCATCATCTTTACTGAGGAGAATGTTTTTTCTGGCGGCTTACCCTTCAGTCTGGCAGGGAGTTCCAGAATGTTCAAGGGGTCCGTCTCTTCGTCAAGTTTGTCGACTAGGTCATTCCAGAGCGCTTGTTGTTGTTCTGTGATGAGAGTCTTCATTTCAGTCCTGAGTGCTCGTAGGCGTCTGTTTTTAATTCTGTCAGTGCTAGTAAGTCTAATTTCTTCGAAAAGTCTTTTATATTCGTCAGATAGGTCATAGAGATTTTGTGTCCATCTTGGTGCTGGTAGCGTTTTGTATGAGGTTTTTGGAACCGTTGCACGGTCCGCCTCCACTATTGCCTTCGTCAACCTTTCCAGTTCCTGGTCGATTTTCTCCAAGGTGGCTTCTTCCAGGGGCTGCGCTCTGAATTCACCAAGAAGAGTACGGTACTCTTCCCAGTTTGCTCGAGAGTAGCATTTTCGCTCCCTGACGGGAATTTCAATTGGGCTCGATGAAATTTTAATAAGTGTTGCGATGTGGTCGCTGGGGATTTAAGGTCCGGGCTGAATGTAATAGTTGTAGGGAAATTGAGGGCTGGTTAGGGCGATATCTGGTTTGGTTGCGAAGGAGTCGGTGACATAGGTGGGGAAGTCGGGCCCGATGCAGGCAACGATACCTCTGTCAATAAGGTTCTTCAAGTTCTTTCCCTTCTTGTTTAGGTTTCCGGTATAACCAGATTCCTGGCATCTGGCGTTGAGGCCCCCCCCCCCAAACAGGACTGTTCTCCCATGTGCATACAGATGGAGAAAGTTGTGCATGGGGATATAGTCTCGTCTTGGGGGTTGGTACCCTGTTGATACCACAAGTGGACCCAGGGTGGTTTGGACCTCGATGGCCAAATAGGACTCGTCCAAAGAAGGGAGTAGTTTGAAGAGGATGCCTTTTTTGACTACGATGGCGGCGCCATCAAAACGTCCCTGGCTATGTTTTTTTGTCGTCACGGAGTAATTAAATATTTTAATCGTCTGTTGCGTAGTATCTATACCGTGTTCTGATATCAGAACGATATCAGGGTCACAATTCCTGATGATGTTACCGTAAGTCGCTTGCTTGTTGGTCCATCCGTCAGAGTTCATTTGAAGAATTGTCAAGTCCTTCTTTAGTCTGTCCATGTTGTTAGTCAGTCTAAAGCGTTCTTAAGTGTTTGTTTTTGGGGGGTAGGAGGGACTAGCAGGGTGAGATCGGCACCTGCCGGATCTCTTCTTTTTTAATTCAGCGTTTGAGATTGTTATAAATGTGTCCAGATCCAGTCGCACCATTCCGAGGGTGAGGGCCTCTTCGACGACCTTCCCAGTAATATCCTCGGAGTATTCCCACTTGTATCTCCCGCTGGTAATACCATCACTTACGTCTTTGTAAGTCTTGTGAAGGGGGAATGGGACGTCATTTGTAGCAAAGATTTTGAGGTTCATCTTCTTCCCAAGGTAGGCATGCTTGCCTTCCTTTGATGTAGATGTGGATCTGCCCCTCTGGCGGAGGGGTGATTTCTTGGATCGGCTACACTGTCTTTGCTTAGGTTTTGCGTCTTTAGGTGAGTCCACTTCGGGAGTAGTAGTGGCGGGAGCGCTTGAGGGGGCGTTCTTTTAAGGAACTACTTGGGTTGGGTTGGGGGTAGCGGGAAGATATTTTGGTTTTTGGGCGGCCGTACTAGTTGGTGGAGGTTGCATCTGGATGCGGAGGACTTCCTCCGAGCGTGGGTTTTCAGGGAACCACATCTCATCCATTCCATTGTTATTTAGCATCTGATTGAGCTCCTGCTTGAACGTCCCGGGTTTTGTGAGATTGGCGATGTGCGCATAGTAGATGCAGCACATGATCTTAGTAGATTGCTCGCTTTCTACCTTAAGGTAGGTCCGCTGCGATGCTGCCTCTCCTACTGCGGCCTTCGCCCCTTTAGCATAGGTTCGGTTTGCCCGAGCCTCTTCCTTATTTTTCTTCGCCATTTGCTGCTTCCTGATGGCATTCTTCTTAGCCGGGCATGATATTGCCATGGCGGCGTGATCACCGTTGCAGTTAATGCAACGCTTAACTGAGCTTTTGCAGTCACGCCAGATGTGACCGGTCGCGCTGCAGATGGAACAGATGGATTCGGTTTTTGTGCAGGCCTTGGTGGTGTGCTCGTTAAGCTTGTAGCACTTAAAGCACGTTTGGACCTTCGTGAACTCCTCTCTTTCAACTTGCTCAGGGCAGACCCTGACGTGGAACAGGAGGAAACCCACCTCTTTTGCCTTTTGGGCCATACTTGTCTCGGAAAACACGACCTAAATACGTGCGTGTAGTCCTTGAATTTGATCACGTGTGAGACCTTGGCCCAGGAGTGATTGTTCTCAATTTCATCAGATATCTCCGCACTAGGGTGGTTACCCACCCAGGAGTCGAGCCGACGGCAGATGACACTGCGGTGAGCTTGTATTTGGGGGGAAGGGGTATTTTGGGGGTTAAATTAATCGATCCAAATACTTTGGCTCCCTTAGCTGAGGCCAGGAGCTCGGCGTCCGTCTCCTTTTGGCAAATGGCTGTATACCTGAATGGGGGTATCTATCAGTCTAACGAGGGGCACATCCAGCTCCCCGTAGACAATGGAGAAGACATCTCCCCGTTCAGGTTTAGTCCATTGGGGAGAGTCCTCAGGCTAATCCTGAGAACGTCGTCAGTCATTTTTTAGTCCTCGTCATCACGTCCGTTTTAGTTTAAGGTGGGAGAGGATACAGAAAAAGGGATAGAAAGTTCGAAATTCAGTTCAGCACTTTACCTTTTGAAGGGCAGATTCGGGATCCGGAACTTGCTGTAGTCCGGGTAAATATCGTGGCACTGACACCGAGTGTGGTCTTGTTAGTGTACCACATTCACTTTTATCGTTTAAGGAGTTAAGTGCAAAACATGGGAAATTCACTTTTTGGATAAAAATCTAAGGAGGCGTCAGGCGAAATATGCCTCGACGGTTTCCTCCTTTACTGAATGTTACGTACCGAGAGAAACGTATTTCACGTACAGAATTCTTAGCAGTCAATCTTTTACAATCAATCAATCAATTTGTGTATAGAAAGAACAGATAGGGACTGCTGTAACACGGCAGTCAGGTAGTCAGAGAGGAGCGTTGCGGAAAATAATTAAGAAAGGGACAGCGAGAGTAGATAAGTCGGTGGCTATACACCGAAGCGAGGTGTTGTTGTGAGGTTGTAGGTTATGTGGTAATTGACTGGGCGAGGGTTGGGGGCAAGTCAGGGGGGGGGAGGCTGACAGTCCATCCGGAAACGCGTTATTCACGATGCCTTATTGGTTTATGCGAAGAATGGTACGGGCGGCAGGTGTTCGTGGGCCGCGGGATATCGCGGCGCCATCGCGTACCTTCTTACGTGTAGCGAGGTGTAAAGTGGGTCTGTGGTGAGTTTTCCGAGTTGTTTTGTGAGTCTGGTGTGAGCGTAAGTGTTGAGAGGAGTTAGTTTGTTGTTGTTGTGTAGTGCGTCCATTCTCGAGTACAGCGGCGAACGGCAAGCGCGCTTCAGAGCAGAGTTCTGAATGCGCTGAGCCTTTCGCTTCCAGGTGTCGCTCGAAGCTATGAGTGACAGTGGGGCGTACGTGAGAATGGAACGCACGATTGCTTTGTATAAGTGTAGTTTTAGTTTTTTACTCGCTGGGTAGAACTTACCCAGCGATGCGTTTGTACGTGAGGCTCTTGCTTGTATTATGTTCTGGTGTGAGTTGAACCTGAGGGATTTGTCGAATGTTACCCCCAGGATTTTGGTGCACTGTGTGTATGCGAGCCTTGTTGGGTTTTGGTGGATCATGTCTGGTGTGTGTGAGTAGATTTGTAGGTTGTGCATGAAGTGATCTCTAGCGCCGTAGAGTGTCATCTGTGTCTTCTGAGGATTCGTGGCAATCAGCCATTTGTCCTCGTAGTCTGTCTTCTCGTCAAGTATTCTTTGTGCGTGGAGCGCGATTTCTTCGGGGGCCCGGCCGCTGACGAGAATGGTCTCGTCGTCGGCGTAGGCCACTATGTATGTGTGAACGCAGTTTTCTGGTGGGCGTGGGGTGTCATTTGTGAACAAAATGTAAAGTGTGGGTGCCAGAACGCTTCCTTGGGGAACGCCTGAGCGTGGTGTAAAGGGTCTTGAAAGGGTGTTGTTGTATCTGATGTGGCAGCGCCGTCCAGTGAGGTAGTGTGAGAGGAGCCTTCTGGTGCAGAGAGGTAACTCCGTGTTGTTGGCGAGTTTCCAACGGAGTCCCTCGTGCCACACCTTGTCAAAGGCTTTCTCCACGTCCTTACTGACGGAGAGAGTCTTTTGGTGTATCTGTCGTTTCTTCTGTATTCTGTCGTGTACGATGGTCACGGCCGCCTGAGTGGACCTGCCTCTCCTGAACCCGTATTGATGGGGGGAGAACCAGTCCCTCTCTTCCAGGAACTCCCGTAGGCGGCAGTTCACCATTCGTTCGAGTATTTTGCCTAGGTGCTCTAATAGAGCAATAGGCCTGTAATTGTTTGGGTGTTTTGGGTCTTTGTGTTGTTTATGAAGGAGTATATTGTGAGAGACTTTGAATATTTTAGGGAAGTGGCCTGAGGCTAGAGAGGCATTGAATAGATGTGTGAGTGTGGGGTATATGTCTGCGGGGAGGTTATGTATCAGTGTGGCTGGTAGGCCAGAGGGGCCGGGGGCGCGTTTTGGTGTCGATTTTATGTAGTGTTTTGTTTCCTCGACGGTGATTGGAGTGGTAAGTGTGGACGTATAGTCGAGCACCTCCATACGTATCAGGGGGGCAGGCCTCAGCTCGTGAGCATGAGTCCGGCACCATTCCTGAATGTCTTGGAAGTGCTCCTGCGCATGTGGTTTTGGTGGGTTGTGGGTGTGTACTGTGTCCCAGTGGGACCTGAATACGTCGAGGATGTCATTGGTGTCTGTGAGTGTGTGGTTGTTTATTTTCAGTGTTATTGGTTTGGATGGTTCCGTACCCAGCATCCTTTTCACGTGCCGCCAGAAGAAAGAAGGGTCCATGCAACAAGTGTCGTCCGCGATGCGGACGACCTCACGCCACTGCCGGTTCCTATCTAGCTGCACGCATTGAAGGATGCGGGCACGTAGTTGGTTGATGTTCTGTTGTCGTGGGCCTCTGGTGTAGTGGTTGTTGTACTGTGTGATAAGTCTCTGTGTATGTATTGAAAATGTGAAGTGTTTTAAGCAGGTGTAGTTTTTGCGTGGTGAGTGTAGATTACGTGCGGTGGTGATGGTGTCTAAGAGTGAGCACCAGTGGTGGTCTATTTGTCCTGGATTGGTGTTCTCCAGGTGGAGGTTATGTGGTGTTTTTGTGGATATGTGGCTCCTGAATTCAGCCCATTTTGTGTTTTTGTAATCGTATATAGGTGATGTGGGGATGAGTATGGGGGATGTGGATATGAGAAGGCATATTGGTATGTGGTCTGATAGTACGTGGGGACCGGGTGCAATGTGAGTGTAGAATCGTGTGGCGTGGTCGTTACGGAAGACCACATCCGGGGATGTGGTGCCCCTGCGCGGGCCGAAGAACGTGGGGAAGGCAGGGCCGATATGTTCGCAGCGGTAACGCCGCAAGGCACCGGCCAAGTAACTACCCGCATCGTTCGTATTGTTAGAGAGGAGTGTCGGGTGAAAAGCGTTGAGGTCCCCCGCAAAGAAGATAGGTAGGTTGTAGTTTGAAAAGGCCCGGAGTGGGACTTCTAAGTTTAGCTGTATTCGTGGTGGTCTGTAATGTGTGGCCACTATTATGGGGCCAGAGCTTCTGTCAATTTTTCAGGCTAGAAAGGAGGTGTCGCGTGTGTTGACGAGGGAGTGGTGTATGTTGCGCTTTACTAGGATCGCAGATCCTAGGTGCCGCGCCTGTGGGGATAAGTATGTGTGATAGCCTGCAATGCGGAGTCTGTTGTTGGGAGGGTGTAAGCTGGTGGAGTTCAAGAGTATGATGTCGGGTCTTTGTGTGTTGAGTACCCAGTTGGCGACCGTATGGCGAATACCGTGCCAACTGCGTACGTTTAGTTGTATTACACTAATACAACCTATTGTCGTGGTCTTAGTGCGCGGGAGGCTGATTTGCCAGGAATCGTCCCCTTCTCCTTGGTTATTGCCCAGGAGGCGTGAGGGGCGAGTACCTTGACTCGTGTCGATGTGTGTTTGTGAGGCACGGTCGTGTTATTGGGTGGGGGAGCCGTAGTGGGTGGAGGAGTGTGTTCTGTAGAGGTGGTGGCTTTGGGTGGGGTGGTGTCTTGGTGGGGGGAGTTCGTGACGGAGGTGAGCGGTGTAGAGCTGGAGGATGAAGGGCTGGAAGTGTTTGGGGAGGTACAGATTATGAGAGGAGGTAGGGACGGCGGAGGTGTGGTTGAGGGAGAAGGAGAAGGAGTAGGAGGAGAAGGAGTTGAAGGAAGGGGGGTTGAAGGGGAAGGAGTCTTAGGTGAAGGGGCGGAAGGCGGAGGAGGAGGGGAGTGAGAAGGAGTAGAGTGAGAAGGGGTGTGTTGAGAAGGAGTGGAGAAGGAAGAAGTAGGAAGCGAGGAAGGAGTGGAGACGATAGGAGAGGAGGGGGGGTTGTTTGTCTCGTGCCTGTCTACGCGGATGGGGCTTGGGGGTGGGTTTTTTGGGGTTGGTACGGGGTGTAGTGGACTGCGAGGGGGTTGGAGTGACAGTGGGGGCTGTGGGAGAGGAGGCGGAGATAGGTGCGAGGGGGGTGGTGGCAGTGGGAGGTAGGCGGGGTTTTGATAGAGGGGTGGAAGAAGTGCGAGGAGGATAGGTTGTTTGAATGGGGGCTGGAGCAGTGGCTAAGGAAGGTGCAGGGACAGGACAGGCGGCGGGGAGAGCGTGGTGAGAGTGGGGGGTGGTGGTTCCCTGCGGGCAGGGGTGTGTACCCGTCGGGGTGGGGAGGAGTGCAGGTCTAGTTGTGTGTGCGTCTATTAGAGCGAACACCTTCTCGGGGAAGGTGATTTGCTCTATGCCGTTGGAGGCGAATAGCGTGTTCAGGATCTTCGCGTATAGTCGAGGGTCACCCCTCGACATGTCCTTTGCCACCGCTGAGAGCAAGGTGGCCAGGTGTAGTTTGTTTTTTGTGTTGTCGCTGGGGTGGGGTGGGGGTGTAGATTGGGGTGGGGTGGGGTTGGGCGTGTAGAGTGGTGTGGGGGTGGGGCTGGTAGTGTGGTGTGTGGGTGTTGGTAGTAGTGGGGGTCTCTGAGTGTTATGAGCTGAGGTGGGGGGGAAGGGATGTGTGGGTGGGGTGTGGTTGCTGCAGGGGAGGGTGGGTGCGTCAGGGGTAGAGCAGGGGGAGCCGGCAGCGTAGCGCTGGCAGCAGCGGCGAATGACATGGTGAGGGGAGGGGGGGGCGGGGGCGGGGTGTGTGGTTGTGTGTGTGTTTGGTTGTGGGTGCCGGATGGCCTCCACGGCGTCGGGGCGTGCCTTACCTAGGTAAGGGCACCTGGGGTTGACGGCGACGTGGTCGCCGCCACAATTTGCACAGCGGGCTGTGGTGGAGGTGCAGGTCGTGTAGTGGTGCCCCACTACACTGCACTTGGAGCAGATTAGGTCTGCAGTGCATGTGTTGGTGCTGTGACCGGTCTTATAGCACCGGTGGCATTGTGTGGGTCTTATGTTGTGCTGTTCTTCAATGTGTTGAGGGTTTGTGAGGGTGCCGCAGACCTTGATGCCTTGGTCTAGCAGCATGTTTTTGGTGTTATCACTGGACAGTGTAATTACTGCCCAGTTCTTTGAACTGTTGAAGTAGAGGTCCTTGATGACCTCCTCCCCGTACTCCTGACGGAGGTGCGAGCGAAGGTCCTCATTTGTAAAGGCCAACCACAAAGGGTTGGTCCTTGTAACTCGTATCTGGTATCGTTTTATGATACCGTCAGCGAGTCTAGTCTGTAGCTTGTGTGTGTTGAGTGTAGTGGTGGTATTTTTGTGGAACGTTAGCGCGTCCTCCTGTGAGCGGAAGACGAGCTTGTGGCCTGTGCGTAGTTTTATTATGTTGGTTATTGGTGTGTCGTGGGCGGAGGCTAGGTTAAGCAGTGTGTGGTGGTCGATTGTGTCGGGTGGTGGTTCTGTAGTGTTTGTTAGGATAAGGTGAGAAGTGTTTGCCATTTTATTCTTTAAACTTTTTTCTTTGATTGGGAAGGCCCCCGCCCCGCCGATTAGGACCCCATGAACATGACTTGGATGTGGTGAAGGGTGATGGATGATTTTATGGACCTGGTTGGGCTCCTCAGAGGGTGTAAAAACATGGCGGACTTAATGATGACTGAAGCCAGAATGACTGACTCCAGTCGGGGTGCCGCCCCCTCAATTGGGTTTTGGTTATTTAACAGTTACGTCCGACATCTCATAGAGACGGAAGAGTCTCCCTCTGTGGTCCTGGACGGTGGCCGCAGGGTAGGTTGTTATGCCTCCCCACGTTTGTAACTGAATCCCAAACCAGGTTGCTTCTTCCTCTGGGTTCCGCAGCGTGGTAAGCCTCAGACCTCCTTTCCCCAGAGTTTTCAATTATGCCTTTTCTAAGTAGAACGGCATAGTTGCAACGAAGCTATATGTGTAGAGTCACGTTCACGGAGCCAGACATCACGGCGGAGCAGGGATGGGGGGGGGGGTTAGCACGTCATATCAGACTGACGTGCCTAGGAAATAAAGGTATTTTTATTCGGGATTTAGGGGACAGGGGGTGACTTAAGGTCCTATTTAGGTCCGGGGGGGTATCTTGTAGTTGATGAAATCTCGTCCTCGAGAAAAATTCGTTGGTGAGTGGGAGTGTCCTGGAGGTGACTTTCCCTCAACGTTTCCTCCTTTGCTGGCTAAGACTTCTCTTAGGTGGTAGAGCTCACGTAGAAATTCGATCGCTGTATAATCTTTTACACAAAAATACACCTATATAAATAGTCATTTCATCTACTCATAACACTACAAAAATTCAACCAATCAAGATTGATATACATTTAATGGTCATACTTATGTTTATTTTTGGAATAACAGACCTTATCGTTAACCAATTGACCAATCAGCTTTTAGACATAAGCACTGTAATAATTGTCTAATCTGCGCCATGATAGATTTAAAATGTTACTAACGCTCAAGCCATTTGCACAGCAGTAGTCAGGAAGAACTACAGACGAGCAGACTGGGCACGGTACGCACACCTTCTCGAGGCCTACGATCCACCCAACCTGGACGAGGCAATTCTCGAGGAGATTGACGAGGCACTCAATGACCTCAATAACCAAATCATCGACGCAGATAGGGCTTGTATCCCTCGTTCCTCATATAGGATCATCTCGACCTACGCATGGACCGAATATATGAAGGAACTATACCGTGAACTGAAGATAATGTACGAACACAACATCGTGAATGCATCAGTTCACTCGATGCAAAGAAGTAAAGAAATCAAAGAAGAATTGAACCAGTTGATCCTTGAACAACAAAACAGAAGATTGGAGGACGCGATCGAGAGCCTTGATCACGAAGCAACTCCCAAAGAATTTTGGAAGAAGATCCAAATTCTTAAAGGATCAACTGGAAAGAAGCATAAGATCAAGCTACAGAAAGAAAACGGTAACATCGAAGAAGAGGAAGAAAAAATTGAAGAGATATTCCGAAGTTATTGGGAAAAGATCTTCAGTATAACTGAAGAAGTACACGAACACTATGACCTAGAGTTCGAAAGCAACATCATCGACGAGCTTAACGAAGAAATAGAAAAGACGCACCCTCATCACCAGGTGGATAGGCAGCGTGACGGAGACGCCGAGATTACAGAAGAAGAACTACTCGGCGCGCTTCGCTCATTCCAACAAAAAAGCCCCAGGACAATCGGGGCTTACAAAGCTTAACTTTGAAAAGGCACCAGCCTGTGTCATCGAAGGAATGAGAATAATATTTAACGCCTGCCTCAATACGGGGTACTTTCTAGACGCCTATAAAACGGCGAAAATGATTTTCTTGCCTTAGCCTGGAAAGAACCCCAAGTTGAAGGAGAGCTACCGGCCAATTTCACTACTGGAATTTAGTGGGAAGCTCTTCGAGAAGATCCTTAACAAAAGACTGGTGTCTCACCTGGAGGAAAACTCGCTCTACAACCCACACCAATTCGGGTTTAGGAGTAAGCGAATTACGGAAATGGCGATTAACGTCATTACGGAAAAGCTAGCCCAAGCAAAACGGGAAAAGAGTTACGTGGACATTGTTTGTCGGGATGTATCAAAGGCGTTAGATAAGGTGTGGCAACGGGAAATGCAGTACAAGATCTTACGACTGGGCCTAAGTGAAAACTTAGAGAGAACTCTCTGTGACTATGTCATGGAGAGAGCGGCGTAAATCAGTTTAGGGTGCACGGACGGGCCAAAGTTTCCACTCAATGCGGGCCTCCCGTAAGGGAAGTGCCTGTCTCCCACTCCCTACTTGATTTACACCGCGGATGTCCCAGTCCCTGTAAACCCTACTTGCCTCAACTTACAATTCGCCGATGATTTCACCCAGATAATCACTTGTCCATGGAGGAATGCGCCTATGCAAGCTCGCATGACAGCAGCAGAAATCGAAAACCTGAACACCTATGAGGCCCGGTGGAAAATCCGTACCAACCAGGATAAGTTCAAAGTAGTTCCCATAGGCAGGAGACTACTTGATGACGTCAGGGTGGGGGATAGACGATATCCCTACACCAATGAATGCAACGTACTCGGCATGAAGATCACCTCAACCGGGTACGCAAAGCACGTCCAAGAACGTATCACCAAGACCACTGCTGCAGTCAAGACTCTGTACAGGTTTAGAAATCTTCGTCAAAGCAACAAAAAGAAGATCTATACTGCACTAGTAAGATCGACGTTGCTATACCCCGCTTCCGCCCTCTTCTGTGTCTCAAAGACACAGAATAGGAGACTACAAGTGGTGCAGAATAAATGCGTGTACCTAATTACAGGTACACGCAGAATGGAAAGAAGACCCCAAGAAGAGCTGCACCGAGAGGCGGGGTTAACCCCCATTAACGTTGTCATCGAAGAACGGACAAGGAATATGCTGGAAAAGGTCAATCGTGTATTGGACGAGGATATCGTTCAAATGATTGACCAAAACAGAAGAGCAGTATGTCGCGCCAGATTTTCCGCTGGGATTTGAGCTGGTGGAGCAGAAGTACCGTTCTACGCAAGATGAGTTAGATTTACCTCAGATCAAGACATAATTTACCAACCATGAACTCAACCGATTTTGACCAAATTCACCGATATCGACAAAATCAACCAACTATGACAAACCAACAAGATGGATACACACACAAGAAGACAACAGGAAGAAACATTATACACGAAATACACACACGACAAAACTACGAAGAAACAAAGATACTAATACAACATAGTAAGTTATATTAACGACTTACAAAAACAACAGCTAACGCGCACAGCATAACCAAATACATTAGCAATGAAGACAAGTGACTTGAACGCCAAATTATATATGTTATATATACATGTATATATATATATATATGTATATATATATATATATATATATATATATATATATATATATATATATATGTATAAGTAAACAATAAACAACAACGGAACTAACAAACAAAAAAATTTTGAAAGCGATAAGCCTGATCACCAGGCTCTAGCATCACTTTGCACCCTACCACACTTCTTTCTCTTTTCACCACTGGTCTACTTTCCGCTGTCTATTCACACACCCTGTCTATCCCCTCACCTGAATACTCTCACATACACCTTCATTTGCACATAAACACGGCTGAAACCCATTTTTGGCCTACGGGTCGGGAGGACCCACACAGATTACAAACATAACACTATGGAGTACAGAAGACTCCCTTTGAGAACAGAGCCTGGGAGACCCAAACCCGAGAGAGGGGTCCTCATCAGAGCTCTATAGACAGAGTTAAAGATCGAAGTCACCAAGCTCATAGATGTCCCAAATGGATACGTAGTCCTGTGCCACAAACAGGAAGACATGGAAAGGCTAGTAGCGCCAGAAGGAACAAACATACTAGGAAAGATGGGCCTACAACCAAAATTACCGCCACAGCTCCAGGCTAACCGCTCCTTCATATGCAGAAAAGTCCACCTTTATGTGGGCTCACATACCAAGGAGCAGCTAGAGGAAAGGCTCGAGAAAGAAAACCAACATCTAAAAATAGCGGAAATAATTACATTTGGGCACCACACCCTCGTTTTTAAGGTGATTTGCACAGCGACTGAAATGGCCAATAGGGCGATGCAAAACTGTCTCCTCGCCTTTGGAATGAGAATTCCACCAGAGAACATCCACACGGAGAAATAAACAAACGTGCAAACATGCCTCCAATGCTATGCACTGGAAGAACACGTCACCATAGAATGCCCTAAAAAAGATAAGAAAGTTTGCTCAGAATGCAGGAGCGAAGGTCACAACTTCCGAGAATGCAAGAAAACGACAAAAAGTGCATAAACTGCCAAGGTCCACATAGAACAATGGCCGTTAATTGCCAGAAACGGAGAGAAATAATATTAAAAAAGGAAAGAGAACACACCCAGGTAAAATAGAAAATAAACAACCAAACATAGGCACAAGTGGCCAAGGCAACAGTAAAAGAAATAGAACAAGCAGAGGGACAAAAAATAAACATAAATATGAATGAAGGAACCGGGTTAGATATATTGGCTTGTATTATGTTCGCGCAAGTTCATAATATTGCCCAACCAACCGGGAACCTTCGCGGACACCCTCAACCTTCTCCTCGGAAAGAATGGAGTAAGGAAAATGTGGTTTCCGCCTAACCCTCCATCAGCTCTCATATACGGAGTCACAGCTGGAAAGACTCTTCAGGTGAAAGATATCCTCGAAGTGGGAGCCGCAATGGAAGAGAAAAAAGCGACTTAAGAGACAGTAGAGACCGCAGAAGACGAAGACGAAACAGAACCATCTGACAAAGAATCTAGAAACAAAAAGAAGAAAAAGAAACAGGAAAACAAAACAAAGGCAAGACACGGAAGAAACAACCGACTCGGAATCCTCAAAAGAGACCGAAAATGAAGAAGGCTTCAGGAATGAAGCCAAATATTTTAAACTTAGAATCTTTGTGCATGAGGCCTACCCCTTACCAAAGGGGGCCAGACCCGCCAACATCAGAAAAGGGCTGTAAAAGGCACTTGCAAATGGACCTATGTAACCGGCCATGACGAAAATGCAATCGAGAAACTAATATGGGAAGACCCCATTAGATTCTTTCCCAATGATATAAGACCACTTAAAAAGGAAACATTCGACAAACTCGCAAACGGAAAATACCAAAGTTCAAAGGAGAAGACAAAAAAGCAAAACTAAAATAATCGCTAATACAAACAGAAAACTAAAAATCTTACACCTGAACACGGATGGATGGAAGACCAAGTTCATACACTATGGAAACATATTCAGGCAAATAGACGCGGACATCATATGTATCTCGGAACATGGGGTGACAAACGATGTGCCCATGAAAATCACTAACTATAATATATTTAAAAAGAATCCAACAGGAGAGAGGTACGATGTCGCGGCTATCGCAATAAAAAAAACCTCCACTACACTCAGGGACGAGAAATCGATGAGGCCTACGTGGCCGTGACACTAGAGATGGAATACTCCCCTCTCACAGTTGCTGCCGCCTACCAGCTACCTCACCGCTCCTATGTCCCGATCCATTCAATAATGGAAATATACAACAACAACAACCTTACTATATAATTAGGAGACCTGAACGCCCGTTTACGGGAATCAGGCTATCAAAGATCGAACAATGCAGGACAAAATATAGAATTACTGTTGGACAGGGGAATAATCCAAAGGGTAGGCCCAGACTTCCCGACGTTCATTAGGAAGAGATCCGCCACCAGGCCAGATATAGTTTTATCATCCTCAAACTTCCCGTACAACATCTACATGGAAAAAATCCCAATCCCCTACAGCGACCACATAGGAATTCTAGTGACGATCAACCCCATAATGATTCCCATAACACCAAGGAAATCATATACGAGGGCAGACTAGCAAAAATATACCCAAATATTAGAGAGATATCAACAACCAGATCTTAATGGCAAAAAATTAGAAGAACTAAATAACATAAAGGACAACCTGATTGAGACAATGATAGAGGCCGACAAACAAGCCGTACCACTAACAAAATATAAGACTTTACCACATGCCAAATGGACAACAGAAATGAGAAGAAAAACAAAGAACATCTGAATAAAGTACCAAGAAATAAGAGACTACGGAACTACTCGACAGAGAGCAAAAGAGCTCAATCGAATGAAGAAAGAAATGGTTTTCTCAATACAAGAGCAACAAGGAGAAATATGACAAGAACTAATAGATTAAACAGCTACAACCGAAGACCCCAAAGTAGCACGGAGGCTAATAAAAGCAATAAAAGGCAGACCACCAAGAAAGCCGATAAAAATAATAGATCAAAATAACGAATACATAAGGACCAACGCAGAAATAGAAGAGAAATTCAGAGCTCATCGGAGCAAAATCTATACAATTGAAGATGAAGATAACATAAACTATGACAGAACAACAGAAAGAAGAGTCAACGAGTCTATAGAAGCCAACATCCACAGATTAACCCTGGCATTAAAAGTCCAAAACAACATAAACGAACAAATAGGCCTGGGAACCACAATTACAACCGAAGAAATCCAAAGTACCATCAAAACCTTCAAATAAAAAACGCCAGGAACAACAGGTTTAACGAAATACAATTATGAGAAGGCCCCAGAAAATATTCTGAATAGCATAAAAGAGCTATTTAATGCCTACCTAAACATAGGCGCCTTCCCTGAGAAATTCAAATTAGCAAGAATAGTATTCCTACCGGAACCGGGCAAACCAGAAAACCTGGTCTCGAGTTACAGGCCAATCTCCTTGCTGAACTTCCAGGGGAAGGTCTTTGAAAAAAGAATAAATGAAAGATTGGACACCTACCTCGAAGAAAACGAAAAACACAACAAACAACAGTTCGGCTTCAGGAAGGGGAGAGACTTCACAATAGCCCTAGCCATTTTCTGAAACGCCCGTCATAACACCATCTTTACCTCTGATTGGCCCTATTGAACCTTTTATGGGCCCTCTACCGCCGACCTACCTTCCCCAATCTCACCTAACAGTATAAATATACAATATGCAGACGATATAAGCCAAATAATTCCGACAGTCTATACAAACCATAGATGGCAGGCTCGTATAACAGCACGAGAAATAAAAAACAAACGATTATGAAAAAGTTAGAAAATTAAAACAAATATCAACAAGTTCAAAATAATCCCTCTACAAAGATTAAAAGAGACACAAATAATCATAGAAGGTACATAGTACCAATATTCAAATGAGGGGAAAATACTGGGCCTACAGTTGGGAAGTCGTGGATACAGTAGCCACGTGAAATCCAGGATCGCCTCGGCGAAATCAGGCTTAAGATTTCTCTTCACCTTAGGGGATATGAGCCCCCAAAAGAAAAGAACGCTGTACAGAGCGTTCGTCGAGTCGGTCCTGGTGTATCCACCTCTGCACGTCACATTGAAGTCTAATAAGAAAAAAATACAGAGAATCCAAAACAAAGCGGCATATCTTATCACTAACACTAGAAGAAGAGAGGAAGAAAATACGCGACATATTAGAAACAGCCGAAATTCAACCCATAAACAAGAAGCTAGAAGAACGAGCAAATAAAATATGGACAAAGATAGATGAAAAGCCCGTAGAAATGAACGACGAACTTAGAATACCAGAAGTAAACCGAAACCGAATAAAGAAAGCATTGCCAAGCAGTAGGCTCCACCTACAGCGAGAAGAACAACCAATATTCACTTGAGTAGAAGCAAACTTAACCCAAGCAAAACAAAAAAAAACAAAGGCAAGAATGCCAGAAATAACGTAAGAGAAAATAAAAGAAATACAAAGATTAATTATAAGAGAGGCTACCCGCAAGGGTACCCAAACGAAAAAACTCGGACGCAGATACAGAGTATAAAAAAAAGACTTAGAACAAACTAAAATAAACTAATTAGAAGTAACATTAAGAAAGATATTAATATAGAAGAATATAACTAAACAAAGAAGAATAGCCAGTATTCTGGCAATTAATAATACTCCTACCCACTCATTCACACTCACCTCCCCTACTCCCTCCCCCAAATATATATATATATATATATATATATATATATATATATATATATATTAAAAAAAAAACCTCTCATGCTATCTACTCTATTCTCCTGCTTCTCTTACCTATTTTCCGAATTTTTAGTCTTGGAAGAAATCTACAAGAAAATTAAGCTCACCGAAAAGTTCACAGCCGGCAAAGAAGGAAAAGGCGATGGTAAGTCACCTAATGAAAACGCCATCGATTTTTACCTTTTCCCCACGGGGACTTCAAGAACAAGATCTATTTTGTACGGAGCCACGTATAGCCGACCCATGATATAGTACTGCATACTGGGGAGTTTAACTTCCTATTTGAGAAAGAGAAATACTACAAAGCGAGAAGTTTATCTTCCTATTTACGAAAGAGAAATACTACAAAGCCGGAAGTTTGTCTTCCCATTTATAAGGTTCAATGTTTGAACCGTTTAAAATTTTCAAACGAATGTTTACTAGGTTCGACCACCACATACCTTCGCCTCCAGAAACGCGAATTAAGAATTCTTTGAGCAATCAAATGAGAAATTTAGACGTGGAAAGCCATGTAAAACTCCATACTTCTATGATAATAGCAGAAATAGGCCTACCAATGCTTTCTCACAAAAAAAGTCTTGAAAAGGTAATTAAAGGGTAAAGTTTTTAATTTGTTTAAAATTGTCTTCTTTTAAGCTTTACTATTAACGAAAGGTTCGCATGTTTTTCATTTTCGGCACTAAATTTCTTGATTGCAGCCTTATTGTAGGCCACTAGATTTAAATGTGGTTTCAAACATGAATACGTCCAGTACCCTCATGTTTAGGGCATATACAACAGTCCAAAGCATAGTTATACAACCGCAGTCCTTTGGTGAGAATCTCCCCTTCATTTATACTCATGTTGAATAGGATATTTTGTCTATAAAAATTTATGTCCTCGCCTAGTGTTTCTAATTGTGTCACCTCCTCAATAGTAAAAACGCTCGAGAAATGCTCATTTAATATTTTAGCAAATTGTTCTGGGACGCCCGCCATAGCATCATCTTTACCTCTGATCGGCCCCATTGAACCTTTAATGGGCTTTCTACTGTTAATGTAACTATAAAACCGTTTCGGTTCGTGCTTCGAATTTATAGCAAGTTCTTTTTCATATTTCAGCTTAACTTCTCTAATGGCCTATTTTACCATCCTTCGAGAGTCTACGTATTTTTCCCGATTTGTTGTCGTTTCATTTTTTCTAAAACTTTGATAGTCTTAATTACGCTCCCGAATTAAGTTAATTATTAAAGGGCTAACCAACGGTGCTCTCTTTGACTTTCCATTATTTCGACGAACGTACTTAACTAACTCGGAATCCACCGTGAGCACATTTTGTGGTAGCTCCGAGTACATTCCCTGTACTCTCTTATTATCAAAACATCTCCCCCCAGTTTATCCTTTTAATCCGGTCACGAAAGGTTTCAAAAATGACAACTCCCAAATCGTGGGATTTGTTGTGAACTCTCTTTTACCTCAACGCTCGTATTAATTTCCAACCTAATTACATTATGGTCACTCGTCGCCAAATGCTCACCCACGCAAACGTTTTCTACCAAAGTTTCCTCTGTTGAAATAATCAAATCCAGTATATTTTGTTCACGCGTAGGTTCCTCTACTTTTTGCACAAGAAAATTATCCTGGATGAAATCTACTAATCTCTCCCCAACTTTATCCGAAGTATAGTTTGTAAAGTTAACGTTAGGGTAATTGAAATCTCCGCAAATTATTGTTTTTCCTTTTCTCACCATGGATAAAAGGCACTCAAAGAGTAGTACGTCCTCTGATTGTATTAGAGCTGGGGGCGATAGGTAACGGCTAAGTTTATATTATTTTTAGTACACTCGAACTCAATTAGCAGAACCTCGCTCTTCATATTTATGGTCGTCGCAGCCATCTTTATCACATTTATTCCCTCTTTTACGTAAGCTAAAACTCCACCGTCTCTCCCAGTTAGGGGGTCCTTGTGATGGATTTTATACGCTTCTATATTATATTCCGCAATGAGGTCTCTAGAAGCTTTATCTAACTATGTCTTGCTAACACATATGATATCGTAATCTCTCTCTTGAATCATGGCTTTAAATTCGGGTAGTTTGTTCTTAAACTCCGAACATTTGCGTAAATGCATTTAAATTTTCCCTTTAAATAACAATGTCCCTCTATCGTATGCCTGGAGCGTTTTCCTGCTCGCGTAAGTTTATTGAGAGAGAGAGAGAGAGAGAGAGAGAGAGAGAGAGAGAGAGAGAGAGAGAGAGAGAGAGAGAGAGAGAGAGAGAGAGTAACAACAAGGACAACAAGGAGTAACAACAAGGAAAGAAGGTACCCTAGGAGACCTTACGGTCCATTCAAAGAGGGTACCTTTGGACTAGCAATTGAGCGGGCACAAGGCTGCTCAATTGTTTTGCGTCCCTAAACGGCCACTTTTCAAGACTTTGTCTAGTCTTGACTTGAACTGGTCAACAGATTCACTGTTGACAACTTTCACTGGAAGTGCGTTCCACATACCGCAGATACTGTAAGTGAAAAAATTTCAACACAGATTGCGGTTGTAACGCTTCAGTTCAAGTTTGAAGCCGTGATTGCGCGTTCTGTTCTCACTCAGTGTGAACATATCCCGGTAGTCAACATTGTCGAACCCTCGAAGTATTTTGAAAACTTCGATGAGCTGACCACGCAGTCTACGGGTTTCCAGCGAGAACAGATCTAATTCCCTTAGTCTATCCTCATAACTTTTATGTCGGATAGAGGGAATCAGCTTGGTTGCCCTGGCTTGTACGCGTTCCAATCTCGCGATGTCCTTTCGCAATGAAGGACTCCAAAATTGTACGGCATACTCCAGGTGCGGTCGGACAAGTGAGTTGTACAGGCACAGTACAATCTCCTGGTTCCGATAACCAAACTGGCGCTTAATATAGCCTAGCATCCTTTGGGCCTTTTTCTCCGCCTCAATGCACTGTTTCGAGAACTTGAGGTCACTAGTGATTGTTACACCCAAGTCCTTCTCAGTGTCGGTTCATTCCATAGCAGTGCCCTTAAGGATATACTGAGATTGGGGGTTTCTGTGGCCGATATGCATCACTTTGCATTTGCCCACGTTGAAAGGCATCTGCCACATGTCCGACCACTCCCCAATCTTCCCAAGATCTTCCTGCAGGCGGACAGTATTTCCATCCTTTGCAACGTTCATACCAAGCTTGGTATCGTCGGCAAATTTAGAAATCTTGGCAACCATGTCACCGTCCATGTCGTTGACGTAGATGATGAATAGTAGTGGTCCCATGACAGAACCTTGAGGCACCCCGCTAGTAACGGGCACCCACTCAGAAGACTCTCCATTCACCACCACCCGTTGCCGTCTGCCACTTAGCCAGTTCTCGATCCAGCCGGCTACCTTTCCGTCTATGCCTAGCGCTCGCACTTTCCAGAGAAGGCGGCGGTGTGGTACCTTATCAAAGGCTTTCTGAAAGTCTAGGTAGATCACATCCACCGCCTTGTCCCGATCGTGCTCACTGAAAACGAAGTGGAAGAATTCCACAAGGTTCGTCAGGCATGACCGTTGCCTTCGGAAGCCGTGCTGGGAACTCCTCAGTAGCAGGTTTGACTCTAAATACGACGTCACTTTGTCCACCATGATGCTTTCCATGAGTTTACCGACTATCGAAGTCAGACTGATAGGTCGGTAGTTCGACGGTTGGTTACGGTCTCCTTTCTTGAAGATAGGAGTCACCTCCGCCTCACGCCAGTCTCTAGGAACGCATTTGGTCCGGATTGACATGTTAAAGATAGCGCACAGATGTCGTGATACTTCATCGCACACTTCCTTCAACACTTTAGGTAGAAACCCGTCCGGTCCAGGGGACTTATTCGTCTTTAGGTCAGCGATCTTTTTCTTTATTTCTCCTTCGGTGAAGTCCATTGCCTCCAGCTTTTCCCCCGAGTAGGAATCCGTCGGCTGGGGAATGGGACCACACTCTTCAGTAAACACTGAAGAGAAGTAGTCGTTGAGGAGGTTAGCATTTTCTGCATCTGAATGCTTTAATGTCCCCTCCTCATTCCTCAAAGGGCCAATCGTTCGACGGATTGGTTTACGGCTGTTCACATATCCAAAAAAACTCCTTGGGATTCTCTTTACAGAGTCTCGCCACTCGGAGTTCCTCAGACCGCTTAGCCGCCCTTATACTGGACTTCACTCTCCTGGCTAGCCTCCGGTATTCGTCAAAGTCACCCGAGATCTTCGATTGCCGGTACACATTTCTCTTCTCCGTAAGCAGTTGGCCGATTTCTCGATTAAACCACTTTGGTTGAACAGAGGACCGACGGTGGCATTTCAGAGGGATAAAACGCGATTGAAGACTCATGAATGTGGTTTTGAAACTGTTCCAAGAGTCTTCAACAGCATCGCACTCTTTTAGCCTCGCGTCAGTCAGTCCCGCGCGTAGACCTGCAAAGTCTGCTCTTCTCAAATCCAGTTTCCTTGATTTACTAGTTGCAGGCTCTGCCTTGGGGACTTTGACTACAAATCTAATTAGTCGGTGGTCACTGCCACCGAGCGAGAGAGAGATAGAGATAGATAGAGATATAGAGAAAGATATATATATATATATATATATATATATATAGAGAGAGAGAGAGAGAGAGAGAGAGAGGGAGAGAGAGAGAGAGAGAGAGAGAGAGAGAGAGAGAGAGAGAGAGAGAGAGAGAGTATGTGTGTAACAAGGAGTAACAAGGAAAAGAGGTACCCTAGTAGACTTTACGATCCATTCAAAGAGGGTACCTTTGAGTGAACACTTGAGCAGGTGTAGTCCTCTAAAGGGTCAGATTGACACTCTAGAAAATTACTTGCGCCATGCTTCAAGTCTCCAATCGGCTACTTTTCAAGACTTTGTCAAGTCTCGACTTGAACTGTTGAACAGAGTTGCTGTTGACGACTTCCACTGGAAGTGCGTTCCAAGTGTCGCAGATGCTATATGTGAAAGATTTCCCACGCAGATCACGCTGGTACCGCTTTAGTTAAGGTTTGTAGCCATGATTTCTTGTTCTTCTCTGGCTAAGCTGGAAAATATCACTGTAGTCCACAATGTCGAAGACTCCAAGTATTTTGAACACTTCGATAAGCTGACCACGCAGTCTCCGAGGCTCCAACGAGAACAAGTCTAATTCCCGTAATCTATCTTCGTAACTCTTGTGTCGGATAGACAGAATCAGTTTGCTTGCTCTGGCTTACACACGTTCTTATCTTGCGATATCCTTTCGAAACGAAGGACTCCAAAATTGTACGCATACTCCGGGTGCGGTCGGACAAGGGAGTTATACAAACACAGTGCTATCTCCTTGTTCCGATATCCAAGCTGTCGCTTTATATAACCTAACTTCCTTTGGGCTTTCTTCTCCGCCTCAATACACTGCCTCGAGAACTTGAGATTACTAGTGATAGTTACACCCAAGTCCTTGTCAGTGTTGGTGTTTTCAAGAGCAGTGCCCTTAAGGATATACTGAGATTGGGGTTTCGGTGGCCAATATACATCCCTTTGCATTTGCCACGTGTCCGACCACTCCCCAATCTTTCGAAGATCATCTTGAAGGCGGGCAGTATTTCCTTCCTCTGCGACGTTCATACCAAGCTTGGTATCATCAGCAAATTTCGAAATCTTCGCAACCATATCACCGTCCATGTCGTTGACGTAGATGATGAATAGCAGTGGTCCCAGGACAGAACCTTGAGGAACACCGCTAGTAACGGGCACCCACTCAGAAGCCTGTCCACTCAACACCACCCGTTGCCGTCTGACACTTAGCCAGTTCTATATCCAACTTTGTACATTTCCGTCTATGCCCATCGCACGCACTTTCCGGAGGAGGCTGCGGTGTGGTACCTTATCGAAGGCTTTTTGAAAGTCTAAGTAGGTAACATCCACCACCTTTTCCCGGTCGTGCTCACTGAACACGAAGTGGAAGAATTCCGCAAGATTCGTTAGCCATGACCGTTGCCTTCGGAATCCATGCTGGGAACTCCTCAATCGCAAGTTGGACTCTAAATATGATGTCATTTTATCCACCATGATTCTTACCATGAGTTTACCGACTATTAAAGTTAAGCTAATAGGTCGTTAATTCGACGGCTGGCTAGGGTCTCCTTTCTTGAAGATAGGGGTCACCTCCGCTTCACGCCAGTCTCTATGAACGCATATGGTCCGGATTGACATCTTGAAGATTGTGCTCAGATGTCGTGAAACTTCATCGCGCACTTCTTTCAACACTTTAGGAAGAAACCCGCCCGGGCCAGGGGATTTATTCATCTTTAGATCAGTGATCCTTTTTTTCTATTTCTCCTTGGGTGAAGTCCATTTCCTCCATTTTTTCCCGAAGTAAGAATCCGTGGGCTGGTGGGTGGGACCACACTCTTCAGTAAACACTGAAAAAAGTAGTCTTTCATGAGGTTAGCATTTTCTGCATCTGAGTGCTTTAATGTCCCCTCCTCATTCACTAAAGTGCCACTCGTGCGATGGATTGGTTTACGGCTGTTTACATAACCAAATAACTCTTTAGGATTCTCCTTGCAAAGTCTCGCCACTCGGAGCTTCTCGGCACGCTTTGCCGCCTTTATGCTGGAATTCACTCTAATAGCTAGCCTACGGTAGTTTCAAAGTCTCCAAAAAACTTTGACTGCCGGTACACCGTTCTCTTCTCCCTCAGCAATTGACCAATTTCTCGATTAAACCACTTTGGTTGAACAGAAGACCGACGAAGGCTTTTCAAAGGGATGAATCGTGATTGAAGACTCATGAACGTAGTTTTGAATCTATTCCATGAATCTTCAACATCCTCGCATCAATCAATCCAGCACGAAGACCTGCAAAGTCTACTCTTCTCAAATCAAGTTTCCTTGATTTACTAGTCACAGACTCTACCTTGGTGACCTTTACTATAAATCTGACAAGTCGGTGATCACTGCCACCGAGCTCTTCGCCTACAGAGAGATCCTCAACGATGTCATCCTCAGAGTTTAAAACCAAGTAGAGGGTATTATTGCCTCTCGTCGGCTCTCACACCTATTGAGTCAGGAAATCGTTGTTCGAGAACTCCAGGAGTAGTGCATTCTCGCCACAGGGTTCTCTGGTTTCGCAGTCAACTTGGGTATTGAAATTACCCATGTCGATACACACACTTTCTTGAACAACTTCACCCAGTAGCCGGTACAGATCCTTGTCCTTTTCAAAGAGTTGGGCAAGGGGTCTGTATAGCAGCTGGGTCCTATATCTAGGTCAACTCTTAGTAGCTCTTGGTCGGATACAATGTTGCAGTTCGTCGATTTGAGTGTACATATCCTTGACATACAACATCACACCGCCACCCTCTCTGTCTGGCCTATCTTTTTGGAAGAGTTGATAACCGGGAATTGTGAATTCACCTTCAAAATCTCGGTTTTTACCTACGACTCTGTTATGACCACCATTTCAAGTTCTTCCGTCGCTATGAGGCCACGAAGTTCAAGAAACTTGTTCCTAATCGAACTTGCAGGGAGTCCCCGAATGTAGGACTCCCTGCGCTCTTTTGTTTCCCGTCTTGTCTCTCTATTCTCTTTTGGTGGTGTGGTGGCTCTATTTCTAGCGACCTCCGCGAAGGTCGTTCCAGGAGTGACTTTGGCTAACTAGCGCACGTCCGCCCTCACTCTGGGCAAGACCCCTTTGAGTACGCTTAACATCTTGTATCAGGTTTGAGAGTACAGCCTTTCCTTTAAAGAAAAGGTGTACCCCATCCCTTTGGTAGAGATCGTTGATACCATAAAAGATGCGGTAGGTGTCGACAAAAAGCACCCCCTCCGCCGTAGATAAGGCTGCTAATCGTCAGTTCAATGAGACGTTCCCCGAGTGAGCAATTCGGCTTGGACCTCTTCTCGGGAGCATCCCGACCACGACACGTCTGTGAGTTTTCAACCTACAGTCATCCACAGCCCCCATGACCATCTGGAGGATCTCGTCTGTAGGACCTACCTTACCTCCCATGAGGTAGAGGTCGTTGCCACTTACCATCAAGGCATCGACTAAACTCTCAGAAATCTGAGATTTCTCAGCCTCTACTCTTATCTGGTGGTCTCCACGTCCTGGGAGGCAGCTTACCCTCACACTGATGCGAAGGCGGGCTGCTAGCATGTGTTGCAGACCCCTTGATTGAGAATCACAGATAAGGATTACCCTCGCACATTTGGCTGCAGAGGACAGAGTCTTTACCTTTCGGAAGCGACTTCTCTGTTTCCTCTTTATTCTTCTTTATATTTTTCTTCTTTCTTTTTTCCTATCTTCCTCTGGTTTAACTTCTATTTCTGCTTTCTCTTCTTTTTCTTTCCTTTCTTCCTCTTTATCTTCTTCTTTTTGGCCCGTTGAGCCAGTCCGGCAGCACCTGATTACAGCTCTGGGACGTTCGAAGGCTGGCGTGGCACTGCCGATGCAGTGCTCGCTTCTTGGACGAGGGTCTCATCGGCAGATCCATCCACGTCAGTGGGAGATACATCATGAACCGACTGGACCTCTAGTCTTGAGGACAACTCGGCGATCCTGTCCTCGAGACGGCGAAGCTGACGTGCGTGTTCAGACTCTATGTTTTGCAGCTTCCTCTCCAGTTCTTTAGATTTTTTCTCAGATGATCTATATAAATCCTTGAGCTCTTGGACTTCTCCTTTAAGGACACAGTCAGTGCAGATACTTGCCGGGTGGCATTTGGAGTAACACCCCTCCGGGAAGTCCACGCACCACTTGTCGTCCTTTTTTCACACCGAACATTTGTATTTAAGAGCAGCCGGTCCTATATATATATATATATATATATATATATATATATATATATATATATATATATAGAGAGAGAGAGAGAGAGAGAGAGAGATAGAGAGAGTTTTGAGAGATAAGAGGTTTGGATACAGCTAGAGAGTGTTGCGTTCGTGCAAAATTTTGAAGGCGAGTAATGTGACTGCTTTAAGCACGAAGCTATTCAGTGGCCTACTTAGCCCAGTTCAGCACTTGAATCGAGTTAACATGGCTTGTGTTAAAATTTAGTAAATAGGTTATTTTTTAACAACTTCAAATAATTGATTTATTATGGATTTACTATTTTTTATGTAATCTGTCTAGGAATGTTTGATGTAAGTGGATTGATTTTCCAAAAGAAGATTCGACTTAGAAACATAGCTATCTCTGTCTGAAATAACTGCGATACCATTTATCTGGGTAAAGATTTCGTTTTAACACATTTACGATTTTTTAGATTTTCAAAGACATAAACGTTTTTAATTTAAAAGTTATGCTTACCGATGCCGTTTTTAACTTCCAGAACTTAATAATAACGTAGTTATTCACTTTTCAAAACTATATTGCTATTTTGATAACTTCGAATCTTTTTGCCTCATTTTCGACTTATCTCCTTCAACTTTTGCCTTGATTCCATCACCTAGACGTGGGCTTTTGAGATCTATAGGCGCTTTGGTATAATGGCGTGTGCCGGATGTGATAGATTCAAACTAGATGTCTAACGACGTTTGCATTCTAATTTGATGGTAGGCTTTCGAATTAGGAATATTATGACTTTTTTTAAAAAGGTTGCTGAGGGTGTGAGGTGCACCCCCCTCCCCCTATTTCGAAAGTACCTAAAAAAATGTTAATTTTTGTGCGGAAATAGCCTAAAAAGTAGGCGGTGCTATCGTTGTCTTAAATTAAGAGGTTAGGTCTGCTCTGGATCTTTCAAATGAATTTAAAAATGTGTTAAAATGAATCTTTACCTTTATCTGATATAAAAATAACAATATAGTAATTTCAACTGAGATTTTGCGAGGAAGATGGGGTTCTATGGAAACGATATCGATAATTTTAGCAAAGAAGAAGCCTTTTAAACTGTGAAAGTTAGGAATTTTAAGGGATGTATGAAAACTTTAGAAATTACTCAGAAAATTTATATACATTTATAATCCTGGGAAAACTAAATCTAAGGCCATATCCTAGAGCTATGCGATCATAATAAAGAAGTACCAATGAGGTTCAGTTACCAATTAAAGCTTCATTACTAAATTTGACACAAATCACATTTTTTGAAAAGTCTCCAAAATTTCCGAGAGATCTGAGCACATCTAAAGTCTTTACACGCGTGACCATATTCCACCAATGTAGTTAAATCAAGGTTATAAATAAAATTAGGTATATAACAGCTAAGAAATAGTTGAAAAGCTTCCATAAGAAAGCAATCCTTTCGCAAAGAAATTCTTGAACAAATTAAGAGAGGTAATCACCACTGTCGAAGGTTTTGAAACCATTCGGAACTAATAATTTTTGAATAATTTTGTTGACCAAGTACTTGTTGAGAAACTCCAATTGTTTGTTTTTTTCGTGTTCACGAATCAAGGTATATATTTACCCTTATACTGTATCTACATCAACAAATAAAGTCCGAATTTCTAATGTGAATTCAAATGCAGAAGTTTCAGCAATTGGTAGAAACAGTAAATTTGTGACGTCATAACTACGTCATAAATCATTCTAAGTTGAAATTTCGAAGCAAAAATTGCTTCTACTTTTAAATTGATCACAGTAGAAGTCAAAGTTAACAGCATCATCCTTAAAAAGGGATTGTCTTTTGTAAGGTTGCTATAAATGTATATATAAATGTAGGATAAATATCCGACACAGATGAAAGAGTTGCGAATTACAACACCGTGTTAAAAAAAATAATAATAATTCCAATGCACGATTAAGGTCACTGTGAACCTCTTTTATGAGGTCTTTGAAATATAATTCACATTTATGGCGCCATAACGCAGAACTGTCTAATCCAAGCAGAGACAAATGGGGGAAAGGTGTTAAGTAAGTTAGGGTCGAAATTATGTAAACAATGTGACGTCATTGACATTATAGCAAAAATACTTCTCCACTGATGCCATTACAATTAAGGAGGAGAAAAAAATATTGAAATTAAAACTGTTATTATATTAATAGTAACATCGAGTGGTCAATAATTTCTATTCTAGATAGATTCGCAAAAATTGGTTTGACATAAAAGGTGTAATTGCATTTGTTTTAAGCGATAACGGTTTTTTAAAATATTTACCGGTAATTTTTCTGACTTCAGGGTAACTTTTATCAAAGATTATGTGCAAAATATTCTCTCATAACCCCCCACCCCTCTCCATCCCAAAATATTAGAAAAAGTTTAGTAGCTAACATAAATAAATATATACAGAATCTAATATTTGACGGGAATTATTCCCTGAGAATAGATAGGTTCTTGGAAAATTTGACATTTTGGGGTAATATTTCCAAATTCCAAATATTCTGAAGATTTTATTGAATGAAAATGCAAAATATAATTTAGTTGGAAATACATTATTAGCCTCCTCAGATCTAGGCTGACCACCCCGCCCCAAGACTAAGGTGGCCAGATTTCTGAGACAAAATCCGGGGACATCTTCGGTTCAGAGGCGTAAAAACCTCCAAAACATGCAGGGTTTTTGTCATGGAAAAACTAAAACGGGGACACTGACCTTACCATTCATAAAGCAGCAATCAAAAGTTTCTCTCGCGCTATTTATCCTAAATTGCAAAGGAAGTTAACAAAAATTCAATTGATTAACAATGAATTTTTATTTCTCTGATCAAAATAGCTGAGATCAAGCACATCCATACAATCAGCTGTAAAAAATAGGTATCAACCAGACACTTCACCACCCAAACTAAGGCCTCCTCCTTATTCCTGGCATTTTAAAAGAGTAAAAATAAGAGGTCATAATGATCATAATCAAAAGGGACAGTGTTTAGATTTGAAATATTGAATATATTCTGATTTGAAGTTTCTGATTGGTGCACTAACCTAATCTATGTACCAGTATTTCTCAGAGGAGTGTATCTTTTTAAGAATCGGTTTATTTTTGGTCAGCTTCTCCATAAAATCAACAGACAAAGACACAAACTCAGCTTGGTTGAAATCTTCTGTTAATAGTGTCATGGCCCAGGGTGCAAATATATTTGTCACTATGGCATCACATTTTGTTCTTGCACATGAAAACTTTGGCTCATAGAACTTCCGATTCAGTAATGCTGTGCAGTCCATTGATCTGAAACTGTGATTGTATTTGATGGTGTGGTAAGCAAACACACCCTCCTGTACAGCAAAATCATACTCTGATTTGTAGCCTACCCCTTGCATTTTTGGTTGAAGACAGTTAGTGTCAAAGTATGTTAATATAACATGGCAAGGGAAATATCGTTTTCAAGGAGAAATAGGCAATCAATTATCACCCTACTCAATGAATGTCAAGGGAGTAGGCTACAAAATCGCAGTTTTTTTAATCAACGGCAACGCGCCGTCGTTTGCTAGCTGAGGCAACTAGCTAGCTGCTAGTCAGCCAACCAGAAAGTGCTAGTCATCATTTGACACAGACAGGTTGGAACACGTTTGGGATGAATAATTTATAATACGTTTCTAGTGGTTTAATTTAATGACAAATTTGCCAACAAGTTTCCAACTGTTACTAACTCTGACAGACAAACAGATCTGTTATCACAGTAATCACACACATTGTAGATAATAAATACACATATAAATTAAACGTTAAATAACATATAATAATATATATGATAAACGATAACACTTACGTGTGTCTATAAGTGGGGCTAGTTCTGGACTGACTGGTCGTCTGGCTTTAGCCTACGACTGCAGAGTTGCCGTTTAAGAAGAATTTCGTCTGCTACTGAAGATAAATATTGACATCTGGCAACCAGTGCGAGTAGTACGGCACGCAACTATACGATACGTGTAGTTTTGTCAACATTTTCGTTTTTTTCATTTTTTACTTTATTTAAGTTTATTCCGATCTCGGATCTTTCAGTCCCAGTGAAAACCGGGGACATTTCCGGGGACAGCAGTAGCCGGGTACTGTCCCCGAAAACCGGGGACGTCTGGTCACCCTACCCAAGACTGAAATCTTCACTTTGGAAGTTGACGTTTTCCCAGTGGTTATCGTCGTTTTTTTTGCATTCTATTGCTTTTTATCGTTATACCCGTCAGTAACGGAAAGAGAGCGTTAATTACCGCACCCCCATCCCCCTCCTCACACACATACACACTAGAAAGCTGAAATAATTGAATTGGTAAAGATTCGTTTTAACACAAATGTGCACAATAATTTAAAAATGTGTTTTTCCTATGCAGTTTTATATGTACTTTTCAGATCTGACATTAGTTTTTCCCGCGATGCATACTTTGGCCATAATCGACCGAAGGTCCATAGTAGGAAAAGTCTGTATTTCCAGCGAAAATGAGTTTCAGATCTGAAAACTACACATAAAACTGTAAAAGAAAAACACATTATCAAAATCATTTAAAAGATCCATAACCAGACCAGACCAGACTTAATCTGGTAATTTACTTTAGGCTATTTCCTCCAAAAATTAAAAAAACAATTTAGGTACTTTCGAAATGGGGGGCCATACCCCCCGCAACTTAAAAAACCCTCCTAATATTACTAATTCGAAAGCCTATCATCAGATTTGAATGCAAAAGTCGATTGCTAAATGTCGTTAGGCCTCTAGTTTCAATCAAATCTTTCCGCAGCAAACAGTTTATAAATAAAAGGCTAGCACTTGTTCGAATGTGGGCATTAGAAAGGAACGTGCCCTTAAACGCACTAACGGAAAATTTGCACTGGGTTTTTCGCCATTTCGAATCATTTATTCCTGACCTAGCACAGCCACCGCCCGCCATTATACCATATAAAGTAAAAAAAAAAAGAGCCGCGAATAGTTTGAAATATACGTGAATCTAAAACGAAATGCTATTGGGTAATCGATAAAAGACGCATGCGCAGATCGCCTCCAGGTCTAAAAAGGCCAGGTCTAGGTGAAAGAGTCAAGCCAAAAGTTGAAGGAATGAGGCCAAAAATGACGCAGAAAGAGTCAAATTTACCAAAATAACAATATATTTTCGAAAAATGAATAAATACGTTAGTATTAAATTCCGGAAGTTAAAAATAACTTTTCAGAATTAAAAACGTTTATGTCTTTGAAAATTATAGAATCCTATTTATGTTGAAACAAATTTTAACCATTTAATTTACTCCCTCTCCCCCAAATGAGCGAAAATAGGACATCCTCCATCAAAGTGATGAAGTTAGGAGAAGTGAGAATGTGTAAAACGTGCATAGCTCAAGCGACCCTAAGAGGAGACTATTTGGAGAATGAACAATCGGGTTGGTGCGAAACTCTCCTCCCTTACCAAGCGGGTTTACCCCTGTATGGGTATGGTATTATTATTAGCCGGAGCTATCTATGAAAATGCCCTTATAAAGTTAGAGCACAACAAAGACTAAGGTACTTCTGGCGCCCACTTACTTGTCCAGCTTCGACTTTTTAAAGGCGCACGTATAATAATCCAGAGGCTTGTTGGGCACATCCTGGGCCATGATGTTGGGTATCCTGAGTCGCTCTAGGAGGTCCTCTGACCAATTAGTGGCGGGGTAGGTGTGCGCCTATGGGTGGGAAAAGACTGATGGAAGCAAATGCTTGGCAAAGGTAGCGCAATGAAAGTTGAATAATAACAACCGTTACAAACGACTAAGCTCTGTAAATGATTTAGTACTGATGGGAGTACTTATAAAAAAAATAGGGTAATACTTCAGTTTAGGGGCGCACGATAGAAGGCGCTATTTCTAGGCTACACTTAACGGGTGTTTGGTGAAGCTTCAGAAAACCTACGCCGTGTTTTTTGTAGTACACAGAGTACTAATGGTGTTTGTAGGCATTCTAGGGATCATTTACATCTTCGATTGGGCGCGGAAAGCAGTTAGTTTTAAGATACTAGCTCTCTGAGTACGACTCTATTTGCAGTCATACTATCTTAAAAATAAATGCTTTCCGCGTGAAAACGAAGCCCTAATTGATGCCTAAAATGCCTAAAAATACTATTAGTATTGTTTTTACCTACTTACTATTTATTTATAGATTATTCATATATGCGTTTGGTTACTGGAAGCCATTATCGAGCCACGCACCGGGGCTCGCTTTGCTCGCGCCTCAGGATCAAGTATGTAAAACGAAACCTTATCTAAAACACTTAGTAGTATTAATTTGAAAGCCTAACATTAGGTTCGAGTCCAAACTGCATCAAGAACGTTAAACAAACGCGTTATGTGTGAATTAAGTGTGAATTAAAAGTTGCCAGTGTGTGGAAAATAGTGGTTTATTGTCACATTTAGAGAAGGCAATACGGACACTTTTATATTCAAATGAAGTAGGTAAACGAAACATTAAAAATATTGAAAAAATACTAAATAATAAAATTGAGTAGAAGTGCAGGCATTTAATAAATAATAAAAAATAAAGGCCAAAAACAAAATAAAACGCCGTGATTGGCCAAATCCAAATTAGGCTACCGTCTGACGTAATAAGGCCAAAATTGTAGCCTAGAAATAGCGCCCCCTATCGTGTGCCTCTAAACTGAAGTATTACCAAAAATAGAAGTACGTACAACAGAACTTGGTGTAAATAAAAAGAAACAAACTTGTTACGTGTATGTGCTGGGCTGGCGACATCCGACACCCATTTCGTATTGAGCTCCAAATGTCACTTTTGGAGTTTTGTAGAATTGCGCTCTTCGAATTGAATTTAGTTAATATGTCGCGTTTCTTACTTATTTTATGATTATTCTACTCCTACAACACTCTTAATTGATACTTCTCTCAAACATAGACAATTTTAGGTCTACAGACACCCATAGGGCGTACTTGAACGCATAGGTGGGCGTCATCGCGATAACGACATCGGGTTATCGGTTATCTAATTTTTTCCCTGCGTTATCGATTCATCGGTATCGCTGATACTTTTGGTTCCAAACAAGCGATAATCGATAATTTCAGTTTTTTGTTCTAGTTTAGCACAGGGGCGAGCCGCGCGTGCCTTGGAGGCAGAAATAGGTAGGTCCGAGCTGGGAGGAGGATCCTCAAAACCTATGAGGAGATGAAGGAGAGCCTCACCAGATAAAAACTAAGAAACAGTATTCAAATATTCTTACTATTGTATTATAAAATAACGCTATATATAGTCAATAATCAATATTGTATTATAGTTTTGGATTTATCGATTTATCGATTATCACCTCATCGGGCGATAAATTTATCGCCAGTTATTGATTATCGGTTATCGCCGATAAGGTTATCCCTATCGATTTCTCGGTTATCGTGATACATTTTTTCGTTATCGCGCCCACCTATACTTGGACGTGTGCTTTGTGGTGTTTGTGTATTAATCTTACCTGCAGGGGTGCCCTCATGTTTAGTTCTTCGGCATAGTTGCAGAGGACATCCCAAGGGGCGCTCACTTTGATGAAGCAAAGGCTCTTCTTGCCCCCTTCTTCCACTTCCTGCGGGTGTAAGAAAAGCGTCTTGGCAACTGCCATACTAGGGGAAGAGTTTTAGTGATGACGTCATTAATAAAAGGGAGTTGTCATGATTACCATACTTACGAAGAGAAAAGGGTAATTGATGGAACAGTAATGGCAGTTGTCTTCGCAACCAAGATTTTGGTAATAATTATTGTGTTAAATAGGGCGAGGTAGAACGTTATATTGTTAGTTGCTCGTGGTTGAATGACTAAATGTAACCGTCCCCTCCCGGGAAATGGGCGAATATAGTGGGTTTAGGATGGATTCCACTGTATAATAATCCCATGAATACCGAGCAAGTTTTCTACTTGGGCAATGCACCTTAACCAAATTCACCACTTTTAGTTCGAACCACTTAAAAAAAATTCTCTCTCTCTCTCTCTCTCTCTTTCTTTCTCTCTCTCTCTCTTTCTTTCTCTCTCTCTCTCTCTCTCTCTCTCTCGCCCCCTATAGTTGGCCGAGTGTGTAATTAGATAACCTTGCGAGCCTTTGCGCATTCTCAGTGTTTATAATGAGCGGCGATAAAGAGATCAAAGTCCTCTCTTCGGGGTTCGGGTCCCCACTGGCCCCGAGCCAAACCATTCCCGGCATACGATCATAGTTCGACTCGTTGTCACAATGGTACTAAGTTGGTTTAGGGGCCCATCCTCACTATTCATTACGCCACTTCCCATCACCGTTCCGTCAACTGTGCCACACATTCCCACTCTTTACCGCTCAGGATATTAATGGAGAAAGAATGAGCCTACAGACTGTGCTGTAGGCCACGTCAACGTTATGACAATTATGTGGGGCCGCCCTTTGTGTAAGGCTGTCCTGAGGGGACGAGGTTCGAGGGTAGGGAGGCTGGTGCATGCTGTGGGAATTTCATAGCACCACATGTGCTAGTGGCTAGGTAGGGTGGTCAGTGGTCAGTGGTCACGTCATATCCACTTGGAAGTGACTGGCAGGTCTACGCCTCTTTATTCCTGCCTTACAGGGTGGCTAGAGTGAAAAAAAGCCTTGCCTTCTGGGAGGTCGGCACTGGGGTATTCCGGGTGGACGCGCAATCCCTACGGGTACCATATATGCCAAACAAGAGAGGGTGCCCTTCTGCGGGGCGACCTGACCTGAACTGTAGTACATTATGACAGAGGACCTTCCCTAGGAGCTTCAAAACATGAACGTCATTGGCGAAGAAATCTTCAACGACAGTCCCGGAAGCAATATCTTTAGCCACAAATGATCATCAGAAGTCACTTGTATAATTCGTGCGTGGGAGGGAAACTGCTTATTATATCTAGGTAAATAGTATGAAATCTCGCCTCGGGAGTAGCGAATTGTGTGAGAAGTAACTTTGTGTGTCGTTATATCTTGGATTTTTGGCACTGAATGTGACTCCTAACACATTCACGAATTTCCTTTCTCATATCTTTCCACAGAAATCTCTTCGAGATGGATTTGAGAGATGTGTGAGTACCCAGATGTCTTAATTATGATAATAATGAGAGGCAAGTTTGCGGAAAACAGAAGTTAAATATGGTCGGATAAAGAAGCCTTTGGATAGATCGCATATGATTAAGAAGTTATTTTAAGAGAGCAAGGTAATTCTATGGAACTGGAGTGATTTAGAAGAGTCCTCTTGCAAATAATTCAATTCTAAATCGAACAGTGGAAATTTAGCTAAATAATCCTAATTAATAATAGTGTATGAATGAATTGTACAATCGACAAAGGAGTGTAGGGGTGCGAACTGTATAAGAGAAATTCCGTCTAAACTCGATAATAAAAATGGCCGAGAAATTTACCCCGTCAAAAGAACGGACGAGCCAGTCGAGTGGCATACGCATAGGCAAATGAATCAAGAGGAACCTCGTTCGAATCTCAAGCGAGTCCAAATAAATTTTATAAAATCGCTCAAGGGAGAAAACAAAGACGTTTCAAGGACCAACTCAACAAGAATACGGAGGCCAAGTCACCACGAAAAAAAACGTTTGAAGGGCCAACTTAAAGAAAAAGGATTATCTTTTCCGGACATGTTCCTAATTTTATTTGTGTACTGACTAATGACTTCGAAAGCACGAGCTTCTTTGAAGAGTGTCTGGTTGTAATTGATTTGGTCAAGATATGGAATTCGGTGCCTAAAAGTGTTTAATTGCAAGAGTTATAGTGATTAGTTCCTTACTGAATGCTGGGTATTTTAATTCAGGGCTTTTAAATGGCATACTAATGCATCACAGCGTTTCCCATTGCCCTCAAGAAATTTGTTGTAAGACCGATCCCACACCTAAATCGGATGCATCGGTAATGGGTCTCTTTGGGTGAAGCAGGGATGCTACTTTGACTACTACAGCTTTTATATCAGTGAAGTCGGATTCGGCCTCTTCATGCCATTGTAAAGTTGAATTGGGACGGCGCTTATTCAAGTTTTTCAACAATCTTGTGAAAGAATGAAAGTAATGGCGGCATGTTTTATGAATCTTCTAAGAAAATTAACTAAGCAAAAAAACATTTGTAACTCTTGTAGTATAGTAGTTCAAAGATAATACCTAATCGCAGTTATCTTATCTTCCTCTGGGGATATGCCTTGGAAGCTAACTGTTGTGGTATACGGCCGACTACGTATGTACGTCTGATTCGTACATGAGTAAATCCGTTCCACTTTTCTCTAAGAGTGCTTTAATTTTAATTTGATTCTTTAACCAGGGAGAATTTGTGTTATGATATAATTATTGCCATTTGCAGCGTTCGAGGATCTAATTAAACAACTCGGACAAAAATATACTTTTAATTACATAAAAAATGAAATATTAAAACTTTAAATATACTAATGCTATAATAAGTGTATCTAATAAAAATAATACTACCAATGAGTAATGCGGGATGGTTGACGCAAAAATCACTTTCGCACGGAATGGTAACTAACAACATGAATAAGTTTTGGATTCCTTTTACCTTTAACTAAGAGGGAGTCGGCAGTGGGATGACCTTGAACCAGAACCTCCTCGATGAGATGATTAGAGGCGTGTTGGACTGGAGCTTTTCTCGCGGTCTTGAAGATGTCTGAAAAAACAGCTGATGCTTCTCATTGGCTGAAAGAGACGCGTGCTGAGTCTCTTCGGGAAGAAGAGCTGATGCTTGTCCGGGGAGGGAGGGGGAGGGGGAGGCGGGCGGCGAGACTTCTTGACTTGAAGATGTAAGTGAGGGGATCTTGGATGAACGGAAGTTATTCCGATCTTTGTGTTATAAATTCGGGCTTCTCGATGATGAGACTTGACCAAGAGGTGAATCTTTTCTCGAGGTGGACTTAACGTTGGTATTCTCAATGTTGAGGGGTATCTCTGTTTTTATTCAGAAAACTGAGATAGGTGATTACTCTGGACGAGAATGGTATGTGAGTGGGTATCGATACCACTGGTCTACTCTTTTAAGCGACCAAAGGAACAGCCTAGGGAGGGGAAATCCCGCCCGGCTCCAGCTGCCTTCTTGATTTCCTGTTTGACTCAGGTCTCGACTTCTCTTGATTTCTAAGCAGATTCTCCTTTCATTTCTCAAGCTCGAACTATATATACGTTGATTATCTCCGGGGAGGGGGGGTGAGGGCCCAGAGTTACGCCTCTCTCTTAGGGCTTACATTTCTACGTTGTGACACTTCGGCTCTTCTGGTTTAAGTACGGAGAAAGTGAAATTTCGTCTATTTGGCGATAATAAACATAAACAATCGAGGGGACAGTGAGTCTGTTTAAAGATTTGTATTTTAAAGGCTCTCACACCCTCTGTTTATATTAACGGACTACGAAATCTGTTGACTGAAATCCTTCTTTGCGAGCGACGCTCGAAGGGTGTTTGGGGCAGCAGGTAAAATGAGAGGGGGGGGGGAGGATAAAGTCTTGGCCCATGTGGAGCGTAACCGTTGACGCTGTATAAACAAACTAGCGTCTGTTTGTCCTCGTGATATTTATTCCCCCACACTAACCATACAGCCACAATAGTTGAGTGAATTTACCGAAAAGATTCTCTTGGTAATGTTGATTTGCAAACCGTGGAATTTCAACCTTAGAAAGACCTGGCTCCAAATACTGCAAATATTGAGCGTCGTTTTCGCTCGCAATAAGAAAATCACCAGCATCGGTGAAAACGAAACTTAATAAAACATGATTAATAAAACGCTAAAAGGTTTGGGAGAAAATGCACCTACTTCGGGGGAGGAACCGCTACTCAAAAAGACCCTGATTTTTCGACTGACTATGGATGCAATAGAACCTGAAAAATGCATCTTTACGATCTACCTGCTTCGATTTTTTGTTGCAATCTTGCAATGTTGCAGTAAAAATCAGTCAAATAAGTCAGGGGTATTTATCACGAATAGTACCTGCATTTAGTCGTCGCAAGTCACAGGTGAGGCGGTAAGAGTGGTCTGACTTCTGAATGAAGTGGACTGGACTTGTGTAAGCGCTTGAGCTTGGTCTTATCTTGCCTTCTCTTAGTAAAGTTTGAATATTTTTCCTTAAGAACACTGAATAATTTGAGAGGCAATCACCTAGGTCTCTCCGCGGCTGGAGGGTCAGTGGTAATTATATAGTAGGAATAAGAAGGTAACTCTTTCAGTACCTTTTTACGATCACACTGATTATTCGGTTTTTATAATTGACTATACATATTCCATAACTTATGCACAGTTGTTTCACTTGAAATTAAAATGGAGAGTGAAGGAAAGAATGCACTCTTATGAACATTCCGCAATGATAAATTGTTCCGTCTACTAAACACACATGCTTTAAATAGCTTAGCATATTGAAATGAGATAGAAAATCAGCCCATAATACTGCAACATTAATAACAAACACTAAAACATTCCACTAAATATTTAGTGGCCTATCACCGAATGTTTGTATGGATGATCCTGTTGCTGTTGGAAGTGGAACGTGAATTTCCTCCAGTTGTAGATCGTCGTCAAGGATGACTGTTGTTACGAATCGGGTATCCACCAGAAACTTCGTTCCCTGATGTTGTATATGACATACAGACAAGGAGTTTGGGGAGACAGTGATGAGGCTGTCCACCTTTAGAGTTTTCTCAAGTTCTTTTGGCATCCATGCAAACAGCGATAGGCCTGTTTCCAAAATTGACGGTGCTACCAGCAAAGTCTGTTCTCGAGAGCAGGATATTTTTTAACATGCCCATCTGGCGACATCAAGAGCGGGAGAGTTGCGCGAACGGATGTTAGATCTCTCCAACTTCAAGATATTGCATTATAAATTGGTTGGCTCCTCCTTGATGGGGTCCAACGCTACCTCTATCTGCTCTCGGAATTGTTGAAGAGTGTCCGTTGTGACGATCACTCGATTGAGAGCTCCGCTTCGGGGCTCGGGCAGCAGCGGTTGCTAATTGTTCAAGGAGTATTGGGAGATAAAATCTGGAGCGTCTCCTGAATGTGGGATGGGGACAAATGATTCCCCCACGAAGTCAGGACTAACATTGTCCCCAAGGGTGTTTCTTAACTTCCTCAGGAGGAAGATGGGAAAATTCAAAGGAATGAGCCAAAAGTTCCATCTTTTGTGCTGTCGTAAGAGTGAAACGATTTACGATGACGACTTTAGAAATCAGGTACGTTATACTATTGGGTTCCTTTTACAAAGACGATAGGACATCAATGACGGTATATGGCAACACTCTAACTAATAACTTTATTTTTTTAGAGTCATTTGTTATTATTTCCAATGAGAAAAGTAGTTCAACTTGATTAAACCGAGATTGATGTGAAGCAGATAAAATGCGAATGTCGTACTTGCCAATGGTTGCGTGTGGATATTTGAAGTGCCGGTTGAATCGTAATGATGCAAATATAATTATTTTGTTGCAAGTTGCAATGAAAAATGATGCGTGTGAAATTCGAATATCACTCCAGGGTCACCATTTTGTGTTGCGGCGTCCGAGATAACTTGGGATTTAAGTTACACCGGAAAACCATCAGTTTTAGTCATTATTCCCGTCCGTAATCACTCGGATACGACACACCTCGCATTGCCCTCTTGACACGCAGGTATAAATGCAAAGTCGATTACTGCAACGTAATTTAATTTTTTTTCTAATTCCCACAACAAAATAACGATAACTAGGCAGCGTTATTAGCCCAGGAACGGTAAATTGGAGGAAGGATGAGAGAGGGCTGCAGTGGATAGGAGCCTGTTTCCGATGAATAAGGTGGGCTCAGAATGAAAAGTGTAACACCATTTCCTTACTTTTATAATTGGTCGCGTAGCTCTTCTAGTGATGATAATGAATAATGGTTTTAGTGAAACATAGTATAAATAGGTGCAAATTGGTGGGTGGAGTTTATAATAAAATTTTAAAGCACCAATTAATCTTTAATAGATTGTGTGGTCTTAAGTGAAAAGGAGATAAAGTATGGAGGCAGCCACAATATGAACGCTGTGCTGTTATCAAAGACCATATTTAGTTTGTTAAGCTCTGTTGATAATGATTCGTAGGAAGACCGAAGTCTTTATTTAACCTGAGATTAGTAGAGCGTTTGCTGTTCTTGCCTGGCAAACTGGGAATCTTCTCGCGTTCGCAGGTTTAATAAAGATCTCAGTCTTCCTACGGATCTTTATTAACACTGACTACATCAATCTCCACTTGATGGTGGGAATTCAACTCAAGATTGTTACCTTGATCTGAGTTGAATGGATGAAAAGATCATAACACGAGAGGAGAGATGGAAGTTGTTTAACTTTGTCGTGGAATGGCCAGACTCTCTCTCTCTCTCTCTCTGTATATATATATATATATATATATATATATATATACGTAGGTACTTTGGGGCTGTGGGCCGAAGTTGGTTGAAGACCGTTAGTGAATGGAGAAATTGTTATGAGTCCAGTGGGGATGGTTTATTATTAACTTTGCGGGGTCCTTTTTAAAACAAATAGTTCAGAGTGTAAGTTGGCCAAAGGTTAACAGGTACCTGGTACGCGTTGAGGTTGCGAAAGAAAGACAATGACGAAAATATATCTTTACTAACAACAAAATGATATTTATATCTACACAAATATTGGGTTAAAAGGGGATGGTCGCACAGACGGAGTTAAATGTCCCCGCGAGATACAGGTAGGTTAATTAAGGGATTTTAAAGGTCAGATTCAGTTTGGTGATTTAAAAGGGGATTTTAAACCGGGGCGTTCACACAAATAGTGGGTCGATTTGGTAAGCCAGATTCTAGATCAATCTGCAGGCCGCAACGGTTACAATAGTTTACGTGCTCGTTGCACAAAAGAGGCCAGTTGGGATACGATGAATGCGACGGAAGAAGTCGGGTTACCTCTCGCTTCAGATGAGGGAGCACTCGTAGAGCCTTCATAGTTAGGAATCCTTGTCGGATACTTGCCGATTGACTATGGCAGAGTTCACGGATGTCGATACTTGCCGATTGACTACGGCAGAGTTCACGGATGTCGATACTTGCCGATTAACTATGGCAGAGTTCACGGATGTCGGTACTGGCTGATTGACTATGGCAGAGTTCACGAATCGATTTAGCCTTCGACTCAAATCAAAATCGTGGCGGGAGGGGAAGGGAGCGCCCTTCAGTCCGTTCGCCGGGGAGTCGGTGGGAAGTCTATTAGTGCTGCTTACTAAACTGAGTCGAGGGGTTATATAGACGCCTGGTGAGGTGGCTGTGACGGCCCTCCAGACGCGCGCGCGATTTGGGGGAAAAGTCGGCGACTCCTTCGAGGAAAGGGGAAATTGTAATAACGTTGGCTGAATGTCCAAAGGACTTCGATCTTCGGACGGAAGGCAAGAATGTTTGCTAAAAGGTGGCAATGGGAGGCGATGAAATCGTTCCCTAGGCAAATACAGCTGGGGCGTGTGATAACGGCGTAGGCTGAATCCTTACCCTGGTTCAGCCAAGCTTTCAAAGCTCCATGCGGTGATTTTAGAACCACGTGGGTACAGAAAGGCACGTGGTCTCCCTTTAACCTCATTCTGCTACAAACTTGAAAACTTTAAGGATGAAAATAGGTAAAAAAATAGCACGCGAATGAATGATAATAATAATACAGACGTGATTCCTTCCATTTTACTTTAAAGGGTTATTTAGATGCCCATAATCGCCATTTTATACTGTAGGAAGCAGAGATTAGTTTTGGATCACATATAGCCAATAGGTTTAATGTGGGCGTGGTCTTTGGATTTGATACCAGTTTGACCGTGGTTGAGTGTGGGAGGATTCGTATTTGTAATGGTTTGAGTATTCACGCATGTATATGTGTGTGTGCGTGGCTATCTTTATTGATGTTTGTGTTTGGATCAGAAATGGAGACATTCCATTTTTGATTCCTCTGGGTCATAATGACTTATTCGATAGGCAGAAGTTTGCGGAACTGTAATGTTTGCATGCAGGAAAGTGTGAAAGAAATAGAAGGGAAGAGGGTAATAAAAAAGATGTCTGGAAGCGAGACGCGCGTCGTTTAACGGTCGGGTGAAAACAAGTTAATGTGGGATGTGAAATAAAGAGGTTCATTACACACACACACATACACACACACACACACACATATATATATATATATATCTCTCTCTCTCTCTCTCTATATATATATATATATATATATATATATATACAGATAGACTGACATATAGATCACCAAACAGATAGATATTGTCAGACAGGCAGGTAGACACAGATAAAGATAGAAAGATATAGAAATATAGATGGATGTGCAGATAGATGTATGGATATGGTAGACAAATAGATTGGTAGATGAATAAATAAATAAATGGCTAGAGGATAGATAGATGGATAATTTTGGATATAAAAACGGCCGATGAATAAATGGATATATGGATGAAGGGTAGATATATAGTCGTAAAAGACCCGCCCCCCCTTTTCTATTATTGCTTGAAGTCTGCATCATCCCTTCAACTGTGTTTATCCCCACCCCAACCCCCACCCAACCCCCACGCCACTTCCACTAAATGTAGGGGGCTTAGTTTCGAATCCAGACTCCACCCGGACTCCCTTTATGTTAAAAGGTTCCGGGCATCGACCACCCCCCGGTGAACAACTATCCCCCCCTCCTTCTAGTGAACTTTTTTGTTCGGACCTTCAAGTCCGTGTGCTCTCATATGCGAACTTGTTCCTGGTAATTTGAATCACGGACCCTCCACTTAAAGCTCAAATTTGGTTTTAAAGAATTTTAAGATTTTAGGATTTTGCAATTTAATGGATTTTTTGTTTATTTTTATTTTTAATTTAAGGATTTTATATTTTAAGATTTGGGATTTCAGGAGTTTTTAATTTTAGGATTTCGAATTTTAGAATTTGGGGATTTTTATCTATTATTTTTGAGGATTTTTGATTTTAGGATTTTGGGGATTTGTTTTTTTTTCCTTTTAGAATTTTCTTTTTTTTTATGATTGTTTTGATTTTTGAATCTTATTGTGACTAGTCCAAGACCGGAAAAGGGGCGTTAAGCCCTTAGCGTGACCTAACCCTAATTGTGCCCCCCGATATTTTGATTTTTGACTTAACTACTTTTAGACTCATTTGATTAAAAAGCGACAACTAACAAGGGCAACTCCGGTCGTGAAATAAATATAGGAGAAGTGGGCCCCTAGGGATCTCTGGGCGAAAGGATGGTCGCGCAACTCTCCTGGACCTACTCATCTGGGGTACTCACCTAACGCTCAAAATGGGCTCCATTTGACGAGGGGTCTTATGCCCTCCCATAAGGGCGCAACTCTCCTGGACCTACTCATCTGGGGTACTCACCCAACGCTCAAAATAGGCTCCATTTGACGAGGGGTCTTATGCCCTCCCATAAGGGCGCCGTTAGTGCAACCAACGAGGGCATTTCCACACATCGGGTAAAAAGAGGCGAAGGAAGGGACCTCCTTTAGCTTTAAGGATGAGTTCGTGTGAAGAGAATAGGTATTCATAAGTACGATCACTGACATCCTTAAAACCCAGGGACTGATTTATCTAAAGGTGTCCGTAACTACGAACATATGTTCGTACAACGCGGATATGTGTTTGAAAGTACGAATAAAAGCACCCTGAACCTGCAAGAAATAGTTCATATAAAACGCTGGGGGCGCTCAGAAATAGATCACTAGTTCGTATAACGAGGATATGTGCTCGGAAGTACGAACCTAAATTCCATTTAATCTCCAGGTACGAGTTCGTGTATGGAAGCCTGAGTACCTGGAAGTGTGAACTCGAAAGCCCTTAAAAAGTTCGTATATAAGATTTGAGATACTCAGAATTACGATCCTGCTTCTTCACCTACAACTCCAGCGAGTTGGTGTTCGTGTTCGTTAGGGAAAAGTTCCTAGATAAGGACACATGGACTCTGATGTAAAAACCTGAACCTTTTATTCCCAGAAACAAGTTCCAATATGCGGTAAGAGATCCATGAGTTACGAACTTACCTTTTTATTCTCTAGGAACAAGTTCGTACTTGGGGGTATTCGATCGCAAGCGAGTACTCGGAATATTTAATTCCCGGAACAGGTTCGCAATGCGGTGAGGGCTACCGGAGTTACGAACACCTAATATTCTTAGGGAACAAGTTCGTACTTGTAGGTAAATTTGAAGTACGAACTTGGCATTCCTTAGAGTTAAATAGTGAAGGGGTACCCGCTTTCAATTCCCTCGAGGTTGATCTCGATTACTTACCTCCTCCATCTGGAGGCCGACCTTGAGGAGCGAGGATATGAACTTCTGTCTCCAGACCTCGTTCCTCGAGGTCTTCCTCGCGAAGTTGTTGGTGGACTTCCTCGGGGTCCAATGGGGGTCCTTCGCTCCCTCTTTGGGCGTACCCTTCCGGCCCTTGTACAGGGGCGTCTCTTCGTACACAAGGATGTAATCAATACGGCGTCGCCCGTCCCTGAAGAAAGTCGTGGGGTCCTCTCCGGGAGCCTCATCCTCAGGGGTCCTTTTCGAGGACATGGGGCTCTCCGGGGGAGCGTACTCACCCCATCTCTCCGCCCCGTTGTCGGTGTGATTCCAATAGACCTCTCGCTGTGGAAGAAATGAAGAGGAAGCGTGTTCAAAACGTGTTTTACAGATTCAGCTCACTTTGGGGCGTCGCAGGAAGGCTGTTGAGCGTGACGTCATTGGAGCGTGGTGTGTGTGCATGTGACGTCATAAAATGGCAGCAGAGAAAAACTTTATAGAGGGAGGGTTGACTCGTACTTAAAGTCAGACTCTTCTTGGATGAATACTTTTAGGTCCACTCCCCCCCCCTCACTAGTAACAATGTAGTTAGGCTGCTGCGTCGAGACGTCATTTGCATGGAGAGATATATAAGAGGTACCTTTATAAAATAAATACAACAGTAATTAAAAAAAAACACTGGGAATTAGAGAAAGGGAATAAAAGGTAAGAAGAACAAAAATATCATCTCTCAAGAACTTAGGATCTCAAGTCAGTACTAAGCACTCAAAAGAAGAACCCAATGGGCGATCTTTGATGGAGGTGGGGGGGGGGGATCAGACCACCTCATATCTGAAAGGTAAGTCTGTAGAAATTTATATCTTGGGACTTCTATTTTTTTTCCATTCTCGTCAAAGGCGACTAAACTCAGATAAAGGCTTTTACTCTAGAAGGCCTCTTCCCTGAAGTCTATTATCCAGCGCGCAAATCACTGTATTATGGTATATTGTTTCGATATGCCATGTTTGAGGGGTATAACTAACGTACTGGTTTGGTGGCGATGTCGACAATGGAGAAATATGGAATGATTGGAAATAAATTATTCTTTTGGAAAAAAGATTGTTGCCTTTTCTAGAGGTGGTAAAAACGGTTTTAGTTTCCGTTTTCCCTCGTTAGGTGAAATGATGGCTAAATTAGAAGGGTTAATGTATAAAGTTTAACAAATATAATTTTTTAAATATAATTATTGTAAAATGATTGCTTACCTCTTTGTTGAAATGAGAAGGTAGACTTACCGTGAACAGACAAAATAATAAAAATACATAGTCAAATAAAACAAGTCAAAGTTTAAAGGGAAACAGAGTAGCTTTGAAATGCAAGCAAAGTTTGGAGTGGTTGGAGCAGGGTCTTCTGCTGTGATAAGTTTGAAGAATTGACTTTCTGCAAGGACGATCTCAGCTGTTCGAAAATTGATCTCTCTCCTGCCGAGATCTCCAGCGCGCCTCACACACAAATAATCCAACTTCCGGAGTGGAAGACCAAAGGCTCTACTTCCCCAAAGTAGGAGAAGGTCCAAGCTTTGCTCGGGAGAGGGGGATCCTCTCTCCAAACACGAGGATTTCGCCTTACCATAAAAACAGTTCATATGTTCGAAAATGCAGTTGGAGAAAACTGGGCTACAACGAGTTTATGGGTGGTCCCCTGCTGGTAGCTTGGAAGTTCAGCCCTAAGCAATCAGCAGGATCCAAGAGAAGACGGAAATTGACAGTTGATAGAGAGATCTGGTAGACAGACAAGACAGAAAGAGAGAGTAGGGGTGCTAAAAGAATACAGCAGTAGAAAAATAATTTTAACAGGTAAAGGTCGAGAGGGAGGGGAAAGGGGGGCACGCCTCCGTCAAATTTACCTGTTTAATCGAGGGAGGTGGCGTGAAATGTTAATAGTATATAAGAGAAGAAGATGGGCAAAGAAGTGAATGTTTAAAGAAGTAAGAACTAGTTGAAATGGGGACCAGGTTTAAAGAAATTATAATGGGTAGTACAAGAGATGTATGTATGTTAGACATTGGGAGAGAGAAAGCCCAAGAGCGAAGCGAAACGAAGGTTGTACATACATATAAATGCTTGATAGTGCAGATGAGAATGCCATGAAGATGCGGAAGCATACAAGGAAGCAAAAATAAAAGTGAAAGTATTGATTACCGAGAGCAAGAAATCAGAAAATGAAGCAATTAAAGGGAAGATGAATGGGGATTTGGATAGGAACAGGAAGGTGAATGAAGATTCGGATAGGAACAGGAAGATGAATGAAGACTCGGATGGGAAAAGGAAGATGAATGAGGATTCGGATGGGAACAGGAAGATAAATTAGGATTCGGATGAGAACAGGAAGAGGAATGAGAATTCAGATGATAACAAAAGTTATTCTGAAATGAAGTCAGATAAATGAGAAAACAAGAGTTATCTAAACATCAAGGACAAGAATGACAGGTTGTAGGTGAGAAGGTCAAAAGTACATGGAGAGAGTAATTTGATGAGTTGCATAATGTGGGTGTATGCAAATATGAATATAATTGTTTTCGAGGGAGAAAACCAGGTGCTGTTTTGTTATGTAATGGATAAGAAGGAAAGAGGTTGTCATTGCTGTGATAAGGTATGGAAAGTGGGAAGGGAGTGGTAGTATATGATATATTTAGTCGCACTGATGCTAAAAAAATGATAATTGTGTTATGAAATGGCTCTATTGTTGGAAGGTATTTGAAAGTTAAATAATGCAGGAGGACTAGATGAATGCTGTGATGGGACCATTGAATAAATTATAAGGGGAAAAAAATAATTACAGGAAAATAAGTTTAGTGTTGTGAGTAAGATGCTTGGATAAATTCTGATTTGTTGTGCAAGAATGATGACTAAGAAATGATAGAGGATGTGCAAGTTGGGGTTAAAGCGAGTAAAGGGTGTTTGAACCGAGCATTCGCTAAAAACACAAAGGCTAAGAACTATAAAATATGTGCTGGTGGTTTGTGGGTCTGAGTGCAAATTAGGGAAGCCCTGTCACTGGGGTGACTTGAACTGTCTGATGGCGCCTGAAAAGTTGTTGATACGCTTTCCCTTCGCTCCCTCACCGCGCTGCTTTATTTTTGTACTCTACGCCTATCCCCTCAACCTCTTATCTACCTGTACCTGGTACCAGGAGCAACGGTTCTCAACTGGGAAGGATGAAAATTAGGGACACCCAGCCACTGGGTTGGATTGAACTCTGATGGAGCCGAGGTAAGTTGAAGGTGCGCTTCGTCCTCTCCCTCTATAAATAACGCTCTTTAACGCCTGCAGGTCCAAAGAGAAACAGGACTTAAGGGGTTTGGGGCTTTGGGAGCGATTAATTTGAAGATAGGTTCTGCCTCAATGACCACTTCTCTGCATGTAATTGGATGACCCCACCCCCACCCCCTACAGCCATTCTCAAATGGATAAGGATGTACTGCTTGTGACAGGTAGGCTTTACAACCTTAATGGTTGCAAGGTCAATTAAAAGTCTCGGGTACTCCTCTCGGTCAGACGCAACAGACCTAAAAGTGACATACGTGAAGATAGTGTTGATAACAGTGATACTGATCAAGTAGATGCCAATAGTGTGGCAGGGAAAGACAAATGCAGTGCGCGGTGCAATGCCCCCCTTTCCCTTTCCGCAGACAGAATGCTTGTGCTTCGTGTAGCTGTACTTACACTTACTGTTTCTGCTACATCCAGTTTCTTTATGACCGATGAAATTGTAATTACACTTACTGTTTCTTCTACATTCAGTTTCTTTTTTAAGGATGAAATAATTGGTTATTATGCAGGCAACAAATAATAAACGTGAATAGTTCTAAAGGATGAAAATTGGAAATAAATAAATTTGGTTGAATGGATGGCATGGATAGGTCTTAATCTCAGCTGGATAGGACAAGGATGCCTTCAAGCCAGTTAATGAACTATTTAGCACTAAGACGGGACAGTGGATTCAGTGTTTTTTTAAGAGTCGTTCAAAGAAATAAAGAGAGGCATAAGATTCGATGCCATGTTTACACGTGATGCTCGAAAAAATGGGGAACAGGGAAAGTTAGTGCATGTACATTAGGGTGGTCCCCGAACACTGAAAATGATACTTCTTTCCCCCCAAAGGGCTAATTTTATTTCACTTTACGAAAAAGGAATTACACGTAAAATTTGGTCTCTCTATCTCACCATTTAGTGGTTGCCCCACTTTTCACTTTAACTTTGTAAGGTTGGTCTTTGAGGGTGTCGGCCCAGAAGTAGGGCGACCTCTAAATATCATTGCATTGTGATGAAATTTCGCACACTAGGAGAGGAGTGGAACACGGAATAAAACTAGTGGTGTGGAGAAAGGATCAGTGCACTTTGAAGTTTTACCCCCGTTTTTTGGACCACCCTAATGTACATGAACTTTGGGCAGAAGTTCCTTGAGGAATGTCAAATAAATTACAACTGTTGATGAATCTCTGTTATCATTCAGAGTAAGATGTTCGTTCAAAGTATACATACATGTCATCAAAGCCGGGTAAATATGGCATAATAGTTTTGGGTATGGTTGAAGCTAGTAATGTGTACATTCTAAATGCGTAGATATACATAGGGATTGGACCTGGCGGTCCAGAACGATCACACACAAAAAGTGTTGTTCGAGATCTCATCACAACTAAATTCAGGAAATAATATTAAATGTGACAACTTTGGCACTGGTGTTGGTCTTGCTGTAGAACTGCTTGATAAAAATGTAGCACATTTAGAAACACTGAGGAAGAATACACGTGAAATACCTACATCATTTTAAGCCTTTTGTTTTCAACAAAATTCGGCTTCCACAAAGAGCATTATATTATGATGTGCACTTATGTTCCAAAAGTAAACAAAACATTATTTAGTACTATGCATTCTAACAACATACATGGATGAACCTTTCAAACCTGATAGGATTCTGGAATATTATGCAACCAAAGTTGAGGTAAATACGATAGACCTATTAGTCAATATCTACTCATGTAAACGCATGACAAATCGATAGCCTATGATTATTTTCTACTGGATGTTTGATGTAAGAGCGAACAATTATGATGTGTGTTTCAGGGAAGAAGAATCCGCTGTATATAAAGGACATCCAAAGCGTCGATATTTCCTTTCAGACTTATCAGAACAACTTTACAACTGCTAGTCGAAAGAAGTTTCTCGGCAGAATGCACAAAACTATAGAGCCATGTTGTGACTGATAAGGAAGCTTGATAAGAAAACAAAAGAAATCCTGCGCAACTTGGAGTGAATCTATTTGCTCGGCCCATTCTTACTTTGTTTGTAATAATTGTGCTGCAGGTTTAGATAATCTAGAAGTAAAATTTCTTTGTATTTGTCCTGATATGGGCTTAGAATTTTGGTTTGTTAAATTACTGGAAAAATGTTTTTATTTTAAATTGATATCATATCCATTGTAAAACTAAAAATTATATATATATTTATATATACACACATATATATATATATATATATATATATATATATATATATATAATTAGGTAAAAAGCCATGTTGTATGCAGGTTCTATTAAAGTACACAGCTGTGGCAGCGTTATTAATTTTAACTTGTATTTTTTTAATATTTCTTACAAGTTTTTGTAATACTTATGTTTGCGTAGAAATACTATAAATAATATAGCAATTTTTTAATAATTCCATTTCTGTTCATTCCCTGAAGATGACCTAACATGGTTGAAAAAACTTGTAAGAAATATTAAGAAAATACAAGTTAAAATTAATAACGCTACCACAGCTGTGGACTTCAATAGAACCTGCATATATATATATATATATATATATATATATATATATATATATATATATATATATATATATATATATATATATATATATATATATATACATATATATAAAGGTTTCATGCTCCAGGTCCTAGACAACATATATGCAAGGTTTAAAATTTTTTAATTAATGTATACTACAGTTATCCGCCTAAAAATGCGGGGTCCATCGGAACTCCACTCCTTTTGAGTAATTCCATCCCCGTCGAAGGGTTAAAAAAGTTCTCTTTTGTCTTACTTAACCCAAGAACTATTCGCCTTTCTCCCCGGCACGCCCCCCCCCCCTCTTTCTCAAAATTGGCTCCCGCAGAAGTTTCGTTTAGAGAGAAAATCTCGTGACAAATTGCTTCATCGAGATTGTTGATGTCTGAGAAATTGTGGTTATAGTAATAATTGGGTTCACGTAATTGTTTAAGAGTGTAGGGTGGGGGTAGGGGTGAAACTATGTGATTGTGTGAACATCTGAATGTTTGGGACCTGTGACTGCGTACTTGTGTGTATATTTGAGTGTTTGGTTAGGTGAGGTTTTGTGGATATTAGTGTTTGGGACTTTGTTAACACGTTGGCTGTCGGACGGGTTTATCCTTTTGGTTACTGAAGTGCCAATGGACATATTCCAATATGTTCTATGTAAAACTTTACTTTCTTTAGATATTTGATAGTGTCAGGATATATTAATGTGCTTACGTGGGTGTAGACAGCAAGGATACCGGCTGTTCACATGTGCCCCATGACCTGCCGGCGTCCATATGGTATTTTTCGAAAAAAAAAAAATATATAGATTAGAATTTACAGTAATTGTATTTTTATTTTGTTATGTTTTTATCTAGAAATATATAAGTTGAGATCTATCTATATAAAACTCATATGAAAATGATTCCAGCTAATTTTTTCTATGAATCTTCATCTAGAAGGAATTCTCAAAGTTTTGGAGGAGATCATGATGAACGATGATCCCGTGTTTAATGATATTTCTAGTTCGAATAATTATATCCCAACAGGTTCTAAATATACAGAAACATCTACGAATATATCAGATGAAGACTTAGAAGACAGCCAAACACCTCAGCCCAGCTAAAGAGTAGATTATCATAACCCAAATTTGCCGTCAAAAGTTTGCAACTCGGTAGAAGGAACGCATCTAAAAAAAACATTTTGTTGACTCATATTTGATGTAATTCTGTAAAAAAAAATGTTTACAGGCAGGAAATGTTACGCCTACTGATATAATCAATGTTATATATTATCTATTGTTTACCAGACAAATCTCAATGCTGAAAAGATGCTTAGGAATCTTCAAGTGCGAAGATCATCTCGCATTAAACACTGGAAAGATAGGTATTTAACAAAAGTGAACAACTTTTTGGCTATTGTTATGTACACAGGACGAGTAAATTACTCAACAATTGATCCAAATTGGAGTAAATAGAGAGCTGTCAAAAATGATTTTGTTACTTCGATTATGTCCAGAAATAGATTTCAACTACTATTGCGATTTATACACTTTGGAAACAATGAAGATGCTTTTCCGGATGATTGGTTAATCAAAGTTAGAAATTAAATTTAATTACTTGAAAGAAATTTCAATGATGTCAAAACACCCGGAGAGCTGATTGCACTAGATGAAACAATGATTCCCTGGCGCGGTCGTCCTGCATTTAGAATATATATTCGTGGCAAGGCCCATAAATATGGAATAAAGATTTACAAGCTATGTGATCCAATTAGATATTCATATACGTGTTCTGTAGGAAATTGGATGTCCAAGACCGTAGTGAGACAACAGAAACATCTCACATTCACCGCAAATAGTGTTCGATCTTGCAGAAGAGTATTTGAATGAAGGAAGAATTAGCGCTTCAGAATATTTTTACACGTCTGTCATTTTGGCCAGATCCTTACTTGAGAGAGATACTGATCTAAAGGATACAAATCGAAAAGATCAATTCTTGAGTAATTTCTTGGTCCCGTGTACACAACAATAGCCAAGAGGTTTTTCACTTCTGTTACATTGGTATCTTTCCAGTGTTTGATGCGAGATACTCTTCGCACTTAAATATATGGTGGTATCATTTCTGGTTTAATTATATAGTAGGCCTGTCGATTTTTCTTTCCTCTAGTCATCATTCATAAGATATGTTGCTACTTTATTATAAAATAATACACTAAAAAAGGATATTTTTTGCCTTTCCTCGTACTAAGTTTGATTATTTTTCGAATATATTTCAAATTGGAAGCTTTGGGCTTAAAGGGCTATACTACATATCTTTGTAATAACAATTCTAAGTACATTTTCTGTTCAAATTTTTACAATCAAATGTGTTCCAATTTTTAAAGTATTTTCTTTCAGTATTTTTTCAAACAAAACATCTCTAGTATCTAGTTCTATTATTTCCTCGCTTCTATAAATTCGCCAATGAAATTTTCTTCTTAAAAAAGTTTACCTATATTGGAAGTGCCAAATATATCGGTAAAACATGAGCTTTGACTGACCAACTTATCATGGGGCAAAAACAGGTATTCGTTAGGTGCTTTACTGCTTTCAAATTATTTTAGCTCATCTTTTTTGGTTTTGAAATTATTTTAGCTCATTTTTTTGGCTTTGAAATTATTTTAACTAATCTTTTTTGCTTTCAAATTATTTTAGCTCATCTTTTTTGGCTTTCAAATTATTTTAGCTCATCTTTTTTTGCTTTCAAATTATTTTAGCTCATCTTTTTTGTTTTCAAATTATGTTAGCTTAGCTTACCGGGGAGAAATAAAGCTCTAAGTAAAACACATGCTGTAACCTGCCATCATATGACTCGTCATTTTGAGACGAGCAGCATGTGAGATGCCGGCTGGTCATATGACAGCTAACGTGTTAATTGTGTGCTTACGTGGATTTCTGAGCGATTGGGACATTCTGACTTTGTGCCTGTGTGGTTGTCTGGAAGTTTTAGAATTTGTGAATTGGTGCTTGTTTAGAGTCTGAGAGTTTTTGATTTTGTTAAAGTGTGCTTGTGTAGATGTCAGGGAATTTAAGACTTTGTGGATGTTTGAGTGTTTTCGACTTAGGAATTGTGTGCATGTGAAGATCTCGCAGTGTCTGTATGTAGGTCTAAGCTTTGTAAATTTATGCATGTGTGGATGTCTGAGTGTTTGAGACTGAAATGGATGATTGTGTGGATGTCTGAATGATTGAAATTTTTGGAATGTATGCTTCTGTGGATGTTTGAGTGTTTGAAAATTGGTTATTTGTGCCTGTGTGGAAGTCTGAGTGTTTGGGGCTTTGTGAATGTGTTTTGTTTTATAAATGTCTGAGAGTTTGGATTTTTTAAATGTGTGGTTGTATAGGTTGCTTGCGACATTGTGATTGTGAAGTTGTATGGATTTCTCAGTGTTTGTGACTTAGCGAATCTGTGTTTTTGTGGTAGTAGAGCGTTTGAATTTGGCGAATGAGTCCTTTGTGTTGGTTTGAGCGATTGTGACTTTTTGACTGTGATTGTTTAGATGTGTGACTATCTGCGTGAATATGTGATTTCGTGAAAATTGGAATGTTGGGAAATTGTGCGTTTTAGAGATTGTCTGAAACTTCGTTACTTTGTGCTTGGGTGAGGTTTTGGATGCTTTAAATCTTGTCAAAGTGTGTTTATGCGGATTTGTAAATGTTTGTGACTTTTGAAGGTGTGGTTTTGTGGATTTTACTTTTTGTGAATATGTGCTCATGTGAATGTCTGGATGTTTAAGACTTAGAGATTTTGTGACTGAGTAAATTTCTGAGTATTGGATGTGTGATTGTTAGGTTTTAAAGATGTATTAGTGTTGAGACTTTGTGAATATGTGTAAGCGATTGGGAATTTGTGACAATGTGCTCGTATGGATGTCTGAGTGTTTGAGATTTCGTGAATATGTGCTTGCGTGAATGTCTATTGGTGGCGGAATTGTGAATATGCGCATGTCAGAATGTCTAAGTGTTTGGGACTTTGTTAATACATTTTTGTGTGAATGTCATAGTGTTTGAGACTTCGTGGTTGCGTGTTTGGGTGGATGTCCGAGTGTTGGTGAGTTTGTGGATATTTTTGAGTTTGGGGGATTTTAGGAATGTGTTGAGGTGTGAGTGTTTAAGATTTTTTTTATCTGTTTTGCATATCCGAGTGTCTGGGAGTTTGTGGATGTGTGGCTGCCTGTATGCCTGATTGTTTGGGGAAGGTTGTGAATGTGTGTTTGCCTGGATGTCTGATTGTTTGGCGGAGGTTGTGAATGTGTGCCTGACTGGATGTCTGATTGTGTGGCGAAGGTTGTGACTCTGGGCCTGCCTGGATGTCTGATTGTGTGGCGGAGGTTGTGAATGTGTGCAAGACCGGATGTCTGATTGTGTGGCGGAGGTTGTGAATGTGTGCCTGTCTGGGTGTCTTATTGTTTCTAAAAGACTGTATTATTCCTTATTACTTTAAATCATCAAATGTTACACATTTTATAAAAAAAAGGTGAATTGAGTAATCCCACAAACCAAGACCTGTTAGCTTCCCGTCAATTGTGGGTAAACCTTTGGAGTCGATGTTAAAGACAGAATGGTGGAGCATTTGGATAAAACATAACTTAGTTAGAAATAACCCACACATATTCAAAAGAGGTCACTCGTGTTTAACAAATTTGCTAGAAATTGTCCATGGTAAAACAGAAATATATAATCATCACAAAGCCGTAGAAATTACTTACTTTGATTTTAATATGGATTTGATTTAGTTCCTCCTCATAACAGACTCAGGGAAAAGGTTTGAGCGCACGGGTTAAGAGGTAGACAATTGCTTTAGATCGAAAATGGCTTAAAAACCGCAGACAGAGATTGGAAAATCATCTGATTGGGCAGAAATAAATAGTCACGTGGCTCTAGGGGCAGTATTTTGTCCTGTATTATTTGTTATCTTCGTAACGACTTAGATTCAAGACTATTAAGCAAGATTGCCAAGTTTGCGGACTATAATAAACTAGATCATATAGCGAAGCATGATTCAGATAGAGAGGTAATACAGCAAGATCTAATGAGATATTTGATTGATCAATTACATGACAGCTGAATTTTAATCTCAATAAGTACAAAGTTATGCAAATCGACTCTCTAAATCCAAACTTTGATTATACGAGAGGCGGTCGTCGATTAGAAAATGTGTCAGAAGAAACTGATCTCGATATTTTAATTTCTAGTGACTTCAAGTTTTCAAAGCACTGCGTCCAAATAACTAAAAAACAAAACAAATAGAAAACTAGATTTTATCGCGAGAAATTTCGAATATAAGAGTAGGGAAATAATAGTCCCATTATTTAAATCACTCGTGCGTCCACCGCTGGAATATGCAGCTCAGTTCTAGTCTCCTTATCTGCTAAAGGGCATCGATGCATTAAAGAGAGTATAGCGAATAGCGACAAAGCTCATTCGTGAGCTGCGAAACAGACCCTCTGAAGACATACTTAAATAATTGAAACTGCTCTCGCTTGAAGATAGGCGCATTCGCGACCATCTGATAGAAGTCTTCAAAATTATGAACGGTTTCGATAATATAAAATTTGATTCGCGTTTTGAACGCACTGAAAATTCTACGACATAACAAAAACAAATGGACCTAAATTAAAATTTAAGCTTCATCAGACGAATATCTTGGGGAAACTTTTATACTTATAAAATCCTCTCGATTTCGAATTCTCTGACAACATTTGTCGGTCAGGGAATATCTATAAACATGTTTAAAAATAAATGGAATGAACACCCATTTACTTAACTACAAAGAATAAAAGTACTTATTTAACCCTTTTTAATTCTAAAATATATTGCAAGCCTTCCCTACCCTATCTTCCATACTCTTTCACAACTAACCACAAAGAGGAGCTTGGGGTCCTTGCTGGTTTTGATTCTATAATTCTCATTTAACCATTGGCAGGATTCCCTGAAACAGAGGGGAAGATTGTATGGTTCTCTGTAAAGACGGGAGCTGAACGATAGCGGTGTCGTGATTGGTTATCTGTGAGGACATAGGTAAGATCTACCCCCCACCCCCGGATTTAAACACAGCGCTTCCATCAATTTCACTGAAAGAATAGCATAATGATATTTATAAGTCGTGGCATAAATTTGGATAATTAAAAGGTAATTACTTAATTTTTATGTTAATAATAAAGTGTTCGCAATTTCTTTTAAACTTGAACGTTAATATTAAATATATAGAAGGACGAAATTTGACGCTTTAGCAACCGTAGTAAAATCTTTTTAAAACATCAAAAAAGGACGAAGACGAAATTTCACTTATGTAATAACGATAGGTTTGGTTAACTTAGGTTTGGTTAGATTAAGTTAACATCAACAATTAATAGAAACCTTAGGTTTGGTGAGAATAGATTAAAATCAACAATTAATATAAAGCTTAGGTTTGGTTAGATTAGGTTAACATCAACAATTAATAGAAACCTTAGGTTTGGTGAGATTAGATTAAAATCAACAATTAACATAAAGCTTACTCGTAAGTTTGTTTAGATTGAGTTAACATAAAAAAATAGGAAACAAATTTTAGTTTTAAACTCAAACAAGAAATGGCTATAAAAATTTTCCCCGTTTCGTACCTTTCATAAAAACTTTGATTACCATCGTTGATTCCTTTTAAGTTGTGAAGTACGTAGGTGTAATGTGTAAGTTGTAATGGCAGTTTTTAGAAATTAGTGTATTTGAATATTATTAAGTATTGAGTGTATATAATCTTCCTGTGGGTATCGTTCTTGAAGAAATATGGTCTTTTCCGGAGGATTTCTTTCCACAGGATTTGCAGTGGCATCATTTTAAAATTTTCTGTGTTTGATGTGTGGGTGTATGTACGACTCTCATTACATACGCAGATGTCAAGTTCCAAGGGATTGCATCTTGCTTAGCGCTATCATAAATAAGGAGATTAAGAGACGTGATTGCTTGGATCTTTTTTTACTTCCCATCCACCCTTTCCTTCCTCCCTAACTCCCTTACCTACAAAATACCGGGTATTGCAAAAGTCCTGTTACACTCGTTGCGAGGCTCTCAACGAAGGACACAATGATAGTCTTGATGCAATTAGACATGTTTTTTTTTATTGTTTTAACATATAAATATATATTTAATTAGGCATATTAATCAATGTGGCTGTCCTCGGCCGCGCACACGTTGTAGACGAAGTCCTTCCTCATGATGGCTCACACGCGGTTAACAGAGGACTTCAACTCGTTGACGTTGCTGTAGCGGATCTTGTAGGCCTTGTCTTCGACCTGTGCCCAGACACTGTAGTCGAGGGGATTGAGGTCGGGCGACTGCAGTAGCCAAAAGTCCTTCAGCCAGAAGTTCATGTTCGACCCCAACTACTCCTGCACGGTCTTGTTTGTGGGGGGCCGGGGCACCTTCCTACTTAAAGACGTAGTTCACCTTCTTCTTGATCTTTCTCACCCAGGTAAGGACTCTCGTGGCAAAGATGTCCATGTAGTCGGTCGTGGTGAGCCTGTAACCGGCCGCAAACCAGATCGGCGGTGTGCTCTCACCATTCCAAGCCACAACCCCCAGCATTATCAGAGAGGGCGGGTGTTTGGACGTGGACAATTCGTGGACCTCGGAGACGTCCTGGCCGAAGCTTAATACACGGTCGTTCTGTTTTTTGATGACCGGACCGACCGTGAAGGGTTTTTTTTTCTAAAAAAAAGGAGAATTCGATTACATGACTCTTCAAGTCTTTGAGAAGGCGACGACAACGCTCACGACGTTATTCTCGCCTACGGTCGGTGAGCAGAGGCCTTGTCCACGCACCTCAAGATCTTGCCGCCCTCCTCCTTGGCGGCCTTGGAAACCGTGGCTACCGGGATGTTCTTCTTCGCAATCACAGTCATTTTGAGATCCGAAGCACTTTTGAATAACTTTCTCACAGCTAAACGTTATCAATTTGAGGGCTGCCCACAGAGCTGTAGCAACTGCCCCCGCTCCCCTCCCCCGGCCGGGGGAGGGGCTCAAGAAGGAGCCCCACTATGGTGGCCCCAAATTTTTAGTTTTTAGTTTATTAATGAAAATATAAAATTTTCGAATACACATTTTCTGTAGGTATTCTGCAGCATTGGCACTGCTGAGAATAGTATTTGTCGTGCCTGACACTACTTGTAAATATATTGTTATGGGGGCCCCACAATCTTGATTGGGGTGGGGGGGGCACTAGAAATTGCTACGGCTCTGGTTGCCCAAACGATTGCGGTTTTCCCCGTTCTTGAGCCTCTACGCGACTCTGTGGCCGGTCATCCGACTGACGAAGATTCGCTTGGGGATATCGGACTTGTTGTGACCCGCGCGGAGGAGAGCAGAGATCTCGATTCTTTTCACTTCTATCTCGACATACAAATGGAAAAGACGCTTTAATGACACGTACTGGAAAAGTAGTGTCTTAGTTTCAACGGAAATTTTTCTATTACACAAGGAAACCTCTTGAAAGATAAACCCTTCCCCGAGTGTAACATAATTTTTGCAAACCCCAGTATAATACTTTCAGCTACGGCAACTCTATTAATTTTACATCTGATGCTTAGCAAACATACCTGAGGCTTCCAGATTCTCTTCGGTCTCTTTTTTATATATAGGTGTTAAGTTGGATAATTTGCATTTAATGAGGAAAATTCCGACGTTGAAAGCTTTAATGAATACTTTAACTAGAGGAACAACGATGTCAGTTCTATTCATTAATATGGCTGGCAAAATAGAATCAGGACCCAACACTTTGGCAAGCTTTGACTCAACCTCCTTAATGTCTTTCTCTACAGCCGCGTTTTGTTCTCTTGTATCGTCCATGATTGAAATACACGTTCAATTTCCATCGCTAAATAATTTTAAGAAATGACTATTTTATATATTCGCCACAGTAGTCGCGTCTCTAAACATATGACCTTCCTCCTTTTTTATTTAACGAATTTCCTCCCGGAAAAAATTTCTGATGTTAGCATAAAATGCGAAAAGATTTTAGGTTGGTTTTCCTCCTATTAGAAATTCCTATGTCAAACTGACTTTTGGTAAATTGGATTCCACCCTCCCCCCCATTTACACAGTGCCTAGAGAAAATGGATCTAAATTTTCTTTCGTTATCCCTTTCTAATAATCGATGTTTGTGTATGATTAATTTAAATAGATTCGTTCTGTGGTCTACATTGTCGATGTTCTCGTCCTCTGAAGCATGACCAACGAGTTGGCTGTGATAATTACGAGGGCAAGGATGGGTTGGGCTACAGCTAGAGAGAACAAAATATCATCAAGTAAGTCTAGCAACGAGCGCTTTCATACCTTTTATGTCGAAGTCCCAGTGCACCCCCCCCCCTCCATGCAGCGCAGGGTTTGGCCACCGATCGGGAGAGTTGGCCCCGAATGGTGCTCAGTGCTCCATCTGCCACATTACAGGAGCTGCCAAGTGTAACAGGAGCTGCCAAGTGTTACAGGAGCTGCCAAGTGTAGGCCATGAATGGTCTTTTGCAGTCTCCTTCTTTTCTTATGTTCTTATGTTCTTATTACCCTCCCGCTCCTGATTTGGCTCCAGAGGCGGCGTTTTGTGTTTCCCATTCAATTAAAACCTAGATACCCTTACACAATTACCCCCCCCCCTTCCATGACGGACTCCCAAAATGACAGGATTGGTCTTAAGACAGACTATGGTTCCTTTAAAAAACTTGGGAGCCACCTCAACCGGGTTTATCTCTAGTTTGGAGGTCACTACCCCCTCTGCTTTCAAAGGGGTGACATCAGAGGGGATAGTGACCGCTCCCGAAGAGGTTATGATGCCCGTCTGGGTCACTTAATGGGGACATATGGTATAAGACCCTTTTGGGTGTGGTCCTATGTATTTAAGCCAGGATTACTTAATTTAATGGGAGCTGGTGCTCGGGTTACCGAAAAGTAAGTTGTCCCGTGAGGTCCAAGACGGGATTCCCGACGCATCGAGAGCGAATCTCGAGATGGATTAACACCCCGGCGTTAGCGGAGACCCTGATAGCGGAGCTAATATGGCCTCGCCCAAGATGGCGTGGTTCTATTTTGGAAATGGACCATGACACAGCGGAGTTGCGTCCCAAACCTGATCCTACATTTGGCAAGGGTCGAAGAGGATCAGCTTGCCTTGGGGCCTAATCAGGTAAGAGAAACAAAGCGCAAAAGACCCTCTTGATTTATTTATTTTGTTGATTTATGTGTTCATGTACTCTCTTGATGCACAATCAGATTTTGGATTGGAGGTATTCGAAGATTTCCATATATGCAATCACTTTCCCTGACGAATCTATTTTGTTGGAGAGCCTTTGCTCGAGAAGACATATCAGTAAGTTTGGATCGAGCACGATGGTCCGCATTCGAGGAAATAAATGACATCTCAGTCGATGACTTTAGGTCAGTAGATGAAGCCGTTGACTTCTTCTCCAGAACCATCATTGCCAGGGGAATGGCTTCTCATTCTCGAACCTTTGGCCGTTTTGTACACCACCTACTCCCTTGATGTTCGATCGAGTGTGTGACGGCCCTCACCGTTAAGTGATGTACCTATAAGCGCTATAAACACCGTCCATGAGATTTCACCCTGTGAGAAATTCGTGAAGTGAGGATGAGACTGTTTTGCCTCAGAGCAAGCTAGCAGTTCTTCCTGTTGAGGCTACGTGTATTCATTTAAGGGGAGGCCCCCGTCTTAAAGAAGTGTGGAAGCGGGCGAAAAATATCCAGAACAAGTTGAATTAAGAGCTTCGATTTCCTTGGATGGCGATACCACCATATCGGACACTGTCTCCGTGGCGGAGTCTTTTGAAACCGCTTTCTCTACATTCTTTAGTTAAGGTGCTACTACACCATCATTCCCAGCTACTCGCAAGCTCATTGGAAGTAACGACATGTTTTTTGTCCACAGGCGGGAAACCTTTCACTGACCTATTTTTGCTGTGCGAATTGCGGTCGCTGTTCATTCTTGAACAGATAATACTCCTAGCCCGAACCATATTCCGTATGCCAAGCCTCGACACTTAAGTTAGCGATGCTTGGCCTTAATGGTAGATTTGTTAAGCAGGATTTGGACAGAGGATATCCTCGCAGATTGATGGCGAATGGCTAGCATACTTGCTTTTTGGCAAGCCGGATTTTAGAGTTTCATTCAGCAGTGCTGCCGAAGTGGCTCATTCATACAAATTTGGTACCTTTTTTCCATAAAGAAACACTTCAGATACGAGGGGCGGTCAATAAGTTTTGCAAATCGGATATAAGGAAACGAGATATGAGGGAAAGTGTTTTATTATATTTCAATATAACTACCCTCGACTTCAATGCACTTGCGCCACTTGTCCCTGAGGCTTCGAATTCCCGACAACCAGAAATCTCCCGACTGCTGTTCAATCCACTCCTGGACGGCGAGCTGGACATCTTCATCGTCCCCAAACCGGTGTCCACGCAGTGCAGCCTTGAGCTGGCGGAATAAAAAGTAGTCGCTAGGGGCCAGATCTGGACTATAGGGGGGATGGTTGACCTCCTCGAATCCGCACTCGGACAGGGCAGCTTGTGCAACTTTGGCCTTGTGGACTTTGAAGACGTTGAAATCGATCATGGGGCGTCAGGTTTCTAGGGAACCAACGGGCAGAGACCTTAGTCATGGTCAAATTGTCGTGGATGATGTTTATAACACTTCCATGTGATATTCCAGGTTCTCGCTCAATTTCTTCGACCTTCACCCATCGATTTTCGAATATCATCCTCTCCACACGGGCCACATTGTCCTTGTTGGTCATGTCTAACGGGCGTCCTGGATGGGGGTCATCTTCAAGGGACTCACGACCATGGCGGAACTCCCTATTCCAGCGAGCAATGGTTGCATAGGTGGGGCGGTGTCGGTGTACAATGCAACCGTGCGTTCATGGATCTCTTTTGCATTCTTGCCTTCCTTGGTCAAAAATTTGATCACTGCGCGGTGCTCAACCTTCTCCATTGTTGAAAAATTTTTGACTGACGATCTGCGATCAGCTACTGCTTCTTAAATAAACGAGGCAGGAGCGTGCGGCTGCAGGTCCTGACTTGTCATAACTTGTCCTAACCCCCCCACAAACAGCCATCCCTCTTCCTCTGTTTTGCCCTACCGATTCGCAAAACTTATTGACCGCCCCTCGTATCTGACCTTCTACGTGTGTAAGTTGATAGACAAATTAGTAAATGATAGCTAAGCTTTTTTCGTTAACAGCGAAAGTGACCCCTTCCGTGAAAAGTGCAGCTTTCGTAACTTCAAATCAAGGTAAGATGCTCAAGCCCACCTAGAGGGTGCTAGCTGAGAGACATTCGTTTATAGGTTACATATCGTCAGTGTAATTTTCAGTTTGGAGATCACCCAACAATAGTGGCGACAGGAGGCCTCCTAATATTTCTGTCTGAGTTCATACGAGGTCTTTAATTTCGTAGAAAGGTGGAGAAATCACTCTCGGAAAATGAGGTAAAGTGGCCAGTCTCCATTAGGGAAGAGGACGCAGAAAGGTAGGGAAATCGCTCTCGAATCATTAAGTAAAGTAGCCAGTGTGGTGTAGGGAAGAGGGCACAGAAAGGTGTAGAAATCACTCTCAGACCAGTAGGTAAAGTGGCCAGTGTCCTATATGGAAGATGACGCAGAACGGTGGAGAAATTAGTCTCGGACTATTAGGTAAAGTGGCCAGTGTCCAATAGGGAAGAGGACGGAGAAAAGTGGAGAAATCACTCTCGGAAAAATGTTTAAAGTGGCCAGTGTCCAATAGTGAAGAGGAGGAAGAAAGGTGGAGAAGTCACTCTCGGACAAATAGGTAAAGTGGCCAGTGTTCTATAGGGAGGAGGACACAGAAAGGGGAGAAATCAACCTCGGACCAATAAGTAAAGCGGCCAGTGTCCTATAGGGAAGAGGATGCAGAAAGGAGGAGAAATCACTCTCGGACCAAAAGATAAAGTGTCCAGTGTCCTACAGGAAAAAGGACGCAAAAAGGTGGAGAAATCACTCCCAGACCATTAGGTAAAGTGGGCAGTGTGTATAGAAAAGAGGGCAGAGAAAGGTGGAGAAATCACTCTCGGACCAGTAGGTAATGTGGCCAGTGTCCTGCATGGAACAGGGCGGAGAAAGGTGGAAAAATCAATTTCGGACCAATGGGTAAACTGGCCAGTGTCATATAGGAAAGAGGACGTAGAAAGGTAGAGAAATCACTCTCGGACCAGTAGGTAAATTGGCTAGTGTTCTATAGTGAAGAGGACGCAGAAAGGTGGATAAATCACTCTCAAACCATTAGGTAAAGTAGCCAGTGTCCCAACGGGAAAGGGTTTCAGGAAGGTGGAGAAATCACTATCGGACCATGAGGTAAATTGGCCAGTGTCCTCGTGGAAGAGGACAGAGAAAGGTGGAGAAATCAGTCTCGGGCCGAGAGGGAAACTGGCTAGTGTTATATATGGAAGAGGGGGAAGAAAGTTTGAGAAATCACTCTCGGACCATAGGTAAAGTGGCTAGTGTGTAATAGGAAAGGGGACGTAGAAACGTGCAGAAATTCCTATCGGACCATTAAGTATGATGGCCAGTGTCCTATTGGGAATAGAACTGAGAAAGTGCGAGAAATCACTCTCGGACCATAGATAAAGTGGCCAGTGTCTAATAGGAAAGGGTACGTACAAAGCTGGAGAAATCAGTGTCGAACCCTTAGGTAAAGTGGCCAGTGTCGTATAGGGAGGAGGACGCAGAAAGATCAAGAAATAACTCGCGGACAATTAAGTAAAGTGGCCAGTGTCATACAGGGAAGAGGACGTAGAAAAGAGCAGAAATAATTCTTAGACCATTAGGTAAAGTGGCCAGTGGCCTCCATGGAAGACGACGGAGAAAGTTGGAGAAATCATTCTCGGACCAATAGGTAAAGTGGCAGGTGTCCTGCATGCAAGAGGACGGAGAAGGTGGAGAAATTACTCCTGGACCAATAGCTAAAGTGACCAGTGTTCTCTAGGGAAGAGGAGGCAAAAAGATGCAGAAATCAAACGCGGACTAATAGGTAAATTAGCCAGTGTTTAATAGTGAAGAGGACGTAGAAACGTGGAGAAATTACTCTCGGACCATTAGGTAAAGTGGCCAGTGTCGTATAGGGAAGAGGAGGGAGAAAGCTGGAGAAACCACTCACGGATTATTAGCTAAAGTGGCTAGTGTCCTATAGAGAAGAGGATGTATAAAGGTAGAGAAATCACTCTCGGATCATGAGGTAGATTGGGCTCTCTTCTACAACGAAGACGATGAAGAAAAGTGGAGAATTCACTCTCATACATTAGGTAAAGTGGCCAGTGTTCCATAGGGTTAGGATGCAGAAAAGTGGATAAATCACTATCGGACCAGAAGGTAAAGTGGCCAGTGTCCTATTTGAAGAGGACGCAGAAAGGTGGAAAAATCACTGTCTGACCATAAGTTAAATTGGACAGTGTCATACAGGAAAGAGGACGCAGAAAGGTAGAGAAATCACTCTTGGACCATTTGGTAAAGTGGCCATTGTCCTATATGAAAGAGGACGCAGAAAGGTGTATAAAATCACTCTCGGACCATTACGTAAACTAGCAGTCTTCTACATGCAAGAGGACGCAGAATGGTGGAGAAATAAGTCTCTGACCAAAGGTAAATTGGCCAGTGTCTAATACCAAAGAGGACGTAGAAAGGTGGAGAAATCGCTCTCGGACCTTTAAGTAAAGTAGCCAGTATCCTATAGGAAAGAGGACATAGAAAGCTGGAAAAATAACTTTGGGACCAAGAGGTAAAGTGAGCAGTGTCCTAACGGGAAGAGTACGTGCAAAGGTGGAGAAATCACTCTCGGACCATTAGGTAAAGTAGCTAGGGTCCTATTGGGAAGTGGACACAGAGAGATGAAGAAATCACTCTCGTACAATTAGGTAAATTAGCCAATGTCATACAGGGTAGAAGGGGTAGAACTGTGGAGAATTCACTTTTAAACCATTAGGAAAAATGGCCAGTATCCTATAGGGAAGTGGAGACAGGAAAGCGGAGAAATCACTCTCGAACCTTTAGGTAATTTTGCCAGTGTCCTATTTGAAGAGGATGCAGAAAGGTGGAAAAATCCCTGTCTGACCTTTAGGTAAATTGGACAGTGTCATACAGGGAACAGGACGCAGAAAGGTGTAGAAATCACTTTCGGACCATTAGGTAAATTGGACAGTGTCCTATAGGTAAAATATATAGAAAAGTAGATAAATCAATCTCGGACCATTAGGTCAATTTCCTAGTGTCTTATAGGGAATAGGACGCAGAAAGGTGGAGAAATCACTCACGGACCATTAGGTAAAGTAGCCAGTGTCTATAGGGAAGAAGAAGCCGAAAGGTGGACAAATCACTCCTGGTCCATTAGGGAAAGTGGCCAGTGTCCTATAGGAAATAAGATACAGAAAAGTGGAGAAACTACCCTCACACCATTAGGTAAAGTGGCCAGTGTCCTACATGGAAGAGGACGGAGAACGGAGCAGAAATCACTCCCGGATTATTAGGTAAATTGACAGGTGTCTTATAGGGAAGAGGACGGAGAAAGGTGGAGAAATCACTATCGGATTAATAAGTAAAGTGGCCAGTGCCCTTTTGGGAATAGGACGGAGAAAGGTAGCAAAATAACTCTCGGACCATTATGTAAATTGGCCAGTGACCTATTGGCAATAGGACACAGAAAGGTGGAGAAATCACTCTCGGACCATCAGGTAAACTGGCCATTGTCTTATAGGAAAGAGCACGCAGAAATGTGGAAAAATCACTCTTGGACTATCAGGCAAATTGGCCAGTGTCTTATAGGTAAGAGGACGCACAAAGCCGGAGAAATCACTCCCGGACCATTAAGTAAATTGGCCAGTGTCCTATAGGGAAGAACACGGAGAAATGTGTAGAAATCACTCTCGGACCATTAGTTAAATTGGCCAGTGTCCTATAGGTAATATGACGCAGAAAGGTGGAGAAATCACTCTCGGACCATTAGGTAAAGTGGCCAGTGTCCTATATGAAAGAGGACGCAGAAAGTTTAAGAAATCACTCTCAGACTATTAGGTCAATTGGCCCGTGTCTTATAGGCAAGAGGACGCAGAAAGGTGGATAAATCATTCTCGGACTATTAAGTAAATTGGCCAGTGTCCTATAGAGAAGAGGACGCAGAAAATGGACAAATTACTCTCGAAAGAGGATGCAGAAAGTTGTTGAAATCACCTCTTTAGGACCATAGGTAAAGTGGCCGGCGTCCTACAGGAAAGAGGACGCAGAAAGGTAGAGAAATTACTCTCGGACAATTAAGTAAGTTGGCCAGAGGTAGAGGAAGATTATTGCGCCCAGACTCTTAACAGCTTGTTCGTTCTTTTGACAGGATATGTCAAAGTATAATGGAGAATAAAGGTCCCTATACTAAATAATAATTACTTGTAACTTGTACAAATGTATTCCCCTGATAATTATTAAATTGTTATACTACAATATAAATTTGTTTCCGCTGTCCTTTGGATAATTTTGAATATCCAATTTTCCAATATATTGCTTTTCTGTTGATAACTTTCGTTTTATTCATCCAAATTTTCATAACCATTGCCTATTTGTAGTTTTTATATGTAGGTTGAGTACACCAATTTTGGAAACATTTGATTTTCTATAGCAAAAGTTTTGGAAGATCTTTTGAGATAAATACAGTCGTTATGATACTTTTGGAAGGTATTCTAAACCTTCATTGACGACTTAAATTCAGCCGTGTTAGGGATATTTCCCTCTTAGAACAAAGCAATTTGGCACTGGTGTATTGCGTCATTCATTCGTGGTTATCCGGGTGCCTATTACGAGTGGGGGACTGGATATGACGGTCAGTGGGGGGGGGGGGCACTAAGGAGGAAGGGTGCCACAACGTAAGTTACTCTATAGCAAGGATAAGAAAGCTGCGGCCATTACAAGGTCCAATTGCAGCCATTTGAGGCATTTTAATATTGCATACATTTTTATAGCTTTTTCTTTTCTTTTTCAATTTTATGAAGATAGCATTTAAATTGTCTAGGAAAAATAACCAAGCTTTGAGTATTTAATATCTTTAACACACCTTTATTTGTTGCAAAGTTAATGTAAAATAAACATTTTCTGCCCTCACACGAATGGCGATTCGTTTCTCTGAACGAAGATAATTGTAGCAAAATAATATCTTCTCCCGTATTTTTTATCGAATTTTTCTGAAACTTTCAGGAAATACAGATGAATGATAGCTTTGTTAGGGCATGCGCTTTGATGCCCCCCCCCCTCCCTCTTCTTTGCTTGCTACAGGGCCGCAAATTGCGATAATGACAATATTTTGTACTTTTGGGGCACAATTTTAAAATATTCTTTAGTTTTATATTGTTTAGTATTTTGTTTTGAAAAGTAGTGATTTATATTTTAAGTACACAAATATGCACAGAAATGAAAATTATATTCTAAAAATTACAACCTTATCTTAATTAGGCGCGATTAAATTAGTATTTTCAGCACTCTAATGGAGCCCTTATTGCCAGTATGCTTTGAGATCTATAATGTTGTGTAGGTGCCTAGAGATTTGTCTTCTTCAGATGGTTCTGATTTGTGTGACTTTTTTTAAATTCATTCTAAAGTTGTGCTCAAAATCGTTTGAAACTTTGAATCATTATTTTAAGCTTATTTCTTTAATTTAAACTTAGTTGATTATCTTTTTTTTTACTAGTATTACCCCCAACAATGGCTCCAAAGACAAAACAAAAATTAACCGAAGATGGAAGAGTATTTAATGAAAAGTGGGGCTTGCAATACTTTCTTGTGCCCAATAAAGATTAAATGTTTTGTTTACTATGTGATACTATAATTCAATGTATGAAAAAAATATAATGCTAAGATTCATTATGAAACCCATGCAGATCATAAATATCTTAAATTAGAAGGGGTAGAGTGGAAGGTTGCATTTTGTAAATGGAAGAAAAAAAAACGATTGCAGGCAGCAAGCATTTAAGAAACAATTTCAAAATAAGAATGATACCATTGAAGCCACCTATAAAATAGCTCTTTAGGAAAAAGAGGGAACCATTTAGTGATGTTGAGATTATAAAAGTGTCACTCATAGAAGTTGTGAGTTGCTTATATTCTGAAAATTTACACAAGTATAAAGAGCTTCCTCCCACGAGAAAAACAATAACAAACCGTCGAGATGAATTATCCTGAAACTTAAAGGAACAACTTAATGCAATAATTAAAAAGGATGTATTTTATTTCATAGCGATGAATGAATCAACTGATATTACTGATTCAACGTAGGTTTTAATTATTTTTCGTGCAATAATGGAGAATTTTCATTGTATTAACGAACTACTTTTTTCATGTACTCTTAAAGATATAACTCGCGGAAATGAAATTTTCAACCCCTTTAAAGAGAAATGCCGAGAAACAAAACTTGATCTTGATAACCAATTAAGTGTATGTACAGATGGTCCTCCTTCTATCAAAGGTTCTATTAAAGGATTTATTGGGCTGCTAAAAAAGAACTACCCAATCTAGATTCCTTAATTGTTTTCTATTGTATTCTGGGTTCAGGAAAATCTACCACTCTAAGTGATCATAATATACATTGTGAATTGATGGATGATGATTTTATCAAGAACGTTGCATTTTTATGTGATTTAATGACAAAACACATATATTAAATATAACTATTGAAGGTCAAACCAAATCCATTTATGACATGTGGATAAAAGTCCAGGCGCTTCAGAAGAATTTAGTATTTTTTTTAATATTCTTACTAGGTTTGAGTTGGCAAAATCTGAAGAATATTTCCCTCAATTGGCAAAAGTATTGAGTGAACAATAAGAACCATGTGCATCATTTCAATTTCCGGAATATGTATCTGTTCTTGATACATTAATTCAAAATTATAAACAAAGATTCAAAGATTTTGAAACACATCAGGCATCTTTAAAGCCGGCTTTTCAATTTCACTTAGTAGATACCAAGGTGTTCAATGAGTTCTCCTCGGCCTAACATACAAGGAGGGGAAATAGGAGCCCGCCGCAGCTGGATCACCTTCATACATGCTGTAACAGGTAATGCGCGAGTTGACATCCTCCCAGTGCATTTTGTTCAGTTCAACGCTGACTTTTCCTGTATGAGGATGGCGCCTTTCGGCAAAATGAGTGAAGTTGAAGAGTGGGCTATGGTAAAGTTTTACAGTGGTTCAAGGGAAGGCTCCACATATGATTCACGAGGAGTTCAAGAGAACACTAGAGGACAGTGCTCTATCTTATTCCACTGTCAAACGTTGGGCTGCTCTCTTCAAGCAGGGCCGAGACTCGTGTGAGTATGACCATCGAAGTGGTGGTTCGTCAACTGCAGTCACCAGGAAATCTCAGTGCGATACATTGCTTCTCAACTAGTAATAGATCCATTGTTACCATCTTGCACGATCACCTCAACCTTTCCAAGATGTCTGACTGATGGGTCCCAAGAATGCTGACGCCTGAGCAGAAAAAGGACCGGATAATGAGTTCAACGGAGAAGTTGACTCTCATGAGAGCGGATCTTGAGAGATTGATGGCCTGAATCCCTAACCCGTGATGAAACATGAGTTCCTCATCACGAGTCTCGATTTGCAGATGGAGTTGATAGAATTTTCAGAAGATAACATTATAAAATCTCAATTTGATTTTAAAAATGATCCACTTGAAATTTAGAAAAGTGCAATTGATTACCCTCATCTCCATCATCATGCTCGAAAAATGCTTTCTTGCTTTGCCATTACTTATTACTGTGAATGATCTTTCTCCTACACGACGCAAAGTTGAGAACTCAGCTCACTGATGTTAATTTAGATCAACTCAAGTTGAGAACCAAGTATCAAACTACTTGTAAATGATAAGCAACACTAAAAAAGTCATTAAAGGTAAGATTAATTGTAAATACTTTGAGAAAAAATACTTTTTTTTCTCGTTTATAAATTAAATATAAAACTCCGCAGAATAGTTTTTTTTCAAATATTTTAAAATTTGCGGCTTAAGAATTTTTCAAATGCGGCCTCCTGGGTGAAAAGCTTGCCCACCCCTGCTCTATTGACTCACGTCTAGCAAGGCATCACTGTGGCACCAGTTCTATATTTTGGTAGTTAGTCTATCCAAGAGGGCCTGTAAGAGAGCTACAGACCCTCCGTCCCTCACATCCCCCTTCATGGACGGGTCAAAACATAAGTGACACGGGGCGGGATTGGAAATCAAACTAAGTTCGTTGTTATCTTTTTCAATAAAAAATCAAGGGAGACGTACGCACCTCTGAAAACTCAAGAATGGCCTAAACATACGAACTAAAAATGCTTCGGGGCGTTACCTTGTCAAGGTCATCCTCAAGGATAAAAGAGAGGTCGTCCTCCTGATCGAAGTTTTTGCTGGCGAGGCTGGTGAAGGTTTTGTCCCGGACGATCGAGCCGTATGATCGATCCCGCGGTACTAGCGACGTCCTCACCTCAAAACCCTCAGTGCTCGACTTACGTCCTAACGGCATGACTGTTTGCGCATCTGTGTGGGCGGGACGTTAGAGGGTGGTTAAAATGTTGGTATGGGCAGGGTATGAGAATGGGTATTTAGTTAGGTGTACATATGGGCAGGGCATGATAAAGAGTGGTGAGTTAAGGTGTCCGTTATGAGCGGTGCATAAGCATGGGCGTCACAATGGACATAACATTATTCTTCGTTAATATAAGCGCTATAAGACTTCTTTTGGAGTATGCGGTGCTCTTCTGAACTCCTTACAGGCGAAAGGAAATTGCAACGCGTCCCAGCGATGAAATTAATTCTTGAACTTAGAAATAGATCGTAGGTTTTATATCTGTGGAGATGAGCTGTCACATTAATCCATGATGATGAACCTTCATGTCCGTGAAAATGAGCTATCATGTCTGTGAAGATGAGCTGTCATATCCATGAAGAGGAGCTTTCATTCCCTGAACTCTCACTCATGCTCGTGAAGATGAGCTGTAATATCTGTGAAGCTAAGCTGTGAAGATGAAATGTCATGTCAGCGAAGATAAAGCTGTGATGTCCGTGAAGATGAGGATGCATATACGTGAAGATTAGCTGTCATGTCATATCAGTGAAAATGAGCTGTCATATTCGTGAAGATAAGCTAGCAGCCTAATGGATGTGGTTGGTTCCATTATTTTTATCAGGTCAGCAATAGCCAACCCCTAATTATTCATGTCACGAATAGCGAATGCACTTTTACTATGTCAAGAATTGCGGATCCCAAATTAATGATGACACGAATAGTGAACACAAAATTACTCGTCACGAATAGCGAACCCAAAATTATCGAAGTCAATTACTGAATTCAATTTTACTATGTTAAGACTAGCGAACTCAAAAGCCAAAAATTACTGATGTAAGGAATAGCGAACACAAAATTACTTGTCAAAAATAGCAAATCAAAATTATTCGTCACGAATAGTGAACACAATTTCCCTGCCGAGAATATTAGAGCACAAATTACTAATGTTACGATGGCGAACCCAAAGGTATTAACTGGATTGTTGACTATTCTAGACATGCTCCTCCTTTAACTGTCTCCATCCACCACGAAACTTCATTTCTATACTCGTATAACGCATTCTATTTTGAGCAGTTCGTGCCATCTTGTGCAGTGTATAACCGCAAGGGCGGAGCTTAAGTGGCACAACAGAAAAATTATGGGCGGAGTTTCGCTTGGGCATGAAGAGGAGGAGCTTCGTTTAATGGGTGGAGCTAAATATATATGGGTGTGGCATAGCCTCTTTTTCGTGTGAACCTCTTGTTGAAGCGAAAAAAAATTCTTATCACATTTGGAGGTGACTTATAAAAACACACACACACACACACACATGGCAAATTCATGCACCTCAAGTCCCATACGGAACCTACTATTGCTGTGTGTATCCTTATTTTTTATTCATGTACTTCCTTTAATCCCCAATTCCCTTTATTTTTCTATCATCCAATTCGTATTTTTATAACCCAATCGTAATGGGGTAAAATTTCTAAAGCAATGACTAACGAGGGCCATAATTCGATTTAAATGTCCAAAATTAAGGCCAGGTTCGGAGGGGGGGGGGGGAGTCGCGTTCTTTTAGAATACCCGAATCCAGCTAACTCCAACAGTCTCTACCCACCTCACATATGGGTATAAATGACGAAGATGAAGTGGTGTGTGTACATGTGTGTATTTGTCCCTGAAAGTGACCAAAGCTGACGAATCATGTGCGTTTATCATTTTCTTTAAAAACCTTCCTCGGTAATTGGGTCGCATTTTTGTAACAAGAATTTAAAAATTCTTTTTACAAAAATGCGACCCAATTACCGATCGAAAAATACCACCCGCACATACACATACATATACACATGCATGAATACGTACACATATATCCATGGGATTTGTTGTCTACAATTTAAAATAATATTTTTCTTTCTTTTTGTTTTATACTTCTTTTTGTTGTCCTCTTTATTTTTTTCTTCACTCTTCTTTAACCTGACCGCAATAATAATAAATTATTCGTAATTTTTTTTTTATATCCATTTACATGTTATGTTGCTTCTTTCTTCGCCATATGAACATTCTCGTTAAATGTTCCTTCGAGAAGAACGTCCCGTAAGTTTTCCCTGGGAACTAATTTGGGGCTAAAAATGATTCCCTTCCAAAATAACGACCCGTCGTAAGTTTTCCCTGGGAACTAATTTGGGGCTAAAAATTATTCCCTTCCAAAATAACGACCCCTCGTAAGTTTTCCCTGGGAACTAATTTGGGGCTAAAAATTATTCCCTTCCAAAATAACGACCCGTCGTAAGTTTTCCCTGGGAACTAATTTGGGGCTAAAAATGATTCCCTTCCAAAATAACGACCCGTCGTAAGTTTTCCCTGGGAACTAATTTGGGGCTAAAAATTATTCCCTTCCAAAATAACGACCCCTCGTAAGTTTTCCCTGGGAACTAATTTGGGGCTAAAAATTATTCCCTTCCAAAATAACGACCCGTCGTAAGTTTTCCCTGGGAACTAATTTGGGGCTAAAAATTATTCCCTTCCAAAATAACGACCCGTCGTAAGTTTTCCCTGGGAACTAATTTGGGGATAAAATTTACCACTTCTTTAAAGCAAATGCAAAAACTATTATTTTCCTCTTCCTAAGTTTGAGTGGTAACAAATTATTCTTTTTCTAAATTTGAGTGGTAATAGATTCTTCTTTTCCTAAATTTGAGTGGTAACAGATTGTTCTCTTCCTAAGTTTGAGTCGTAACAGATTATTCTTATCCTAAATTTGAGTAGTAACAGATTCTTATTTAATTAAGTTTAAGTGGTAACATATTATCATGCTTTTAAGTTAGAGTGGTAACAGCTACCCTCTTCTTAACTTTAAATGGTAACATATTCTCATTTTCCTAACTTTGAGTGGTAACGGATTGTTATTTTCCTAAATTTGAGTGGTAACATATTTTCTCTTCCTAAGCTCAAGTAGTAACCAATTCTCCCATTACCATGTTTCCAGTGGTAACACATTTCCCTATGTTTTAGTGGTAACAGTCTTATTTCCATAAATTTTAGTGGTAGCATATTATTTTTTCCTAACTTTTAGTGGTTACATTTTTCCTTTCCTAAGTTTGAGTGGTAATATATTCCTTTTCTAAGTTTAAATGGTCATGGTCTATCCTCTTTCTAACTCTGAGTGCTAACATATTACCCTCATCCAAGCATTGAGTGGTAACGGATTCTCCTCTTCCGAACCTTGATTGGTAACATATTCTTTTCTTCTTAAGTTTGAGTGTTAACAGATTATTTTTTTCCTAGGTTTGAATGGTAACGATTTATTTTTTTCTTAAGTTTGAGTGGTAACAGATTCCCCTCTTCCGAAGTTTGGGTGGTAACAGTTTCTACCCTTTTTAAATTTGAATAGTAAGATATTATTATCCTCTTAAGCTTGAGTGGTAGCATATTTTCTCGCCTCAGGATGAGTGGTAATATATTATAACCTGCCGAAGTTAGAGTGGTAACACATTCATGTTTCCCTAAATTTGAGGGGTAACACATTCTTATTGTCCGAAATTTGAATGGTAACATATTATCATCCTCTTAAGTTTGAGTGGTAACATATTCACTTGCGAAATTTAAGTGGTAAGAGATTATCCTCTTCTTAAGTTTGAGTGTCAGCGGTTTCTTCTTTTCCTAAGCTTGACTGGTAACTATTTTTTTTTCTTAAGTTTCAGTGGTAACAGATTCCCCTCTTCCGAAGTTTGGGTGGTAACAGTTTCTCCCCTTTTAAAGTTTGAATGGTAACATTTTCTTAACCTCTCAAATTTGAGTGGTAACATATATTCTTTCCTAAATTTGATGGTAACATATTTTATCGTCCTAAACTTGAGTGGTAACATATCTTCTTTCCTAAATTTGATGGTAACATATTTTATCGTCCTAAACTTGAGTGGTAACATATTCTCTTCTTCCTAAGTTTGAGTGGTAACATATTCATGTTCGCTAAATTTGAGTAGTAAGATATTCTTGTTGTCCGGAGTTTGAATGGTAACATATACTCATCAAACTAGGTTTGAGTGGTAACATAATCTCTTCCGAATTTAGTGGTAAGAGATTTTCCTATTCGTAAGATTGAGCGGTAACATATTCTCCTATTACTAAATTTGATTGGTAACGGATTCTTCTCTTCCTGACTTTAAGTGGTAATATATTTTTCCCTTCCTAAGTTTGAGTGGAAACATTCTCCTGTGCTTAAGTTTTTGAGTGGTAACAGCTTTTCCATGCAGGATTACGACCAGGAGGCCAAAAGATTGGCTCGGTCAAGGCGGTTAAGACTCAGGAAATAGCAAAAAACTACTAAATACAAATGCACAGGAACAATTAATTTGAACTGTGGATTCATATATCGTTAAAGTCGAAATCCATTAAGTGTAGTATTTAAGGAGAGAAGCCTTCGGTTTGTTATGATAAATGTCGGGTAATTTTGAAGCTTTATTCATTTTGTGAGTTTCAAGATGTGTAAGCAAGTGCCTGCATTAAAGAAAATATCGATTTCACGACCTTGAGATTATTATACTGTGTATTGGAAGGTAGGAATGAGTGTAGAGAAGAGATCTAGTAACGTCAATCGCATCATGAAACACGTAGAAGCTAAATCAGATCTTATATTCAAGAAAGACAAGAGGCTTTGCTCCGTTTCGCTCTGGCAATCACACTGAAATGCGATTTAAGCAACTGAAATAGTGATAAATTTTCTTTCAGTTTTGCTTTAGCTAAGAATGATATTTCCTGTCTTCGAAAAACAACAAAACACTCCAAAAAATATGCCCGGTAGTATCTTATTTGTTTGAATGGATTTTTTCAGGTTTGAGTAAAAAGGGATTTAGGATCTGGAAGTGGAGCTGTACGGACTTTGAAAATGGAACTGTCTGTATAAGGAGTGAAGAAATGGTTTGAGAGTACAGCTCTATGTACAGAGGGGGGAAGGGGTGTTCCCTAAAGTCTAGATACAGGAAATATCACAATAGTCTACTCGTTCGCAGATTTTAGACCCATTAACTTTTTATTTTGGGGCATGCTAGAGGAGGAAATGTACCTAATGCTCAGGGAGAAGGTGTACCCAAAGTTAAAGGAGAAGGTGTACGCAATGCTAAAGGAGAAAATGTACCCAAAGTTAAAGAAAGAGGTGTACCTAATGCTAAAGGAGAAGATGTTCCTAATGCTAAAACAGAAGGTGTATCCAATGCTAAAGGATAAGGTGGACCCACTGTTAAAGGAGAAGGTGTACCCTAAGCTAAAGGAGAAGGTGTACCCAGTACTAAAGGAGAAGGAGTACCTAAAGCTAAAGGAGAAGGTGTAACCAATGATAAATGAAAAGGTGTATCCAATGCTAAAGGAGAAGGTGTACCCAATGCTAAAGAAGAAGGTGTATCCGAAGTTAAAGGAGAAGGTGTACCAAATGCTAAAGGAGTAGGAGTACCTAAATATAAAAGGGAAGGTGTACTCAATGCTAAAGAAGAAGGTGTATCCAATCCTAAAGGAGAAGGTGTACCCAATGCGAAAGGAGAAGCTGTATCAGATGTTAAAGAGGAAGGTGTACCCAATGCTAAAGAAGAAGCTGTACCTAATGCTAAAGAAGAAGGTGTAACCAATGCTTAAGGAGAAGGTGTATCCGATGTTAAAGGAGAAGGTGTACACAATGCTAAAGGAGAGGTTGTATCCAATGCTGAGGGAGAAGGTGTACCTAATGCTAAAGGAGAAGGAGTACCTAATGCTAAAGGAGAAGGTGTACCAAATGGTAAAGGAGAAGGAGTATCCAAAGCTAAAGGAGAAGGTGTATACAATGCTAGAGGAGAAGGTGTACCAAGTGCCAAAAGAAAAGGAGTATCCAAAGCTAAAGGAGAAGGTGTATACAATGCTAGAGGAGAAGGTGTACCAAGTGCCAAAAGAAAAGGTGTATCCAATGCTAAAGTAAAAGGTGTACCCAATGCTAAATAAGAAGGTGTACCCAATGCTAAAGGAGAAGCTATACCCAATGCTGAAGGAAAAGGTCTACCTAATTCTAAAGGATAAGGTGTACTCAATGAGGAAGGAGAAGGTGTACCCAATGCTAAAGGAGAAGGTGTACCTAATGCTAAAGGAAAAGCTCTACCAAATACTAAAGGAGAAGGTGTATCCAATGACAAAGGACAAGGTGTACCCAATGCTAAAGGAGGTATATCCAATGTTAAAGGGTAAGAGGTACCAATTGCTACCAGAGAATGTGTACCTAATGCCTAAAGTAGAAGATGTACTTAACGCTAAAGGAGAAGGTGTATCCAATGTTAAAAGAGAAGGTTTACCTAATTTTAAACGAGAATGTGTACCCAATGCTAAAGGAGAAGGTGTAACCAATGCTAAAGGAGAAGGTGTATCCGATGTTAAAGGAGAAGGTGTCCCCAATGCTAAAAGACAAGGTGTACCCAATTCTATAGGACATGGTGTACCCAATGCTGAAGGAGACGGTGTACTCAGGGCAAAATGAGAAGCTGTATCCAATGATAAATGTGAAGGTGTACTCAATGCTAAAGGAGAAGGTGTAGCCAAAGCTAAATAGAAGGTGTACCAATGATAAAGGAAAAGCAGTACCTAATGCTAAAGGAGGACGTGTACCCAATGCTAAAGTAGAAGGTTTACCCAATGCTAACGGAGAAGTTGTATCCAATGCTAAAGGATGTCTATCCAATGTTAAAGGAGAAGGGGTACCAAATGGTAAAAGAAAAGATGTACCTAATACTAAAAAGAGAATGTGTACTCAATGCTAAATGAGAAGGTGTACCTAATGCTAAACGAGAAGGTGAAACAATGCTAAAGGAGGTGTATCCAATGTTAAATTAAAATGTGTACCTAATTCTAAAGGAAAGGTCTACCCAATGCTAAAGGAGAAGGTCTACCCAATGCTAAAGGAGAAGCTGTATCCAATGCTAAAAGAGAAGGTGTACTGAATGCTAAATGAGAAAGTTTACCTAATGCTAAAGGAGGTGTACCCAATGCTAAAGGAGAATAAGGTGTAGCCAATGCTGAAGGAGAAGGTGTACCCAATGCTAAAGGAGGTGTATCCAATGTTAAAGGAGAAAGGGTACCAAATGGTAAAAGAGAAGATGTACTTATGTTAAAGGAGAAAGTGTACAACATGCAAAAGGAAAAGCTGTATCCAATGCTAAAAGAGAAGGTGTACTTAATGCTAAATAAGAAAGTGTACCTAATGCTAAAGCAGAAGGTGTACCCAGTGCTAAAGGAGAAGGTGTACCCAAACCTAAAGAGAAGGTGCACACAATGCTAAAGGAGAAGGTGTACCGATGCTAAAGGAGAAAGAGTACCTGATGCTAAAGGAAGACGTGTACCCAATGCTAAAGGAGAAGTTGTTTTCAATGCTTAAGAGGAAGGTGAACCCAATGCTAAAAGAGAAGGTGTATCCAATGCTAAAGGATAAGGTGTATCCAATGCTAAAAGAGAAGGTGTACTTAATGCTAAAGAAGAAGTTGTATCCAATGCTAAAGGATAAGCTGTACCCAATGCTAAAGGAGAAGGTGTTTCTGATGTTAATATAGAAGGTGTACCTAATTCTTAAGGATAAGTTGTACCCAATACTAAAGGATAAGATGTACCCAATGCTAAAGGAGAAGGTGTACCCAATGTTAAAGGAGAAGGTGTACCCGATGCTTAAGGAGAAGATATAGCCAATGCTAAAAGAGAAAGTGTACCCAAAGTTAAAGGAGAAGGTGTACCCAATGCTGAAGGAGAAGGTGTATCCAATGCTGAAGGAGAAGGTGTACCAAATGAAGATTCAATATATCTAAGACACACCCGATGCAACAGCGCATCATAAGTGAATGTGCTCGAATTGACGCTAATTTGAAGTTAACGCATCGGATTCATCGAGTGATTCTCGCAAAGCGCATCGAATTTTGCATCATAAATGGTGGGAATCACATCCAAGATGTTAATTATTAATATTTCAATTAAATAAATAAAATATTTTAATTAAATAAAATTTCGTTCAAATTAAATCAAATATGTTTATTTATTTAATTGAAAATATGCATTTTGCCTATGTCCAAACTTTAGGGACAGAGGAAAGGAGGAAAGTGAATGCGAGTATTAGAAATGAATATGTCCAGTTAGTGTTCTGGCAATGTGTATGGAAAAAGTCTTATTGATAGTTTCAGAAACATAGAGGGGTAGAGTAGCCAGGTCAGTAATATCAAGGTCTGCTGATCAAAGGCTACCCAAGAAATAGCAAGGGAGAGCGAAGAAAGCAAAGAAAGCAAAGAAGAGCGCACTAAAGAAAATCCATACTTTAGATTTTCTGTTTATATAGCGCCGCCTATCTGGCGACTGCCTCCGAGGATATGAGTCGCCGAAAACTAAGAGTAACCTAGTCTTAGACTACATGGAAGCAACAACAACAAACATTCAATAAAATAACAGACAAAAGACCCAAACTAGCGAAAAACACACAAAAAAGCAAAAGGAAAAAGCCTGCTCCGGTGTCAGAAGGAGGCCCGACTCCCCTCCGAGCCGGCGAGTGCATACAACACCAAGAAAGTCAGATAAAATGGAGGAGGCCAGCCTCCTCCAAAAAGTAATACAGTCCACAAGTCTGTGTATATGAACCGTCACGAGTAAAAGGGGCAAATTGTAGCGATCTCGCTCGCCCCGGTACCGGGACAGGTAAGGTGCGCGAAAATGCCCTAGACTGGGACACCCAATAAGGATGGGTCGATCAATCAGGGAGACAAAGCAGGCATCCCAATAACGTGCAGGGGAACGCTCCATTAAATAGTGGTGCGTCTCGCGAGTGTGTCCAATTCTGAGACTACAGAAATCGATCTGAAGCCGCCTGGCATTGGGAGGTAGGTCCAAGGTAAGAGTCGCGGCGCGATGGTGTGCAACTTTAAATTTCATTGGACCGTCTTCCAAGGCAGGCCGAAAGATTGACCTGATTCCTGTCATGTAGTCAATGTGAGGAAGAGCGAAACGTTTATCTTGTCTCTTAGTCCTCTCAGACTCTGGCACCCTCATCATCACGCTCATTCCCCGTAATCCGTACATGTCCAGGAACCCAGCAGAAGATAATCTCGACACCGGCCGTCTCACGGCAACCGTGGTGTCACGGATACCGCAAATCAGGGGGTGCGTAAGTTCCATTGCCCCAAGAGCACTCAGAGCCTTTTTTAGTGGCTAAAGATCACAATTTGGTCTCCGAACCGGAGACGACTCGTTATTTAACGTACCAATCAGTGTATTGCAACTAGCTAGGTCGTAAAGATAGACGCAGCGACTGGTTATGCCCTGCTGACTTCCAACAAAGGGTATATCACGTGGAAGCAGATCCCATCTTCGAACTTGGAGCTATCAGTGTATACTGGAAAGGATCCACCGTAACACAAAATGTGCTCCCAAAAGGTCGAGCACAATACTACCAGCGGTGTATAAGCTTTGGGAGCAGAAGCGTGGCGAAAAATAGTCAAAGGTTATAATCGCCATGGTGGTGTTCTGGGTAAAACTAGAGGACTCATCGGTCTGAAAGATACACTGAGGTCTCAGAGGAGTTTCCTATTCATAAATCCAAAGGATTAAAATAACTTAGGTTATAACTGGCCTCCTTCGCGGCACAGGCAGCGTCAAGCTCGGTCAGGGTTGCAATGAGAAATGATTGGCGACTGAGGGAGACGCCGAGCATGCGCGTACAGGCGTATAATACACTGTGTACGGCGTAGAATAAGTGGAATCTCCTCAGCATCGACAAGCAGGCTTTCAATGGTGGATGTGCGGAATGCACCGGTTGCCTGACGGAAACCCGTCATTGAATGAGTCCACCTTCCGCAATTCACGCTCCGCTGGGGCTTCGTAAATGCTGCATCCGTAGTCAAGCTTTTAACTAACAAAAGAACGATAAAATAACAAGGAGTTAGCCCTATCAGCTCCCCAAGTGATTAACGTGACGGAACGAAGAATGTCCATTTCGCGGGTATAAGAAACTCTAAGGTTGAGGATCTTGGCCTCCAAAGATAGGCGCCGGTCGAAAACAAGACCATGGAAACGGTTCAAACCCACCACTTGATGTCGCTGTGCGACACCCTCTTTCTGCCTTTTGAAGACAGAAAGGACTCTACCCCATCCGTAAGGGGAATTTCCGATGTCGCAGGAATTCATATAGGGAAATTCTGAGGCGTCTTCTCGCCCCCCTCGTTTGGAGAGTCTGCATGATGCCGTATCACTATGCGATATCATAGGCCTTCTCCAGATAAAAAAAATACCGTGGCGTGGTGATGTGTAGGAAGGAAGGCCTCGTAGACAGCATTTTCTAATTGGAGCAGAACATCCAACGTGGAGTGGAACTTTAGGAAGCGGCACAGTGCTAAAGACAGGTGACCTCCACTCCCTAGGAAAAAGGCTAATCTAACATTTACCAATTTCTCCATCAACTTGCACACGCAGGAAGTTAGAGAAATTGGGCGAAAACCAGTCGGGATTAATTGATATCTTCCCGGTTTGCAAAAAGCAAACACAGTAGCCATTCTCCAAGAGTCTGGGAGGATATACTATGTCCAGATCTTGTTGAATTAATCATGCAGAAAGGCCATGGCTCACTCACCTAGGTGTCTAAGCATGGCATACTGGGAATCGTCCGGACCAGAGACGGTGTCCGCGCACCAAGCGTTAGCGGAATGCAACTCAATTAATGTAAACATGTCGTCGAAGCGTTCTTCGTGATTGGAAATAAAGTCCAGTAGGCGGTCTTCAACGAGATCATGACATGCATTGAATGCTAGAGGAGCAGCATCACGGCAAGAAAATGCGGAGAAAGCGATCGCGAAGGACTCCGCCATGGACACGGTATCAGAGATTGCGGTCTCATTCTCATGGAGAAAGGGATGGAGAGTCGTGCAAGAACTTGTCCCGAATTCTTTGACTTGCTTCCACATCTCTAGAAGAGGGATCTTCCCGTTAAGTGAAGACAAGTATGTCCCCAGGAAGAGCGGCGGGCGTGATTCGAAACATACCGGGACTTAGCCCTAGCTCAACAAAATATATTGACAGTTAGACTCAGGTTGATGAGGTTGCTAGAAAAGACCTCGATGGCTGTTTCTCGTAGAAGGCGCTGTCACCTTCGCGTATTTTTCTCCCTACACCTCAAAACCTTCGGTGGGTGGGGCGGCTTTGGAGCTACGGGACCCTTTGTCCTTTGGAGGGTCCCGTGTCTCTGAGTAACCTCATCTGTTTTGGGGCGATGGCGTGGGAGCTGAAGCTCTCTTGTTGCTTTCCCCCTTTCGAGAGGAGCCTTAAAAGCCCCAAGGTTTTCCTCATGTTAGAGTCTAACGACTTGGTCGAGGCCTGCGGCCGCTTCGCCTTACGGGAAACGGTCACGCGAGATCCAGCCCTAATTGTTACTGAACCAATGCGGGTGGCCATACAGCTGCCATCTCTACCAGGGAAGCACCCGTGGTTGGGGGGGATGGGATAGAACACGCAGAGGGGTTCCGAATGGGCTTATTGCTCCTTTTAAGACAGTTGAAATTAAATGATAAAGAAAAGGATGGGGGAATGAAGCAGATCAGCCGATCCTCCTTCCCCACCATGGCACTCCGTTGATTACCAGAGCAAGGAGGGGAAGAGGACAGTACCCGGTACTCCCTTGTAATCCTTCCAGCACCCTTCCTCCGAGTATGAGACTTGGAGTGGGGGAAGGGAGTAAGAGGGATAGGAAGAAGAAAGTTTAAGGATAGAAAAGCGAGAAATATAATTTGAGACAATAAGGTGACCTAGACAGTCATTGACCCTACATCTCAACGTGGGATACTAACCTAACCGCGGTGTTTTTTTTTTATCTCATTCAATTCATTATTTTATTTGGTCCCTTGTATAAATTGTAGGCCCGATCAGTGTGAGTTTTGAAAGAGAGTGAAAGTTCTTAGGTTGAAATTCATTGAAGTAAGAAGTTTTCACAGGGTTGCTAGGCTGCCTGTAGAACAGGGTAATTTCAGGGTTAAAGCCACCGCTCTCCTCAAGTTCTTATGTCTTGAAAAAGGTAGAATTAAAAGTGTATAGTTATAGTATAGTGGATAGGGTTGCTAGGATAAAGTGGTGAAGAGGAATAAGTAAGAGTTAGAATTAGTTGCTGGGTGACCAGCCATCTGTTTGGTTTCAATGTTCGGCCCCAAAAGCAATTAGTAAATTTTATAACAATAAACACCGTCAACATTATAATCGATATGTCACCGAACGTAAAAGAATAAACAGCCTAAGTCATATTTTTTTAAGTAATATAATTTTTGTACGCAATTCACTAACTAAATAATTTTTGTTTCCGTTAAGTCGAGGAATTTTAGTACCATTTTAGAAAGAAACTAAAGACAGTAATATAATATATATTAGGTTAAATAATTATAAAAATCTGTGTATACGAGTGTAGGCAATAATTACAATGCAATGGCTCTATATATTAAATTTAAATAAAATGAAGGGAGGATTTTATAAAGACAATTTTCACCTTGAGCAATACAATGAGAGATATGGCGTCCTTTGGCAACTATTGAAGGCCTGTTTCCTAGGTGTAGGGATGGTCCTCGAGCACCTCTTTCTCCTGTGTTTTTTCATCACAAGTTCAAACTTGAGCGCTCCTTGGTCGGCTAAGTCTTCGTTAATGTCTTTTAAGGAATAGTCCGCGAGTTCCCTCTCATAAACCACCCTGCTTGCGCAATTCATGGTAGAATGCGGAGGGATCTACACACGCGAATCATTGAGTGAGGGAAGAGTACCGATAATAGCATCCTTGTTGGGAGCCGACGCATTCGTTAGAAGGCTCCTCCCGTCCGAGAAACTTGTGATTTTAGACTCTCTACCAATCTGCTTAGCTAGTGCTACCCCTCTGATGTAATGTGTAGCTTTTGGTAAACATGCTGACATCACTAGAGGGAATAACTAAGAAGCGTTACAACCCAGTGAGCTCGAGAAAGCCGGATAGATTCTCAATGAGGGGTTCCTTCGTCATCGATGTTCCATTCACCACACTAGCGACTTTAGTCTTCACTGGTAGTCTTCGTCTGAGGGTACTTCAGGACCGGAAGTGCCATTTTTGGCCTGTTCTCCTGCCGAAAAGGCAAGGGACCCTTCCGTCACCAGAGCTCTATTCTTCGGAAGGAGAGGAACTCTTAGTATTCTTGATCTTTGACTTGACTTCCTTTTCTTCTTAAGAGAGATGGGCGGGGAGTGGACCCGCTTCTTTTCATCCGAGGAAGGGGCCCCAAGGCCAGACGAACCAGCCTCAGCCAAGTCCTTTTGCTATATGCGGAAGATTTTGGCTGCCATCGGTGGCTTGTACTGCTTCAAGAGTATCTTGCCCATGGCGGACTCAGGTTCGGTGTTATTTCTCACCGAATCTAGGTCCACCTGCAGGAAGACCATACCATCTGGAATGGGGGTGCCTCCGAGATCATCTCAACCTCAGGAGGGGCTCCAAGTGGCCATCCCTCCCATGGTGTCGGGTGAGGCTTTTCGCGCATAAAACCACTAGTCATGATAATCCGCCGAAATATAATGTAGGGAAAACCTAGTGAAATAGTGCTTTCTTTGTTCATTTAAAAAAAATATATCATACTATAAAATTGAATTCGTTTGAATTTGCTTCAGTATTTGTAGCAGTTTGTTATGAAAAATATCATTTGATTTCTTAATCCTCCATTACCCTATATTTTAACTTGGGGAAAATTTCGGGATATTTTCCAAGATATTTTTTAAAAGTTTGAGAATGACCATGTTTATTACTTTAATTATTCAGATTTTTAAAGAAATGAAACTTTTTGAAAATAAATATGATTATCGAATGTTTGGGAATTTTTGAAAACAAAAAGTGTTATAAATGGTGAAATTCATAAAAAAAATGAGAAAATTTATTCAAATTAACTCATACTTGTTTTTTGTGTTTTTTTTCATATATTCGAAGGGTTTATCGAAGTTCTTTCTAAAATAGATTTTTCCATTTTAATCTTTAGCCCGAGGAAGAAATAGCTCCTGTCCCCTAAAACCCCTCTAAAGCAAAAGTAAATTATTGGATCAAATTTTGATACCCTTCCCCCAACTCTTCGGATCGTTTTTTTCCGTATTTAATAAGAATCCCTCTAAAAAAAAAATGTCTTTAGGCCTAGAAAATAAGAATGGATCTGGAAAAACATAGACCAAGAGTAAATTATTTGGAGATATTTAATGGATACCTTTTAATTTTTTTAAACCAAAAGCTCGTTGCCAGAGCTAGATAGGCCCTAGATCACAGACTGAAGGTCTGCAGGCGAAGCACAAGCTTCTCTTGTAAGGAGGAGTACCCCAGGTTTGACTTATTTTAATATTATGTCCCAGGCTCTTCAAACCTTACCCGATTATAAATAAAAAAACCCTCTTATTCTTAATAAAAGTTATTTTAATTATATTACTGATCGACAACCAAAATTCACGATATCTATTTTATGCTTAACTTGATATAGTTTTGTGCGCTGATTTCTAAAATGCAATCTATATTCGTGCTCACGTTTATGATAAATATTTTATAAAAAGCCCCTCTGTAAACTGCGTCTTCCTTCTCAGATTCCATGTGGATGTGTGACAATATGCGATTGGAATGGAGAGGCAATGCAACACTATTCCTGAATTATTTTGTTATGTATGTGAAAATACTGGGAAAGAGAAACTCGAAGGCATTTGAAGAAGTGGTAAGTAAATCTCCGAAGATTACCGACACAAAGATAAAGAAAGGCATCTTTATCCGTCCACAGATTAAGGAACTCTTAATTAAAGGATCAATACCTCAAGCACACGCTGAGACGATCTGAAGCTTTGTGATCGTAGCTTGGGAAACAAGAGGTCCCTGATTTTGAAAATAGCGTTAAAAGACTCCTAGCATCTTGCAACTTTGTCTCTCAAAGTTCATTTCCTTCATTCACATCTGGACGTTTTAGAGAAGAGCCCGGGAGCAGTGCATGATGAACAAGGAGAGCGCTTCCATCAAAATGACCTTGTTTTATTTTTATCGAAACTGATAATGTGCCAATTTTGTCCTCTTGTATACTTACTAGGTATGTATACAGTTGTGACCAAAAGTTTTGAGACTACTATATTTTTTCCTATAAAAAATTAATAGAGCTAATCAAACATTGTATTTTGTTTTAGTATGTTTGTATCATAATTCGAAGATAAAGTATACAAAAATTTAGAGCCCAAATCTATTTAACTAATAAATACAGTCAATTGATGAGCGCAGTCAATATTTACAATGCTGTCTCTTGTTCTTCAGGATTGCTTCAATTCATTTTGGAATGCTAGAGACCAAATTTTTTTTTATATCCTGACTATTATTGCTCCATTTAGGTTTAATGATCATTAGCAACTGCTCACAATTGGATGGCTTCTGTATATCAACCGCCAATTTGAAATTATCGCCCACAAATTATGTATCGGGTTCAAATCTGACGAATTCTCGGTCCAAGGTTTCAAAAGTTCGATGTTTTTTTCAGCTAAGAACTATGTTATTACCACTAACGATAAATAAAGAAAGTTTAACTTTATTAACCTGTGTTATTTGTTATACGAGGGGCGGCCAATAAGTTTTGCGAATCGGAAGGGCAAAACAGAGGAAGGGGGATAGCTGTTTGTGGGGGTGTTAGGACAAGTTATGACAAGTCAGGACCTGCAGCCGCACGCTCCTGCCTCATCTATTTGAGAAGCAGTAGCTGATCGCAGATCGTCAGTCACAAATTTTTAAATAGTAGAGAAGGTTGAGCACCGCGCAGTGATCAAATTTTTGACCAAGGAAGGCAAGAATGCAAAAGAGATCAATGAACGCATGGTTGCAGTGTACACCGACACCACCCCTTCCTATGCAACCATTGCTCGCTGGAATAGGGAGTTCTGCCATGGTCGTGAGTCCCTTGAAGATGACCCCCGTCCAGGACGCCCCTCACACGTGACCAACGAGGACAATGTGGCTCGTGTGGAGAGGCGATGATCCTCGAAAATCGACGGGTGAAGGTCGAAGAAATCGAGCGAGAACTTGGAATATCACATGGAAGTGTTATCAACATCATATACGAAAATTTGGCCATGACCAAGGTCTCTGCCCACTGGGTCCCTAGAAACCTCACGCCCCATGATCGACTTCAACGTCATCAAAGTCCACAAGGCCAGACTTTCACACGCTGCCCTGCTCGATTGCGGATTCGAGGAGCTCAACCATTCCCCTATAGTCCATATCTGGCCCCTAGTGACCACTTTTTATTCCGCTAGCTCAAGGCTGCACTGCGTGGACGCCGGTTTTGGGACGATGAAGATGTCCAGCTCGCCGTCCAGGAGTGGATTGAACAGCAGTCGGGAGATTTCTGGTTGTCGGGAATTCGACGCCTCAGGGACAAGTGGCGCAAGTGCATTGAAGTCGAGGGTAGTTATATTCAAAACTAATAAAATACTTTTCCTCATATCTCGTTTCCTTATATCCGAATTGCAAAACTTATTGACCGCCCCTCGTATTTAACATGCTTGTGTTAAAGGGTATTTCTTTTTTTCTCTCTAAATTCTGCCACCCTCTCTTACTCTCTGTTTGGTTTTATGTTAGCTTTTTTCGCCGAATTTATTTCTATCGCCTTATTTTTATTGTGTACTCGACCCGTTTACCTTATTTACTTTATATCTTATCTTTTTAGGACAATCAGTCATGTTACTCTATGTGGTTATGTTCTCTAATTGGATTACATATAATGTGGAGCTTCGGTTTTTCATATATGAGGTCGCATCAAAAAGTTCCAGGAAAAATGCGAATAAAAACGAAATAAGCATCTAATTTTACTTTTGTCCCAAGGAGAACAACTTTTACAACCATGTTATGATGTGGATAAAGATGAAGTCATTTGATGGATTAGCTGAGACGAAACAGCTGTTTAAATTTAACCTCCACCTGAAGAACAAGACTTGTGTTATAAATGAAACAAGAACAAACGTAGTTTCTTTCACACAACTCTACCATGAATGATTTGTTCTTGTTTTATTTCTAACAAAGTAGTGTTACTCAGATGAAGCTTCTTTATAAACTGTTGTTTCCTTCGTGGTAATTCTTCAAATCACCTCCTGTTTAAACACATCATAATACGGCCATGATAGTTTATTTCCCTTGGACGAGAAGGAAATTCGAGGCTAAGTTTTCTTGTACCATTTGGCGGAAGTATATATATGTGATCCTCCGTGTATGTCTGTCTTTCTAATTGTGTATAAATTTCCGCAAAAGGTTATTGATGGATTTCATGATATTTGGTAGACAGATGGGGCTTGAGTAGAGGAAGAGGTGATTAGATTTGAGGTAAGATCCAGAACTGGATGAAAATTATGGATCAATAATTTACTTTCTGGTTGAGTTCAAGATTTTTTTTAAAAAAAGGTTATTGCCCGAGTGCGTTGAAATTTTGTAGAGGTATTGGCCTTGGACTAAGAAAGAGTTGATTATATTTTGGAGAAGATCCAAATCCGAATGCGGATTCTGAATCACTTGTTCTCTTTGTTAAACATTTGCGAGATAAAGTATTCTTGACATTGGCGGAGGTAGAGCCGCGGGCAAAAGTTTTTGGACACCTCGGAAATTTTAGGAAATTAGATAAATGCAAGGTAATTTTTTAATTTGCGTATCAATATGAATATAAGGGTGAAATATGGAGGAATGGATAACAATAGGTTATATGTACCTCAAACAATTAACAAGAATGAACAAAATACAAAATGTGACACAATATGTATCAGCAGCAGCATATAACAGATAAGCAGAGCTCTATGAAAATTACAGCAACATCAAACTGTTCGAAGAAGCTCAGTAGCGTGAATTCATAAGAGGCCTATGGCAGTGATGCGATCATTTATTCTTTGAGGCATGCTCTTTACTAGGGGGCGACACCTGATGGGGGTTGATGCTGATCCATTGGAGGCTGGTGGAGGACGTCTTATGGTCTCTTTCAGATCCTGCCAGAGGTTTTAAAGTGGATTAATATCCGGAGACTGAGTTTGCCAATCCATCGCCGTAGTATTGTTGTCCTTGAACCACCGTTTTTTGGACGCACACTTGTGAAAAAGCGCATTGTCATGCTGAAATATAATATTCGGGGCGGAGCTAGAAATCATCATCATCATCACTAATTCTATAATTTAAGAACGGGATTTTTTTGAGTATTTGGATAATAATTTCAACTTAGTTTGGTTATGACTTATGTTTTTTATCAAAGTTATTTCTCTAATAATTCTTTTATAATATTAAAAAACAAAATGGTGAAGTTTAGAAATAATAAGTACCGAAATTTTGTGAATTTTTTAGAACCCCAAATTACAAATGGTGAAGTTCAGAAAATTAATTTTTATATATCTTCTTCTTCTATAACTGTATGTTTTAACAACGTGATATTTTGAAAGGGGGGAAATTTAGTTTAGAGTTCCTTTTTAAAATTATTATAATTGGCGAAGTTCAGAAAATTTATAAAAATTTAACCATGGCTGCTTTTTTTCAGATTTTAAATTTTAATCTTAGCAGGGAAGCGCAAGCTCCCCCCGTAGAGGAGAGTGGCGAAGCCATTGCCTGGTAGAGTCACAATAAAAGATCCATTCATCTGCCTAACAAAATTTAATTACTTCATTTTTAGCTAAAATATATGCATAACCTTGGTTAAAATGGAGTGCACGGTCACATTGTCAATTGGCATCGCGTCATGTATTATATATAATTTTGAAGGGAATTATTTCTAAATTAAAATCTCATTTGGACATTTTATATTATCAATATTAAAAAAAAGAAGAACATTCGAGCGCCTAAACAAGTCTGGCAACCGCATTTGGGAACTGTTTTGAAATCGAACCCTAAGGTTATTATTTTCTAAATAGGGGCTTTGCTCTCATACCCCTTTTAATGGTGGGGAATTGTACAACCCACACCCCCATATTTGTAATTAACTAGTACTATACATAATTCGAAAAACCGAGCATTATCTTTGAATTCAAAGGCGGTTACTAGACGTCGTTAGATTCAATTCTTGGTTCCAGACATTATATAAGCCACTTCCCCGAATGCTAATTAAATCAATCATATTTTCTTTAATATTGAGTAATATAAAATGCCCATATCATATTTTAATTTAGAAAAAAATCCCTTCAGAATTATATAAAATACAATATGATGCAATATTAATTGACAATGTGACTGTGTATTCCATATTCAGAAAACGTTTGGGTGACGCTTTAGCGCGTGTCCTGATACCTTTTAGGTCCTATCTTTTAATATATCTGGGATCAATTTAAGATTAGGCCGCTAAAGTCACTCAATTCAAGAAGTGGGAACCTGTATTTCGTTCAATTCAAGAAGGAGGAACCTGTATTTCGTTCAATTCAAGAAGGAGGAACCTGTATTTCGTTCAATTCAAGAAGGAGGAACCTGTATTTCGTTCAATTCAAGAAGGAGGAACCTGTATTTCGTTCAATTCAAGAAGGAGGAACCTGTATTTCGTTCAATTCAAGAAGGAGGAACCTGTATTTCGTTCAATTCAAGAAGGAGGAACCTGTATTTCGTTCAATTCAAGAAGGAGGAACCTGTATTTCGTTCAATTCAAGAGGGAGGAACCTGTATTTCGTTCAATTCAAGAAGGAGGAACCTGTATTTCGTTCAATTCAAGAAGGAGGAACCTGTATTTCGTTCAATTCAAGAAGGAGGAACCTGTATTTCGTTCAATTCAAGAAGGAGGAACCTGTATTTCGTTCAATTCAAGAAGGAGGAACCTGTATTTCGTTCAATTCAAGAAGGAGGAACCTGTATTTCGTTCAATTCAAGAAGGAGGAACCTGTATTTCGTTCAATTCAAGAAGGAGGAACCTGTATTTCGTTCAATTCAAGAAGGAGGAACCTGTATTTCGTTCAATTCAAGAAGGAGGAACCTGTATTTCGTTCAATTCAAGAAGGAGGAACCTGTATTTCGTCCAATTCAAGAAGGAGGAACCTGTATTTCGTTCAATTCAAGAAGGAGGAACCTGTATTTCGTTCAATTCAAGAAGGAGGAACCTGTATTTCGTTCAATTCAAGAAGGAGGAACCTGTATTTCGTTCAATTCAAGAAGGAGGAACCTGTATTTCGTTCAATTCAAGAAAGAGGAACCTGTATTTCGTTCAATTCAAGAAGGAGGAACCTGTATTTCGTTCAATTCAAGAAGGAGAAACCTGTATTTCATTCAATTCAAGAAGAAGGAACCTGTATTTCGTTCAATTCAAGAAGGAGGAACCTGTATTTCGTTCAATTCAAGAAGGAGAAACCTGTATTTCGTCCAATTCAAGAAGGAGGAACCTGTATTTCGTTCAATTCAAGAAGGAGGAACCTGTATTTCGTTCAATTCAAGAAGGAGGAACCTGTATTTCGTTCAATTCAAGAAGGAGGAACCTGTATTTCGTTCAATTCAAGAAGGAGGAACCTGTATTTCGTTCAATTCAAGAAGGAGGAACCTGTATTTCGTTCAATTCGAGAAGAAGGAACCTGTATTTCGTTCAATTCAAGAAGGAGGAACCTGTATTTCGTTCAATTCAAGAAGGAGGAACCTGTATTTCGTTCAATTCAAGAAGGAGGAACCTGTATTTCGTTCAATTCAAGAAGGAGGAACCTGTATTTCGTTCAATTCAAGAAGGAGGAACCTGTATTTCGTTCAATTCAAGAAGGAGAAACCTGTATTTCGTTCAATTCAAGAAGGAGGAACCTGTATTTCGTTCAATTCAAGAAGGAGGAACCTGTATTTCGTTCAATTCAAGAAGGAGGAACCTGTATTTCGTTCAATTCAAGAAGGAGGAACCTGTATTTCGTTCAATTCAAGAAGGAGGAACCTGTATTTCGTTCAATTCAAGAAGGAGGAACCTGTATTTCGTTCAATTCAAGAAGGAGGAACCTGTATTTCGTTCAATTCAAGAAGGAGGAACCTGTATTTCGTTCAATTCAAGAAGAAGGAACCTGTATTTCGTTCAATTCAAGATAAGGCACCTAAAGTTGGTCTCTCAACGACTCGCGAGGTGAGTTGCAAAGAAAAAGAAAAGAATATTGCGAATTACTAAGTAAAGTTTTGTACTCGTATATAGAAAAAAATATTTAAATGATCATTTAATTATGAGATTGTTTAGTTACATGAAATAGGTTAGGTGAGGTAAAATTGTTGTTTGAAACACTGATCCTGCCATGACGGTGTCTGGATTGAACTAAAGTTAAGATAAATTACGATAAAAGAAAATAACTTCTAAAGTAAAGTAAATTAATCTAAGGGAAGTTGGGATCTACAAAAAGACCTTCCAAATATTTAAGATTCAGGAAGAAACACCTGGGTTGTTTCAACTCTAGATAAATCACCTGCGTTTCGTTCAATTCAAGATAAATCACCTGCGTTACCTTCAATTGAATATAAATCACCAGCGTGTCGTGCTATTTAAGACAAGTCTCTGGCGTATCGTTCAGTTCAAGATAAATCACCTGGCTTTCGTTCAATTCAAATTAAATCACCTGCGTTTCGTTCAATTTCAGATAAATCAACTGCGTTTCGTTTAATTCTATATAAATCATGTGGATTTTGATCAATTCAAGATAAATGAACGGCGTTTCGTTCAATTCTATATAAATCATGTGGATTTTGATCAATTCAAGATAAATGAACGGCGTTTCGTTCAATTCATGATAACTCACTTGCGTTTCTTTAATTTCATTTTAAATCACAAGCCTTTCTTTCAATTCAAGATAAATCACCTGCGTTTCTTTATATTCAAGAGAAACCAACTGCGTTTCTTTCATTTCAAGATAAATTACTTGCGTTTCTTTCAATTCAATCTAAATCATCCTCGTTTTTTTCAATTAGAGATAAATCACCTGCGTTTCTTTCAATTCAAGATAAATGATCTGCGTTTTTTTAAATTCAAGATAACTCATCAGCGTTTCGTTTAATCTAAGATAAATCTCCTGCGTTTCATCCAATTCAAGATAAATTAATTGCGTTCATTTCAATTCAATTTAAATCACCTGCGTTTCTTTCAATTCAAGCAAAATCAACTACGTTTCTTCTAATTCAATCTAAATCTCCTGCGTTTCTTTCAATTCAAGCTAAATCACTTGCATTTTTTTTAATTAAATCTAAATCACCTTCGTTTCTTTCAATTAGAGATAAATCACCTGCGTTTCTTTCAATTCAAGATAAATGACCTGCGTTTTGTTCAATTACAGATAAATTGCCTGTGCTTCGTTCAATTCAGGATAAATCACTAGCGTTTCGTTTAATTCAAGAAAATTAACTTGCATGGGGTTCAATTCAAGTTAAATCACCTGCGTTTCTTTTAATTTAAGATAAATCACCAGCATTTCGTTCAATTTAAGGATAAAACACATGTGTTTTGTTCAATTCAAGATAAATTAGTTTCGTTTCTTTCAATTCAATTTAAATCACCTGCGTTTCTTTTAATTCAAGCTAAATCAGTTGAGTTTCTTTCAATTCAAGTTAAATCACCTGCCTTTCTTTCAATTCAACATAAATCATCTGCGTTTCTTTCACTTCGAGATGAATCACTTGCGTTTCTCTCAATTCAAGATAAATCAACTGCGTTAGTTCAATTCAAGATAAATCACCTGCGAATAGTTTAATTCAAAATAAAATATCTGCGTTTCTTTCAACTCATGATAAATCACCTGCGTTTCATTTAATTCAAGGTAAATCACTTTCAGTTCGTTAATTCAAGATAAATCACTTTCGTTTCTTTCAATCCAAGTTAAATCACCTGCGTTTCCTCTAATTCAATATAAATCACCTGCGTTTCTTTAAATTCAGGATAAATCACTTGCGTTTCTTTCAATTCAAGTTAAATCACATGCGTTTCGTTCAATTAAAGATAAATCAACTGCTTTTCTTTTGTTTCAAGTTAAATCACCTGCGTTCTTTTTAATTCAAGAGAAATCAACTGCGTTTCTTCTAATTCAAGATTAATCATCTGCGTTTCCTTCAATTCAAGATAAACAAACTGCGTTTCTTTCATCTCAAGATTAATCACTTGCGTTTCTTTTAATTTAATATAAATCATCTGCGTTTCTTTCAATTCAACATAAATCACTTGCGTTTCTTTCAATTTAAGTTAAATCACCTACGTTACTTTCAATTCAAGATAAATCAGCTCCGTTTCGTTCAATTCAGGATAAGTTTTTGGCGTTTTGTTCAATTAGAAATAAATCACCTGCGTTTCGTTCAATTCAAGATAATTACCTGCGTTTCGTTAAATCAATATAGATCAACTGAGTTTGTTTCAATTCTAGATAAATTTCCTGCGTTTAATTCCATTCAAGTTAAATTACCTGCGTTTCGTTCATTTTAAGATAAATTACCTGCGTTTCGTTCAATTCGAGATAAATCTGATGCGTTTCGTTAATTCAAGATAAATCACCTGCCTTTCGTTCAATTCAAGATAAATGACCTGCGTTTCTTTCAATTTAAGATAAATCACTTGCGTTTTGTTCAATTCAAATTAAATCACCTGTGTTTCGTTCAATTAAAGATTACTCACCTGCGTTTCTATAATTTAAGAACAATGACCTGCTTTTATTTAAATTTAAGATAATCACCTGCGTTTCGTTCAATTCGAGATAAATCACCTGCGTTTCGTTCAATTCGAGATAAATTAGCCTCTTTTCGTTCAATTCGATATAGCTCACCTGGGTTTCATTCAATTTAAGATAAGTGACCTACATTTTGTTCCATTCAAGTTAAATCACCTGCGTTTCGTTCACTTCAAGATAAATTACCGGCGTTTCGTTCAATTCGATATAGCTTAAGTGGTTTTCGTTCAATTCAAGATAAATAACCTGCGTTTCGTTTCATGTAAGTTAAATCAGCTGCGTTTTGATCAATTCAAGATAAATTACCTGCGTTGGTTCAATTAGAGATAAATCACCTGCGTTTCGTTGAATTCAAGATAAAATACCTGCGGTTCGTTCAATTCAAGATAAATCACCCTCGTTTCTTTCAATTCGAGATCAATGAACCTCGTTTCTTCAACGCAAGATAAAACACCTACATTTCGTTCAATTCAAGATAAACTATCTACTTTTCGTTCAATTCGAGATAAATCACCTGCCTTTCGTTCTATTCAAGTTAAATCACCGACATTTCGTTCAATTCAAGATAAACTATCTACTTTTCGTTCAATTCGAGATAAATCACCTGCCTTTCGTTCTATTCAAGTTAAATCACCTACATTTCGTTCAATTCAAGATAAACTATCTACTTTTCGTTCAATTCGAGATAAATCACCTGCCTTTCGTTCTATTCAAGTTAAATCACCTACATTTCGTTCAATTCAAGATAAACTATCTACTTTTCGTTCAATTCGAGATAAATCACCTGCCTTTCGTTCTATTCAAGTTAAATCACCGACATTTCGTTCAATTCAAGATAAATTACATGCGTTTAATTCAATTTGAAATAAATCACCTGCGTTTCGTCAATTCGAGATAAATCACCTGCGTTTCGTTCGATTCCAGATAAATGACCTGCGTTTCTTTCAATTAAAGACAAATCACTTGCGTTTCGTTCAATTCAAATTAAATTACCTGTTTTTCGTTCAATTAAACATTACTCACCTGAGTTTCTTCAATTCAAGAACAATCACATGCTTCTTTTTCAATTTAAGATAAATCACCGGCGTTTCGTTCAATTCGAGATAAATCACCTCCGTTTCGTTCAATTCAAGATAAATTAGCCTGTTTTCGTTCAATTCGATATAGCTCACCTGGGTTTTATTCAATTAAAGATAAATAACCTGCGTTTCGTTCCATTCAAGTTAAATCACCTGCGTTTCGTTCATTTCAAGAAAAATTACCTGCATTTCGTTCAATTCGAGATAAATCTGATGTGTTTCGTCAATTCGTGATAAATCACCTTCGTTTCGTTCAATTCAAGATAAGTCACCGTCGTTTCTTCTAATTCAAGATAAATCAGCTGCGTTTCTTTCAATTCAACATAAATCACTTGCGTTTCTTTCAATTTAAGTTAAATCAGCCGCGTTTCTTTCAATTCAAGTTAAATCACCTGCGATAGTTCAATTTAAAATAAATCACATGCGTTTCTTTCATTTAAGATAAATCACCTGAGTTTCGTTCAATTCAAATTAAATCACCTGTGTTTCGTTTAATTAAATATTATTCACCTGCGTTTCCTTCAATTCAAGAACAATCACCTGCTTTTCTTTCAATTTAAGATAAATCACCTGCGTTTCGTTCAATTCAAGATAAATTACCTGCGTTTCGTTCAATTCGATATAGCTCACCTGGGTTTCGTTCAGTCAAGATAAATCACCGGTGTTTCGATCAATTCCAGATTAATCCCCTGCGTTTTTTTCAATTCAAGTTAAATCGGCTGCGTTTTTTTCAATTCCACTTAAATCGCCTGTGTTTCTTTTAATTCAAGCTAAATCAATTACGTTTCTTCAAATTCAATCTAAATCACCTGCGTTTCTTTCAATTTAAGATAAATCACCTGCAGTCCGTTCAATTAGAGATAAAAACCTGCGTTGCTTTCAATTAAAGATAAATCACCTGAGTTTTTTTCAATTCAATTTAAATAAACCAGCGTTTCGTTCGATTCAAGATAAATCCACTGCGTTTCTTCTAACTCAATTTTAATCCCCTGCCTCTCTTTCAATTCAAGTTAAATCGGCTTCGTTTCTTTCAATTCCAGTTAAATCGCCTGTGTTTCTTCCAATTCAAGATAAATCACCTGCGTTACGTTCAATCCAACATAAATCACCTGCTGTGTCGTGCTATTTAAGTCTCTGGAGTTTCGTTCATTTCAAGATAAATCACCTGGCTTTCGTTCAATTCAAATTAAATCACCTGAGTTTAGTTCAATTCCAGATAAATAAACTTCGTTCCGTTTAATTCTATATAAATCATGTGGATTTTGATCAATTCAAGATAATTCAACGGCGTTTCGTTCAATCCATGATAACTCACTTGCGTTTCTTTAATTTCAAGTTGAATCACCTGCGTCCCTTTTAATTCAAGAGAATCAACTGTGTTCCTTCTAATTCAAGATAAATCACCTGCGTTTCTTTAAATTCAAGAGAAACCAAATGTGTTTCTTTCATTTCAAGATAAATCACTTCCGTTTCTTTCAATTCAATCTAAATCATCTGCGTTTCTTTCAATTCAATATAAGTCACCTTTGTTTCTTTAAATTCAAGATAACCCACAAGCGTTTCGTTCAATCTAATATATATCTTGCGTTTCGTTCAATTCAAGAAAATTAACTTGCGTTGGGTTCAATTCAAGTTAAATCACCTGCGTTTCTTTCAATTCAAGATAAATCACCAGCATTTCGTTCAATTTAAGGATAAACCAAATGCATTTTGTTCAATTCAAGATAAATTAGTTTCGTTTTTTTTATTTCAATTTAAATCACCTGCGTTTCTTTCAATTCAATTTAAATCACCTGCGTTTCTTTCAATTCAAGCTAAATCAGTTGCGTTTCTTTAATTCAAGTTAAATCACCTGCCTTTCTTTAAATTCAAGATAAATCACCTGCGTTTCTTTCACTTCGAGATGAATCACTTGCGTTTCTCTCAATTCAAGATAAATCACCTGCGTTAGTTCAAATCAAGATAAATCACCTGCGGATCGTTTAATTTAAAATAAAATATCTGCGTTTCTTTCAATTCAAGATAAATCACCTGCGTTTCATTCAATTCAAGGTAAATCACCTGCAGTTCGTTTATTCAGGATTAATCACTTTCGTTTCTTTCAATTCAAGTTAAATCACCTGCGTTTCTTCTAATTCAATATAAATCACCCGCTTTTCTTTTAATTCAAGATAAATCACTTGCGTTTCTTTCAATTCAAGTTAAATCACATGCGTTTCGTTCAATCAAAGATAAATCACTTGTGTTTCTTTTGTTTCAAGTTAAATCACCTGCGTTCTTTTTAATTTATGAGAAATCAACTGCGTTTCTTCGAATTCAAGATGAATCATCTGCGTTTCTTTCAATTCAAGATAAACAAACTGCGTTTCTTAAATTTCAAGATAAATCACTTGCGTTTCTTTTAATTTAATATAAATCATCTTCGTTTCATTCAATTCAACATAAATCACTTGAGTTTCTTTCAATTTAAGTTAAATCACCTACGTTACTTTTAATTCAAGATAAATCACCTGCGTGTCGTTCAAGTCAAAATAAATTGCCGGGGTTTCGTTGAATTCAAGATAAATTACCTGCGTTTCTTTCAATGTAAGATGTATCACCTGTGTTTCGTTCAATGTAAGTTACATCACCTGCGTTTCGTTTACTTCAATCCAAATCACCTGCGTTTCCTTCAATTCAAGATAAAATAACTTGCGCTTCGTTCAATTCAAGTTAAATCAGCCTTGATTATTTCAATTCAAGATAAGTCACCAGCCTTTTGTTCAATTCAAGATAAATGAACTGCGTTTCGTTTAATTCAAGATAAATTAATTGCGTTTTTTCAATTCAAGTTAAATCCCCTGCGTTTCTTTAAATTCAAGCTAAATCAACTACATTTCTTCTTATTTAATCTAAATCACCGGCGTTTCTTTCAATTCATGATAAATAACTTGCGTTTCTTTGAATTCAATCTAAATCACCTGCGTTTCTTTCAATTCAAGATAAATCATCTGCGTTTCTTTCAATTTAAGTTAAATCACCTTTATTTCTTTAATTCAAGATAAATCACCTGCATTTCGTTTAATTTCAGATAAATTGCTTGCGTTTCGTTCAATTCAGGATAAATCACCTGCGTTTGGTTTAATTCAAGATAAATAACTTGCGTTTCTTTCAATTCAAGTTAAATTCCCTGCGTTTCTTTCAATTCAAGATAAATCACTAGCGTTTCGTTTAATTCTTGATAAATCACCTACGTTTCTTCTAATTTAATCTAAATCCCCTGCGTTTCTTTCAATTCAAGATAAATCACTTGCGTTTCTTTTAATTCAATTTAAATCACCTGCCTTTATTTTAATTCAAGTTAAATCACCTGCGTTTCTTTCCATTCAAGATAAATTACCTGCGTTTCTTTCACCTCGAATGAATCACCTGCGTTTCTCTCAATTCAAGATAAATCACCTGCGTTCGTTCAATTTAAGATAAATCACGTGCGTTTCTTTCAATTCAAGATAAATCACCTGCCTTTAGTTCAATTCAACATAAATTGCCTGCGTTTCGTTCAGTTCAGGATAAATCACTTGCGTTTCGTTCAATTCAAAATAAATCATCTGCGTTTATTTTAATTCAAGATAAATCACCTTTGTTTCGTTCTAATTAAGATAAATTGCCTGCGTTTCGTATAATTCAAGATAAATCACTGGCGTTTATTTCAATATAAGTTAAATCACCTGCGTTTCTTTTCATTCAAGATAAATCAACTGCGTTTCGTTCAATTCAAGTTAAATTACCTGCATTCGTTCAATTCAAGATAAATCACTTTTGTTTCTATCAATTCAAGTTAAATCACCTGCGTTTCTTCTAATTCAATATAAATCACCTGTGTTTCTTTCAATTCAATATAAATCACTTGCGTTTCTTTCAATTTAAGTTAAATCCCTTGCGTTTTGTTTACTCCATGATAAATCACTTGCGTTTTTTTTAATTCAAGAGAATCAACTGCGTTTCTTTCATTTCCAGATAAATCACTTGCGTTTCTTTCAATTCAATCTAAATCATCTGCGTTTCTTTCAATTCAAGATAAATTACCTTTATTTTCTTTCAATTCAAGTTAACTCACCAGTGTTTCGTTCATTTCAAGATAAATCACCTGCGTTTCGTTCAATTTAAGATGAATTAATTCCACTTATTTCAATTCAAGTTAAATCACCTGCGTTTCTTTCAATTCAAGCAAAATCAACTATTTTTCTTCTAATTCAATCTAAATCACCTGCGTTTCTTTTAATTGAAGATCAATCACTTGCGTTTCTTTGAATTCAATCTAAATCACCTGCGTTTCTTTCAATTCAAGATAAATCACCTGCGTTTCTTTTAATTCAAGTTCAATCACGGGCGTTTTTTCCAATTCAAGATAAATGACATGCATTTTGTTCAATTCCAGATAAATTGCCTGCGTTTCGTTAAATTCAGGATTATTCACTTGCGTTTCGTTCAATTCAAGAAAATTAACTTGCATTGGGTTCAATTCAATTTAAATCACCCGCGTTTCTTTTAATTTAATATAAATCATCTGCGTTTCGTTCATTCGAGATAAATCACGTGCGTTTCGTTCAATTCAAGATAAATCACCTTCGTTTCGTCCCATTCAAGATAACTAATCTGCGTTTCGTTCAATTCGGATAAATCACTTGCGTTTATTTCAATTCAAGATACATGACCTGCATTTCTTTCAATCCAAGATAAATCACCTGCGTTTCGTTCATTCAAGATAAATTAATTGCCTTTTTTTCAATTCAAGTTAAATCACCTGCATTGATTTTAATTGAAACTAAATCAACTACGTTTCCTCTAATTCAATCTAAATCACCGGCGTTTCTTTCAATTTAAGCTAAATCAACTACGTTTCTTCTAATTCAATCTAAATCACGGAGTTTATTTCAATTCAAGATAAATCACCTTGGTTTCGTTCTAATTAAGATAAATTGCCTGCGTTTCGTATAATTCAAGATAAATCACTGGCGTTTCTTTCAATTAAAATTAAATCCACAGCGTTTTTTTTTTAATTCAAGATAAATCACCAGCGTTTCGTTCAATTCCGGATAAGTCACCTGCGTTTCATTCAATTCAGGATAAATCACCTGCGTTTGGTTCCATTCAAGATAAATAACTTGCGTTTCTTTCAATTCAAGATAAATCACAAGCGTTTCGTTCAATTCAAGTTAAATCACCTGCATTGATTTTAATTGAAACTAAATCAACTACGTTTCCTCTAATTCAATCTAAATCACCTGCGTTTCTTTCAATTTAAGATTAGGCAACTCAGATGCCTTATCTTATATTGATCCTCTTTCTTTATTAGGGAAAACCTAAAAAATTATATTAGTTATTTTTGCTAAAAAAAAATTGATCTTTTAAAATTGATCTTTGAACCAAAATCTGTTGCCTTATTGTAATCATAAAATATTTAAATTGCAATTTAATTCGTCTTAGACGTTTACTCATTTTGATATTGAATTTTGATGCGTTTGTTCGTACACTTAAATATTATATAAAAATTTTGCTAGGTTAGGGTATGTTTTTTGGCTGAGTGTTTAAACCCAAATAATCCTAACCAAAACCGAACCTAAACACAACCCAACCTAACCAAAACTATAACTAACCAATACCAAACCCACAATATCCTAGTAGGATACACGCAAAATAAAAAAATAAGTGGTCAGTAGGACACACGCTATTGCGGCACCAAAAAATTCTTTTAAAGTTATAAATAATAGAATATGAGGCGATGCCGATTGACAATGTGATTGTGTATTCCTATTATCCATTTGTTTGCTCTTTGAATCCTTTCGTCTGTACGTTCATCAATCAATAAGCATTACAGCTCAAATGCATTGCGCTCGATCATAACGCGAATACATTATTACGTTTGAACGAAGACATTCATACATTAAATCGATTCATTAAACCTAGTGTACCGGTGACATAACAATTCGCGAAAATTTTGAATTTAGTTTGGATAGTTAGGGGCGGAGCTAACTTTTAAGGGCGGAGCTAACTTTTAAGGGGCGGAGTTAACTTTTAAGGGGAGGAGCTAACTCTTGAGGAAAGGAGCTCTTAAAAGATGTATTATAGCTTCAGGATTGACAAAGTTCTTAAATTACCATAATCTTTAAAAATACAAAACATTTATCTGGGATAATATGTATATTTTATAAGGATAAATATAATTTTAAATTATCTATTTATAACACCATCTCAGAACATAGCGGTGAAGGTTGCCGAATACTTTCAAATCGACATTTATTCGAATGTACCGCTACAATTTCCTATTCTTTCGCGTTTAATATTTACGTATTGTTCTTCAACGTAAATTTTCCTATTCATGCCCATTAGACTACTTTCTAAAGGGTTTCACAACTATTTTTGACGTTTCTTACTTTTCACTCCTATTCATTACCATTCATTTCATTATATTGGGCTACATTCTAACCGAATTCGCTACGTTTTCTGAAAATAGTCGCGGTTTTTCTTGAATCGAATCTAGTGTAATCCTGATCCGAAGCCGGATGTTTTGGGAATTCTGTGGACATGCACTAGTGTGGTGAAGATGAACTGTTGATGCCGTGGTGGCGTTTATGGAGTTTGCGAAAGAGCACATGACTTTACTCATACCCTAAGCCTTTTGGGTTTATGGCTAGGAAACTCCTTCGGGAGCTCGGTGTAGCTCTTATTCAGCTGTGAAGATTCGCTTTGAATTAAAAAAAAGCGCCGCAGTTGGTGTCTATACTCTTTTATTTATATGAAAACGGCGGTTATCCATTTGAACGCGCCGATAACCGCGCCAAAAAGCGCCGCAGTTGGTGTCTATACTCTTTTATTTATATGAAAACGGCGGTTATCCATTTGAACGCGCCGATAACCGCGCCAATGGCTCGCACTGTATCGGCGGATGATCTCGACTCGAGGCTTATTATACCGTCGAGAGGCTGTGAAACTCCTTTTAGAGCTTAGTGTAACCCTTGGGCCGGTGGTGCCTCTGGTTCTGCACAAGACGACACCCTGGAGGGTTTCACCTTTGACAATTCGTGGCCACGCCTCTGGTCCCAAAGCTTCTACAGCACCGGGAGTATTTCGTTCGGCCTAGTTGAAGCACACTTCGTGTCACGGTGGATTCGTGCCAGTGTCTACGGATGGTTCCAAGTCTCGCATCCCCGCTGTTTAGAATCAGCGGGGCTCTACTAAGCACTGCAACTGTCTTCACGGACGAGCTGGTTGCAATACACCGCTCACTACGGGAAATAATGCGTCGTGCCCGACTCGGAGACTGGATTGTGACATAACGACTCACAAAGCACCCTGAGTGCCTCTCAAGGCACTCCGCGAGGACTGGGCGACCAAACCAGCGTTTCGCTCTTCCTCACACCGATTACATGGCCAAACTTCCCTCTGGGTGGCTTGGCAAAGAAGATGGGAGACGGCTGAGACGAACTTAAAGTTGCGTGGCAGTGTGCCACGACTGTTCCCATGGACCTACCACACAATACCGCGAGGGTTTCAGGTCACTTTCTGTCTTCTTCGAATCGGCACACTCGCGGGACGCACGGCCACTTGATGGAGCACTCCCATGCGCCTTACTGTGACGACTGCGTTGTCCCTAGGACTGTTCAGCACATTCTTGTTGAATGTCCCAGTCTGGGTGCTCTCCGCGCACGTTACCTGTCCCGGACCGGGACGAGCGGAGTCGCTACCGCCTGTCACTTGTACTCGGGACGAGGTCGTGTACACAAACTTGTGTACTATTTGACTACTTAGAGCAGACTGGCCTCCACCATTTCACCATTTCATTGGATGTCCGTTTAATATTGTAATACATTGTGAGTGATACGTTATTTTCGTTTTGGGTTGGTTTCACTCCTCTGTTTATGATTTCCTTGATTACTCTTTCGTCCATTCTGTACGCTGTACTCATAATATTCTTGTAAAATAGTTTAATAGTATTCCCTTTTGCTTCCTGATTGGTGCTGACTGTAGGTGACGTGTACCATTTTTCCATCTTCTTCCGTATAGCTGTTTGTAAATCCATTATTTATGAGTACTTGGGTAGCCCTCTCAAGCTCTTCGTGTGTGTCTTTCCATGTGGAGCAGTGGATGAAAGCGCGGTTGATAAATGCATGAATTACACTTCTTTTGTAACGGTTGGGACATTCGCTTTTAGCGTTCATACAAAGGCCTGGATTTGTCTCTTTTACGTAAACTTTGGAAGTTATTTTGTCGTCGTGCTTATTGGTTAAAGTGTCTAAGAACGGAAGTTTGTTATCTTGGCTATTTTCTACGGGTATAGTTAAGTGAGGAGCAGTTCTTGAGTTCTCTTAATAATTCCTGGATTTCTTCATCAGTTTGTATATTTATATATTCGTATATGTCGTCTATATATCTGCAGTAAATATGTGGTTTTGACGATTTATATGTAAAAGTTTGCGAAGAGTACTCCGAGGGGGGATCCCATTGCAACCCCGTCGGTTTGCAGGTATAGGTCGCCTCTAGGTCCATAAAAGGAGGCTTCCGTAGTGCAGAGCAAGAGAAGTTCTCTTAAGTCGTCCCTTGGTATGTTAAGAGGGAGGCTATCATTTTGGTTATATACTCTTTCTATGATTAGGTTTATAGTTTCGGAAACAGGAACGTTTGTAAATAAGGATTCAACGTCCAAGGAGGCGCTGAAACTTTTGGGGGACTGGATGAGATCGATGAAGTCTGTAGAAGATTCCTCTACTATATGCCTCACTTATATATGTCCAATGTGCAACTGAGACTTTAGAGAAAGGCGATACTAAGATTGCCTCGATAGAATGAAGCTCGTCGAATCAGATTGTTCTGATTTTATCCATCCACGAAAACTTAAAGAATATAGAACGAAACATCGTTGTTCCTCTTAGTAAAGAAAAGTTGTAGAAATTCACAACCTTACAGTAAGTTCTAAATATTATTATGAACAAGTAAATTGTTTCATTTGCTTATTAAATATTTATAGTAATAACAAAAATAACATCTCTAAAATAATCTTAGTGACACTCCTTGACTTCCTTTGGAACAAATTAACACCTCACCAGTGCCTAAAATCCCCCGGAGGGCGCTACCGAGCATTTTGGGAATCCCTGTTCTATATTCTTATATTATATATTTATTTAGTCGTCGAATATTCTTCTATTTTATATCTTGTTAATCGATATAGTATGTTTTCTCATTCTTTATTATCCATCCTTTCAACGAAGGAATCTCCCGTAGAAAATTTGTAAGAAGAGATCTACAGAGAAAGTATTAAAAGGCGTAAAGGGAAAATGTGTGCGCGATAGTACACTACTCCCGCCAAATGGGGCCGGGGGCGGTAGCTACTGAGGGTGTTTGGGCCTATAAGGGAAGGGGGTCCAAGTTTGCAAGGACTTCCTCAAGTCGAAATAAATGTCCTTGGGTCGTAAGCCCAAAAGCCAAAATTCGAGAGCCGAAATCCCGAAAGCCGAAACCAAATCAATTGAAAATCTAGAAATCCCTAAAAGCCGAAACCCCCCAAATCTAGAATCCCAAAAGCTGAAACTCCTAAATCTAAAATCCTGAAAGCCAAAATCCCGAAAAGCCGAAATCTACCAAATACAAAATCCTGAAAAGCCGAAATTAACGCGTTTGTGTATTTATGAGTTTACATAGGTCGTTCTCGTTGATAGCTGATTAAAATTAGCTCGAACCAACCAACTCATAAATTTCAAACCAAAAAGACATTAGTTCCAACTTTACCATATAATAATGACATTCTCTTAAACACCCTTTAAGAATAAAGAGGACATTTGCGAAATTATTACATATCAATTGCAACTTGCGTTCCAATTGATCGCTTATTTGCAAAGGAAGAGTAATGATTTTATTTTCAAATACTACAGAAGCAATGACGAGCGCCAATAATTACTGCCAGAGCCTTAAAATGTGAGGAAGGTTCGTTCATAATACTTTATCAGTATTTCACCTTCCTAAAAATTCCACATTCGGTTCGCTGAGTAATTAGCAAATATTATCCATAACCATGTCCCCGATGCAAGGGCGTAGCATATTTCGAAAATTGTAGACGAACTCAAGGCGCAGGCAAGTAATTCAAGAATCTTGCCTTGCCAAATCATTTAATCCTGTACAATTTCAACTTCTGAAGAAATCGTTCCGTATTTGCCTTCAAATGACGCACTTGGCAAGAAAACTACGTGAACTCGACGCACTCAACGACCAATGAACCAAAGGCGCTTAGTGATATTGAAGTACCTCCAGAGATGATACAGAGGATGTATAAAGGATATATATGAACGAGAGATGATCCAAAGGAAGCATAGATGATCCATAAAGATCTATAGACGATCCAGAGGAGCCTGAGATAATCTAGAGTAGCATAGGGTATCTATTGGGAACCATGGATGATACATAGGAAACATAGGAGATCCATAGTTACTATAGGGGATCCATAGGAACCATAGAAAATCCATAAGAACCAGGGATGATCCAGAGGGCAGCCACTTGAACACGCATAGAGCCATTTCGTTCAAGCTCTCTAAGTTATTATTGTAATATCATTCACATTTCCTCCATGGGGAGGGTTTAATTTCGTCTCCATTAATTTATCAAAGTATCAATTGTATACATTTATATTTGGTGCGGTTGGAGTATAGCAAAGAATGATACCACCGGCTTCTTATAGCCCCCTGGGGAACGCCCTAGTCACCACCAGGGAAGATCAAGTACCAGTCACGTCACCGGTTCTATAATTTTTCCAAATATCTATATTTATAGCACTACTATTATATACATATTTTAAACGTGCAATATAGAAACTTCTTTCAAAATATTTATTTCGTACATGGAATCAAACACCAATTATGACGTCACATCACGTGATCATACCGACCAATCAGAGCGCAACAATCATACACTCCTAATTTTCGCGCTCGCCTCAATTTTTCTTCTTCCAGCAATACCTTGTGAGAGTAGCACCGCTGGAACAGGTCGGCTTAAAACTCCAATGGTAAATTTGTTTTAAAGTGCATTCTAGGTTCCAAAATGTTAACTGTTATTTAATTTTCTTTTCTAATTACAGTTCCCCATTTGTATATAGCATTTTGTGATCTTACAAATCATATCTTCCTACAAACTTTAGAATCTTAATCCTACAAATACAATTATACAAAATTCCATTTAACCATTCCCGTTGTACACTTATATATTATACTACATTTTATTTTCCATTCAAACTTATTTTCAACTTATCATTTAACTATCAAATATTTAAATTCCTATTTATTTGTTTCCATCAATCGTATCTTTTATTCCTGTAGACAAATTATCTATTTTTCACGTGAGTCCCACATATATTGAATTAAACATTATTTCATATACCAATTTCTAGCGTATATTTAGTATTTCTCAAAACAAATGCTATTTTCGTACGCTAAATAAATAAATAAAATTGTTATATTAATTTTATATTTTTCTCTTGTTTAAAAAAAAACAACTTTTGATTCTTTAAAACCGTCTCTTCATTTTTACCTCACCGTTCCGATCTAACAATTCGTACCTGCGTATTCTCTATAGAAAGTTATCTTCCATCATTCTCAATATAGAAATTAGCAGGAAAGTTATTGTGATCTATAATTTAGTTTATTTCAATAACAATTATGTTACATAGAGGAACCATAGATGAGCCCTAAGGAACCATAAAGGCTACATAAGAAACATAGATCATCCAGAGGATCTATAGAGAACCATAGCCGACCCATAGGAACCAGAGACAATACAGAGGAACCATATAGAGTCCATAGAAACCAAAAATAATTAATAAGAAACCGAGATGATCCATAGGAACCAGAGATGATCCAGATGAACTATAGAGGACCCATGGGAAGAGGGCATGATACAAAGGAACATATATGATCCATAAGGATATATAGACGATCAATATGAAACAGAGTTGATCCAGGGGAGCCAAAATGATCGATTGGGAACCATATGAGATTCATAGGAACCATAAGATCCCTAAGGAACTATCGATAATCCATAGAAACTAGATATGATCCTTTAGAGCCATAGATGATCCATCGAAAAAAAAGATAATCCAGAGGAACTTTATAGGATCTATAAGAACAAGAGATGATTCAAAGGAGCCATATATGATTCATAAGGATCTATAAACGATCCTTAGGAGCCAGAGATGATTCAGAGGAAAGATAGAGGATCCATAAGAGCCATAGATGGATGATCCATAAGAAGATTGATATAAAACATGGAGAATTTCATAGGAACAGTAGAAGAGCAAGATATGATCCGTAGAAACCATACATGATTCATAAGAACCATAAAGAACACAGATAAAACGTAAAAGACCTATAGAGAATCATAGAGGATCAATATGAACCATATATTATAATTTATATGAACAATAGAGGCTCCAAAAGAACCATAGATGGACCATTGTGAACAATAGATGATCCAGAGGAAACATAGAGAAAACATACGAACCATGTTAATCCATAGGAACCTGTGAGAATGCAGAAGAACCTTATAAGACCCATAGAAACCTAAGATGATCCATAAGAGTCCGAGATAATCCATAGAAATCTGGAAGAGATCAATATGAACAATATTTGATCCATTGGAACCAAAGAAGATCCATATGCATCATAGATAATCCACACGAAGATCCATATGAAACATATATGAACCAAAGAAGATCCATATGAACCAAAGAAGATCCACATGAACCATGTATGATCCCTATGAACCAGAGATGATTTATGGGAACCATAGATGATCCATAGGAACCTAAGGTGGTCCATATTAACATGCAGGATTCATAGGTTCTAGAGAATATTCATAGAAACCATATATGATCAATAGGAACCAGAGATGATCCATATGAACCATATAAGATCTATAGGCACCATATAGGATCTATAGGAACCAGCGACGATTCAAAATAAACATATAAGATCCAAAACAACTATATATGATCTTTCGTAACCATAGAGGATTAAGAGGAAACATGGGGAATACACAGAGCACAATAGAGGAACTAAAGGAACTATATAAGATCTCGATGAACAAAATATCAGCCATACGATCTATATATGATCCATATAAACCATATAGGGTCCATAGAAACCTTTTAGGATCAATATTGTCCCTAGATGATCCATAGCAACAAGGCGAATGCGTATGAACCATCGATGATCCTAAGGAACCCTTATGATTTATGAAGAACGATAGATGATCAATAGGAACAAGTAATGAACCAGATGAATAACAGATGATCCATTAAAACTAGAGATGATCCATAGGAAACAAAAACATTCATAGGGAGAAAAAATGATCCATGAGCACCGTGCAGGATCCGTCAGGAGCGATAGACGATCCAGATAGACCATATATGATTCATAAGGAACCAGAGAGGATCCACAGTAACCAGAAGGAGTCATAGAATATATATAAGAAGTATTGATGATCCTTCGGGAAACAAGGAGGATTAACATGAACCATAGATGATCTATAAAGAACAATAGATTATCCCTTAAATTATATATAATCCATAGGAACCATGGAAGATCCATATGAACTAAAAAATGTTCTATATGTACCAGAGAAGACCCAGAGGAACAAGATATGATCCATAGGAATAATAGAAGACCCAAGGAGCCAGATATAATCTAGAGCCGTGGTATCCTGATATCAGAGAGAGAAGGTTACCCATCCCCCCCCCCCTGAAACCAACGTCTAGCGGTGGCGCCTGAGAAAGATGCACTTGCACGGCCGACAGCCACAAGGGAGCTGCGAGAACTTCGCACGACCGCATGATCCGTTTGGGTTCCATTTCTTTCCCGTCTCATCGCCTGATCGGCACAAGACCTGCGGCGTCGAGGACCTTCGCGCGAGGCTGTGATGCCCAACGAGAATATCCTACTCCACCCTGGCGCACTATCTCTAATGAGATCCCCGTCCACCTTTGGGGGGCTTCCGGTGACCCGCTTCCACTGAGGCAGTAAAAGTACTTGGAGAAAAGCTTTGAGAAATTAGTACCTTACAGCCCCGTCTTGGTTATGAGCCACGTACAGTCTCGTCACCCTGTTCCGCCAGCCAACGGCTTCCAGGTACGAACGCGATGCGTCAACTCTCTAGCAGGCCTCGCTCGTACCTAAGGCCAGAGTTCCCGTCTGACAAACGATAGACACGGACAGGCATCTATCACTCGGGTATCGACTTCATTCTCGTCTGGAGTACTCCCTCGCTCATTTCTCAGCGAGGTTAAAGAAGAAGGAATTTTTCAAGGGGAACTTTGCAGCGCCACACGTAATAGTCGTATCCAAAGCCTCCAGTCAATAGGCTTTACGTGAGTCTCCCCGTCATTTGCACTCCCGCCTCCCATTTCGCTGGAAGAAATCTCACCGTACATACTCTCTCGGACTCTCGTCCCTGTTGAGTCATTTGTATCTCCCCTCCCCCCCCCGTTTGGAATCCCGGTCATTTATTTACTTTTGTTAATAATATTTTCTTTATATATACTAAAGTTATTTTTCGCCATCAGTTTCTCTAATCCCAGAACCTCTAAGAATTTATTATTTAGGCCAACCGCCCTCGATTTTGATTATTTAACCCTCGCACTGGGATCTATACCCCGATTTCTGGCGTGCTCCCTTCTGTTTTGGGTCACCATATGACATCTATATTATATTCTGGTGTCAGGGTTTTTAGGGTCACCCGCAGTATCTGATCTCATTTCTTTTAGACCTGTGACAAATTCTAAAGGGTGTTATTCTTGTATATTAAAGGTTCTGGTTTTAGAAACTGTAGAAAAGACCTTACCCATTTTCCATTTTCCCTGTTGTGTGTGTATTGTATATTGAATTTTGGTGACCATTAAACTTTAACCCTTTTCAGACCTCACAAGACTTCTGCCGTATTGTAAAGGAGTTAATCTTATTTATTTCATTTGCATTGCGTTTGTCGTTTTCTTCGTTGCGCATTGGTCAACACAGGCTCTCGCTAAATTCCGGAGTGAATATTTCGAGTATAATTAAGAATTCACGCCGTGCGAAATAATTATCGCTGTTTTTCTTTGTTTTGTTTTTTTAAATGAACTATCGTAGGTCCGCTAAAGCCTACCAGCACTCCCACACTGCGTCTAAATAATTCCCCACCTTTTTGTAGTGCTTTTCCTGAAAGTTGGTCGAATGCGATAAAATGTCCTCATTATTTAACACATTTAAGTTGCGAGGAGAGTCGCTTGGGCTCAGCGGCAAGGACCTTCTAGCTTATATCCAAGCAGAGGAAAGGACTGAAAGAGAAAAGAGAAATCAAAGAGAAAGAGAAGAATGAGAAGATAAAAGAGAAGAAAGAAGAGAAAGAGAAGAGGGAAGAGAAGAACGGGAAGAAAAAGAGAAAGAGAAGAGAAGGAACGAGAAGAAAGGGAATAAATCGTCCTTCATGAACTTGAAATGAGTAGGACCAGGTAAATTCATCCTGCAAAATGGAAACAAGTTTGCCAAGGTAACTGGGCCGTCGAAGCCAAAACCACTCTTTTCGTCCGAACACCGGGATGTAAGACCGTTCTCTTCAGGTTCCCCTACGTCATATTTTCCCAGGAGACCCATCATTTGTTTTTCCTGTAGTGTAGAGGGCCACGTCAAAACGAGCTGCCCCCAGAACTCTTAGTTCAGGAATAACTCTTCTCACCAGGTACACCAGATCTGTGCAACGTCTGCGCCTCCATCAACATTATCTGAATCTTCTCCTCCCCCGAGCACACCAAGTCCCGGCGGCCACTAAGTAAACTTCTTCTTCGATAAGAATACCCCTGGAGGCCTTAAGTTCGAATCCGGGAAGATTAATGGCTGCCGTGTCTCCACTCTTGTGAGAGATACCGGGTGCACCTGCATAGTAGTGTGGACAAGGACCATAATAAATTCGCCGTCGTGCGCAACTACTTGGGACGCGCCAATCGGTTGCCCATCGTTAAGTGCTACATCGATTGTGCTTAATTCACTGGGTGGGTAGAAGTAGCAGCAGCCCTTATTAAATTGTACTCCGTCCTCATTAGACAGTGCACACGGGTCTCCCCCAACTCCGTGGCTCAACTCGTGGTTACTCATTCGCAAGGGGTCAAAGATTCGATGATGTCCTCGCCCCTAGAAACCTCACATTTTTCAGAATTCAAGGAAGTTAAGACTAAAGACTTCGCAAGGAACCAAAACAACTACGATTCCCTCCGACCTCTGTGGGCCAAGACCCAGTCAAAAAGCAAGAGCCACCCGAGGAAACGAGGTGATCTCCTACCAAGTTACGGACGGCTTACTTTACAGTGCGTGCTCAGAAAACGCTAAATCCCAGATTCGAGTATTGTGTGTTCCGCGTTCACACGCTGGTCACATTTTAACCACTGCCCATGGCAGCCTATTTCCAGGCCATTTTAGCCACACAAAGACCACCCAGAAAATTTCAAATATTTTTTATTGGCCAGGTGCCCATGAAGAAATCCTTCGCTACTGCATGTCTTGCGGCATCTAGCAAAAGACTGCCGCCAAAGGGCGAGTTAAGCCTGCACGGTTGCAGAGAGAATCCCTAATATCAGAGCCGTTTTCCGTGTCGCAATTTATCTCATCGGTCCGATACACTCCCCCTCCCCCGTCGAGTGAAGGTCACTGTCACGTGCTAACTTTAGTGGATTTTGCAACGCGGTTCCCCGAGGCCGTGCCGTTGAAGAATAAATGGATTACTTCTGTATATATTATGAAGAATTCTTGTAGTTTTGTGTAATGCCTTATAAAAATATGTGCCATTATTTTTTTATTATTGTGTATATATTTTTGATGAGTTACCTTGTTTGTACGTACCTTTTTTGTATTGTGGGACCTTTCTTTTTTTTAATATCCTTGTATGTAAGCCCCTGGTTAACGAGACTTATGTTGATCCCGGTTATTGATAACTATCCCTCTCTGTCTTACTGTATTATTACTATTATTTTTTTCGTGATGTTGTTCAGTAATAAGAATACCGAGCATTTCCCGAGTCCCCTTTATTTGACTTATTTTTGTGCGGAGTACCCGGTACCATCCTTTTTGTATTTGTCTTTATTGGAAATTTAGCCGTGTAATTACCCTATATTAGTCTGCTCCGTCTTGGGAGGGAAAGGGATGTCAGAGAGATAATGTTAGCCCCCCCACCCTGAACCCAACGTTTACCCGTGGTGCCTGAAAAGATGCAGTTGCACGGCCAGACAGCCCCAAGAGAGTTGCGAGAACTTTGCGCGACTGCGTGATCCGTTTGGGCTCTATTTCTTTCCTGTATTCTCGCCTGATCGGCGCCAGACCTACAGCGTCGAGGGCCTTCGCGCGAGGCTGTACTGCCCGCCGAGAATATCCCCCTCCACCCTGGTGCGCCAAATCTAATCAGAGCCCCATCCCCCTCTTTAGGGTCTCCAGCGATCCACTTCCGCCGAAGCAGTATAAATACTTCAGGGAAAAGCTTTGAGAAATTAATACCTTACAACCCCGTCTTGGTTAGCAGCTACCTACAGTCTCGTACGCCCTGCCCCCGCCTCCCAATGGCTTCCAGCTACGAACACGACGCGTCGCCTCTCTACCAAGCCTAACTCATACCTAAGGCCAGAGTTCACACCTGACAGACGATAGACAAGGACAGGTATCTATCACTCGGGTATCGACTTCGTTCTTTTCTGGAGTAGGCCCCTCGCTCATTTATCCGCGAGGTTAAGGAAGAAGGAATTTTGAAAGTGAAACTTTGCAGCGCCCGCGTACTCGTCGTATTCAAAGCCTCCAGTCAATTAAGCTTTACGTGAATCTCCCCGTCATTTGCACTCCCCCGCCCTTTCCATGGGGCAATCACCGTACATCCTCTCTTTGACTCTCGTCCCCGTCGAGTCATTTGTATCCCCTTCCTCTTGTGGTACTCCGGATCTCATCTTATTTATTGTAATTTATTTACTTTTGCTAATAATATTTTCTTTGTATATAGTAGTTATTTTTCTAAAATCAGTTTTTCTAATCCCAGAACCTCTAAGAATTTATTATTTAGGCCAACCGCACTCGATTTTGATTATTTAACCCTCGCACTGGGGTCTATATCCCAATTTCTGGCGTGCTCCCTTATGTTTAAGGTCACCCTACGATACCTGATGTAATATAATTTACGCATAAATAGTTGATAGGTGAAAGACATTTCAAAATTGACCACGATTGACATTTTACCTAATTTAATTAAAATAAGACAGAAATTTGAAAATTATTAAATATTTAAAAGTTTAATTAGAAATTTGAGATTAAAGAGTATCATATAATTCTTTAAAATGGGAATTATAATTGACAAGACAACTCTCGTTTCTTAATTCACTGTCTACAATCTTTCTCTTTTCGTTGTTTTTACTTTGCGCTTTGCAGAGAAGCTAGTTTCAAAAAACTTTAAAGTGTTGTTAGATTTTTTTAGAAATGTTCTAAATACATATTTTATTGTAATTTAGGCATTTTAAAAATGATTTTTGGTCGCTCCCGCGGTACCCCGGTTGAAAACCACTGAACTTGAGGAACACTCAAGGATTCATTGGGAACCATTGATGATACGTAGGAACCATATATGATCCATATGAACCATAAAAAAATCCCTAAAAAAAAGTAGGGGATCCATGTAACCAGAGACTATCTATAGGAACCATAGATGATTCAAAAGTAACCATATAGGAGCCAACGTTGATTCAGAATAACCATAGAGGATCCACATGTAACCGTAAGTGATCTATAGGAACAATAGAAACAATACGAGATTCATATGAACCATAGCGCATCCATAAGAACCCCAAATGGTCTAAATGAACCATAGAGGATCCATAGGAACAATAGAATATCAAGAAGAACCATATAAGATCCATAAAGAACCATAGATGATTCATAGAATTTATAGATGATCTATAGGAAATAGATATAATCTAAAGGAACTAGATATGATCTAAAGTAACCAGAAAAGATCCATAGGAACCAATGATAATTCCTAGGAACCACAGATGATATATAGGTACCAACGAGGATTCATAAGATGCAGCGTTGATCTATTGGAACGATAGAGTATCAAAATGAACCATAGGTAAACCATATAAGATACACAAAAACCAGAGAGGATCCATACGAGCCAGGGATGATCCATAAGAACCATAGAAGATCCTTGAAACCTATAGGTTTTCTGTCGGAAATATATGACCCAATGATCGATATAGGAACCCTAGATGATCCATAGGAACCAGAGATGATCCATATGAACAGAAATGAACCCCATGAATTAGAAAGAATTCATATGGACCAGCAGGATGTGTAGTAAACAGAGATGATCCTTAGGAATCATAGAAGATCCAATGTAACCGTATAATATACAAAACAACTATATAGGATCTTTAAGGAACAATAGAGGATCCAGATAAACTCAAGAGGATTCAGATGAACCATAGAGTTCCATAGAGAACAATAGATGAGTCATAGGAACCAGAGATTATCCAAAGGAACAATAGAGAATACATTGAAACCATAAATGATTTATAGTCAGCAGAGATGATCAATGTGAATCAAATATGATCTAGAGAAACCATATATGATCCAAAAGGAACAGTATATGATCAATAGAAACCATATATGATCCATAGGAACCATAGATGATCAATTAAGATAAAAAAGAAGATCATGATTCTGGAGAACCACAAAGGGATACATAGGAACCAAAGACGATCCATATGAATTACAGGTCATCAAGAGAAACCATAAAAAACAAACCAAATGAACCATTTAAGGTCCTCAAGGAGTCATAGATGATCAATAGAAACCATAGAGAACCGATAAGAACCACGTAGGGTCCATATAAACCGCAATTACTACATACGATCCATAGAAACCATAGATGATCAATTAGGATTGTAGAGGATCCTTAGGAATCAGGCACGATCCAAGAGAACCATAGATGATCCATATGAACTAGAGATCATCCAGAGGAATCATGTATGATCGACAATAAAACAGACGAACCAGAGATGATTATGTGGAAACATATAGGATCCATATGAACCATATATATTTTATAAGAACAATATCAGATCTATAGAAACTATAGAAGATTCATAGTAATCAGAGATGATTCATAAGAACCACAGATGAAATATAGGAACAATAGATATATCCAGATCAACCATAGAAGATCCATAATAACCATAGTGAATCCGTGTGATCTATAGAAGATCTATAGGAATCAGATATGCTGCATAATGAACCATAGAAGATTCATACAAACCATAGATGATCTATAGGTACCCATAAGGATAAATAGGAACCAAAGATGATCTATATGAGCCATAGATTATCCATTAGAACCATAGAGTAACCAGACGAACCATAGAAGTTCCACATTAAACCATTGATGATTTAGATTAACCAGAGATGATCCATAAGTACCAAAGATAATCCATAGGAACCATAAAGGATCATTGTTAATATTGCTGATCCAAATGGATAAGAGTGGATCGATAGAAATCATATAATATCCATATTCCATAGGAACCATAGATGATTTTTAGAGACCATATGAGATTTATATGAACCATATAGGATTCATAGGAACCAGAGAGGATGCATAAGAACTATATATTATCCATAGGAACCAGTAAAGATCCTTAAGAACCATAGGGGCTCGATAGGAACCATACTTGATCTATAGAGGATGCATTGAAAGCATAGAGGATACTTAGGAACTATAGATCATCTCTGTCGAGCATAGATGATCCAAAAGAATATAGATGTTCCCTAGGAACCATAGAAGATCCATATGAACCATCGAGAATCCATAGGAACAACATCATAAATAAAGAACAGAGTCGCGTTCGATAGGCTCCTCCTACTCCTTAGGCTGCTCCTGCTCATTCTCTTCCCTAAGGCCGCTCCTGCTCATTCTCCTCCCTAAGGCCGCTCCTGCTTCTTCTCCTTCCTAAAGCCGCTCCTGCTCCTTCTCCTCCCTGAGGCCGCTCCTGCTCCTTCTCCTCCCTGAGGCCGCTCCTGCTCCTTTCTCCTCCCTAAGGCCGCTCCTGCTCCTTCTCCTCCATAAGGCCGCTCCTGCTTCTTCTCCTCCCTAAGGGCGCTCCTGCTCCTCCTTCTCCCTAAGACCAAGCCTGCTCCTTCTCTTCCCTAAGGCCGCTCCTGCTCCTTCTCCTCCCTAAGGCCGATCTTGCTCCTTCTCCTCTCTAAGGCTGCTCCTGCTCATTCTCCTCCCTAAGGGCGCTCCTGCTCCTTCTCCTCCCTAAGGCCGCTCCAGCTCCTTCTCCTCCCTAAGGCCGCTCCTGCTCCTTCTCCTCCCTAAGGCGGCTCCTGCTCCTCCCTAAGTCCACTCCTGCTCCTTCTCCTCCCTAAGGCCGCTCCTGCTCCTTCTCCTCCCTAAGGCTGCTCCTGCTCCTTCTCCTCCCTGAGGCCGCTCATGCTCCTTCTTCTCCCTAAGGCCGCTCCTGCTCCTCCTTCTCCCTAAGACCGTGCGTGCTCCTTCTCTTCCCTAAGCCCGCTTCTGCTCCTCCTCCTCCCTAAGGCCGCTCCTGCTCCTTCTCTTCCCTAAGGCCGCTCCTGCTCCTTCTCTTCCCTAAGGCCGCTCCTGCTCCTTCTCCTCTTTAAGGGCGCTCCTACTCCTTCTCCTCTCTAAGGCCGCTCCTGCTCCTTCTCCTCCCTAAGGCCGCTCCTGCTCCTTCTCCTCCCTAAGGCCGCTCCTGCCCATTCTCTTCCCTAAGTTCGCTCCTGCTCCTTCTCCTCCCTAAGGCCGCTCCTGCTTCTTCTTCTTCCTAAGGCCGCTCCTGCCCATTCTCTTCCCTAAGGTCGCTCCTGCTCCTTCTCCTCCCTAAGGCCGCTCCTGCTTCTTCTTCTTCCTAAGGCCGCTCCTGCTCCTTCTCCTCCATAAGGCCGCTTCTGCTCTTGCTCCTCCCTAAGGCCGCTCCTGCTCCTCCCTAAGGCCACTCCTGATCCTTCTCTTCCCTAAGTCCGCTTCTGCTCCTTCTCCTCCCTAAGGCCACTCCTGCTCCTTCTCCTCTCTAAGGGCACTCTTGCTCCTTCTCCTCGCTAAGGCCGATCCTGCTTCTTCTCCTCCCTAAGGCCGCTCCTGCTCCTTCTCTTTCCTAAGGCCGCTCCTTCTCCTCCTCCTCCCTAAGGGCGCTCCTGCTCCTTCTCCTCCCTATGGACGCTCCTGTTCTTTCTCCATAAGGCCGCTCCTTCTCCTTCCTAAGGCTGCTCCTGCTCCTTCTCCTGCCTAAGGCCACTCCTGCTCCTTCTCCTCCCTAAGGTGGCTCCTGCTCCTTCTCTTTCCTAAAGCGGCTCCTGATCCTTCTCCTCCCTAATGCCGCTCTTTCTCCTTCTCCTCCTTAAGGCCGCTCCTTCTCCTCCCTAAGGCCGCTTCTGCTCCTTATCTTCCCTAATGCCGCTCCTGCTCCTTCTCTTCCCTAAGGCCGCCCCTGCTCCTCCTCCTCCCTAACAATTTTGCCCAAGAGCCCTGCTATGAACTGAAAATGATACCAAAACGTGCTTCATCAGCACCTTTTACCAACAGTTCAGGACCAATTTAGGGATGGTAACTGTATTGGTCAGCATGATGGGGCCCTTTGTCACAAAGCAGAAATAATAAAAAGGTTCTGGGCTGAAAATAACATAGAACCTTTGGGACCTTGCCTCAGGAATTCGCCAGATTTTAACCCAATAGAGAATTTGTGGGCGATAATTCAAATTGGCGGTTGATAAATAGAAATCATCCACTTGTGAATAGTTGATGACGATTATTGAACGAAAATGGATCAATATCAGTCAAGATATAATCGCAAACTTGGTCTCCAGCATGCCAAAATGAATTGAAGCAGTCCTGAAAAACAAGGGACATCATTATTAATATTGACTAGGCTCATCAATTGACTCTATTTATTAATATAATGGGTTAAGGCTCTAAATTTTTGTAGAATTCAAATTATGATACAAAAATAATGAAAATACAACGTTTGATTAGTTCTATTAGTTTTCCTATATGAAAAATAGAGTAGTGTCAAAATCTTTAGCTATGTCTATATTAGAACTTATTTTACTTTTCTTGGCTATTTAATAGTAAAAGTTAAAGATTGTAAGCAATGGACGTCTTCAAAATTGGCGTTTCTCACAACAATAAGTGACTACTTTTATTTCAGACCCAATTATATTGACGACACCTTTTTTGCAACTAGCGTTTGTTTTGTTTCCTTGGACAAACGTCGGCATTTCTCCATCATTCAACTGTAATTCTTCATGATACAACGAGATCGAGATCCATTTGATCCGGCGTTTTAATAAATGGATATTTTGATATTAATCTTCTCGAGGGGAAGGAAATAGCGGACAACCCTCGCTTCTTCTTCGGTAGCCAGAAATATTTCGTAGCGTTGTAATAATTTGTAGCTTCATTTTATAAGAAACAAAGCAACTATATCCTTTTATACCTTCATACGTAATTTGAGGACCCACGGCTCCTCTCAAACCTTTCCTAGGTTGGTAGACGGGCGCTCTATTAAGACAAATGATCTTGAATAGCACTATATGTACAAAAATGATCTACTATTAATTATCATCACGTTCGTTAAAATTGTTTGTTTATGTTATTCTGAAACTCAGTTTTGTCTCATGTGAAAGAAGAAACTCCTAATGCGAAAATTCCCTCTTTTGTTTTCGATTTATTTTAATCTTGTTTCGGATCAGTGTGGTTCTCCCTTGTGTTAGAAGAGAGCATCACAAATGTCTTATATTTCTTGTGCTGTTCAAGATTAAAAAAAAAAGAAGTTTTACTTATTTTTCCTCATTCATGTCCAACTTTAGGAAATAGGAATACTTAATGTGAAACTTGCCTCCTTTGCCAATTCTGCTGATGCTTTTGCATTAATTTCAATTATCTGCTATAATCAATTGACCAAACGATTGACAGCTATCGGTTCTATATTAACCAATCTTTCCATTGGTCATTTCCATAACCATCTTGAAATGATAGTTTCCCTCTGAGTGAGTTTAGGAGTCCTTCAAATATGTCCACGTTTTCATCTAACTTGGCGGTTGTGGTTCCATAATCAAAGCTTATTTTTCAACGAATATCTAATTAATACTTTATTTTTTTTATTGATATTCGTATTTTCGATGCCTCGAATGGAGATAATGTTACGATACCACGATATTTATGAGTATATTAACAGAAGGGGGTTAAAATTATTGGGGCTTATCGAGCTCAGCTACCTGCGTCCTTCTGAATATATCCAGTAGGCACGGAAACGAATGAAATATGACTAAAATATCGCATATAAATAATAAAGCTTCCGAAAGGATTCGAATCCCCCGATATATCCTACCATTCAGGCACGTCAGGCTAAGTAGAAACGAACCATGGTCTCTTTAAGGGCTCTGAGGAAAAACAGGCCAGATCAAAGGTCTTTTACGCACTTCACCACCCACACAAACAGCGGTTAAACGATTATAAAAGATCTAATGACGTATGTAAGCTCTGGCATGAGTTCAATAAGCGCCTTACGAAGGATGAAATATCCAGCTCTGGTCAGTTGATGTTTTCCCTCGTAACTTGGACGAGTTCAGGTTTCATATCTTCCTAGTCTATCTTGGTTTCCCAATCGAGAGGTGCCTGGTTCGAATCCCAGTGGAAATTATTGAGTTCTTCGAATATTTACACTACGATTTATTCTTGAGTTTTATTGAGGCGCGAACGCACACTGAAACTGCCTGAGCGATTGCAATGTACGTAGTTTGCGTGTGTTGTTGTTCTGGTTTATCTCTCATTACAGCTGCGTGTGTTGGTTGTGTAAGTCTGACAAAAATAGACACAAAGGAAGCCCCTGGAAGCAGTTGATATAGTTGTACACGCGTTGATTTGTACATATACACACATGTGATCTATTCTCTGAAGAGCTCGAATCGTTTATACTCTATTCTTGTGATTCCTTGTACATTTCTCTTTCCTTGTAGCTCTTGTTACTTTGTTTCTCTCTTTTTGTCACGCCTCACCCGTCTCTCCCCCCCTTTCTCTTTACCTCCCTCCATCCCTCCATCCCTCCACCTTTTCTCTCTCTTCCTCCTTCCCTCCCTCTCTACCTCTTCCTCCCACCATTCTCTCTTCCTCTCCCTGTCTGTCTTCCTCTTTCTCAGTTTCTGTGGAGAGATAAACCTTCCTATTCATTATAAGCTTGGCTTCAATGAAGGGCGATAATTTTGGGCCAAGGGCCACCTCAGAAGATAACAAGCCATATTTTGCGCTTACATGTGCGTCCGTGTACGTGTGTGCGTGTGTGCTCGAAAAGGGGTGAGAGAGAGAGAGAGAGAAAGAACGCCAGATTGTTCTCATACAGTGAAGATGAATTAACGACGCTGTTGTGGTTGCAATTGGTTTGAGTGATGTGATGTAGCGAGTGTGAATGCAACCATGAATCATGCAATGACTTTGAAGGGTATAAGGAGAGGAAATTCACATAATTAACGAGGGCATTTTAACCTAGGGGAGGAAAGGGGAAGGGGGAAGAAAAGGATGATAGATATACATACACAGAGTGGGGGAGGGGGTGATTGATGGGGTGTGTAATCACAGAAGAAGAGATCGGCCGAGGAGGAAGGTGGATTGACTGTGTTCAGGAATGTGTGAAAGAAAGATAGGTCAGCAGACAAGTGGGGGAGAAAGGGGAAGGGGTCGTGTAGAAGTTCAAGCAAGGATTTCTATATAGAGTACAATATATTGCACTCAAAATTGTACTTAACATTGTACTCATTCAGCAGCTAATGTTTGCATGGAGAAACGTTTTGCTTCACCCTGTGTGATGGTTGAAGGAGCCCTAAAGCTCTGGGGCTGAACGCCTGAGGTTACTTCTAGGCTCTAGTTGCCATATCAATAAGCCCTGAAAGATCCCATAACCTAGTAGGGATCTGTAGAGGTTTGGGGGAGGTGGGGGTGGTATGGGGAGATAAAGGGGGAAGCAAATAATATCTTCTTGACGCTTGCTAAGGCGATGATGATGATGGTGATGAAGGTCAAGTTGATGCTGATGATGGCGAAGAATGAGAGGAAAAATAAGGGTGACAGAGCTCAAAAGTCCATATAAAAGGGATAAACGTTCGAAAGTACGATTTCGACAGGCTCGTAACACCAGTATCTGCTCTAGACTGCGAACTAACACGTTCGTACAAAAGCGATGGCTGTTCGGAAGTCCGAACTTGAAGCTGACTTAGGAGACAGCTCGCAAAGGGGCTTCTTTGGTGGACTGGCACCAGGTGAACTAGAGTCCAGACACCAGGCCGGAAGGGGGGGGTGTACGCACCCGACCTCACCTTTTAAGGGTGATGCTCACTATTTAAATTCTCGTCGTCCTCTCCTCGATACTTGTGTCCCTTCATCTCGTGAGGGAATCTGGATGGGGGGGGGGAGTACGACTGGACTCTCTGTCTCTAATCTTTCAAACTCAGGCCTTAGTGGGGGATATGGGGTTGAGGGATTGGGATGATCTCGTTGTTAGCAGGTCACACAAGAAGCGGCCTGTCATGGGACAAAGCAAAGGCCGTTGGAAGGTTTTTGGTTTTGCCATGGTCTTTAGAAAGACTTTGAAAAGTCATCGGAAGAAGTTTCTAAGGTATTTGAAAGATCTGTAAGAGGTCTTTGGAAACCATTTGCAAAGTCTTTAGAAGGTCTTCAAAGATTGGTCATCTGTAGGTCTTTAGAAGGTGTTTGGAAGATCTTGGGAAGGAGTTGGGAAGGTCTTACTAACTCTTTAGTAAGTCTTTGGAAGGTCTTTAGATTGCGTTGAGAAGGTTTTATGCAAACCTTGGATAGTCGTTGTAAAGTCTTTGAGAGAAATCTTGGAAAGTCTTTATTCAGTCATTGTTTAGTTTTTAGAAGGAGTTAGTATGGTCTTTACTATGTCCTGGTATGGTATTTGGAAGGAATTGGGGAGGTTTTTAGCTCTTTGGTAGGTTCCTATATGGTCTTCAAAATAATTTATTAGTCTTTAGTCAGTCCTTAGGGGTCTTTAAAATGCGTTGGTCAAGTCTTTAACAAATCTTTGTATGGTATTTGGAATGAGTTGAGGTTTTAATTGGTCCTTTTATGGTCTTTAAAAGGAGTTTATCAGGTCTTAACCAGTTCTTTGGGAGGTGTGTAGGAAGCGTTGAAGGTTTTTAGGAAGTCTTTGAAAAGTCCTTGTATATTCTCTGTAAAAGGTTGAGAGGGGATTTGGGAAGAGTCGGAAAAGTCTTTGCTAAGTCTTTGTAGGGTTTTTAGTACGAATTTGGAAGCGACGTTGGAAAATTTTAGGTCTCTGGGAGATGCTTGTAAGTTTTTGTAAGAAGACTGTAAAGTCTTTAGTGGTCTTAGTAGGCTCATTGGGGGATGAGGGCTGGGAAGGTCATTAGTAGGTTCTTGCAAGTTATTAATATGGATTTGGGAAGGTCTTGACTAGCTAGGTTTTTGAAAGTCGTTAGGATGAATGCGAAGGTTTTTAGGTCTATGCAAGCTCCTTATAGGTCCTTTGTAAGAAGTCCTTGTATGGAATTTGGAAGGAGTTGGGAAGTTTTTTATTAGGTCTTTAGAAAGTTTTTAGGATGCGTTGAGAAAGTTTTTAGGGTATTTTAAATGTCCTTTTTGTAATAGGCTAGAAATCTATTTAGTCGGCTATTATTAGGTCTCTGAGGGAGTTCTGAAGGTTTTTAATAGCTCCTTGTAACGTTTTTGAAAGAGTTTTTTTATACCTGCTTGGAAGGTATTTGGAGGGAGATGGGAAGTTCTTTAGTAGGTCTTTGGAAAGTCCTTAGGATACATAGGGGAGGTTTTATGACGTCTATAAAAGGTTCTTGCAATTTTTTTGTACAAATCTGGTAACTTATTCCTTATGGCATTGTAAAGTATTTGAGAGAAGTTTTGGAAGGTATTTTGTACCTAAAGACCTTGCAAAATTTCTTTTTAATACTTTAGAATGTGATGCTTTGTAAGGTGGATGTAAGTTGCTTGTAAAGAAGAGGGGATGGCATTTAGTTTAGCTATATAAGGTCTTAACTTAGGTCGTGGCCTAGTGACAAAGAGCAAAATTTAGTATAGACGGGATTAATTCTGAGTGGAGGAACGTTAGCAGTGGGGTTCCTCAAGGCTCAGTGTTGGGGCCGTTGTTATTCTTGATTTATATTAATGATATTGACTTAGGTATAAGTCGCGACCTGAGCAAATTGCTGATGATCTTAAGTTAGGTAAGATTATAAGATCTGACTCCGTTGCTGAGGTATTACAGGATGAATTGATCATACTATCCAAATGGACAAAGAAACGACAAATGGAATTTAACATAAGCAAGTGTAGTATACTTGGCAGAGATAGGAGTAATACACTAAATAATTATAAACTGAATGGGAGAGTTTTAGGAAGGTCAGAATGTGAAAGGTGTCCTCATAAGTTCCGACCTCCGGCATAGAAAGCAGTGTCTAAGTACTAGGAATAAAGCTAATAGGGTATTGGGGTTTATTGGGAGGAGTGTAATAGGAGTGCTGATGTCATTCTGAAATTGTACTTGACACTAGTTAAGCTTCATCTTGAGTGGGCGGGGCAATTCTGGTCACCGTAGCATAGGATGGAGATTGGTTTGGTTGAACCGTGCAAAGAAGGATGACTATGAGGATTCATGGGTTGAGGAGCTTACCTTAGGGTGAAAGGTTTAGGAATGAATTGAAATGTTAGCAAGAAGAGATCGAAGGGACTTGATTTAAGTCTTCAAATGGGTAAAAGCTTATAATAGGGAGACACAGGTAAGGTTCTTATTTCTAGCAACCCGGATAGGACCCCTAGCAATAGGTTTAAGCTAGACAAGTTTAGGTTTAGGAAAGAGATTGGTAGAAATTGTTTACAAATCGAGTGGTAGATGAATGGAATAGGCTCACTAGTCATGTGATAGAACCTGGTTAGCACTCCTAAGAACTTGTTTGAGCTAAGTTAGAACTTGCGCGAACAAGGTTATAAGGAATATTACTTCTTTTGAACTAGGTTAGAATTAGTATGAATCTGTTCTAAACAAGTTAGAACACGTATGAGCTTGTTAGAAGCAGGTTAGAACTCATATGAACTTGTTCGAGTAGTTAGAACTCGTATGAACTTATTCGAACCAGGTTAGAACTCTTATAGACTTGTTAGAACCAGCGTGAACTTGTTCAAACCTGGTTAGAACTCCGAATAATTTGTTTGATCTAGTATACAACTCGTAATAACTTGTGTGAATCAGGTTAGAACTCTTATAAATTTGTTCGAACCAGGTTCGAACTCGTATACTTGTTTGACCCTCGTTACAACTTGTATGAACATGTTCAAACCAGCTTAGAACTCGTATGAACATTTTACCAATTCTTTTAAATTCGTTTGAACCTACACAAGTTCCAACTTATAGAAACTTATTTGAGGAAGTTTTGTGGGGCACGCTGGTGACCCCTCGTCCCCCACCAGCTCACTGGTGTGGATAGGCAACCACACTTGGGCTGGGCTGGGAAGCCATGTTTTTCTGCATCGTTAATTGTTCGGCCAAGTCGTCCCACCCCCGTCTCTCCCCTTATCAATTGATTGACAGTTTGTTCGTATTGATAGGCACTTTGTTCGTACTGTCGAAAAGGTTGTTACTCTTTTCGAAATTGGTTCGTACCATTGTACGTGTTGTTCATATCGCGCCGTACTTTGTTTGTGCTGTTGGAGACTGTTCACACTATCGGCATCTTATCCGTAGTATCGGGAATTTGTTTGTACCTTTCCATGACTTATTCGTTCGGTTGGATAGTTTGTTCATATTCTTGGTGAGTTTCTTTTATCTCGCATATAAGTTGCTCATACCTACGGTTGACCGTCCGTATGTTGGGGTATTATATTCGTACTCCGGAGTTTTTGCTTTGTGTAGTTTGGGATCTTAGGATCATTTTGTTCGTAACGTTGGAACTCTGCTGGTACTTCAGGACACTAATTTCAAAGCGAGGTCACGTGATTCGCACTGCTGGGCAGTTCGTACTGCTGAGATTGTATTTTTCTCATTTAGTGATGAAAGATCGACAAGTAAATAAGTAAATAATATTTAAAGCCTACTGAGTTTATTCATTAATTTCAAGAGAATTGTTAGAATCTGCCGCGTGGCAGGTAATTCCAGAATCCGGGAACAATTTACGTAAAAGTTACATGAATTCTGCGACTTAAATGTAGATGTTTACCTAAGTATACCCTTTGTTACATGATATTTAGCCTTTTTAAATAGCTCTACGTTTTAAATCCATGTTTGAAGCTACGGTTAATAAACTTTTCGGTAGAAACTAATTTGAAACTCTTTGTCAAAATGTTTGACGAAATAATTTGTCCTTTCGAACAAATGTATAGTTCTGTGCCCCAATCGTGAAAAGAGTAAGATAAAAATAATGTAATGTTTATAAAATAGTCGCTCTTAGCGAGAGGTGTGTAACATCATCTGTACAAAATGTTTCTATTGCACCTATCTCTAACAATTAAATAGGCTCGAATGAATATATAAATCTGTAAATGATTACCTTAACTTGGCGTTTCAAAAGACTGATGTAGGCAAGCAACCAAACCGCTTAATTTCATACATTTTAATAAACCGTTGATTCAATTTGGGGTGATTTAGAGCAGACAAAGGATCGCTTTCACCATCAGCTCCTACCATATTGAACCATCAGTTTTTACCATATTGCACCATTGGTTCTAACCATATTGCACCATTGGTTCTTACTATATTGCACTGTCGGTTTTTACCATATTGAACGATCGGTTCTTACCACATTGCACCATTGGTTCTAACCATATTGCACCATCGGTTCTGACCATATTGAACCATCGGTTCTGACCATATTGAACCATCGGTTCTTACCATATTGCACTGTTGGTTTTTACCATATTGAACCATCGGTTTTACAACATTTCACCCTTGGTTCTAACCATATTGCACCATTGGTTCTAGCTATATTGAAACATCGGTTCTTACCATATTGCACTGTCGGTTCTTACCATATTGAACCATCGATTCTTACCAAATTTCCTCGCCAGGACTAACATGCAATAAAAACATCCGACCGGAGATAATTGCGTTCGACGGTAAAGTAAAGGTGTAGAGTTTTGGGAAGGACTAGGAATATGATGGTGGTGGTGGGAAGTAGTTAATGAGGTAAATTGCGGGAAGGTGTGTTGTGTGGACGAGGCGAATGAGAGGCTATAATAATCATCATTTTTGTGAAAGATAATGCAATATTTTGGATACCAACAAGGCATTTCACCTCACCGGGAAAGGTGAGACAAAAAAAGAAGAAAGAACAGGAATGGTGGACAACCGAAATGTTGAAAAGAATTGCAGAAGCAACGAAAGCAGATGTAACACCTCCAGTAACGAGTTCTTACAAAAAAAAGCGTATGTACTCCAAAGCACTTACATAAACACCATTGGCGGAATGAAATAAGAAAAGTTCTCTTCACGAGGCTGGCGGGGCAAAGTAATTAACGGAGACGCCTTCAACATGGCGAGTACAAAAATTTGGGCTCTTCACTTTAACAAATATGTAAATACAAGCTGACTTTTCCCTTTCTTTGTTTAATTTTTCTTAGTTTATCTCATTTACCCTAGATATACAACAGTGGCCAAAAGTGTTCGGACACCTGGAATTTTAAGGAATTAGGTAAATGCAGACAGAGTCTTAAAGTTTTTATTTGTATATCAATATGAATATAACAGTGAAATGATGAGGAATAAGTCGCATTAATTATATATGCCCCAAACAATCAAAATGAATGAATAAATACAAAATTTGCCAAAACATGTAACATCAGCAATATTTAACACATAAGCTGATGAATCTCGGTGAAAATTACAGCAACCACAAAGTGAGACATGAAAATTAGTAGCGTATTGAGAGTCTCTTGGCAGTGATGAGAGCAGTTATTTTTCGAGGCATTCTCTCCACGAGGAGGCGACACCCGATGCGTGTGACGCTGGACCTCTCCTAGGTGATGACTGCCTTAGTTGCTCATTGGAGGCTGGCTGACGACGTCTCACGGGCTCTTTCAGGTCTTGTCAGAGGTTTTCCAGTGGATTGATATCTTTAGACTGAGATGGCCAGGCATCGTGATATTGCTGTTGGGGAACCACTGTATAATGGACACAGACGTGTGACATGGGGCATTATTTGGTCACAAACAACAAAATTACTGCAGCAAAGGTGACATCAGAACTCAATAGGCACCCGAACGACAATTTTCGATAGGAAGTGTGTGCTGGGAACTTTACAGAGCAAAGATTCAGAAGAAGAGCAATTCCGAAACTAATGACAACTTGCCCCCCCCCCCAAAAAAAAAAAAAAATGGCATCTCGATCATAAAACATGGACTGGAAGAATGTAGTATGGTCCAATAAGTTACCATTTACATTATTTCCCACAAATGGCCGTGTTTAAGTATGGAGATCCCCAAAGGAAGCTTACAATCTGGACTACATGCTGCCAACCGTTACATATGAAGCAGATCCATAATGGTTTGGGCGTCTATATCCTGATATTAAGCTGGTCCCATCATTACCATCAATGGTTGGGTTACTGCCAACAAATATCTAGCCATTTTCAGTGACGATGTTATTTTTATGAAGAGTATACAGCGTTCAAACAACGTCATTTTTCAAGATAATGCACCCGTACACCGAGCCAGAAAAGTTGAGTCTTAGTTTGAGAAGCATCGGAATGTAATCCAATATCTTCTCTGGCCAGCACAGTCACCTGATCTAAACATAATCGAGCCATTATGGGCAGTTTGGGAGTGAAAAGAGAGTGCAAAGCAGATTTTCACCTCTGTTATCACTGAAGCAATTGTAAAACATTTTGATAGATGAATGGGACAACATTCCGCTGGAAACCATACAAGGGTTGTATGATTCTACTACACGAAGGATTGCTGTTGTACTAAAGACAAATGATGGTCCAACATCTTATTGATAACCAAATATAGTGTACGAGGGGCGGTCAATAAGTTTTGCAATTCGGATATAAGGAAACGAGATATGAGGAAAAGTGTTTTATTATTTTTTTAATATAACTACCCTCGACTTCAATGCACTTGCGCCACTTGTCCCTGAGGCTTCGAATTCCCGACAACCAGAAATCTCCCGACTGCTGTTCAATCCACTCTTGGACGGCGAGCTGGACATCTTCATCGTCCCCAAACCGGCGTCCACGCAGTGCAGCCTTGAGCTGGTGAAATAAAAAGTAGTCGCTTGGGGCTAGATCTGGACTGTAGGGGGGATGGTTGAGCTCCTCGAATCCGCACTGGCGCAGGGCAGCTTGCGCAACTCTGGCCTTGTGGACAGGGGCATTGTCATGGAGGAGCAGGACACCGCGTGTCAACTTGCCGCGCCGCTTCTGATGGATGCATGTCTTCAACCCAGCCAGTTCCTCGGCGTAATATTGGCCTGTGATGGTCTTTCCACGAGGCGCATAGTCCACCATCAACACTACCTCAGAATCCCAAAAGATGGTGGCCATGATTTTCACGGCTGAGGGTAAGGTCCAGAACTTGTTAGGAGTCGGAGAGCCCCTGTGCTTCCAGGCCATGCTTTCGAGCTTGGTTTCGGGATCCCAGTGATGGACCCACGTTTCATCACCTGTTACTATGCGTGACTCGAATCCTGCCGGGTCTTGGTAGTACAGGAGCAGCAGCTCCTCCAAACTTTGACGACGTTGAAGTCGATCATGGGGCGTAAGGTTTCGTGAGGTTTCTAGGGACCCAACGGGAAAAGACCTTGGTCATGGCCAAATTGTTGGGGATGATGTTGATAACACTTCCATGTGATATTCCAAGTTCTCGCTCGATTTCTTCGACCTTCACCCGTCGATTTTCGAGGATCATTCTCTCTACACGGGCCACATCTTCCTCGCTGGTCACGTCTGACGGGCGTCCTGGACGGGGGTCATCTTCGAGGGACTCACGACCATGGCGGAACTCCCTATTCCAGCGAGCAATGGTTGCATAGGCAGGGGCGGTGTCGGTATACACTGCAACCATGCGTTCATGGATCTCTTTTGCATTCTTGCCTTCCTTGGTCAAAAATTTTATCACTGCGCGGTGCTCAACCTTCTCCATTGTTGAAAAATTTGTGACTGACGATCTGCGATCAGCTACTGCTTCTTAAATAGACGAGGCAGGAGCGTGCGGCTGCAGGTCCTAACTTGTCATAACTTTTCCTAACACCCCCACAAACAGCCATCCCCCTTCCTTTGTTTTGCCCTACCGATTCGCAAAACTTATTGACCGCCCCTCGTATGTCCCAGGAAATTTCACTAAAGTACTGAAGTTAATTTTACTCGTTGAAAAAGCTTTGGGATGGGATGAATCAGTATTTAACAAACAGGGGATACATGAGCAACCAGAAGGATATATTTGAGAAGCATAAGAGACAAAATGAGGTAAATATGTTTAAAATGACTGGCATGCTGAGGAACATGGCGACTAAGCAGGCAAAGAGGTTTAAAATGATAAGAGAACTGTGGAAAGGAATAGTAGTCCGAAGAAGCCTGTATTGGGGTATGGTATGTAAAGTGACAAAGGCAGAATTGGAGAGAATGGAAAAGATAAAAAAAAAGTGGCAAATCCCTATGTAACAGTAGAGTCGCAGTGAGGGTTTAACCTAGTAGCACATGTAGCACGTGCTACGAGCCCCGCGCTTCAGGGGGCGCAGCGGAGATGTAAAAAAAATAGTAATAATTAAGTTTTTGCCCTTAGGCACAGAAGGCCGAGACAAAATAATTATTCATTTTCCTGATTTTTTTATATTATTATTATATATGTATATTACTATATATAAAAAAATATAGAAAACTTCATTAGAGCATACTGCATAGTATAATAAGTCTGGCACTATTCTATAGTAGTACACGGTGTTGTTCTTTAAAAAGGAGTAAAAAGTATACAAAATAAAACCCGCTTTTCGGTTGAGTCCTCACAGCCATACCAGCAGTTCTTTTAAATTCCTCAGGCAATTTTTTCCCTCTCTGCAGAGGAAAATGGGGGGTGGGGGTGAGATACAATATATATATATATCTATATATATATATATATATATATATATATATATATATATATATATATATATCTATATCTATATATATCTATATATATATATATATATATATATATATATATATATATATATATATATATATATACGGGTGGGGGCCCCGCTGTTCCTTGTGCCACGGGCCCCGCAGCTCCTTAAAGCGGCCCTGAGTAGAGGCACTGATAGGAGAAATGGGTTGGAGTAGGTATGAAGAGTGTGTGGCAAAGATGAAAGCAAACTATAAGTTGAGACTGCAAGAGATGGGAATAGAGACCTGGGCAGGCTATGTGTATGCTGGCTACGATAGGACTGAGTAGGGGAAAGAGATAATGAGAGTGGATAGAAAGTATGAATTGGAAGCAATCTATATAGAGGACAGAGCAAAAGGAAAAATGAAACAAATAAATATGAGATTCAGGAGAAAGGTTCTGGAGAAGAGGAATAAATGGAAAGAGAAGTCTGAACATTATACAGAGGCAAAAGGGAGCCCTGCATTGAGGATATGTAGGGTGGGAATTTTGCAAACCAGCTACTATTGAAGGCACGGACTGGATCCTTGGAGGTGAAGGGAAGGACATACAGATGGAATGGAGGAGAGGACAGATGCGAGTGGTGCCAATTGGGGCAGAGAGAATCTATAGAACATTTGATTGTGGAATGTGTGGGCGACAGTGTTGAGAGGTTGAAATTGAATGAAGAATTCGTGATAGAGCTGGGAAGAGAAAAGTGGGAGGAGGTGGGATAAGGGAGGATTATGGACTGAGTGTGGTGCTAGGATTTGAGTATTGAAAAAAAGATATAGAGGACAAGAGAATATGAATAGTAAGAGTAACAAATAAATGTTTGCAGTGTGTATGGAAGAAGAGAAATGACTAAGGCTAATTAATTATTTCTCCTCTCCACAGAAAATAAATGCCATATCCCGGTACAAAGGGTGGCTCAACAACCTGAACCTGGACCTAAGCACTGCCAGGCGTACGTTTTCAGTATGATAACTTGCTTGTACTAATTACACACGCTCTTTGTTAATGTTTTGGAAGCCTAACTGATCTTGAAAGAGGAGAATCAGATGGTTGTATGTGAAGAAGGAATTATTGCTTGTCTCTGGAAGGACACAAAAGATGTAAATTTACTTAGTAACTGCCATGGTCCACACGAAAAAAAACATATAACGAACTATGAAAGATGGAGTAAAAAACAATTACTTGTCTAGAAGCAATTGCATTTTCTAATCAATACATGTGTGGTGTGGACTATGTTGATCAGATGATTAGTTTGTATGACCCAGATAGAAAGAGCCGCAAATGGTGGCGAAAAGTTTTTGTAAAATTGCTGATGACTTGAGCTTTCAATTCGTATATAATTTGTTGTGAAACAAATCACCATAAGATTCAATTCATTGAGATTTAGTAAATCTTGCTGAAGGAATGGGGGATATTGGAAGAGCTACTCTCAAACGAAAAAGAAGCCGTTCGCTGGAAAGCCTTCAAAATCTTCGAAGAAGTTCGGTTTTGTTGGGGATCATTTGCCTGGAAAAGAAAATTTAGGCGTCGATGTGTCAGATATACGTCCCGAAAAGAAGAAAAAAGAACACCATATATGTGTAGAAAATGTAATCTGTCCATATGTATGGAATGATTTACTCCATATCATACATAATATTCATGTGAATCCCAATAAATTAAGTTGTATACAGTATTTTTCTTATTCCACTCATAAAATTTGTATACGGTGCGAAATACTATTGGGACACTTTTATCCCATTATTTAGTTATGGCGAAATACTAATGGCATATTTTTGTGGCATCGTTCAAAATCATGCTTAATGTTTTTGCATATCAAATAATTTTTGTATATGCATTAAAAAGATCCTTATACCTATATCTATATATATATATATATATATATATATATATATGAGGAATTAAACCACATTCTCCGAAGACAATTTAATTCAGAACAGTTTCGGTGTATCTCACACCCTTTTTCAACTGACACTGGGTAGAAAATATAAGAGAAGTGCATATAAGCATAACACAAGATCCCCTCTTTTTTTCCCCAATCCCCTACTTGTGGCTAATCGGGGGGGGGGGGGTTAGGCCTAAACATATTGAAGGGCTGACATTTTGCTATTTTGTTTCTATACTTTCTTATTACAGGATTAAACGAAAATTGACCCTCCGATACATATTGCATTAATTTTCATCATATATATATATATATATATATATATATATATATATATATATATATATATATATATATATATATATATATATAAATATTCAGTCGCATAATTTTCCAAAATTAGGATTGGATGGGTTAATGCATATTGGTTTACATATTGTTAAACTAATAAGGAAGTGAGTCAAATTGTAAATTGCCCGCGACTTTTCCTATCAATCGAGAGACTTAATTTCCTTTGTACAAATCGATCGCCATCGAAGAGAAAACTAGAGTACAAAGAACGTTAACTAAATTACCCATAAGCCTTCGGAATAATTCATACGAAGAGTAAAATAATTGAGTCTAGATACGTGTAGCTTTAGGAATCAGGTAATAAAGGTATTTAAAATATTAAAGGACTTTGACAACGTTGACTCAAATCACGCCTATGAACGATGCTGGCTTAATTCGTGGACACGCTTCTAACTTGGTCCCCTATCGATTTCAATCAGGTGTAGGGCGAAACTCTTCGTTTAAAAGGGGAAACCCTTTGAATAATTTACCCATCGAAGGTGTTTCAAGTTTGTCAGTAAGTGTATTTAAAAATACGGTAGTTAAATAACTCTACAACATGATATCAGAAAAATATTGGTAGTCGGTATATTGCATAGTTTGAGACATGCACACACAATGTGTAATTCAATCAGCTACATAATTATGAATCAAAGTGATATTGAATATGTTGCTTTAAAGAAAAAAAAATACTGCATCATCTTTTCACAATAAATTTACTAAATATTCTTTAAAAAATGCGAATAATTACGGTGATTTTTTCCCTCCCTATTTATCTTTTTCATAGCTTGTTTAAATGACAGCGCTACAGGAAGGAAGCCGAACCTGACGCCAATCTAACGATTAACCGACGAGCGAACCCTGTTTGTACTTGATAAAATGAGTACACTAAATGACTACAGGTTAGCTAGAGCAAGAAAGCAGCTAATGAAACTGTCGAGAGGAAGGTGAATGAGGATCCGGATAGGAACAGGAAAGGCGAGAAACCAAGAGGAGAAGAGATGAACTAATAGACCGGATAATAACGTAGATAATCAAAATAGATTGGTGGGAGTACTTTGATGAGCTGTTTTGGAGTGGGTTTGGAAGAGGAAGCGAGTGTAAATATGAATCATTGAGGTGAAAACTCTGGTTCTGTACCAGGGTATGGAATCAATAAGCACACAAGAGTTGGATGTTTGCGCTGTGAAATGTATTAAATGGTAAATAACTGTGGTGGATGATAGCCGCTTAGCTGGGCGTGACTTTAATTTTTCCAGGTGTGACTTTCCCGCCGGATCTGTTGCGACTCTATCCCCCCCCCCCCCGTGCGACTTTTTTTCTCTTGGTGCGACTCCGCTAAATTACAAAGTAAACTTTAGCGCGATAACAGAAACATGCTTTTATAAAGCAGAAATACACATATATAAAACAGCCGCGGCATTTCTTTCAAAAAGTCATCTTTGTTGCTGTTCAAAGTGGCGGAAAATTGGAGTGCGACTTTGCTTAGTCAGACTTTTTCAAAACGTTTGCGACTTCGAACTTCATAATGTGACAAAGTCGCAAAGTTGCAAAGTCGCAACTTCTTGCCGCAACGCCTACTCTGGATAGCCGACATGTACGATGTGAGGATGATTTTGCAATGGAACGGATCTGGTGGTGATGTTTTATGGGTTTTAAAAGTGGAATAGTATTTGATAAGTGGAAGAATACAGTGACAGTACTTCTCCATTGGAGATGGGAGAATAAAGGTGAAGGCGTGAATTTATAGGGAAAGATGTCAGTTGAGTATTGGAGGCATTTTACTTTTTCAAAGAGTGTTCTACTCGCGGTCCCCACCGAAGGCATGACAGCCGAAAAGAATTTAGCCGAATCCATAAAAAAAAACACAGAAAAAACAACGAAAACTAAAAACAAAAGAGAAAAGCAAAGACATGCTCAGACGTCCTGGCATGCCGGTAATGGCGGCCAAGTGCACGGAAATGATGAGTGTGCAAGAAGGAAAGCAGACGAAAGCTTCTCCTTGTTCAATCGGGAGAAGTGATAACCGACGGACTTATTTTTTAATAATAGACATGATGTGTCCTGAAGATGAGCATCCAGTGGTGAAGACATGGTTGAGATACATACGTATCATCTAAATAGTTTATTGTTGATGCAATGGTTTTGTTCCCATATTGTTGTTATTGGAGGAAGAAGAAAAAAATATTAATGTACTTCGATGACATTATGTGGTGTGGCCACTTTAAAAGAAGCTACATAAATAGACTTGGTATTGAGTGAATATAATGGACTTGGATACATTGGTCTTTCACATAAATAATCTAACTAAAATTAATTTCAACCCTCTTTATTCCTTTTCTGTAGATGTAGCGAGAGGTGTGTAACATCATCTGTACAAAATGTGTCTATTGCACTTATCTCTAACAATTAAACAGGCTCGAATGAATATATAAATCTGTAAATGATTACCTTAACTTGGCGTTTCAATAGAATGATGGCCTATTTGAGATCAAATCCATATGTGAGGCGTATTCCTGTCATTATTTTGGCCTATTTAATTAACTTGGTACGGTCGATTTTTTTTCTTTTGATAAATTCTTTCTCTTCTAAAACAATTTCAGGATTCTAAATTCCCTTTTGTTTAATCAGCTGAAATGGAAATGTTTGGCATTTTTAGAGGATGAGTTGCCAGTTGGTTATATTTTAAGAAACTTTGCACTTTGGGGGTACTTTAAGGCGGCGTTTCTATTTATTTAAGAAAAGATGAACACCATTGTGGGCTTTTCCGCCCTCGGTAGATTGAACATTCGAGAAAAAATCAAAATACCGAACTCATCATGATTACTAAAAGAAAATCTCGGGGAAGATGATAGAATATCTTATGTAAATCTAGCAGTGCTGGGAAATCAAATCGAATTCGAATCGATAAACCTTTAAAATCTATATATTTTCAAACTCGAATCGAAAAACAAAATTCGAACAGAAAAATTTTTGAAAACTTGAATCGAAATTTAAACTCGAACCGAAAAGAATTAAAAAAACTCGATTTCGAACTTGAATCGATTATAAATATAAGTTTGAAGCGAAAACGTCGAGTATCATTAATAAAATAATTTAGTAATTCCAAGAAATAACAGTGGTTTAACTTGTGAATAGTAGGTAAATGTATATTTTAATCTTTCGTCCTAATCCTAGTCCTAATCTTGTTTTGCTAATCCCAGTATGACCCAGCTCAACATTTCTTCTATTTCCAGTTTTTAAATCCCTAAGAGATTTTAAATTTAAATTCATGACAGATATATTCACCATATGGCTATCAAGTTTGTTTTTAAAAGAGCTTAAATTGTTCTTATAAAATATTATTTGTATTCCGTATGTTTATTGAATAATATTTCAATATAATAATGAAAATTTGTAATACAGGGTGCGGCAGAAATACCTCCCACATTTTAAACTTTCACCTATGTGTTGCTAATGAACTATGCAAGTGCCAATGATGTTTTCATTTAGCTAATGACTTACCATTTTTTTCAGATACCCTTATCAAGAAATATGGTTTGGACTGGTGCACATCGTGCTTTTGCTGTAGAAACGTTTTTGAAGAATGCTGAATCTGTAATTGCAACACAGAGAGCTTTTCGTGCTCATTCCATGTTAGGTCGGAATGGTGCTGTTCCGGATAGAAAATCAATACTGCTATGGGTTGCAAATATCAGAGCCACAGGTTCAGCACTTAAAGAAAACCACCTGGAAGACCTCGAAGCGCTCGAACTCCAGACAGTGTTCAAGCTGTGAGACTTTCTGTTAATCAGTGTGCTACACGTACAGCTCGCAAACATGCTTCTGCCTTGGGATTGTCTAATTAAACAGTCAGAAGAATCCTACACACTGATCTGAAGTTCCATCCATACAAATTAATGATTACTCAGAAACTGAACGAACGCGACTGGGAAACTCGCATGTCATGTTGTGACGATGTCCTTCAAAATGTTCCTGTAAATGCTGTTCTTCTCACAAGTGATGAAGCTCACTTTCCTCTCTCAGGCTGCGTGAATAAGCAAAATTTCGTTATTGGGCGCAAAATAACCCTAGACAGCTTCATGAAAGACCTCTACACAGTGAACGAGTGACTGTATGGTGCACAGTTTCGAAATTAGTTGTATGGGGTCCTTATTTTTTTGAGGAGAGAAACCATTGTGTTACAGTAACATCTAGCCGATATGTGGAGATGCTGCAGACATTTCTGGAACCAAAAGTAAACGACCTTCGCAATCAGAAAGTGTGGTTTCAGCAGAATGGAGCCACCGCACACACAGCAAGAAGCTCAATGGAAGGTCTGAGAGAAATGTTTCCAGGACGTTTGGTTTCCTTGCGCGGTGACATTCATTGGCCAGCACGCTCGCCCAATCTCAACCCATGTGATTTTTTTCTCTGGGGTTACTTGAAAGCTGAAGTCTACAAAGATCGACCGGGTACCATTGAAGAATTAAAGCATGCTATTCGGCACTCTTCGAGTGATGGAAAAATTCAGAAACCGCCTCCAACAGTATATAGCGAATTGGTCACCATTTGGAGGATGTGATTTTTAAAACCAAATGAACAAAAACTGTAACCCTTTGTTTAAACAACAGTAAAATTAATTTTTCATAAATGTTGTTTCTTCTTCTTTTTGTCAACCTTTCAAATGTGAGAGGGATTTCTGCACAGTTTTAATGTACAAAGTTTAAAAATGCTTCGTGGGCTCTATATTTTTAGTGCATAATATTACGATAGAGAAAAAAATCTAGTATGTAAAATCGCATTAAAAACTTCCATTTGAATGCGTTTTTTTCATCCTTACATACGGTTCCCGTGCATTGTGACTTTGAGAATATTTTACCCATTAAGTTCAATAAAAATTCGAATTAATATTTTTTTAAAATACCAAACTCAGGTCGAAACTCGAATCGATATTCAGTTCCCTGCCCTGAAATCTAGTGAAAAATATCACTGGCAAAAAAATAATCCTTAAAACAGATGAAACAACACCACAAAGTATGTACAAGATAAACATGGCAATAAAAGGCCAAACTAAGATTACTAAGGGAAAAGTTTTACCATTAAAAAACGTTATTTTACATATACTTAAGGCATGAAAAATGGCAAAAATATCTTAGGAAGATGATGAAACTATGGCGGTATATATATATATATATATATATATATATATATATATATATATATATATATATATATATATATATATATATATATATATATATATATATATATATAGAAGTAAAAGAACTAAATGGCGAGTTCTGGTACATGATAGTGAAACCCCTGTATAGGAGCCAAAAGTTTAATTTACGAGACTAGTTTCTGTATGTAGATTATCATACCCTCTTCAGTTGTATACTGAGAATGCGATTGTTACAAAAGTCTATAAATAGCGACAGATCAGAAAAAAACGAAAATAAAACCACAAAGAAACACAAAACGGGGGAAAGAGGTCATAAATCAAGAGGTGAAAGTCTAACATCGTTGACTAAGCTGTTTACGATAAGGTTACGGGAATGGGGGCTGCATTTCAATTGCCCATCTCACAAATTAAAATTTGGAATTTCTCCTATTAATATAAATTCTACTATTTTTCTTTTACGGAAATCTTTACAAATATATATGATTTCTGCCTTTGAATAGTCAATTTGGTGGTTGAAATTGCTAATATAATTAAGAATAGTGGATGTGGTACTGCCTCGTCTGACATCACCTTTATGTTCATAAATTCGTTTTGTTAATGTTCTTCCGGTCTCTCCTATGTATTAGGTTGAGAAATAAGTTCTTGCGTTTTTTTTTTTAATGTTGTGTTGATTAATGCTTTGTTGACGTGATTTGTGCACATATTAAGAAACAATAATAAATAATGAGAGCAAAATTTGCAAAGGTTAGGCTACGTCTCTTAACAGCGTAAACTATTAGGCTTTTGCTTAGGCTACGTCTTGAAGTTGAGTAATAAGTCATTGCGGTTTATTTAAAAGTTGTGTTAATTAATTTTTTGTTCTTTCCCTTCAAAATGGAATGTCAAGTTGAAAGAAAGGTGCATTTTCGACACTTGTTATTCATTTTCAATCGAGACGGGAACAATGCAAACGCAGCCAAAGGTTGTCGCGATATTTGTGCTGTGTACGGAGAAAATGCTTTCTCAGAAAGGACAGCTTAATGGTGGTTTTCACGTTTCAAAAATGGTAATTTCAATCTTAATGACGAAGAACGTTCTGGTCGCCCCATTAAGTTGGATGAAGATCGATTGAACGACCTTCTTCATGAAAATCCTCGTAAATCGACTAGAGAATTGGCTGTACAATTGGCGTGTGATCAGAAAACTGTAGTGAATCACCTTCATTCGATGAGGAAAGTTCAAAAACTCAATGCATGGGTTCCGCACGCTTTGAGCGAAAGCAACAAACTTCAACGCTCCACGATTGCCGCAGGTTTGCTTGCTCGTCACAAGGCTATTCGTGGATAAAAGGACAGATTTCTTCACCGTATCATCACTGGCGACGAAAAGTGGTGTGTTTATGTCAACATGAACCATCGAAAACAATGGGTTAGCCCCAATAAAAAAACCACCTCTGCGATTAAAGCAAGGACTCCATCCACGAAAGACGATGCTGTGTGTGTGGTGGGATTGTGAAGGTATCATTCTTTATGAGCTCCTTACGAACAACAAGATTGTCAATGCAGAACTCTACGTTCAACAAATGTATCGACTCGCCGAAGCTATTCGGGAAAAGTGACCTCATCGACTTTATGGAGTCCTTCTGCAACACGACAATGCTCGTCCTCACATTGCCAATATGACAAAAGACGCCATCCAAACGCTTAATTGGGAAATCCTGCCACATCCTCCATATTCGCCAGACTTAGCTCCATCAGATTTCCATCTGTTCCGATCGCTCTCCAACAATTTGCGCGGCGTTTCGTTCAATACTGATGTGGAATTAAGAACCTGGTTAGACGAATTCCTCGAGTTAAAATCCAGAGATTTTTATTGCAGAGGCATCGAAAAACTAGTTGAACGTTGGGAAGAAGTCGTAAATAACAGCGGAGAATATATTATTGGTTAAATTGCATATTGTTTAATCAATTAAAAATGAAGTTTTTCTAAAATTGTTTATGGCAATGAATAAATTTGATAAAACCGAAAAAACTTATTCCTCAACCCAATAAAATGAGGAACAGTTTGTAGAGCCACACGGGATTAAATATACACCTGCTTCATTTGAGTCTCACGGTCTCATGCTTAAATACAAATATATATGTACATTTACAAACTAATACAATATTGAATCTTTACATTACATTTTTTTAAGGCATACTTGGATAAAATAGGATCAATTTACGTCCACTTTGTGGAGCTGTTTTCGGGCTTATTTAATCCAGCACAAAGCCTACTTATGGTGTAGTTCGACCACTACAAAACAATCGAACTTATAAAGGCGGGGGTAGAACGTCTTACCGACCTAATTATCATTTTGTTTCGAAAATGTTGCGAGTTAACCAAGATACCAATACCATAGTTCACCTTTTGGGGTACTTCATTTTTTTTTTAAAAGGGATATGAAAGAAGTAAACAATTACAAGCTAAAAATAATTTGGTAGGTTTTAACCCCTATCTTCACTCGTGTTGTGTGATTTTTATTCCTCAGTGGGGCCCCATGTTTAACTTGGGATTCGAACCACGGGTATCTACATCGCATGGCACTTTCGGTGAAGTGGACCAAAATTGGGACAACATCCAGCAACTAACCACACCTGATGGTGCGAACTCCGCTCATAGCGACACTGGTATTTCCATTCGTTTTCGCAAACTGCAGGTTAACCCTCTTATGCCCGAATATATATATATATATATATATATATATATATATATATATATATATATATATATATATATATATATATATATATATATATATATATATATATATATATATAAGCGGAGGGCATAAAAATCATATGGAGAGTGCTCATAACATTAACCTAACGAGAGAAATGCTAGTTGACAACACCGTTATTAAAAGAAAAAAGGTTAATAAACTAGACCGAACATCTTAGAAGCCATATTAATAAACGAAGATAAGCTGGCTATCAACAGTCAAGCGACGAGCTGGAATCGAAGATTAAAATTATTTTAAAATTCCACTCACCGGATTGGCCCGTTTCCTCTAACGTTACGCTCAACCTAGGCGGAATAAATAGACCCCTGGATAGGCCAACACTCCAGCCTGGAAATAAAGGAGGAGATCCAGAGGAATCAGACATGGGCCAGCGTGGTGGAAGTGGTAAAGTTCCGTAACAAACGGGATAACACCGACCACCAGCATGTCTTCAAAGTAATTTTTGCAGACACGCAGATGGCTCAGAAGGCAAAAGAGAGAGGCCTACTGGTGTTCAACGCCAAAATCAGCGCGGACCAGATGGAAAGGGAGGAATTTACTCCCATCCAAATCTGCTTCCGCTGCTACAAGTTGGAGCACCACACTACGAAGGACTGCAAGGAGACGAACAGTACTTGCTCCAGATGCAGTGGATCAGGCCATGGATGGAGGGAGTGCAAGGCGACAAAAGAAAAGTGCCCAAACTGCGGCCTTAATCATGGGGCGATGGCGATGTCCTGCCCCCAAAGAAAAGAAATTGTGAGGCAGAAAAAGCTGGCAGACCAAAAGAAAGCCAGCACCTCATACGCCCAAGCCACGAAGAGAACCCCAAACACTACAGAGACCCCACAACATCAGACAAAACAGTACCTCAGGCTCGAGAATGAAAACTCGACAAAGATTTTAACGTGCATACTCTTTGCGCACGTTAATAATCTTACAAGTCCGGGATCTTTTTCAAAAACCCTCAATCTCATGCTCAAAAAGAACGGCATGGAGGAGATGTGGTTTCCCGATGACCCGCCTTCGGGAGACGTGCTGAGACTCCAATTTGGCTCTGACAGAGCAACAGAGGCCCCAGCAACCCCGTTCCCCAAAGAGAAGATCGTGGAAGAAACAAAAACAAAAGAAAGCTCATCAAGCACGAAGACCAGCACGTCCCGGCTGGACCCCCGTCTAGAAGCGGCAAAGAGACGCGAGAAGAAGGAGAAAAAGGCTGCAAGGAAGCTGAAAGAAGCCGAGGGAAACCTGTCCAGCGGAGCTTCCTCGGACTCTGAAGCGGACGAAGCAGTGAGCAGGGCGACCAAAAGCCCTGTGAGCTCCAGAAGTAGGTCGAAGACCTCGAAGCGTACTTACAAGTACGACGGAGAGGAGATCGACCTCAGAATCGTCTCAAATGAGCAGATCCCCCACCCAGAAAAACTCTCCCCCGCGGAAATCCTTAAAGGAATCCAACAAGGGAGTATAAAATGGGTCTACGCCGCGAGCTTGAAGGAAAAAGAAGTAGAAGAGGCACTGCATGAAGGCGCAGTAAAAATCTACAAAGACTCTTGCATTGCCCTAAACAATGAAGAGTTTAAGGGAATATGCAACGGTAGATACAAAACATAGAAACACCAAGAAGTACACTAAAACACATAACATCTCAGACTGGAAAACATAAACAACGCCTTGAAGATACTTACTCTGAATGTGAATGGATGGAAGGGAAAATCCATTGTTTACGGCAACATCTTCCGTACAGTGGACCCAGACATCATCCTCATATCAGAGCATGGTATAGACACAAACACAGACACCATAAAAATACACAACTACAATGTAATACAGAAAAATCACACCCAAGAACGATACGATGGCGCAGCCATCGCTATCAGGAAAAACATCAAGTACAGAACATTGCCGGACTTAGATGAGTCATTCGTGGCGGTCGAGATCCCGACCCTGGTTGGTGGCCTAACTGTGGTGGCAGCCTACCAGCCACCCAGGCGACAGTACCTACCAATCAACAACTTCTTTACCCTGTTCGGGCACAAAAGACTAGCGCTGTTAGGCGGGGACTTAAACGCCCGCTGCAGTGAGTCTGGTTACAGGAGCGTTAACCAAAGGGGACGAAATCTGGAACTACTATTCGACAGAAATAGAGTCCAGAGAGTAGGACCTGACTTCCCAACTTATCTAACAGATTGTTCGGCGACAAAACCGGACATTGTGTTAGTGAGCCCGGAATTCCCCTTTAACATCGTGAACGAACCTGGCCCAGTAGTCCCGAGCGATCACGTCCCTATTATCACCACCATTTCGCTTGCGCCAATGCTCAAGCCCGTTCCACATAGAAAATGTTATGCGAAAGCTAACTGGGAGCAGTACAGAGAAATGCTCAGCGCATATCACCCAGCTGACCTGGAGGACGCAAATCTAGAGGAAATTGATGAGGAGATTGAGAACATCACCAATCGCCTCATTCAAGCTGACGAAAGATGCGTCCCCAGGATCTCGTACAAAATGCTCCCACAACCTAGGTGGACGGATGAAATGAGGGACATCGCTAGGGAACACAGGGAAATCTATGAAGAAGTTGGTAGGACAGGCCCAACCCGGGAAAAGAAAGCCCGAATGAGACAACTGAGCGAGGCTATGAAAAACACAATCCTCGAGAAACAGAAGGAAATCTGGGATGATATCATTGGCAGGCTAGACCGGGAGACTAATCCCGTTCGTTTTTGGAATAGCATCCGAAGACTTAGGGGATTGCCTCCCAGGCCTGGGATTAAAATCAAAGATGGCGACATATTCATAGAGGATCCGGATACCCTAGAAAGAAGATTCAGGGACCACTGGAAAGAGGTCTTTGCGATCTCACCTGAGGAGAACGACGATTTCGACCAGGACTTCGAAGACCAACTGCTCGACGACCTCGGAACGATGATACACAGGACCCACCCACACCCGCAAGTGTCTAGAGAGAGAGAGATGGTTGACCACGGACGCCCGATCACTGTTGAAGAGACACTCAACACCATTAAGTCCTTCAAACAGAGGGCGCCAGGATGGTCTGGGCTCACTAAAAACAACCTAGTGAATGCCCCTAGGCAAATTATTCAGGGAATGGCCAACATCATGAACGCCTCCCTGAATACAGGCTACTTCCCAGACGGATATAAGATGGCGAAAATCATCTTTATCCCGAAAGGGAACAAGCCCCCAGACCAGGTGGCCAACTACCACCAAATCTCTCTCCTAGAAGTACCCGGCAAGATCTTCGAGAAGATTATAGCCAGCAGGCTACAAAATCAACTCGACGAGTTAGGAGCGCACAACCCAGCACAACACGGGTTTAGACCAAAACGGGGCACAGAAACTGCCCTGGCGCTCCTAACAGAAAAGATCGCGCAATGCCGTGCGAAGGGTCACTACGTAGACATCGTGATGAGGGACGTGCAGAAGGCCTTCGACAAGGTTTGGCTGAGTGGACTGCAATACAAGATCCTAAGTCTCCAGCTAAACCCGGTCCTGGAAAGGATTCTTTGTGACTTCATCATGGACAGAAGGGCGCGTATCATGATAGAAGATCACAAAGGTCCAGAGTTCGAACTCAAAGCGGGCGTTCCCCAGGGGAGCTGCCTGAGTCCCTTGCTTTATCTGGTCTTTACCATCGACCTCCCTACTCCAATCCACGGGGACACGATGTATCTGCAATACGCAGATGACATCACTCAGATCGTCCCCTGTAGGGAAAGGAAAGCAAGGAACCAGGCTACTAACACCATCGCAGAGATCTCGAACATCAACAACTTCGAGAAAAGGTGGAAAATCCGGACGAACAGGGAGAAATTCACAATTCTCCCGCTGGGCCGTGAGTTGACGTGGCCCATCATGATTGATGGGAGGAGATACGGTTACTCCGCCGTAGGCAACATTCTGGGCCTAAAAATCTCCGACCGCGGATACTCGAGTCACTACACGGTGAGGCGGAAAATGGCGAAGAGAGAAATCTCTAAGCTATATAGGTTCAGAGAACTTAGCTCGGCGAACATCAGGAAATTATACCTGTTGTTCATACGGGCTAAGCTTATCTACCCCGCAGTAGTAACTCAAACGGCCAGCAAAACAGCTATGAAAAGGCTCCAGCGTGTACAGAACTCTGCGTCCCTCTTCATTAACAAATGCAGAAGAAGGGATCAACGACAGCAGAGGGACCTGCACCGCAGGCAGAAGCTGGAGCCAATAAATGTCGCCACCCAAAAATTGGCCAAGAAAGTCTGGTCCACTATGGCCAATGATATCCTTCCAGAGTTGAGAAGAACTGGACGCAGGATAAACATCCCTGCCAGGTTGCACGGGGAAGTCGGACGTAACCGGCGATTCCCGAGCACCAGAATCTGTTCGGAGGAAAATATAAGACCAATATACACATAAAAACACCAAACATCAACAACACACATCATGGTGACACAAAGAACAAAACATACAACTCCAAATCTAAGTGACACGAAGTACATACGCACAACTGCAAGCTTACAAAGGCTTGAAAGCTCAAATACACAGATTAAATAGCACAGTCAAACATAGAACAACCACATTATAGTACAACAAGAAGAACACGCACAGAACGAAAACAAATGAACACAACAACAACCAAATAAGGAAAAATGAATTAAAAACCCAAAGCAAGCTAACGATGCCCCTAAAACAAGGGCACCCCTACCCCCCATTTCACCATCTTTTTTTACCTTCTACTATCTTTTCACATAGAGTGATTATTATTATACCATCAGTTCTTTCATTCTGAGTACCGAGCTTGTGCAGTGTTCTTAACAATCTCCTCCCGGCAAAGGAGGAAAAGTTTTAGGCAAGGACAGCCAAAAACCTCCCACCAAAACGAAAAATCACGCACCCGTCATCTGGCAGTGAGCCCCTCTACCTCCCAGTGACACAGGCGAGGCTCAGTAGGGGGAAGGGCAGCAGTGCCCGCAGGGGGACATGCGTCCCCCGGCCCCCCAAGACACCAAACGGATCCCCCTTCGTTTAATAGCGGGGCATAAAAAACCAACCAGGGAAGCCGTGTTCGAGAAGGTAGTCGGCAAACTCAACATTGAATTAACCCATCTCCTTGAGACGTCTAATGGGTGGGCTCCGGTGTGCTGGAAGAGCAAGGACGTGGAAGTCCTTGTCTCTGAAGACGCAAGGTCCACCCTTAAAGAAATTGGATTGGAGGCGATTGTCCCCCATGAGTTACTCGTGAGTCGCACCATTATCCTAAAACGAGTTGACCCCTTCTTCCTGGACAATTTCACTGAGGAAATTAAGGCCGAGCTGCTAGACAAGCAGTCCTGGGCCAAGATCTCCAAAGTGGAGAAGATTGGGAAAAACCTGATCAAGATCATATTCACCAATAGAGAAATGGCGCAGAAAGCTAGGAGAGACGGTCTGCTGGGATTCTACCTAAGGATCGCTCCCGAACAAATTGAGGCAGAAGAGTACATACTTTTGGAAAACTGCCAAAAATGTCTCGCCTTGGAATCCCATACGACGAGGGACTGCCCCCCAAAAGAGCAAACCTGCGCGGCATGCTCTCGAACCGGCCACGGTTGGAGAGAATGCAAGGAAGAAAAGGAAAGATGTGCGAACTGCGGAGGGGAACACAGGGCTCTTGCCATGAGATGTCCCCTACGCAAAGAAAAAATACGTGAAAAACGACAAAAATTGAAATTGGAAAAGGAGGTAAAGTCTAGCGCAGGGTCTTACGCCGCAGCAGCTTCTGCCCAGCCAACGACGATATCGCCAGAAAGAGCTTCCCCGAAACTGGTCCTTCCGATGGAGTGCAAGGAGATCATGACTATGGTCATCGTCGCCCACCTGGCGAACCTTGCACGCCCAGGAAGCTTTTCGGAGGAGCTAAATACTATGCTCCAACATAATGGAATAAAGAAGAAGTTATGGTTCCCCCCGAACCCAGCGTCTCAGGATGTCCTCAACATCAAGTTTGTGGAAGTACCAACGGAAACACCAGCGGAAAAGCCCAAACAAGATGAAGTGGAAAAACAACCAGAGACCGCCAAAAATAAAGAAAAAGATAGCCAGGAAATGGATAAAAACCCAACACCCCCCAGAAGCAGCCCGAAAAAGCCAAAACGGAAGAAGAAGAACGTAAGAACAACAACAAAAGAAGAAGAAGATGGACGTACGGAAACCGACGATTGTTCAGAGGATGACGAAAGTTATCCAGGAGTGCCTCTCACCGAAAGAACCGAAGTCCTTGAAAAAGGGCTTTTCTTCGACGGAGAGGAACTCAAACTGAAGATCTTCGGTAGCATCAACCGACGTCCTGAAAAAGGTAATCAACTAAAGATAGTACATGGAATTCGTAACGGAGACTTTAAGTGGACCTTCGAGGGGCCTTGGTCCCCAAGAGAAATCAGAGGTCTAATGTGTAGCGGAACCGTTTACATTCCAGACACAAGCCTTCACACGGTGAACGCGGCGACCTTCAAACGCATAAAAAACGGAATGAAAACGTCGGACATTGTGTAAAAAGTGACAAACAATAAAAAGTGAGAGTCGAAAGATTAAAACTAATATATATTTAATACGTAAATTACTACACAAAGTGAATAAGTAAAAAGTGTCAATCAATAAAAAGTGAGAGTCGAAAGATTAAAATTAATATATATTTAATACGTAAATTAATACACAAAGTGAATAAGTAAATAATAATAAAGTCAAAAACGGTGCATAAGCAAATAAATAAAAAGTGTCAATCAATAAAAAGTGAGAATCGAAAGATTAAAATTAATTTATATTTAATACGTAAATTAATACACAAAGTGAATAAGTAAATAATAATAAAGTCAAAAACGGTGCATAAGCAGATAAATATAAATATAGTTACTTATATAACCAATTTATATGTGATTTAAAAAGCGTACAATTCTAAACATAAGCAACTAAGTTGTGAGTGGCCAAGAATAAAACAAATGATTAAATGTAAATACACTATTAATAAGTTAACGAATCAATTAGTAATAAGTGAAAGTACACTAAGTACTAAGTAGTAACAATTAATTAAATGTGAATACATACGTTAACAAATTAATTAGTAATAAGTGAGAGTACGCTAATTACTAAGTAGTAAAAAGAATGTGAAATTAAGTGTTTAAATAATTGGACAAATAAGCAAATATAAAACAAACATTGTAATAGAAAAAATAATAATTAGATTATACAAACTAAACCCTATTATGGGGTAATATATGAAATGTTAAAGTAAATCATTAAAATATAAAAAGTTGAACTCCTGTGTAAAATGCTCCAGGAGAACCCCTCTATATGTATCTTTGCCTTCTACTAAAATCCTTCTCCTTCTCAGCGATGTATTTTTTCTTTTCATCACTATTACTAATACATTATTTATATTAATCTATAATAATGTCTTGTACTTTTTCAAATAAATATACCTGAAGTTTCTTTCATTCTGAGTACCTGAGTACCTAGTACCTGTGTGCGCGTAGTGTCCTAACCTCCTGATCCGGTAAAGGAGGAAACCGTTGAGGAAAGAATGGACAAAACGCCAAAACCGCTCAATTTCGACGACCACGGACTGGTATTCTCCACCCCCCGGGAAGAAAGTGAGACTCACTAAGGGGAAGGGCAGACTGCCCGAAGGGGGACATGGGTCCCACCGCCCCCCAGGACACCAAACGGATCCCCCTCCGTCTAATAGCGGGGTACCAAAAGCCACCCAGGGAGACGGTGTTCGAGACGATTTTTGGAAAAATTAATATCGAACTTACCCGTCTCACTGAAACTCCCAACGGATGGGCCGCCGTCTGTTGGAAAAATAAAGATGTGGAGGCCCTAGTGTCTGAACAGGCGAAAGATCCCCTCCGCAAGATTGGGCTCGAAGCGGTAGTCCCCTACGAGTTACTCGTGAGGCGTGCCGTCATCCTCAGAAGAGTTGACCCCTTCTTTGCGGATAATTCCACAGACGAAATTAAGGAGGAAATAAACGCGAAACAGGCATGGGCAAAAGTCGATAAGGTTGACAAAATTGGCAAAAATCTTATTAAGGTCACCTTCAGCACCAGCGAGATGGCTCAGAGAGCGTTGCGGGACGGCCTATTGGGCTTCTACCTGAGAGTGGCTCCAGAGCAAATAGAGGCAGAAGAGTACATTTACTTGGAGAACTGCCAAATCTGCCTGGCCATCGAAAGCCACGCAACGAAAAACTGCCCGACAAAGGAACAAATCTGCGCGGCATGCTCAAAATCTGGCCACGGCTGGAGAGACTGCCGCGAAGAACAACTCAAATGTGTGAACTGCGGAGGAGAGCATCGGGCACTGGCCATGAGATGCCCTCTACGCAAAGAAGCCATAAGGAAAAAACGAGAAACGTTAAAATCACAAAAGGAGGAAAAGGCCCGAGCAAGCTTTCTGTATTTCTCCAGGAGAAACCTCTTTTGTATCTTTGCCTTCGACTAAATCTTTCCTCTCCTCGGCTATAATTTTTTATCTCTTTCAACACTTTTTACTATATATTTTTTTTACATTGTATAAATTTATAGATTTATTTATTTATCTAATGTATAAAATACTTGTACTCTTTCGAATAAATATATCATCAGTTCTTTCATTCTAAATCTTTCCTCTCCTCGGCTATAATTTTTTATCTCTTTCAACACTTTTTACTATATATTTTTTTTTACATTGTATAAATTTATAAATTTATTTATTATTTATTCTTTCATTCTGTCAGATCCTCACTCCACTCATTACATCGGTAAATGAGGCGATACATATCAAAACACTGCGAAGATGATAGAATAAGATCGAAAGCTCAGCAATTTAGTTTGGTTTTTACCAAACACATTCATTTAAAATTGAGATGAATACAGGACAAGTGATCCACCATCTACAAGATGGAATAAAAAAGATAGTTAAAAGAAAAGAAAGTTTCCAAAGGAAATTAATTAAGGCAAAATACACAATGGTCTTCAACAAAATTTGCATTCAAGAAAGACGCTACCCAACTCTCTCTCTCTCTCTCTCTCTCTCTCTCTCTCTCTCTCTCCTTCTCTCTCTCTCTCTCTCTCTCTATATATATATATATATATATATATATATATATATATATATATATATATATATATATATATATATATAACAGTTTTTTAAACCGTTGCAATCGAATGTAACATATATGATACATGTCTGTAATACAGTTAAATCTCAACATTAATTATTTATTTCAGTATTATACCTAGGCGGCCAAGATCCAAAAATTACAATTTATAATTTTTTGATTTGTGGAAAAATAATTGGATCTCATAGAATTAGTTTTCCCTCCTTTCTGAGATGCTGTTATTTATTACTTATCAATGTTGTGTAAGATAACTATTATTATTCATCAATACCCGTTCCCTAGACTCCGCAAAGAGAGGAATTTAGGTTATCGCCCCCTTCTCCCTAATTCATCCTGGATCCGCCACTGTCTTGCAACATCGTCATTTGTGATGAACTCAGTCAGTAGAAAAATAGGAATTGATAAAAAAGAATGAGGTAAAGACAATCCCACGTCGAAAATATTTGGACAGTTTTCGCATCGCAGAACCGTCCTGTATCCGGACCCACATAGCAACATTCCCATTCGCTTGATTTAATATAAATCTCCATCTCTTTTTGTGGTAAAATTCTAAATGGAAAATTTCGTTTCCGAAATGAATCTGATCGCAATTTTGATGATCATCATCACTAATCATCATCATTTCACTAACTCTATAATTTAAGAGGGGGATTTTTTTGAGTATTTGAATAATAATTTCATCTTAGTTTGGTTATGACTTATGTTTTTTTATCAAAGTTATTTCTAATAATTCTTTTATAATATCAAAAAACAAAATGGTGAAGTTCAGAAATAAATATAAGTATCGAGATTTTGTGAATTTTTTAAAACCCAAAGAATTATAAATGGTGAAGTTCAGAAAATTTAGTTTAAAGTTCCTTTTAAAATTATTATAATTGGTGAAGTTCAGAAAATTTATAAAAATTACACCATGGCTGCTTTTTTTTAGATGTTAATTTTTAATCTTAGTAGCAAAGCGCAAGCTCCCCCCGTAAGGGAAAGGGGGAGTGGCAAAGCCATTGCCTGGTTTATCTATTATTTAAATTGGTCGATGCGCGAAAAATAATCTTGCCAACTCTTGTAACTTCTTCCTATGCTCAAAATGCATAGCCTATTTGGGGTCTCTCGTGCCCGGCCAGAAAAGTAGGCTTTTCATAGAACCACTTCAAGAGAAGCTCTCTTCGAAAGAAGACGTGAGAAAAATGAATGGAAACTATTAGTTTCTTACTAGGCATCCTTTTACTTGTCTAATGCACTAGTTTGAACGGTCTCCAAAAGACAATTTGTACGAGTTCAACCTAATTCTAGGCGACAGGAGGCCGTGAAAGTTCTTATTTTCGAAGTTACTTATGCAGGCAAATAAATGTCTGATGGACATTGCTGGATGTAAAATTTTCAAATTATGAATACAATATCAGCAATTTGTCCCTGAATAGAACGAGAGTTGTTTTCTTTCAGTTTATCCTTCCATTTCGATCATTAGGTGTTACCATTCACTCTAAACTGAAAAGAACTCTTTATAGGCGAATTTATTAAACCTTTCATTATTTCCATCATCTTTCATTATTGCCTATGAGTTGTTGAGCATTTGCAAATGAACATTTAAATAAACCGTAAAGTTCTGAGAGCAAATCCTCTGGTCAGACGAACACTTCGGTCGAAATTCAATCAACAGAGTTTGGAGCAGAAAGTGGGAAGCTTACGCGCCATGAATACGAACCATACATTCAAATTCGGTTGTGGGTTAATTTTGGTATAGAGTTGTTTTTGCTCATCAGTGGTTGGAAAAATGGAAGTCATCAAAGTAAGAACGAACGGCTAAATGTACAGGGGAATTTTTGAAAGAAATTTGTTATCTAGCGTTGGCTCTCTGAACTTGAAACCAGGATAGGCATTTTAACACAACAATGACCCCTCGCATACAACAAATCAAACTAAGAATTTGCTGGATACAGGTAGAATTGATGTTTTGGAATGTCCAAGTCAATCTCCTGACCTGAATTCCATCGAAAATCTGTGGAAGAAATTGAAACTCATGGTCCAGAAAAGAGACCTCCGTAACTCAAACTGACTTGGAGAAAATCTGTTCGGAGGAATGGAACCAAAATCTGCCCAAGCATCTGTAGAAAGATCGTAGAAGACTACTCAAAAAAGCGTCTGTAAGCTGTAATTCACAACAAGGGTTCTGCAACCAAATACTAAACCAGGTTTATATGAATGTGTTGCAAACTTTTGCGTTGTGAATTTTCACTATTGTCCTTATAATTTTTTAACTGTTAAACATTTTATTTTTCTGATCTTTACATTGTATGTATTTATTACATATCATTCCACGTGCGTTGTAAACTTTTGCGTCCCACTGTATCTCTCTTTCTCTTATCTATCTATCTATATCTATATATATTTTTATATATATATATATATATATATATATAATGAAAAAAATCACAAAGGGGCAGGGGAGGAAAGCAATAATATGAAAATTAACCCACAGGAAAATGAAAAGATGAATCCAAGCACTTTCGAACTATATTAGCAAGTTTATTTTCAAGGAATGAACTTGCTAATATAGTTCCAAAGTGCTTGGATTCATTTTCCTTTGGGTTACTTTATATATATATATATATATATATATATATATATATATATATATATATATATATATATATATATATATATATATATATATATCTAGGGATATGGATTTATTTTATAGTTTAGCTTAGAGTTTTGTGCATGACACATAATCATCTCAAATCGTATTTGCCTTCGGAGTCTGCTGCACCCATAATGAGAATGTCGCATATAACAGCAATTGCTGGTCGCAATAAATCAAATGAGATTTTTTTCTTTCTCTATTATTTTTTTAGTTGACGCAGCATATTATATACATACTCATCCTATATTATCGTCATCATCATCAGCTTATTCCATGGTATTGATCAAACATTCATCCACGAAGTTTTTAACTGACCAATGCTTTTCGCTCGAGTTTTCTGTTTTCCATATGCCTTTAATTTATTTTTTTTCCTTCTCACGCGACGCAAGTTCATTTTAGGGTCTTTTTTTCCAAAGTATTCAAGCTTAGATTCATTCATGCTATTTTTATCGTCATTTTAGGGCCTTCAAAAAAATAAAAATCGAGCCAATATTGATTCATACTATTTTTCATCGTTTTCTCTGGCAATGTGTCCTACTCATTTCCATTTATAAACTGTTATTATTTCATTCTTGAAAAATTTTGTCCAGAATTAAATAACCTAATTGGGAAACAAGTACAATATAATACTCTTGCCTTATATTAGATGTCACTCCCCCCCCCCCCCTCTCCCATTAAGAAATATGAAAAGACACATTGATATGCTTGCAAAATAACAAAACACCAGTTGGAATCGTTTTAAAAAATGAGAGACAAGGGAGGGTTGGAGAACTATTGGCCAATTACTCCCGTACGATTATCGTACGAAATACTAACACAAATTGTTAGCTGTAGACTGACTTCAAATTGAGTGCAACCATTAAAGACATCTTTTAAATTATAGGCACTACCAGTAACCATTTATGACTGTTCAACCTAGGCTGGTCCTCATGAAGCAAAAGGAAACGTGCTCGGCGAAGGCTTCTCGTAACTCTGGTCACCAAAATGTGATGGGCAGCATTGTGTGTTGTTAATTAAAATAAGAATGAGGGTGAAATATGTATTAGCCCTCTCCAATCGGGATGTAATAAGCTCTGATCTCATGACTTCGTTTCGAAACTTAGGTCAAGGGTGGACAAATTGCGGCTCCCAAAGCAATTTTGTGCGGCTCTCGAGATAATATTGGCCGCCATAGAAAAGTGACCGTCGTAATTCAACTGAGTGAAAATTTTACCGGGATTTGAACAATGCATTCTGTTGAATTACTTCTACTACGCATTATATATATATATATATATATATATATATATATATATATATATATATATATATATATATATATATATATATATATATATATATATATCAGTTTATTACATTACATGAATAGTCTGGGTATTCGGTATCTACCACCATCTTCAACTGTATGATGAGAAGACTGGACAGCAAATGTTTTATATTTTATATATATAGAAGGGAAAAAGGGAAGGATCACAAGGAAGGGAAGGGAAGGAAAGGAAAGGGAGAACAAAGGAAAACATAGATTGAGAAAGAGTTAAATTTGTGACGAATTTCTAAGCAAAATTTTGGTCGAGAGATTTTTGAATAACTTTGTTAAATTTAAATGAGCCTTTAGAGATATTGTAATGTGGAATTTGTTTAATCGATATTGACTCAATTATACGTCTTTATTAATATTTATCAAACTTATTGAATAGTTTGGCATTATTAAAATCAATTTAACGATTGCAATTACTTGTGTGGTTGAACATACTAAAAGTTAAACTTCATCTTCTTCTATCCTCCTCTGTGAATATATGCGTTTATTAAAGTTTCCAGTTTCAACTAAATATATATATATATATATATATATATATATATATATATATATATATATATATATATATATATATATATATATATATATATATATATATATATATATATATATATATATATATATATATATATATATATATATATATATATATATATATATATATATATATATATATATATATATATATATATATATATATATATACCAGGCAATGGCTGCGCCACTTGCGCTTCGCTAGCAAGATTAAAATTTAAAATAAAAAAAAAGCAGCCATGGTTAAATTTTGATAAATTTTCTGAACTTCGCCAATTATAATAATTTTAAAAAGGAACTCTAAACTAAATTTCCCCCGTTTCAAAATATCACGTTGCTAAAATATACTTATAGAAGAAGATATATAAAAATAAATTTTCTGAACTTCACCATTTGTAATTCTTTGGGTTTTAAAAAAAAATTCACAAAATCTCGATACTTATATTTATTTCTGAACTTCACCATTTTGTTTTTTGATATTATAAAAGAATTATTAGAAATAAATTTTAGAAAAAACATAAGTCATAACCTAACTAAGATGAAATTATTATTAAAAAACTAAAAAAATTCCCTTCTTAAATTATAGAGTTAGTGAAATGATGATATATATATATATATATATATATATATATATATATATATATATATATATATATATATATATATATATATATATATATATATGAAAATTAACTCACAGGAAAATTTCGAACTATATTTGCAAGTTCATTTTCAAGGAATAGCATGAAAATAAACTTGCAAATATAGTTCGAAAGTGCTTGGATTCATCTTTTCATTTTCCTATGGGTTAATTTTCATATTATTGCTTTCTCACGTGTCACTTTGTGAGTTTTATATATATATATAATATTGGCCTATCATAATATTGGTATTTGTGGCGAAGTCCTAAAGTTTGGAAAGTGTTGTGCAAAATTTAATAATATAATAAAAGTTTTGATGGAAACCTTATTGGTTTTATAAGACCAATAATGAACTCGTCTGGTTCTGGAGTCACGTGAATCAATAAACCATAAGGCGTTCATTAAACCAATAAACGTACAATTAATGAAGTTAAGTTCGTCTTAAAGAAGGCGGGGGGTGTAAATGCGATAAGCTGTTAAGATTTGCTAAAATACGAGAGATTTCTTATCATGCGATGAATAAAAATGTGTCTACGAATTTGAATTTGTTGGTTTGCGGTATACACAGTCGAGCCGTTGATTCCCATAAATTTTGTGTCGAGGAAAGACAGCGAATTGTCTGATTCCCAGTGAACCTTTAATTTAATATTGGGGTGTAAGTTGTTGATACTTTGAAAGAAGCTATCAAAATTTTCAGGATTATTATAGGGCCAAGAAACAGAATGCATACTCAACGTATCTCAACCAAAACAAAGGTGCAATTTGAGTAGTAGTTCTTTTTCGAAATTTCGATAAATACATCTATTACAGATAATCGGTAAAAGGGGATTTCCCATGGTAAAGCTGTACAATTGGCCATAAAAACTATCCCCTCAGGTGAAAACATTAACTCTTACGTTATATCATCGACGGCTGTTTTTTTTATATTTTGATATAATTTCACGCTATTGGGAAGTTCTTCTGCATTTACAACCACTATGAACCAAAACAGAGAACCTTCATCCAGCTTCAATTATTACGTGAAAAGGCTGATCCAAGCACACAAATATAAACTTCGTCTCAAATTTCTTGAAAACTGCCCCGGTGTCAAAATCCAGCTTGTTTTCCTTCGTCAGAAGCCACATTGCATTTTAAGAAGCAAAGGGGAAAAGACCACTTATTTCTACTGGAACGTGGTGCCTTAAGGGACCTGTAATCAACCGTTGCGCCTCAAGCACTTCAAGGTTTCCTCCTTTGAAGTCGACAATAATTGCAACGTGTTTTACAAAGTGAAAGCTCGAGCCTGGAAGGGCACTTAATAATTGGTTTGCATCCAGTACTTGGTGTAAAGCTTCATAGCCCCAGAAAAGAAGATTCTAGGTTACGGTTTATCATTTTCACCTCCATGTAACAAACATTGAGTGCCCTTAACCAAAACAGATAGTGATGTTAATATTAATATAAAGAATGAATTTAGAAGTTGAGACCTCTTTGATGCATTAACTAATAATTCTTATGGCGATGAAATAGAAATTCATGAAAGATTTAAAAAATGCAATTAAGATCATCCGACAAAACAGAAACATTATTATAACTAAATTTGACAAAACCAACCCAATAATCTCGAGAGCATAAATTACATCTGAGCCATAAAAAATAAGATAAAATTTCATGTTCAAAATGATAAAAATGTCTATTAAAATACTTCACATAAATTCAACCTATGAATAAATTAATCTCTGAATTAAAACAGTTGCTATTAAAAGTGATAACGCGCGCAAAACTCTCTCTCTCTCTCGCTTTGCTCGCAACACTCGATTTCTCTCTATCACCGAGACTGGCAATTCGAGAGGAACAAAACCACGGCCTCTCTCGTCACGTAAAATAAAGCCGACTCCTTTATCCGGAAATATTGTCAATTTCTTTTCGACTTTGCTTTTTTTTTGCGCTGGTCTATATTACTTTAATTTGTTTAACTACTCAATTTGTCTTTAATAAGTTAAAGAAAATATGTAATAATTTTTTTTCCATAATTAGAAAATGAATTAATTTTTGTTAACCATCGATACTTGCGAGAGTTTCGTGGATGCAAATGTACATGTATGAATGCGTGTGATTTGCGTGTCTAAGATAGGTTTATGTAGCTGAGGGGGAGGGGGGGGCTTTTGCTGGGAGATCCCATTTAGGGAATTAAGTTCGGGAGTAATTAGGGTTTTAGCCATTGTGGTCGTGTGAAGTATTACTAGGTGCTTCTGGTCACACATCCACCTCCCGTGATCCGGTCCGAGGTGGTTTGATGAATGTGCTGGCGTGCGTCTAGCCTTCACTGTCTGTGCAATGGATCTACTCGCCTTGGGTAGTGATCACTTTTGGTGATCATTTCATCTCTCGGTCCATCTGATCTTGCGTGATGTGTGTTTGTGTACGTGCGCATGCGCATGCGCACTCTCTCCTTCTAACTCTAAATGTTGATTACAGAACAGTGAATAAACATTTATCTCGTAATGGAAATCAAATTGATGAAAAATAATATTAATAGTTTTAATAATAAAAATAAATTACATTAGCATCAACGCTATTATGGTATTAGCATTGTATGCACGAAGGATGACGAAGATGGCGGCCATATTTGATGATGACGTCATCAGTGCTATATCAGAGCATTTTTTCAGAGGTCACCACTGCTATTATCTTCCCGCACAAATGGTATCATAACATGCGCAATTAAGGTATGACGTGTAAATATAACATTTAATTTTGTGTAAATATTAAGACTTTATATATATATATATATATATATATATATATATATATATATATATATATATATATATATATATATATAACTATGAGCAAATTTAATCTTAAACATAAGCACCATTGCTTTCTAGAACCTCATTGCATCTGTCAAAAGTATAGAGCAACCTATGAAATCATTCATATAATATAATTAGGCATTTGTGGTAAATGAATTCAGTGTATACCGGGTTGTGCAAAAGTTATGTTACACTCGGTTTATTGATCTTTTGAAAGGTTTACTTGTGTGATAGAAAAAGTTCCGTCGAACAAACTTAAAGTTCTACTTTTTCAGAGCGTGTCATTAAAACGTCTTTTTCATTTGTTTCGAGATGTAAGTGAAAAGAATCGAGATCTCTGCTCTCCTCCGCGCGGGCCACAACAAGTCCGATAATGCCAAGCGGATCTACGTCAGCCCTATGACCGTGCAAAGAGTCGCGGAGAGGCTCAAGAACGGGAAGACCCCAAAGATCGACCTCGTTCAGCCAGACCTCAAGTTGTCAACCATTTGGCTGTGGGAAAGGCTTTCGAAATAGCTTCGGGGCTCAAAATGACAGTGCTCGCTGTCAGCAACGACCGAGCACTCACCCAACCTCTGTGGTGATGCTTGGTGGTGTGGCTTCGAATGCGGAGAAGATGCTACCGGTGTAGTTACAGGTTCACCGCGGCCGATTACAGGAACATCTTGACCACGGACGTCCTGCCCAGGGTGAGAAGCCGGACTACGTCTTTCACCAGAACGGTGGCCCGGCTCACACGGCCAAGACCGTGCAAGAGTGATTGGGGTCCATCAACCGTGTGTGGGCCAACATGAGAAAGGAATTCGTCTGGCCTTAGTCTCGCCTGGAGCGCGTGTTCGCCGCCGAGGGCGGCCACATTGATTATTATTACAATTTAAACAGATATTTATATGTTAAAACAATAACAAAACGTGTCTAACTGCATCGAAACTATCATTGTGTCCTTTGTTGAGAGCATCGCAACGAATGTAATTGGACTTTTGCAACACCCAGTATATACGAGGGGGAGTCAAAAAGTTCTCAGATAAATGGCATAAAATTTTTATTTGTAATAATACTGTAATCATTTTTCTACATAAGCTCCATTAACATCTATACACTTTCTTAATCTATGAATCCAACGGTAAAGACCATCTTTGTAGAATTCACGGGGTTGTCTCTGGCACCAAGTAATGACCTGCTTTTTTGCTTCATCTAATGATTGAAACCGGGTTCCTTTTAGGTGTCCCTTTAAATTTGGAAACAGAAAAAAGTCAGAGGGTGCTAAATCAGGGCTATAAGGGGAATGAGCAAGAGTTTCCCATCGAAATTCCCGTAGCTGAGATCTCACAGCTTTGGACGAATGTGCAGGGGCATTGTCATGGTGGAACAAGATTTGCTTGTGGAGCTTTCCTCGTCGTTTTTTGGCTATTGAAGTTTTCAGCTTCCTTAAAACTCCTTCGTAATAGCTGGATGTAACAGTTTTTTGTCCTTCTAAGAAGTCTATTAAAATAATTCCCTCCGAATCCCCAAAAACTGTAGCCATTATCTTCTTAACGGACCTCTCTGTCTTGAACTTGATAGGCCCTGCTGCCCCCCTTGGGTGCCACTCTTTTGATTGATTTTTACTTTCAGGATCAAACTGATACACCCAAGTTTCATCTCCCGTTACGAGGCGCTCAAAAAAACTATCCTCGTTTCCTTCAATCTTGGTCAAAATAGCCAAAGAAAGGTTGGCCCTATGATTCAGCTGGTCTTCTCGCAACGCTTTTGGGACCCAACGTGCTGAAAGCTTGCTCAGGCCAAGATTTTCAGTTAGAATTCCAAATGCTGAGCCATGAGAGATTTCACATGCATTGGCAACTTCATCAATAGTAATACGGCGATCTTTATCCACTAGATTCCTCACAAGCTCGACATTTTCTGGGTTAATGGAGGTGGAGGGTCTCCCTTCACGTGGATCATCTTCAACTTCTTCTCTGCCCCCCTTGAAGCGCTTAATCCAGTCGTAAACTACCGCTCTACATGGCGAAGAGTCACCATAAACCTGTTGTAGAGCGTCAATAATCTTAACAGGCTTCCAATCAAGTTTAGTCAGGAATTTAATGTTCGCTCTTATCTCAAAATTTGCCATTTTATGGGTTCAAAAAAGTAACCTTTTTGAAGCACATCTAATACAAAGAGTCTCGACAAATTGAATGACGAATTTTGTAGGAATTGTTCAGAAAACATGAAAGTCGTGTTTGACCCTGTATTTACTTGTACAAAATCGAACATTTCAATAATCTGGCATTTGTCTGAGAACTTTTTGACTCACCTACGTATATTATATATTTATGTATTTTTAAGTATTTTGATATTTATCTGGCCCCCATTTTGCTTTTATTAGTCATAATTTTTCGTGAATAGATTTCACCAAATCTTTTCCTACTCAGCTTGTAATTAGTCGCGCGCGACTTTATATCTCACTATGTCGGTCGGTCGACGGTCGGTCGGTCCCTGTTTTGCTTTTTTTTTGTTTTAGCAATAACATCATAACTATTTGGCCGATTCTAACGAAATTCGAAACCCTTATGTTGTTTTACATTCTCTTTCGGGTGATATAATTTCCAAGGTCTTCCCAAGATTAGCCCGTGAATATTTTGTTTTGGCAATAATATCATAATTATTCAGCTGATTCTAACAAAATTTGAAACCCTTATGTTGTTTCACAGTCTCTTTCGAATGATATAATTGCCAAAGTCTTCCCAAGATTAGCTGAGGAATTATTTGGCAATACTATCATAACTATTCGTCCTATTCTAAAGAAATTTAAAACCCCTATGTTGTTTTACATTCTCTTTCGAATGATATAATTGCAAAGGTCCTCCCAAGGTTAGTCCGGAGATTATTGAAAGTTTTGAAGGTCTTAATGTCATAAATCAGAATAAGTGAGAGAACGCGACTTTTGGTCAGCAGACCTGGTTTTTCATACAGTTCTGTTTTATTTTTATTGGGGTACTTCTTGTTGCTTTTTCCAAGCACTCCCCCAAAGGTGTTATACTGTATTTTAGGCTGGGCTCTGTGGTGTCGAATCCATAGGAGTGATCCCCACTTCTCCAAACCAATTCTTGGTTTGGTTGGATGTATGACATGGGGCATTGTCCTCCTCATGTATGGCATGGGGCATTGCCCTGCTAATGTATGGCATGGGGCATTGTCCTCCTGAAATATAACCTTATTTCCTGTTGTTGAGGGGTACAATTTCTGGATAGAATGCTCTAAACTTGTAACAACATACTGGTATAAGTTATGAAGTTCATTATTCTTCCCTGGCCTAAAAATATCTTCCCTGGCCCTAATAAAGACCCGCAGCTCCATACCATTATATAATCACCCCAATGCCTCACAGTTGGTACCACACAAGCAGGGTGAAATGCCTCTTTAACTCTTTCTCTATAAAGGTATCGACATAAGTGCTGAAAATCTGCAAAATTTGTACAAAAAATTAATTATTTAAATAATTTTATTCCAAAATATATTTAAAGGGAATTTACTAAATTATTTGTAAAACAACTATACACTAGTTTTTCTTACATACCTGACCAGATAACTTTAGACCATTGTCCATGTGTCTATTTTTATGATCTTTGGCCCACTAGAGCTTTTTTTTTCTGTTGACCTCAGATATCCATGGCATCTTTCTTACCTTGCATATTTTTAAAAGTGGATCTTTAAGTCTCTTTCTAACTGTTCCGGTTGATAATTTTGAATTTAAAGCTTCATGGAACTACATAGAAAGTTCTGATTTTTTTCTGCAATTCTTTAGTAAAACCCGAATGGCAGATTTGTCTTCTCTATGTGTTACAAGACGTTTTCTGCCACTTTTCTTCCTTGATACAAAGCTCTTTGGGATATTTTTCTCTTATTATGGTGCAATTTCGTCTCCTCAGCCAGATGGCTGAACGGCCGGTTGCTCGAGTGATTAGGCTGTGTCATCTTTAGTATTAAGATATTCTTTTTTTTTAGATTATAAGTGTTGTTTTCACCCTTATATAATGACAACCTACGAACTTGCTAGAGAAAGAACAATGTCTGGAGGGTTTTACTAGTGCAGTGGATTTTCAAAGGGATTTGCAGGGAAACGTGAGAGTGTTTCATGTATGCAGTTCCTGATAGATCGGTACAAACATTATTATCTATAATTAATCATTGCCAGAGACGCCGTATAAACATTTGACTCTTAAACACTCGCAGAACTTTAAAAATCTAGAAACGGGTGCCCATACAAACCAAATAGAGTCGCTTTGGGCCAAGGCGAAAATGGGGAATAATAAAGAATGTGGAGCTGCTCGTTCTCTAATCGACTGTAATACGTGCGAATTTTTATGGAGGCAACGAAATAAAGGAAAAGACTTAGTTGCTAAAATTTACAAAGACATTGTAAAGTTTTATCCATTAAATAATGCTTAGCTTTTACTTTTTTTTTACTAAATAATGTTAGGTTTTACTTTTTTTACTTTCCTTAACTTTTTTTTTATTTCCTCCTATTCGCCCCATCAAAACAACCAAATAAATATAATATACAAATAATCTCATCCTTCAGTTCCCGCGTATGAGAAAGGCTACTCACTCGAGTAACCGGCTGATCAGCCATCTGGCTGAGGAAATGAAATTGCGCCATAATAAGAGAAAAGATCCCTTCGTTTTAGTTGTGTAAAAATGAAATCGATGACACCTAATTTAATTAAGCCATGCACCCGCGAGCCGGCATCGGCCAAGCGAGCGTTCGCTGAATTTTAGAGTTAGCGAAATGGAAAAGATGCTCCCAACTCTACTATATAAGAAGACTCAAGATGACCCCCATCACATAATGGTTTTACTCAAAGGAATCCGAAGGTGGTGAGTTTGCTGATTGACCTTAATCGCAGAATGGTTTTAATAAAATGAGTCTGGGGACTGGTTTGCTCATAAAACAGCGTGCTCTGATGAAGCTACCTTCAAGTTAAATGGCAGTAAATTGACTCAACTGTAGGTATTGGTCACCTGATAATCTAGATGTTGATAGGCATGTTAATTTACCAGGATTTATACTATGATGTGGTTTATTATTAGTCTTTAACCCCTTAATCTACATCTATGAATATACGCGAATGAACAAAGGAACGACAATGGTAAATTATATTATGACAAAGTCCCTTGAAGGAGATCCTCTTGCTTCTAGGACACGAGTACGCCGTCAGACAAAAAGTAGTTTTCGTCTCCAAGATTAATTTAGATACAGTATTTTGGAGACAGGAATAACGGTTCACAAGGGCGTCCTTTCCAGGATTCGAATCCTGTTTCCCCATTACCTGGCTTTCTTGTGTATAGACTGCCTTGTGCGTTAACCCTTTCCCTGTCTAGTAGGACGAGTAAGCCAGGGATGGTTTAAGGCAAACTATGAAGAGAAAGGGAGCAGCAATAGGGTTTTAGTCCTTGTTCACGTCTCCTTGAGGACATGTTGGTGCTGATCATCCTCAGGTGAGTCTTGGACGTGCATTACTTGGAGGGGTGGCTGGCCGAGGAAAGCTTCGCTCAGGTGGAGACAGGGAAAATATTAGGCTTCCTCTTACCCGGAGGTGGCGCAGTAATGGTCTGCCAATATGATGGCCGTCTTTGATGTTTTGCTACGTCCATTGTTCTGGTAGGAGTTCGTTCTTGATTAAGAGCTCTTTGAGTATTATTGCTCTTGGAAGTCGTGGAATAAAGAAACCCCTTTCCTTCTTGACTATTGGCGCCATATTCTCATTTAGAAAGTGTCGTCGAAACGCTTTGTTTCGCGGTTTATTTAATAAATTCCTTTAATGGTGTCACATTGGCCAGTGGGGGATCCTCCAAAGGAGAGCATACGAAATATGAGGACGTAGAGATTTGATGATGTTCATTTCGTCCTTATGAAGAAAGTGGTTTCACGTACTATCCAAGGGCGTTTCCTTATGGACAAACATTTTATCCACGAAGAATGGTCCCTCATAGAAATGGGGTTCTATGTGCCGCAGGGCCCCATGCGAGGTTATACCATACAGGGTTCACCTTCGAGAAGAGAAGGCCCAGAGCACCCCCCCCCCCCACCTCTCGCAAACTTCCCTCATGTTCATCTATGCAACGTCATCCAATGCTCCTCCTCAGCACTTTCTCAAACGCTCCCTTTTACGCGGTCTTACACCCCTTTTCTTACACCCTGACATTTTCCCTCTCGTATATTTTCACAAGTCTCTTTCCATCCATTCCTTTCACCCTTTCACACCCTTTCTTCCTCCATATATACAGGGTGACTCCCCCCAAAACGTGCCCCAATTTTCGGTAGGGTTTATTTCTTAATTCGAAAACCAATTAAGAAATGAAGCCTAGCGAAATTTGGGGCACGTTTTGGGGGGATCACCCTGTACTTGTTATCCGATCCTTCTTACTCTATCTACACTTTTAACCCCAACATCTCTTAACTTGTCTTATTCGATCCAGTAACGGTCGTTTTAATATTTTCTCTTTTATTAAGCGTCTGTGTTTTGATCCTCGTTAATTTCTTTTGGGGCCTCTTAAACTACGATATAGTAGAATAATCTTCTAATTTATAACTTCAATGGTAGTTCTAATTTCTTTGAAATGCAATAAAACGTTTTGAACCAGTTCTTTTTCTTTACTGCCTAAATTGCTAGTTTTAAGCATCATTAAACAAGAATCTAACAAAGATTTTATCGCGTTTTAAAAGCAATTTCTTGTCCTCTTTCAGCCTTAGTCGCAATATATTTAGTCTTCCACTCTGACGTCATTTTTATCCTGCTTATATTCAGGCTCGAATTTAGCCACAATATGTTTCGAAATCAAATTTTCTTAAGTATCCCGCAATTAGCGGACTACAATTTTGTTATTCTTCCTCTCTGACGTCATTTTTATCCATCTTCTATTTTCCCCCGCTTTTATCCATAAATATTCTGTATTATATACTTTGGAAATGCAATATTTTTAAAGTAGTCCCTAACTAACATTATATAATTTCATTTATATATTCATGCATCCGCTCAGAATTAAAGGAGTTAATGGGAAAGTCTAATTTTTATTTATCGTTGATCACTGTTAGCTTTAATTAAGAAATTGCAATCGTAAATAATTAGCGCTTTGGCTCTTTAAAAGTGCAGATGGCGCCATTGCTGAGTTTTGCTGTATTCGACGCAGTGCAGAGGACCATTGCCAGACCTATTTTTATTGAGGGGTGGGGGGCTTTGCGAGGTCTTGTTTCTTTAGAAGAAGAGGGGGTATTTGGGGGGCCAGGAGCCTCATTTCTTTCGGTGCGGGACTCGGATGAAACTTAGATTTCATGGGCGACTCAACGATTATAAAAGACGTTCAGGAACGATACCCACTTTTATAGACAAAAGGTTGGACTTGAAAGAGGGTTCGTTGAGACTGTGTGTGTAAGGGGGGAAGGTCTTTTATGTGCTTTGACTCGTTTTTATTTTTTTAGGTCTTTGTAATTTCACTTTAGCTCGAAATTGTCTTAGTTTTACGGGTTTTTGAATAATAAAAATTAGATTATATGTGTATTATTATGGAATGGTGTATGTCTGTGATTTGTGGGGAAATGTATGATAGAAAGAATAGAGACGTGATTCCAAGCTTTAGAAAGGTCTGGTTTCCTAAACGAAGGTGTTTTAGGCCTTTGCTTGCCCTTTACTTTGATACACAGTCCTCCTTTAGGTATCTGTTTACCATTTACTTTGATACACGGCCTGTTTTAGACCTTTATGTACCACTTATTATTTTTAGGCATTTGTTTACCATTTTCTTTGATACCTTGGCCTGTTTTAGACCTTATGTTTAACCTTACATAGATACGCGGGCCTGTTTTGGGCCTCTGCTTAACTTTTACTTTCACAGATGGTTCAGTTTTAGGCATCTCATTCCCTTTATTTTGATACACGGGTCTGTTTTAAGCCTCTGTTTAACTTTTACTTTCATACATGAAGCTGTTTTACGTCTCTGGTTAGCCTTTACTTTAACACATGGGCCTGTTTTAAACCTCTATTTACCCTTCACTTTGATAAACAGGCTTATTTTAGGCCTTTTCTTACTTTTACTTTAATATATGGGTCTGTTTATGGCCTTTGCTACTCTCTACTTGGATACATATACCTAATTTAGGTCTGTGCTTAACCTTTACTTTAGTACATGGCCGTTATAAGACTGTTTTAAGAGTATAGTTACCCTTTATTTTGATATATAGGCCTGCTTTAAGCTTATGGCTATCCTTCATTTTGATATATAGACCTATTTAGGCCTTTCCTTACCATAGGTGGGCGTTATCGCGATAACGATATCGGGTTATCGGTTATCCGATTTTCCCCCCGCGATATCGATTTATCGGTATCGTCGATACTTTTGGTTCCAAACTATCGATAATCGATAATTTCAGTCTTTGGTTCCAGTTTAGCGCAGGGGCGAGCCGCGCGTGCCTTGTAGGCAGAAATAGGTAGGTCCGAGCTGGGAGGAGGATCCTTAAAACCTATGAGGAGATGGAGAGCCTCCCCAGGTAAGAAACTAAGAAACATTATTCAAATATTCTTACTATTGTATAATAAAATAACGCTATATATAGTCAATAATCAATATTGTATTATAAAATAACGCTATATATAGTCAATAATCAATATTGTATTATAATTTTGGATTTATCGATTTATGTGTTATCACCTTATCGGGCGATAAATTGATCGCCATTTATCGATTATCGGTTATCGCCGATAAGGTTATCGTTATCGATTTATCGGTTATCATGATACATTTTTTCGTTATCGCGCCCATCTCTGCTCCTTACCTTGTAGTTTGATACATGGACCCGGTGTAGGCTTCTCTTAACCCTTCACTTTGAGACATACGCCTGTTTACCCTTTATTTCGATACACATACCTATTTAATGCTTCTGTTTATCCTTTACTTTGATACCTAGTCCTCCGTTCACCCTTTATTTAGGCACTAGACCTTTTTTAGGCCTCTACGTACTCTTTATTTAGATAGTGGGCCTGTTTTAGGCCTCTGTTTAACCCTCTAACGGGTTTTTCAAAAATTTTGTTATACTCGATTTATTGATCTTTCGAGAGGTTTACGTGTGTGATAGAAAAAAGTTTCTTCAAACAAACTTAAAAGTTCTACTTTTCAAACACGTGTCATTAAAACGTATTTTTCATTGTGTGTCGAGATGGATGATACAACCTCTCCTCTAGTAACTACTGCCAGACTCGAAAGTAGGGATCGAGGGAGTATTTTGCCAGGGGAAAGCTGGACTCGAATATAACAGTGTAGAAGTTTCTCCCCTCTCTAGGAAGCTTACATCGAAAAAAAATATTTTTCTCTTTTTTTCTTGTTTTCGGGCTCTTGGGTATGGGATGCCGAGAGAAAGAAGCTATAAGGAGAGACAAAATAGCCACATAAATATTACAAAGTAGAATGATATATTTGCCATCTCATCATCCGATTATAATTACTGCATGCAGTGACGAGGCCAAAAGGGAGTCGCCGAAAGTGCATCAGCCCTTTTTCAGTTGGGAAAGCCGTGTATTTCTTGACCTCTTCTCGTAGTAGAATTTGATAATAAGCCTTGGACATTTCCAGCTCGATTATGAATTTGTCTTTCTCAAAAAGATGAAGATTCTGGTCGATAAAGGGGATCGGCTCTGCATCGAAAACGGGTACTGAATTTAATTTCCTAAAATCGATGCACATCCGGTATCATCCATCTTGTTTCTTAACCATAACAACCGGAGAGCAATAATCTGATTTTAACTGCTCTATTATTTTAAATCTAACAGCTTGTCACCCTCATCATTAAATCTTCTCTCAGGAGTATGGGGCAGCGGATAAGGATTAGATCGGATGGGTTCTTGAGTGGTCAATTGGATGTTGTGTTCAAATTGCGCTGCACAACCAGGAATTTCAGAGATGACGTCACTGAATTGTTTCAGGAGGGACTGCAGTTGCGTTTTCTGAGGAGGCGACAGCTGGTCGCTCACCTTTAGTTCGGCAAGACGTGTAGGGTATATTCGCTGTCTCGCTCTCTCTCTAGGCGACTACACTTAGGGAGCCATGGGATAATTAGACTCTATAGGCGATTCTTCATCTATAGTCAGAATCTGGTTAGTCCATGCGCGTCTGTGATACTTCTTGAGGAGATTTACGTGGAAAAGCTTCCTTCCTGTTGGCGTTTCAATCAAATAGTCAACTGGTCCGCGTTTCTCGATCACTTGATAGGCGCCCTTCCATTGGCTCAGTAATTTGTTGTTTTCTGTTGGGAGTAACAATAAGACTTCCTCACCTAGCTTAAATTTTTATCTTCAGATTTGTAGTCGAAGTAGGTTTTATATTTATCTAGGTTAACATCCGCATTTTAATACGCTATTCTGGCGCATTTCTCCAACCTCTGTCGTAATTCGAGCAGATACGAATACGAGGATTGGATTTTGTGATCCAGTTTTTGATTTGCATATACTTCCTTCAATATGTTCAAGGGGCGTTGTACATTTCTTCCGTATAGTAATTCAAACGGAGCGAAACCCAAGGTGCGATGGGGAATTTCTCTATACGCAAAGTGAGCTGCAGGAGGATATATGTGCCAATCTCTTTGCTGCTCGGCACATAATTTCTTCAAAATGGGTTTAAGACTGCCATTTAACTTTTCGCACATCCCATTTCCGGCTGGATGGAACGGGGTCGTAAACAGCAGTTTTATCATAAGCAAATTGCCCACATATTCCATCAATTGGGACGTAAATTGGCGGCCACGATCCGACAATATCTCTTTCGGTAGCCCAACACGGGAGAAAATCGTGATGATTGCTTCAACACAAGAGATGCTGTCAATCTTCTTAAGTGTCACAGCCTTGGGGAATCTAATGGCGAAATCGACCAAAGTTAAAACATAACTATGGCCCTCAATTGAAGGTGGGTGAATCGGCCCGATCAAATCAATCGCCACTCGGGAGAAGGGTTCCGAGATTAATGGGATCCTCTGTAAGGGTGCAGGCTTGACTTGTCCTCTAATTGCAGTCATCGGCAGATGTCACACGAACGACAATAACACAGGATTTCATCCGATGCACCTGGCCAATAGAAGTATTTAAAGACCCGTGTGCCATCTTAGTTTGGCTAAAATGACCCGAGGTGAGACTATTGTGGGTGGTTCGAAGGATGGGTCTGACATGGGAGCGGGGCACACATAATACTTGGGACTCTGTGCTATTGTCTGCTGAGCACACGCGATAAAGAAGGTCATCCTTAACAATGAAGATTATTTTTGTTGCCCCTAATGGTCGCTCGCGTCTTGTTTTGCGCTTTTATCCATAAGTAGAGGAGAGATTCGCAATCTTTCCGATTTTTCCGAAAATCCTCGTTCAGGACAATTCCGAAATCTAAAACGCCAGGGGTTTCCCGAGGTTCGAACGCCTCCGATTCTTTAATTGCTTGAGCTCGGGTGGTCACAGGTTGACAAAGGGGATGGGGATACCCGTGGACTCTGACCAATTAAAGCAGCACAAAATTTGATAGGCACTGCGACGACCTCAGCCCAGCCAGTGAAGTAGGCACGCTCGATGTAGCATTTCACAATGGTTAATCTGTTAGTGCGCCCCAGGTAATCGTGCACTCTTGTAAACTTGTCATGATACGGGGCTACAGGTGGAAGTAATCTGTCAGATATCACGATGCACGTGTATCCTGTGCCGCGCACGAGAGTTGAGATCCAGAAACGGTTCACCGCTCCAGTTTCAAATTTGAGACCTCCAGGAGTGCTTTTGTCAAACAGAAAGTTCACCTGATGGCCGCCTGGACTCGGATCACTTGAAGGAAGGGGTGTTTCTGGATGTGACGGCAGTTGAACAGGCATGGCTTTGATATTGTGCAACTGGTTGGGATAGCCACCTCTAAACTGAGAATTCTCATGGCAATTAGTTCACACATGACCCTCTACTACACAGGAGAAACATACGACAGTTCTCCTGGGGAACGACGAAGCCAGGGGATTAGAGGAGAAGGGTTTGATCTCACGTTTGTCTGGCAGGGAAAAAGGTTTAGGCTTAGACGGGCCAATCATCTTGATGAACTTATCCCTGTTGTGGGGAACGAATTTGGCTTTATGGGCCTTTGCTTTGGGAGAGTGTGGTTCATTCTTCTCCCCTTCCTTTGGATAGCAATTATGACTAGCTGCATATACATCCGCTTCCTTGATGCACTCTTTAAATGTAAGGCACTTCCGGTCTTTCACAAAGGATCTGATCTCCGAAGGAAGTGATGCCGAGAGTTGGTCTTTCAGGACGAAGTCAATCAAAGCATCTTATTCCTGGGGGACTTTGGACGCGACTAGACAGAAATTAAAAATACGCTGCAAGGAATATCTAAACTGTCGGAATGTTTGGTTAGGTTGGATGCGACAGCGCCGGAACTTTGCACGATAAAAATCTGGAACATGTTATAGGCAGCAAGCAATTCGGCTTTTAATGTAGAATAATCGATGGTTGTCTCTGATGGGAGCGAGATGAAAATGTCTCTGAGCTGGGTACTAAGTAAAGGCAACAACTTGGCTACGCCGTCTGTTTCAATATACCAATGATTCACCTCAAAAATTTCCCGAAGTGAATGAGGTATGCCCCTAAATCTTCCCCTTCCTTGAAAACAGGCAACTTTATGGACACAGTTTGTTGCGGTCCTAGAAGTAATTGAAGTCGTTTCGTATCTGACCCTGGTCATTTCCAGTTCATGCAAACGAATTTTTTCTTTCTTTCGCTCTCTCTTCACGTTATTTTTCTTATCTTTCACTTCTTTCCGCTCTTACTGCTCTCTCTTCCTCTTGGATGTATGCCATTAAATCCTTTCCATTCAATCCAAGAGACTCACCTTGTGCTTTGAAAACTTCGAAAGACGACATGCTGTCGTATTCACAAACCCTTACGCAAAATAAAAAAACAAACAAACAAACACAACAAGAGAACGTAGCGGGTTTGTCGAACCTAATTTAATCGTAATTCACTAGATTAATTTCACTCGAAAGCACCATTGGAAGTGCAAAAAGGTTTTGCCTAACCCCAAAATAAAATCACACACAAAAAAGATACAATAAAAATAAACACAACTAAATATTTCTCACGATTCGAATTTTATTCCGTTCGCTCACTCGATATAATTTCTTCGTCTGAAGTCAAGATTTTAGCAATATCTCCTTATTTTAGCCTTGCTGTGCTTGAGACGATATATCCTCGGCGTCTTACCCCTTTAAGTACGCCTTCCGCCCAAGAAAATGCAATTCCTACTGAATCTTTCAAATATGGCAGAGTATTTTAGGTCTGAAAGAAACAGAAATTCCGCTGGGGGAAATTAGTGAAGCACAATCACACACAAAAAAAAATTCCTTAAATTATAAAAATTATAAATAAATAAATTTAAAAAGTCAATGAAATAATGTAAACAAAATGTAAATGTAAGTAGCTTATGCAAGTAGATTGTTTCTCCACAGTTTTCTGATAACCAGACCTAAACCCCATAAAACCTGACACCAGTTTAATAAGGAAATATATATATATATATATATATTAGTATTATTCTATGTCCTGGGTCAGGTTAAATCTCCTGACCTCCGTTTGCTTTCAGGGGCCTGGAAAGGATAGCGGATAGCACGCAGGGCAACTCTGCAATTGGACATTGCCCCGAATGGAGCAATTTGACTGTGGGTTGCGATAAATCTCGTAAGAGGGATTAGTTTCCTTATGACAACATCTACACTTGGCAAAATTAAGGCAACTATCTAGGAGGTTCTGGATATCAAACTGGGCAAAACAAAATAATCTTTACTACTCTACAAACAAATATAAAATAATGGACATGAAAGATAAAGGTAAAAGAATAATTGGGCGAATAGGTTTAGAATGCTGGCTCCAGGTGGGAGCCGTGAGTATACACAAGCGGCCGCACTCAACCGAAAAAGGAGACTCCAACTCCAGGTGGATCTGCCACCCAAAGATTTTGCTGCTCGAGAGGAGCAGGGGTATGAGCGTCGAGTTCGATTACTTTCTAACAGCACGGGTTGGGTTTGCACTTAGGGCCGATTAGTACTCGGCCTGTTCGAAGTTATGACGGAGGATACAACCTGTCTTCCAGTAACCACTGCCAGCCTCAAAAGTAGGCATCGAAGGAGTATTTTGCCAGAGGAAAGCTGGGCTCGAATATGGCAGTGTAGAAGTTTTTTCCCTCTCTAGAAAGCTTACATCGAGAAAAAATTTCTGTCTTTTTTTTCGTTTTTGGGCTCTTGGGGTATGGGAGGCTGAGAGAAAGAAGCTGTAAGGAGAGACAAAATAGACACTCATAAGGACAATACAAGCAATCAGGGCACTGTGTCGTATTTCAATAGTTATGGCCAGGTCTTATTTAAGTTCTGGAATTATTCGGAGGACAATGAATGTTTTATTCAATATTTAACATTTATCACAACTTAATTTACGCCTACACTCGACCAGTAATAAGAGTCTGCAGGCCTTACTTTATGCTTCTTGTTCTCTTGGCAAAATACTAATTTTGTCCAGGCCGATGCTTTACTATTTATACAGAGCCGCCGGAAGTGAATTTTAGACAGTTCCCGACATCTCGCGGAACTTCCCAATGTTACAATTAGACTTGCTATATGAGACGTCTTATTCGAACGGAATTGTCTTCAAAAGAAGCCAATCTCATTAACATATTTTTTACTCGAATTTTGCCCGACTGCTGTAACTAAATTAGCTAATCTACTATGATTGATGCATAGCATTCCCGTCTTACGTGTCTTTCTCTCTTTCTCTGACACCTTCCATTCAACTCTCCCTTTATTAGATTTTATTCTTCTTATTTCTTCCCTTCAGCTCTCACATTATTGGGTTTTATTCTCGTTATTCCTTCCCATTATCTCAGTCAATAGCTGCCGTAGTGACCAACTCCACGTTCCGCTTAGAATGATTTCGCACCGGTATTCCTCAAGGTCCTATTCCATCTCCTTCCCAGTTTCTAGCGATTTAGATTTTGAGGATACTTCTTCCATGTACTTAACATTCCTATTTCATCCGCACAACTTTCACACCTTTTCAAAATCTTATTGACAGAAATGTCGCCCATGGTTTTTTGAAGGAGTTATGTAAAGTATTGCGTAAGGCAGCTAACTTAACCGAACCTAATTTAACTCAACTTAATCTAACCAAATCTTTCCTAAATTACCTAACCTAATCTTGCTTTACCTAAACCTAACCCAATGGAAAAATTCTGGAGAAGAAAAAGGACTGACACTACTCTATAGGCTCAAGTCACTCAACCGAAAAAACAAAACCAAAAAATCTACACAAAGTAATTAGTCAGCGATGGTGTACATAGTTAACCCAATGTACACCATCTCCTAAACATACATTAAACTGCAAAGAATCCAAAATAAATTGACATTACTTATCGCGAACGAAGAAGAAGAGAAAGTAAAAGACAAACGCGACATTTACAAATAAGCTGAATTAAAACCGCCTAACAAAATAATAGAGGAAATATCAAAGAAATTAATAGAAAAAAGAGAAAATAAGCGAAGAAATCACGGCACTGATAGCCCAGGTGAAGGAGAGGAGATCGCATCCCCTCTTCGCAAAGATCCATCAGGAAGAGGAAGAAATCTACACATGGAAGATTACCACGAATCAGGAAAGACCCAGATGAGGGTGCCTAAATAACTTCACCCAATTGAGAACTAACCGAAATGATGAGGGTAACCCGAATGTAATAACCGAAAACGCAGTTACTTAAATATGTACAATGCACGACAGGGATACCCCCCCCCCCCCCCAAAAAAAAAACACTAGGAAAAAGAGTGACGAGAAAGCTAAACCAGCATTAGAAAGACGTAGAAGAACGGTTTGAACACCTAAAATCACTAACTCTATAATTTGAGAAGGGAATTTTTTGAGTATTTGAATAATAATTTCATCTTAGTTTGGTTATGACTTAAGTATATTTTAAATTTTTATCAAGGGAATTTCTAAGAATTTCTTTAGAGTTTGAAAATACAAAATGGTTAAGTTCAGAAAAAAAATGATTATCCAACGCTTTATAATGGCTTAAAAGGAAATGAATTACAATTGGTGAAGTTCAGAAAAGTTATTAAAATTTAAGTAAGGCTGCTTTTTTATTGTATCTATAACTATATTTTAGCAACGTGATTTTTTGAAAGGAGGGAAATTTAGTTTAGAGTTCCTTTGTAAAATTATTATAATTGGCAAAGTTCAGAAAATTTGTAAAGATTTAACCATGGCTGCTTTTTTTTAGATTTAAAATTTTAATTTTAGTAATGAAGCGAAAGCTCCCCCCAGGGGGGAGTGGCGAATCCATTGCCTAGTTCTATATTATTACATAACTCTTTCTCAATAGCAGATTACAAGTATGGTTTAAAAAATAAATTTAACATAAACGGGTCTGATTTTTTGGGGGGGTCGGGGCTTCAGCCCCTAGCCCCTCCCCCCACTGGAACAGCTCAGGATATTTTCCTTTTACAACCTCTCCTTGCCGTACTCATGCAGTGCCACTTGTGGGGCGATGCAGTGGCACTGCCGCTCTTTTAGTATATCCGAATACAGAAGATGATTGATAGTGCCAAAACGGCGTAGATGCTCGTTCTTCCTGAGCTTCAATTTGATCTTATCCGGCTCACAGCGGAGGGTAGACTGATATGTGTGTATTTCAGAGGAGGGGAGAGGGATGTGGTGTATGTGTATATGTATTTGGGTTATCTTCTGGATCACATACAAAATATCCCAGTTTCCCAATTCCGAAATATTTAGGTCTGGTACCACATTAACTCACTTTTTTTTATGTGAACTCCAAAACTACTGGGCTGACGATGGGATGAGGGATACATGTGTGTCTACGTGTGTCACATAAACTGCTTCAGTTTTTTGTCCATCAACGAATAATTCTCCAATGAAGCCCTGATCCTTCTCCTAAAAGAGGATGCAAGACGTGGCCTTGATTTTCAAGTTGCAAAGAGACAGCGCAATACCGCATTTTGCAGACGGAACACAACTATGTTATCCACTGGATTCTCACAACCGGACTTGTTTATCCTTCACATAACCACCGAGTAGTGTGACGTTTGAAATATGTGATAAGATACTTTTGTCACTCTTTCACTAGTCTCTCCAATCCTCATTTTGCATTAATATTATTTCGGATACTTGGTTCGAATGGCGTAGGAATGGTTGTATAGATTTTTATCCGTAAGAGATTGAGTATGAAATTTATTCAACAGAGAAGTCCATGGTCGTTCTAGTTTAGAGGGGGAGGAAGCGAAGAAAGGGTGCGCGATAGACAGACAGATGGAGCGATATTCGTAGATGAAGCCTAGCTGTGTGCAGCTGTTGCTAAAAGAAAAGTAACAAGTGTGGAAGTAGAAAAGCTTACAAAAGGGGATTTATAGTAGCTGAAGCAGCAAATACCGAATCTTTCTTACACCGAGGCATTGGTGTTGTGCGTGTATTGCTGAGTTTCCAGGAGTCACAAGATAACTATTTGCAAGGTTTTCTTGCATATAATGCCTGCAATGATGGCCGAATATTCGACTACTACACTCTGCCGACAACCTTCGGATAAAGCAGTTTTACTTGCTTAGTAACGGACCTTGAGCACCGCCTACATAGAAGAGCGCCTATTCTGGAAGTCTTTCGGTGAATTACGCTTCACCCTTCAAAAAGTGAAATACTTGCAATGATGCTGGGCATGGCAATGTTTACGAATGGTTTCTCATTTGGAGAGGAGAGGGCGCTAAATTATTCAGTAAAAAAGAAATCTGCTGTCAGGGTGGGCACTCACACGCCTTTCAAACTTTTAAAAAAATAATGAATTGCAAAACTTTGGGAAAAAATAACGTAGATACTGTCCAAATAAAAACGAATAGAAAATATGAAGTTTTCATTAAATATTTAAAGCGAATGAATTATTTTAATCAGAAAAGTTTCTTTTTCACCTGGTTCTGATCAAAAATTTGTTCGTTTGAGCGAAAATAGATTGGGACTGGGTAAACCCTTGCCACTAAGATTTAAATTAAAATATATTTTTCAAGTATGAATTCTACGATAACCAAACTTTCCCATCTCTCTCGTCAATCAATATATTGTTATCTTACCACATATATATATATATATATATATATATATATATATATATATATATATATATATATATATATATATATATATATATATATATATATATATATATATATATATATATATATATATATATATATATATATATATATATATATATATATATATATATATATATATATATAACACAGAAAAGACACCTTATTATATTATGCTATCCAATTAGGTGCAACATCTCATATAAGTGTGTTTAGACAGAGCAATCTGCAATAAGTGTTGCAATCGCCTCCTTCGGTGGAAGTAAATGGCAGCCTCAATCGCCAGATTGCAATCTCATGGACCGCTCTTAAAAAGATGGTTTATAAAGGGTGCGGTTCGGGAATTTACTGCCGTTGTCATTCTTAAGCTGCAGAAGCGCGTAATATGACGTCGGTCTTCCTTCTTCCTATCACAGTAGACTGAGTTGTGCATAGAAATAAAGAAAGAAAGGGAAAAGAAAGGAATAAATAAATAATATAGAAAGATAAAGAACGAAAGAAAGAAAAGAAGGTAGGAAGAAAGAAAAAAGGTTGAAAGGAAGGAAGAATGAAAGAAAGAAAGCAATAAAGAAAGGAAAGAAGGTAGGAAGGAAGGAATGTAGGATAGATGGAGGGAAGAAAGAAAGAAAAAAGAAAGGAAGAAAAAGAAAGAAAAAAACGTAGGAAGGATGAAAGAAAGAAAGAATGAAAAAAGAAACAAGGAAGGAAAGAAGAAAAATAAATAAAAATAAATAAAATAATAAATAAATAATATAGGCAAGAAAGAAATAATAGAAAAAAAGGAATAAATAAATAAAAAGTAATTTAAAGAAAGAAAGAAAGAGAGAAAGAAAGAAAAATAATGAAAAAGAAATAAATATAGGAAGGTAGGAAGGATGAAAGAAAGAAACAAAGAAAGGTAAGAAGAGTGAAGGGAAGAAAGAAATAAAAGAAGGGAAGAAGAAATGAAGGAATGAAGGATAGAAGAAAAAAAGAGGAATAAAAATAAATAAATAAAAAAAGAAAGGACGAAAAAGAGAGTGATATAAAGAAAGGAAAAGATAAAGAAATGACGAAAAGAGAAAGAAAAGAAGGTAGGAAAAATGAAAGGAAGGGAGGAATAAATAAATAATATAGAGAAAGAAAGGATGTAATAAAGAAATAAAATAAAGAAGGTCGGAGGAAGAAGGGAGGACAAAGAAAGAAATAAAGTAAAAAAAAAACAAAGAAAAAAAAGAATGTAATAAATAAATAATAAACAGAATGAAAGAAAGAGAGATAGAAAGAAAAAAGGAATAAATGGATGATGAATGAATGAAATAAAGAAATGAAGGAAGGAAGAAAAAAAGGAATAAATAATTAAAAGAAAGAAATGAAGGAATAAAAAAGAAAAGAAAGGCATAAAGAAAGAAACAAACAAACGAAGAGATGGAGGAAGGAATGATGGAAGTAGGAAAGAAGGAAGGTAGGATGGCAGGAAAAAGGAAGGAAGAATGAAGGTAGGAAAGAAAGAAGGAAGAAGGAAGAAGGAAGGTAGGAAAGAAGGAAGGAAGAAAGAAAGAAAGAAAGAGAAAAAGGAAAAAAGAACGAATGAAACAAAGATAGAAAAAAGAAAGGAAGAAAAAAGAAAGGAAGAAAAATAAATAAATAAATAAATGAATAAATAAAGAAATAAAATAAAAACTGAAAGGAAGAGAAAAAAAGAAAGAAATAAAGAAACGAGCGAACTTAGGAAGGAAAGTAGGACATTATGAAAGATGGAAGGAAGGAAGGTAGGGAAAATGGAAAGAAGGAAGGAAAGAAGAAATAATTAAATATGATGAAAGAAAATAATAAAAAAGAAAGAAAGAATGTAAGAAAGAAAGAATAATAGAAAGAAATGAAGGTAGGAAAGAAGGAATAATGGAAGGAAGGTAGAGAAGAGGGAAGAATGAATGAATGAATGAATGAATAATTAAATAATATAATTAAAGAAATAAAGAAGGTAGTAAGGTAGGAAAGAAACAAGGATTGAAGGAAGGAAGGGAGGTAAGAAAAGGGAAGAATGAATGAATGAAGAAGAGGAAGGAAGAAATAGATAATACCTTAGGAAGAAAGAAGAAAGAGAGATGGTAGGAAAAGGAAGGAAAAAAAGAAAAAAAAATAATAAAAAGAAAGAAAATACAGAAAAATAAAGACAGAAAGAAAAATAACGAATGAATGAATTAAAAAAGAAAGAAAGGAAAGTATGAAGGATGAAACAAAGAAAGAAAAAAGAAAAGAAGGTAGAAAGGATAAAAAAAGAAAGAAATAATAAATAGAAAAAAGAATGTATGAAGAAAGAAAGAAAGAATACAAAAACGGATGAAAGAAAGAAAGAAAGAAAAAGAGAGAAAGAAAAGAAGCAAAGAAAGAATGTAGGAAGAACGGAAGGAAGGATAAAGAAAGAAATAAGGTAATAAATATATAATTAAAGGAAAGAAAGGAAGGCATAAAGAAAGAAAGAAAGAATCAATGAAAAAGAATGAAATTAAGAAAGAAAGAATTAATGAAAAAAAAAGAAAGGAAGGTAGGAAGGATGAAAGAAATAAAGAAATAAAGAAGGAATAAATTAATAAATGAATAAATTTCTAAAGAAAGAAAGAATGAATGAAAAAAAAGAAAGTAAGGTAGGAAGGATGAAAGAAAGAAAAAAAGAATAAGTAAATAAATAAATGAATAAATTTCGAAAAAAATAAATAACAGAAGACAGAAAGACAGAAAAAAGAAAAAAGAAAGAAAGAAAGAAAAAGGAATCTTGTCCCCAATATGCGATCTAGTTCTAGGAATGTGATCCTGCAAAACCCCTTTACTTGCCTCTATTCTTTCATCCCGGGGAATAAACTGGTGCTCCCCCCCCCCTCCCTCCCTCCCTCCCTCACTGTCTCTCCCGTTGCTAAGCAGTGCAAGTCCTTGGATGCTAAACGCTCCAAGCCGTGCCCCTTTCATGGTTTGAGGCAATTACGTTTTTCCCCTATCCCCTTTTTACACCCTCCGCCTTATTACGGCCCCCTACTCATAAGACCTAATGGGGAAGTGCAGTATTTTGCAAGTGTGAGTGTGCACTTTTATTGATTCGCTGTCACGATGGAATGCTCTTTCTTCCATGCTTCCACTCAACAGATTTGTGTACTTGTGACGGAATTGTCGATGCTACTCTGAAGTTTGAACCATGCAACTTCTTGTCCGAAAAGTGAAGGTGATGAAGGAAGAGATTTTGCCGTCATGAAGCGACAAAAAGCTGACTTCGAGGATGATGAGGACGAGTTTAAAGGAAGATAAATTAAACGGTTTGATATATATTGTAATGGACGAAGTAGATATTGCGACAATTGTCATGGGACGAACGTCTTACTTACCTATTTACAAGTCTGTTTGGGATAAAAAAGTTCTAATTGCATGGTCAAGACTTCATATTTTACTTTTAATTTATTAAAGAGGTGAAAGGAACGACTTAAAAAAGTTCAGATTTAACTGATCCATGATTCGTGTCGGCCACGTAAAGAAGATTTCACTGATTACGGTCCAAGGTTCGAGTCGGCCACGTCAAGAAGATTTCACTGATTACGGTCCAAGGGTAGAATCCACAAGGTTAAGAAGATTTTCCTGATTACGGTTCAAGGTTCGAACCGGCCACGCCAATATTTCCCTGATCAAGTTCAAAAGTTCGAGTCCACACGGTTAAGAAGATTTCACTGATTATAATCCAAGGTTCGAGCCAGGAAGGACAAGATTTCACTGATCACAGTCCAAGGTTAAAATCGGCCACGTGACGAAGATTTCACTGATCAAAGTCCAAAGTTCAAGTCGGCCACATCAAGAAGATTTCACTGATCCCCGTTAAAGGTTCGAGTCAGCCACTTCAATAAGATTTCACTGATCAGGGTGCAAGATTCGACTCTGCCATGCCAAGAAGATTTCACTGATCACGGTCAAAAGTTTAAGTTGGTCACACCAAGAAGGTTTCAGTGACACGGTCCAAGGATAGAGTGCGTAAGGTCAAGAAGATTTCACTGATTACGGGCTAAGGTTCAAGTCGGCCACGCCAAGAAGATTTAAGAGATCACGGTCCAATGTTTATTCGGTCAAATCAGGAAGATTTCCCTAATCATGGTGAACAATTTCACTGATCACGGCCAAACGTTCGAGTTGGCCACCCCACCAAGATTTCATGGATCACGGTCAAATGTTTGAGTCGACTACGCCAAGAAAATTTCACTGATCACGGTCGAAGCACGGTCCAATGTTTATTCGGTCAAATCAGGAAGATTTCCCTAATCATGGTGAACAATTTCACTGATCACGGCCAAACGTTCGAGTTGGCCACCCCACCAAGATTTCATGGATCACGGTCAAATGTTTGAGTCGACTACGCCAAGAAAATTTCACTGATCACGGTCGAAGGGTTAAATTGGCCACGTGAAGAATATTTCATGATCACGGTCCAAGGCTCTAGTCGGCCATGTCAAGAATATTTTACTGATCATGGTCCAAGGCTCTAGTCGGCCATGCCAAGAATATTTTACTGATCACGGTCCAAGGTTTGAATCGGCCACGTGAGAAAGATTTTAATGATCACGGCCAAAGGTTCGAGTCAGCCACGTCAGGAAGATTTCACTGATCACGGTCCAAGGTTCGAGTCGGTCACGTCAAGAGTATTTCACTAATCACGATCCAACGCTCGAGTCCGCAAGGTCCAGAAGATTTCAGTGATTACGAGTCGGTCACGTCAAGAAGATTTCACTGACTACGATCCAAGGTTTGATCCAGCCACGTCAAGAAGCTTGGATTGATCACGGTCCAACGTTCGAGTTGGCCACGTCAAGAAGATTTCAATGCTCATGGTTCAAGGTTCGAGTCGGCCACGTCAAGAAGATTACACCGATCACGGTTCAATGTTCACTCGACCACGTCAAGACGATTTCACTAATCACGATGGAAAGTTCAAATCGGCTGTCAACAAGATTTCACTGATTAAGGTCAAATGTTAGAGTAGGCTACGTCAAGAAGATTTCCCTGGTCATGCTCAAAGGTTCGAGTCGGTCACGTCAAGTAGCTTTCACTGATCAAGGTCTAAAGCGCGAGTCGGTTACGTCAAGAAGATTTCATGTATTACGGAGGACACAAGGTCCAGATAATTTCAGGGATTACTAGTCGGTCACGCCACGAAGATTACACTGATCAAGGTCCAAGATTTGAGTCGGCCACGTCAAGACAATTTCACTGATCACAGTCTAAGGTTCGAGTCGGCCTCGTCAAGGCGACTTCGCTGATCGCAGTCCAAGGTTCGAGTCGGCTACGTCAAGAATATTTCCCTAATCATGGTCCAAGGTTCGAATCGGCAATTTCAAGATTTCACTGATTTAGGGTCAAGATTCGAGTCGTCCGCTTCAATAAGATTTCACTGTTATAGTTCAAGGTTCGCCACGTCAAAATTATTTCACTCACAAGGTTCAAGGTTAGGCCGGCCATGTCAACAAGATTTCACTAATGACGGTTCAAGGTTTGATTCGGCCACCTCAATAACCCTATGGCTAAAAGGGTCACGTTCATCAAAAAATGACCTAATTCATTGCAACAATGCACACGGATTTTCCTTTAAGGCCTTGTTTACCAACACTAGCTGCAATCGGGTACTTTATATATCTTCCCAAACCTCGCACTGGCTCCACTCTATCACATCAATTTGCGATCATTTAGTAAATTTCAGGGTTGGATGTGCTTGTGGAGAAGTTTGTTCATACATCCGCATATGTTGAAAATGATAGAGAATGAAATTTACTCATTCACTGAGTGTATTTTTTATAGATAAACAGATGTAGGTCACATGTAAGTAAATATATAGAAAAAATAGAATGAAATAATGAAAGGATGAAGAAAAACTGTACTCATAATGACCTTGATCAAGAAGATGAACTTTAATTCTCGTTTTGGAAGTTTAGGTGTGTGTGTGTGTGTGTATGGTCGGTTGGTTTCAATCTAAACTTAGTAATGGAGCGTTTGATCATACAAGCACACTCCAATTACTCAATCAAATTGCTGCAACTAGCGTGAGTGGAAATTTTGGAGGTGGACGGTGTAAGCCGACGCTTTGTGTGGAGCGAGGGTGGCAGAGAGTGGCGAGGCGATTGAAACACGATTTATATGATCCACATCTCTCTCAGTGCCACTAATTAGCATTAGGCTCGTGTGGGGTGAGTTGCCAGGTTTGGCCATTATGAGGTTTCTAGCAGCCTATGGCTGCGCTACCGTACTCATTCTCTTTACTAAGAATATGGTCCATTTCCAAAATCTAAAATAAACATTGGTAATATATACACATAAGAAAGAATTATTGAGTCCCTTTCGTGCATTCGAATAATTTTTAAATAAAAATAACAATGAAAACAAAGACATTTAATCTTCATACTAATTTATAATCATTAAGGTAAGGACCAATTTGTGAAACGATAATTCAATTTTTATTTATGGTATTTTTACTGAAAAAAGATCAAAATTTCCTCTAAATGCAAAACGCCTATATTACCTTCCTCCCCCTCCCGAAAATATCAATTGGATATTTCTTGATAATTCTGATCTCGATAGATAAGGAGATGGAGAGACAGACAGTTAAATGAAAGGCCGATCAATATTAAAAAAAAAAAAACGAGATAAAGCTAGGACAAAAATGGATATTTTTTTTAACTTCGTATTTCCAATTTGACTTTTTAAGTTATTTTTTAAGTTTCGTTGTTTTAATTTCCAAATTTTAGTTCACATTTAAGTTTGAATTTCGAAGTTCGTTATTTTTTACTTGTTTTTTTTTAAGTCCCCTTTTAAAGTTCGCCTACGTGCGCAGACCGGACCCGGGATGAAAATGGCGTCCCCTTGTGTTTATGATAAAACGGTCTTATGGTAAACCAACGAGGGCATTTTGGTTAAAAAATTATTTTAAAAAGGAGGTAATGAAGTTAGTGAAAGTTAAAAATGTGTGGAAGGAACATAAACAGTAAGGGGGAATGAAATCGGCGAATTTTAAAGATGAAAGGTTGTGATAAAAAAAAGATTGGTTGAACAACTATTAACTTATTGCAAAAAAATAAAAAAACAACCTACGTCCGGCCAATTCAACCATAAAGCTATTTTTATAATACATTACCATATTTAGGAATCCAATCAATATCTCGCATTCTGATTGGTCATCATTAGTCACGTGACTGTATTCAAAGCCGCTTAATGGATAGGGGCTTAAAAACAAAGAATGTCTACCTTTTTCCAACTTAATCATATTACTAAATTAAGTTTTGATAATAAAACTAAATTCCAAGCAAGGAAGAAGTCTTTTTTTTATGGAACATCAAATCAAATGAACGCAAGAAGGACGAAACGCATGAGGAATACATATCATCGCCGTCACTATGAGAAATAGAGGGATTTTAATTAAAAAATCATTTTCACAAAATCCATTTACTTGTCAGCTTTCGAAAAAATTCTCTGGAAGACATTCTCGCGCGAATATACCCATCTCTTTCATCATGACCAGCAATTTAAACACATGTGCTTGTTAATTCACGAATCAGACGCTCCACCAATTGGGTGTGGGTTGGGAAAGATGTCAATTTAAATTTGTTGAGAATCAAATCCTGAAGTTCGGCGATGGTGAGATCGCAAGTGAGGATAGACTCGAAATCGTGACTGAATTTCAATCGATGAGTTTAGTGGAGGAGGAACGAATGTTTTCATCGACTTCGTTCCTTTGGCGAAGGTCCATGATCTTGCGAACGGCGAAGGCGCGAAGATTTGGATCATCGTCGCAGAGGAGAGAGATGCAAGGGATTTGATGCAAGGGAACACCATTCTCACGTTGATTGAAGAAGAATGCGGAGACATTTGATTTAGAAAAGAATGTGATTGGCGGGGTCAGGAATGTGTGGTCGAGTTTTGATTACAAATCAGCAGGGAATATAGTTGGTGACAACGTAGAAGATGAGAGAGTGGAGGTTCTTCTTAACTTTACCTGCAAAAGGATGCTTGGAGAGGTAAGTTAAGCCAAGACGACAGCCTAAACTCGACCACCTCAAGTAGAAAATGAGTCCTGGCTTCAAAGTTTTTAGTTGCGGATTAATTTTCCCGCTGTGAATGGATTTGGCGACGAGGAAAAGGTACTTCTGATCGAAGGACAAATCTGAAAACACTTCATTTGTCATCGGAATTTCTGGTCTATCTGTGATCGGAACGAACTCTTCATCCCATTCTAACTCTTCCACCGTTGACAAAGGTTTCCCTATTGGTCCCTTGAAGGAGATATTCTTGTGGTAGGTCTGTCGACAGTTTGGAATTGATAACGAGGCAGAGTTCATTTGTATGGAGGTCACAAATTGACCAATGAACTTTTTCACCTCGTCGATCCTCAATCTTTTTCAAGATACTGCCATCTTCCTCTCAGACAAACCCATGTAATTTACTGTCACTCGCCTCGAGAAGAGAAATATAAGCTAAATTATCTCGTTGTGTTGGGAGATCTGAGAGTGGCAACAGCTAAAAACGGTCGAATGGCATAGTTTGAGCCACTTCGAGAATTAACACGTCTGCTTGCTTCAGGCATTTTTGACAATATATACAATTAATTTCGAATGATGAAATAGATTTACATATGTCAGTTGTTACACTCTTCGCATTTTTTTTATTTATGGAGTAAGTGATAAAATGTGTAGTAGGTTTCATAGGGGTGAAATAGTTTTGATTCTGGCTCCCTTTAATAAAAAGAGTAAGCAGAAATGGAGACTACTAGTGGCGTGATGAGCCAAGAATGGGCACGCAACTCTCTGAGCCGGCCACAGTAGGCAAGTGTGGAATTCGTCTACATTAATCGCTGGGGCCAGTGGGGAGCCCGTTTCTGCGTGCGGTCGCAAGCAATGAACAGTATGAGCAGAAACCCCTTACCCCTTGAGATGGGGCCAAGGGAAAGAGGAGCTAGGCAAAGGGGCTGTCATTATGTGACGGACGTCCTTGGCCTCGGATTCGCACCGCGACCATGAGTGAGCCGCGACCGGGGTCACGCGAAGAAAGCCCCCCCTCCCCCCGCGCCTAAGTGTGAGCTCTCAACCCCATCCCCAACTTAGTTGCTTTTAACCCTTCTTTCCCTCATTCGTCCCTTCCTTCTCTCCTTCCTCGTTCTTTCCTCCCTTCCACCGTCTCTCTCTCTCTCTCTCTCTCTTTGCTTTGAATTAATTGGCGAATGAGACTTTGAAAAAAAAGCCAAAGAATGGACAAAGAAAGTTACCAGGAGAATGGAGGTTCCTATGGACTGCTTGACTCCCTGCTTTCCTGCCCTATGGACTGCTTGACTCCCTGCTTTCCTGCCCTATGGACTGCTTAAGTCCCGACCTTCCTGCCCTATGAACTGCTTGACTCCCTGCTTTCCTGCCCTATGTACTGCTTGACTCCCTGCCTTCCTGCCCTGTGGACTGCTTGAGTCCCGACCTTCCTGCCCTATGGACTGCTTGAGTCCCGACCTTCCTGCCCTATGGACTGCTTGACTCCCTGCTTTCCTGCCCTATGGACTTGCTTGACTCCATGCCTTCCTGCCCTATGGACTACTTGACTCCCTGCTTTCCTGCCCTATGGAATGCTTGACTCCCTGACTTCCTGCCCTATGGACTGATTGAGTCCCGACCTTCCTGCCCTATGGACTGCTTGATTCCTGACCTTCCTGTCCTATGGACTGCTTGAGTCCCGACCTTCCTGCCCTATAGACTGATTGAGTCCCGACCTTCCTGCCCTATGGACTGCTTGAGTCCTGACCTTCCTGCCCTATGGACTGCTTGACTCCCTGCTTTGCTGCCCTATGGACTGCTTGACTCCCTGCTTTCCTGCCCTATGGACTGCTTGACTCCCTGACTTCCTGCCCTATGGACTGCTTGAGTCCCGACCTTCCTGCCCTATGGACTGCTTGATTCCCGGCCTTCCTGTCCTATGGAATGCTTGACTCCCTTCCTTCCTCCCCATGGAATGCTTGACTTCCTGCCTTCCTACCCTATTGATCTTTGACTACTTGCCTTTCAAACCGATTGACTACATAACACCCTGGTTTCCTACACGACTGACTGATTAACCTCCTTCTTTTTTACCCAATATACTGCTGGACTCCATGTCTGCCTGCTTGCCAGCCTTGGTCGATGGGTGCCTGACGGCTGGATGAATGACTACCTCCATCCCTCCTCGTTCAAACCATTTCCAAATTAATCAACTAAATTGGAGTAGTTTAGAGGGAGATGATTATATGGGGAATAGTAACGCCCCCCCCCCCATCCTCGCCGGGACTCTTGCCTCATCCATGGATAAATTCCTCACCTGGATTTGAAATATTCAATCACACAATGGAGTTGAACGGGCGACACTGCAATCTACGGTGTATACTACATTTCTGGTCTTGTACATTGTACACTGTACATCATTGTACTCTGCTGAACAGCACATAATCCGTGTACGCGACGGTGGAATCAAACCATCGGATCGTTGGTGCTAAAGAGTTTACTGAAACCAGAATGCACAAATAAATATATAGATAGATAGATAAATAGAGAGATATTTGATTGAGTGCCGCTGAGCAAGGCACAGTACGCGCGCTCACGCCTGATCCACGAGAGTGCCACACCACTACTGGACCCCGAGTGGAGGGGTGACTCGCTAGAAGCTACAGTGCCAAAGTGCCACCACAGTCTCACTTGCATAGACCCATACTCCATGCCAATCGTGCCCCCCCCCCCCTAATAAAATGGCACTGGAAGCGAGCCTTATTCAGGTAATGAAAGGGGGGGTGAGAACTACCTTTATTAAACGGTATCAAGTTCGTATTTTTGAGCACATCGGCTCACGCGTACGAACTTGTAAGTTCGTACTTCATAACATATATAATAGTATTTATAATACGTCCTTCCTACTCAGTATCTAGGTTACCAACCTTTGCTATTGCTGTCTCTGCAATCCTTAACTTTTCTTATTATTCCTCTTCCTCATATTTATTGCACTCTATTTCGTTCACCTCTCCAACCACTGTCCTTAATTCTCTTTAAGTTTCTCAATTTATGAAAATAAAATGAAATCTGTCGATAATTCCTTACATCTATTTATCCGTCTATTTCTCTTCCCAGATTGGTTTGCCTTCCTACATTGGTCTGTCTATCGGGTCCTGAAATTGTTCAATGAGGAAAACCCGATAGGGAGGTTTCTTATGCCATTTGGGTGAGTCGCGGTGATTGGGGTTTATTCCAGAGGCGGCAGATGGTGGAGACCTAGTCTCAGATTTGTTGACGGTCAGGATCCTGGTAACGAAATTGGGACGTCTTGGGAGCTTCCAAATCAAGCCATCCCGCACTCCCCGTTACTGCGAATGAGTCAGAAGCTGTCTTCTAGAGTCTTCCGATTGCACCAGTATCTTCTAGAATCTTCTTATTACAATAGTGTCATCTAGAGCCTTCCGATTACATCACTTTCTCCTAGAGTTTTCCAACTACACCAGTGTCTTCTAGAATCTTCTCTTATCACAATAGTGTCATCTAGAGTTTTCCGATTATATTAGTTTCTTCCAGAGTCTTTCGATTACAACACTCTCCTAGAGTATTGTGACTACAACCAGTGTCTTATAGTGTCTTCTAGATTCTTCCGATTCACTGTATAGCAAAATTTCACTTTTGCTTGTCTTTGGATTAAAAGTGTTATTTTCCAATTGTTTGTGGTTCTATTAAATTAAAAAAATGTCAATTTTAATCCCCAAGCTTTGCCTTTGTGGCTAGGACATTGGATTTTAATATTAGCCCATTTATGGTAAATAACATTATTTTGCTGCAAATAGTAAAAATATATTTAAAGCTTCAAGAGTTATGTTTTTTTCAGTTATGGTATAAACATGATATACTGTATTTAAAAAGTTATAGAAACAGTAATACAGTAGTAAGAGCTATTATTTCCCTTATATATTTTTTCACGACCTAGACAGCAATGGTATTTCTCTTGCATTACACATAAATTCAGCACTAAATTGGTGAAAAATAAACTGTAGAGCTTTCAAGAACTTTCGAGAATTTTGTATATGTTTGAAGAATTTCTAGGACATTCTGGCAACGTAGATGACTGTATAAATACAAAGAACGTCTACTCAACAGATCAGTTTAACTCTAGCCGTCACAGCGCAGACATCGTTACCCGTTATTGATAGAAGCATTTGTCACATGTGGTATCAAGAGGTTTTAAGCACCCGAAAGACGCATTTTGCTATGTCCGCGGCGAATTTATTAAGACAAGAGCGAAAAAATACTCTGTAGAGAAATCTTTTAAAATGTGTAAGGGCTGCAAGGTATATTTCGGCATGCTTTGTTATTTCTAATAACACTAATTGAAAAGTATCTGTACTTATGTTTTCATTTTGTTTTGTTTTTTACAGGATGGTACTGAAGAGAAAAGAGAGCTATGAATTTCGCAATCCCACGAATTTGGAGGGAACCAACTGACCACTCAAGCAATTGTTTCTTCTGCATGATGAACCCTTCCAAACGTCGGGCAGGCAAAAATGAGACTGTTATCATGTATCCAGAGATTCAGTCATCTATTGCGCCAGTGCCATACAGTTCTGAGCTCCCTGTCCTCACTCCTTCAAAATGAGAGCAGCAGATTTTAGAAAGGAAAAGCAGTGTGGAAGAGGATGAAGTCATTGATCCAGATTACAGAGGTTTAACTGAGGAGAGAAATCCATACTACCCGTACCCAAAAGATCTCAACGACCTTGTCAGAGATCTTGGTCGCACAAAGTCCAATGCCGAGCTTTTACTCGTAACTTCGAGACTCAAGCAGTGGGATTTGTTAGATCAGGTCAGAGAAAGCGTTACCAGTGTTTTCAAGCTTTTTTACACGTCAAGATGAGCTTTGCTTTTGTCACAATCTGAGCGGTCTTTTTAAGGCAATCAGAATTGCCTGTAGCCCCAACGAGTGGCGCTTCTTCATTGGCAGCTCGTCCAGGAGCCTAAAAGCAGTGCTGCTTCATAATGGGAACATGTATCCATCTCTCTCCCTTGTTCACAAATAAAAGAGATCATGGAGTGCAAAGAGTTTCCCGAGAAACTCACTAGGATGGAAAAAACAGCGCGGTACAGCTTTATCGCACGGTTCTGGGCTTCCTAGGTAATCACAAAACCGAAAACTATGTAAAGCTTGTTGAGAACTTGGTGAGAAACTTTGGCAAGAGGGTTGCAGGATGTCCCTGAAGGTCCATATTCTTGACTCTCATCTTGACAAATTTAAGGAGAACATGGGAGCGTAATCCGAGGAGCATAGCGAGGCTTTCATCAGGATCTACTGGACTTTGAACGCCCCTATCGAGGATTGTAAAATAAAAATTTGATGCGAGACTATATTTGAGGGCTGATTCGTGAAAGTAATTTACAGTATAAGCGTAATTCACGGAAAACGACTCATTTCTACTATTTTAATTGTCTCACTTATGTAATTCTAGAATAAATAAATGCTATTTTTGTATCATGTCGTTTTGTTTCTACTTTATGCAAATGAAAGTTCAAATTTGCCACTTCCTTCCAGAGAGAATAGGTCAAGTTCATATACATATCATAATCCTGGACACAAAAGCGAAGTTTAAAATAAATGACAGTGTTTTTTCATGTATTCTAGACACAAGCAAATAGAAAATAACAGTTGCTAACCAGAGAAAAAAGATCGTGAACAACACTGATACGAGTATATCCGTTTCTTTCAGAGCTTTCCGATTACACCAGTGTCTTCTAGATTTTCCGATTAAAACAGTCCTCTACAGTATTCTGACTACACTAGTGTCTTCTAGAGCTTTCGAATTGACCAGTGTCTTCTAAATTTACCGATTAACCAGTCTTCTAGAGTTTGTCGATGTACCACTTTTTTCTAAACTTCAGCTGACCAGTGTCTTCCGATTGACCATTTCTTTCTATAATCTTCATATTTACTAGTGTCATCTTAGAGTTTACCAGTCTACAACTGTTTTATAGTATTTACATTGACCATGGACGTATAGAGTTTCTTCATTGACCAGTGTCTATCTGAGTCTTGCGATTAAGAAGTTGTCTAGAGCCTTCTAATTAACTAGTGCCTTATAGAGTCCTCCGATTGATCACTGTCTTCTAGAGTCTTCCGATGACAAGTGTCTTCTAGAGTCTTTCGTTTGACTAGTATCGTTTTCTGTCTTCCAATTGACCAGTATCTTATTCACCGTTCAGGTTAATCAATGTCTTCTTGAGCCTCCCGATTGACAGGTGTTTTCTTGAGCCTACCGATGACCAGTGTTTTCTTGAGCCTTGCAAATATCTAGTGACTTCTTGAGTCTTCCGATCGACTAGTCTTCTTCAGCATTCTTATTGACCAGTGTCTTATTGAACCTTCGGATTGACTAATGTCCTCTCGAGTCTTCCGCTTGGCCGATGACTTTTTAAGCTTTACCTGACAATTGCTTTCTTCAGTTTTCTCATTTACTCAATCAAGTCTTATAGAGCTTTCCAATTGACCAGTTTCACTCATGAATCCAGGTTAATTCTCCAGACGATTAATTATTCAATTTCCCTAATGTTAATGGGCACTTGCTTCATTGGGATGTATGGGAGAGTCAAGAGCAGCTATGTCTCCTCCAACTTCGACATTTTCCCCGAGTCAATCAATTGACTTGTATATCATTGATCTCCTCTGGGTAGCTTTGGACACCAAGTTTTAACACTAAGGCTTCTACAGCTCATTATTCAACAAATTGAAATTATATTAAAATTTCCATGCACATATTAGGTATGTTAATTCCTATGCCTTTGATTGAAAAACCGAACTAAGGTACTAGTTGATTTAATAGTAAATTTTGAAAATGTTGAACCTGAAAAAAAGGGGGTAAGATATAATCGGTTAATTAACTTCTGGATTGAAAGAGTGACTTTACTTCTTCAAAGCTTCCCCAAAGCGATTTTTGCTCTGAAATTCAATTCGCTAATTTAGATTAGTTAGTTAAATGAAGAGAGAAAAATAAGGGTTAAAACCGGGTAAAAGAATTCGTTAGTTTGTTGGTTTCAATTAATTTGAATTGCAAAAATATTCTCGTAAATACGTTTGAAATGGAAACAGAATTTCACTGAGCTTATCGTGGCTCGGTTTGAATCAGTAGTACAAATTAAGGAAACTTAGGAGGGGAGGAGGGGGGTATACTGAGAAGAAGAGAAAGGGGGGGCACAGAGTTAGAAGTATCTACTCTAAGAGAAATTGACGGTTCGGAGTCTGCGAGTGCTGTATCTGGATATTTTGGGGTCGGTCGAGACCGAGGTCGAATGTAATAGTTAGGGCGACACCCCAAACCCTTCCAAATGGGTTCTTCCAGGTCCACTTAAATAAAGGGGCAGTTTATTTCCGCTAAACTGTGATCCGGAAGGAGGTTTACTCTGAGCAAATTGAAGGGGGTGGGGGGGGGCTGCTCGCTGATTATATCAATGGTCGGCAACCAAAATGCCTCCGAGACCAGAGTAGCAATTTCCAAGTAATTTTATTTATTTATTTATTCCATATTAATCCCATGTACAGTATAAATATATTACATTTTATATCTTAATGGCAAGTTACAATAAGTATTTTATATATATATATATATATATATATATATATATATATATATATATATATATATATATATATATATACATATACAAAGATTAGTTATGGGCCCCAAATAAGTCAGTGACTTTTAGGGCAGAAACTTAAAACTTAAGACTAACAGCTAAATAAGCATAACATAATGAAGAATAAAAATCCCTTCATGTTTACCAACAGAGAACGCCTTTGTTATAAAAAATAGAAACAACTTAGTATACATTTGAGAACCTAACCATTGTAGAGATTGCAAATAACGAATAATTATAGTATTTAAATTTAGAGATAAATTAAAAAACGATCTATTTTTAGTGATTATTTCAAAAGATCTGTAGTTAAAATATTCAACAGTCGTATATAAATCATAACATATTTAAAATCTGTAAATCAGAGTAATAGTACACAGTATAATAGTGTACAGTAACAAATGGGAAATAATTTTGTTCTATTGCGGGTTTGGTGATTATGGGTATTATCAGCTGTTTGTAACATATTAAATATATAGTTATTATAGGAACAATTTATTGTTTTGTAAAGGAATAAGGATGTTTGAAAAACAAAGAGATGATTTAATTTTAGAATTCTGGATTCTTTAAAATATCGATTAGTGTGCTCTTTGTAGTCAAGTTGATGGATGGCTCGAATTGCTTTTTTTCTGTAATATGACTAATTTATTGAAATAATTTTAATATTTTCCATACCAACTCTCTATGCCATATGTCAAGTAAGGTTGCACCATTATCATATATAAAGAGTGGAGAATAAATTTAGGAAGAAACTTATTTAATTTATATAATATTGCAATCGATTTTGATAGTTTTGTTGAGATATGCGTAATATGTTATTTAAAACTCAGATTGTTGTCAATAAAGATGCCTAGGAATTTGATATGAGTAGTTTAATAAATTATTCCGTCGCCCATTTTAATATTGGGTAATTCAATAGATTTTTTGGAAGAGAAAAGAATATATTTAGTTTTATCTACATTTATTGATAGTTTATTAACATTTTCGAGTTCTTTATTTATTGTAGATGAAATGTTGCTCGGTTTGTCATATGGCAAGGGAGTTGATAAGGCACTATCATCCGCGAATAATATAAATTTAAACAGAGAAGAGGATTTAACAATATCATTAATATAGGTTAAAAATAACAGTAGCCCTAACACGGAGCCTTGTGGGACCCCAGTTGTAATATTAAGGTGGGATGAGTCATGACCATTGACGGAGACAAATTGCTTTCTTTCAGTTAAATATGATTTGAACCAATTTTGACAGTTGCCTCTAATTCCACCTACACCACCTACACCACCACCGCCTGTACCACCTACGCCGACACCACTTACACCACTACCACCCTACACCACCACCACCTTCACCACCTCCACCTACATCAGCTACACCACCACTACTTTTACTACATACAACACCATCACTTACACCACCTATGTCACCTACGTCACATAAACCACCACCACCACTACCAGCAGCTACACCACCTACATCACCACTATCACCTACACTACCACCAGCTACAGCGCCACTACCTGCAACACCTCCTGCATCACTACCACCTACACCACATACACAACTATCTACACCACCACCTACATCACTGCCACCTACACCACCACCCACACCACTGCCACCTACACTACTTATACCTACAGCACCACCACCTGAACCACCACCACCTACAAAACCACTATTAGCACCCTTTACGCCACCTACGACAACACTACAGGCACCCTTTACGCCACCTACACCACCACCACCTACATCACAAACTACACCAACACCATCTATGCCACCTTCGCTACCCACACCACACCACTACCACCTGCACCAACTGCACCACCTACATCACCACTACCTACATCGCCACCACCTACATAACCACCACTACCTACCCTACTACCACCGCTACCTACACCACCACCACCACTAACATCACCACCACCTACACCACCACTACCTAAGGTTATCGCGGGAATTATTTTGTTTTGACAATAACATCATGTCTTTTCGGCAGATACTAATGAGATTTGGGACTCATATCTTGTTTTACATTCTCTTTCGAATGATATAAATACCAAGGTCCCCCTAAGGTTAGTATTTCGTGAATTATTGAAAGTTTGAATGTCGTAAGATCATAAATCAGTATAGGTGAGATTATGCGATCTTTGGTCAGCAGACCTTGTTTCTTTACAGGACACAGAGCTAAAATGCCTAGAGAATTAAAAGTTCCCTAGACATTTTCTGTTATACCGAGTGTCCCAAAATTGAGTGCATATTTTGCTGAAGTTGAAAACTTTTATGAAAACTTCTTGTTGAATTATGTTCATGATGTTTAAATTGTGTTCTGCACAAAATTGTAGTGTTCCATGTAGAGGGTGTTCCAAAATTTTAATTTGTTTTTCAATCCTTTTCATGATCACTTCCTAATGGATATTATAAAGAAAAGAAATTGATGTTTATTTTTCCAGTTCAATTAGGATCCTAAAAAGAAAACAAAAGAAAAGAAAAACTTTATTTAAATTATTCAACATGTGCTCCGTCCATATCTCTGCAAATTTCAAATTGATCTTTGGCATTGCGAAAAACATTGTGGAGCATTTCGGGAGTTATGTCCAGCACTGCTGAAACTATGCCTTCTTTAAGTTAAGTTAAATTACTAATTTTTTGCCGATACACTTTTACTTTGATAAAACCCCACGCTAAAATATCCAGGGGAGTTAAATCTGGACAAGGTCTAGCTCCTCCATGTCTAATCCATCGATTTGGAAAGCGCCTATTTAGGTAATCTTTGACAATTAAAGCATAATGACTTGGTGCACCATCTTGTTGAAACACGACACTATCGACAATGCTATCATCAACAAACTGTGGTTCGAAAAACTGTCGGAGCATATCAAGGTAGATGTTGCCTGTCACAGATGCTTCAGGAAAAAAAAAAATGGGCCATAAATTTTAAATTTGGTTATTCCAAGCCACAAGTTAACTTTTGGGGAGTCTCCTTTCCATTCCGTGAAACCTGCTGGTCTTTCATTTGCCAGATACAACAATTGTGTCGATTAACTTTATCGCATGTGTGGAAAGTCGATTGAACACTGAATAAGATGTTATCTAATAGGTTTTCATTTTGAATTTGATCCACAAATTCTGCGCACCTTGCTGCTCGATTTGGATATTTGTTTACAAGTGAACGGATCGCGTTGTCTGTAGGTCCAGGTTTTCTAAGCTTTCTTTGAAACTTTTCTCGTACTTCATTAAATTTCGCTCCTCAGTGTCAAGAAAAAAACATAGATCTCATGTGCATTTTATTATGAAGTTGAGTGTGCTAAATTTTAATTTGATAACAAAGAATTCCCATCACGTAACATTTTCTTGTAAATTGCCGATTTAATAATTATGCAATTGATACCGATTTCCACGATATAATAAATGTATTTCGCTCCCAAAGTCAGATTAAATGTGTCCATTGTAATTAATTTATGAATATATAATGAATCAGTATGTTTATTATCATTATATAATGTATTAACTTACATTTTAGTATTTACTTCTTCGTTTGTAAGACGTATCAGGTGTCACGCTTCAGGTTCCAGCAGAAGTCACCCAGCATAGCAGGGCTCCATTTTCCTTTATACCTGTTTTCCATTGACGCTATATTTTGATGGAACCTCTCTCCATGTTGACATCTCCTGCATTCTCCGGGAAGAAGGACAGATGAAAATGAAGAAAGTCTATCTTCAGTGACATAGTGCATCCGAGATCTTGATAGCACTTGATTAGGCTCTCAACTATACGGTCTCGCTGGGCCGCTTGGTGCTTTCCCAGAAGTCCTTTGCATACATCTTTGGATGCCTGCTAGGCCGCTAGCTCAGTTTCATCCATTGTCGCCTCGAAGTTCTCATCAGCTATGAGTTGACGAATCTGAGGGCCTACAAATATGCCTTCTTTAATCTTGGCATCACTTATTCTAGGGAAGATCGCTTTGAGGTACTGGAAACATGGCTTCTTATATTGCAGTGCTTTGGTAAATGGCTTCATTAAGCATAGTTTTATATGCCGTGGTATCAAAATGATTTTCTCCTTCTTAACTAGTGGCTCATGAATTACATTATGGCATGTAGGTTTCATAGTTTCCCGAGGTGGCCATTCTGAGCTTACATAATGTTCTGATCTAGCCCTAATGTCCCACTTGCAAAGGAAGTGCCGGACGTGCGCGGTGAAACGTTTACCCATTGTAAGTATGGTAATATAATAATAATATATGATATTATATTATAGTTAAAGTGCACAACTCTCCTGAATCTGCTTTCACCCTACAAATAATAATAATCAGCAAGTAAAGATATTTTTTGTGCCACAATATAAGAATTTCAAACAATATGCATCTGTATTTATTTGCGACAGGACTTTTAACTGGGGAAGCACCGGTATTTATGCTAGTCACCATTAATCTAGCGATTTTACTCGGTTTTAAGGATCCGTCACTGTCTATTTTGCATTTTTGTTAACATTGAGTCGATTTAGGGGGTCTTACGTGATCTTAATTCTTTATTTGGATGGACTTAAATCATTAATGCTCACTGATTATCGTTATTAGTCTATTAAATGGAGCATGTGGGTAGTTAAGGACAACTTCTCATTTCTTGATCGAACCTTTAATGGATCGAGAAAAAAATGTGTGGTTTCTTTGTGGCACCCAATTGCAAGGTAGAGTAGACTCAACAAGGAACCTCACAAATGAGCACCCCGTTGGACCTAAGAAATCTTGAAATTGGGCACGCAAATCGAACACTAAAATAATATGCCATGTTGTAACAATGAACCAATGTAGAACAAAGCAAATACTTGTAAATAATGCTAAATCGCAATTTAATATGTATCAATGCAAAACAGAATATATTGTAATGATGCAAGAAAAATCGTTGAGTTCCCACGCGAATGTACAAACATACACACGTTAGGAAACAGATGTGAGCCGAAGGTCAGGATACAAATAGCGGAGGCAGTGGAAAACAGCTGGACACACATATAACGGAATCTGATGTGCCAGCCAGAGTTTAAGGATGAAAGGACGAAATCAATCTTGCTATGGATGTTGGCTTAATAAGTCCGGTCAGGCGGCCAAATGCAAATACACTCTTAGTGCTCACGTACCTACACTGAACATGCACTCACCCTTTGACTCCGCCTCGCGTTCAGATTAAGAGAAGAGAAGCCACGTACCCTTATTTGGCGTTGGTATAAATAGACGGGCAGAAACATTCTTATTATCATTTTCAGTCTGAGTTGTATATTAGTAGCGCTATTATTATTAGCATCACGAGTCCGTTCCTCGTCCTCAATCCATCCGTTCATAGTCCCAACAATCTGAAGCGGAAGAAGACTTACAAGAAATACTGAACATTAACACTGATAGTCAGCCAAAGACGTGAGAGCATAAACGAACCACGGAGAACTCAACTATTTCGGTTGCCGTTACTGAGGTAGCCCTAAGCCGAGATTGAAGCCTACAAAACCGCCATTTTTCTTCCGAGTCCTTCCTTCTGCCAAGCAATAACCAGGTTACCATTCGAACCCAGCCTACAAGCAAATTACCCAAGAAAACACTTCGGAGTCAGACCAAACTCGACTGTAAGGCTGCCTTAACCGCCTTAGCCCGACACCCATACACCGGTAATCCATCGTCACCTCCAAACTGGTGACCATCCTATAAACTGGTGACCGGATAAAAAGGTAACCAAAAAGAAAACATGGACGCATTGGACCATCACCAAGCAGTACAAGGAGGAACGGAAATCCTGAACGCCATCGCCATCAAGCCACCCATCTTTAACGAGACAGCAGTATCAGGTTGTCTTAAGATTGTAGATGCCCACTTTCGTCTATCGAAGATAAATAAAGAGGAAACAATTTTTTTCACGTCCTGGCTGCACTACCTCCCAAGTCTGTTGACCGACTTCCAGCTACATTCTTGTCTGCCCAAAATTACCAGCTCCTAAGGACCGAAATAATCGGGCTCTTCGAGAGAACCAAACCGGAGCTCTACGAAAAACTCATTGTCTCCTCCACACTCACTGGTTGACCTTCAATCAACCTTGAGGAACTGCGGAGCATAGCTCTACAGGTAGAAGTTGGAAAAGAACTCGTGAGGCACATATTTATTCAATCCCTGCCATCAAACATCACGCCCATAATCGAAACCAAGAAGGACCTAACCCTGGCCCAGCTAGGAAAGCTTGCGGACAACTAATGCCATTTAAAATAAAGTGCGAATTTTAATTGATACGAGGCAAGTGTGTCAATAATTCCAATTAACTTGGTGCGAACGGGTGAATTACGTAAATCAGTGTAAACATTACAACGGTTAATGGTGGTAAAATAAAAATACACGGCGAAGTACACGCGGATGTGGTTATCCCTAGGTGGTCATTTGTGGTCACGGATACCACATCGAATTTATTAAGGAATTGACTTTTGGGGGCACTCTAATCTTCTGGTGGATTGTGGGCTCGGCATCAATATCGAAAATCAAACGAAACTCAAGTCCAAATGTAAAAGAATCCGAGGAACCTCTTTTCTTTTTATTCTCCCGTTAGTGGGTGATAACTTAAATTGGCCTAATTTCGTTGCTGATATGATTTATTAATCTCCTTTTAATCAGTCCTCTCCCACCCTCCTGACCAACTCTCACTTTGCCCCGACCTCGTTCCGCGCGATAGCTGGTAATCAATACCCAAATGCCAAACCGAATCCTTCCCATCCTAAAAAGCAAAGAACCCGGCGCTCCTATATACGAGAGTGGGTTTGAACCAACCTATAGAGCTGTGTGTGTATGTGTGCGTTTGGAAGGAGAGAAATGGTTTATCTACGTACACCAAGTTGAAGGGGTCTAGGAACCTCTCTCGTCAGTAATTGGGTCAATCTACAAAGCAAAAAGAAGGAGGGAAGAACAAAGATGCGAGCCAAAATCTCCAGGGACAAATTTGTACCACTCAAAAATAAAGATCGAAACCATCTGAACTAAAAGTTGATCTAAATCAGCCGACTTTGATTTTCAATTATTTGCTCACAATATAAATATGTATATTTAAATTTTAGTAAGTCTCGTATTTATTATTTTTTATGGCTGATTTTTTTTAATAAATTTAGTTCGTGTTAATGCGTTTGTTCGTTCGTATCTAATTGACCTCACATTTGGATCGAACTTCTCTTTCTTCATTCTTATGTTTACTCTTTGCCTATGAGGATGCAAGCGCTTAACGCTTCGTGTTATTTTTATTATTACCTCGTCCAATATGTCTGTCCCCTTCTGCCTAGTCCCTGCCTAGTGCCCTCCCACGTTGCGGTGCCTGACAACGAAGCGGCTGATCAAAGTGTTTGATCAGTCGCCGCTCCAGCACACTCGCAGTTCCGCTTCCATTCAGTGAACATCTTCCACACGTGAAGATCCTTAATGTACAATGGCTCGCTCCCAGCCAACTCGCCCGCTCACCAATCCCTTCCTCGTTCACTGGGTGTCATCCTTCAGCCGTTCCCAACACGAAAAAATGCTGGCCCACCTCCGTTTGTGTCACACCAAACTATCTTTAAGTCCCGAGATCTCCTACCTATGTAGCTGAACCATTTACCGTATCAAACTCACAGTCTATCATATGGTCATGGAATGCCTCCTGTATCTCCCTTCCTGTCGACGCTTCTTAATCCCTACCCTTTTCCCTAACATGGGTACATTGATTTTGCATCAGGCACAGGGAAGGGAGGGGGGCTCCTAAACCACACTGTGATAGAACGAGTTGAAGCTGCGTTAATTTCAACTCCTATCCCATATTATTTAAAACCACGATGCTGCCCACGTGCATCTTCGATTCGAAGCTTGGAGTCTTATCACAGCTACCGGATGTCAATGTTTAAACAAGGAGGTTATCGTCCCCCCGTTCGCCCCCATACGCCGACCTCGCCAGATTGAGTTAGGCTTATGGGCAGATAAGGCATTGTTCTCCGGCCCGGCTGTGCATTCCCTCGAAGCTCCCACTCTATTGTCCCCCCACGCCAAGGAGATGTCCTGGCTATTTATATGGAAACTTTACCACTAAGATCAGATTGGAGATCCAGATTTTTGTCGCGAAACATCACCACGACCTTCTCTCCCTTTGTGCGCCAAGGGACCTCGACCTCGAGATTCACCATCACTTGTCCAGAAGGAGGACAATATTCCTTGAGTGCCAAAGGTTCGAGCCTTTCGTGACGCCAAGTCCCCAAGTCTTCCCCCCCTGTTGTTCAGAGGAGAACAGCATTGGAACAGCCATTGTTCGTTTTGAGCCCTTCGCCAAGAAACGGTTCTCATCCCCCCTGTTGTTCAGAGGAGAACAACATTAGAACAGCCATTGTTCGTTTTGAGCCCTTCGCCAAGAAACGGTTCTCATCCCCCCCTGTTGTTCAGAGGAGAACAGCATTAGAACAGCCATTGTTCGTTTTGAGCCCTTCGCCAAGAAACGGTTCTCACCCCCCCCCCCCCTGTTGTTCAGAGGAGAACAGCATTAGAACAGCCATTGTTCGTTTTGAGCCCTTCGCCAAGAAACGGTTCTCATCCCCCCCTGTTGTTCAGAGGAGAACAGCATTAGAACAGCCATTGTTCGTTTTGAGCCCTTCGCCAAGAAACGGTTCTCACCCCCCCCCCTGTTGTTCAGAGGAGAACAGCATTAGAACAGCCATTGTTCGTTTTGAGCCCTTCGCCAAGAAACGGTTCTCACCCCCCCCCTTTGTTGTTCAGAGGAGAACAACATTAGAACAGCCATTGTTCTTGAGCCCGTAGACAAGAGACGGTTCTCATCCCCCCTTTGTTCAGAAGAGAACAACCTAGAACAGCCATTGTTCTTCAAGCCGTTCGTCGAGAAACGGTTCTCCTTCCCAAGACGCCACGTCAGGATCCTTTTATTCCCCCTCCCCTTCGGCTTGAACTCGCCAGCGGACCGAAAATCCTTCAAGCCACCTTCCACTGCACCACTAGCGTAAAGTTACGTAAGCAAAACGTCACCTTTGAGTACTTAACCCTTTTGTCAATTCTATCCTGTGCTTTAAATGGTTTATCGAACCATCCCATCTCTTTAACTCTATATTTGTTTTACCTTTTTAAATCCTTTAAATCCTCGGATTAGCCGAGCCCCCACGACCCTTTTCAATTCTCTGTTTATGTCATTATTTTCCGTCTTGTGTTTATTGATAGTTATTATTAATAAAACTCTATTTTATTAATGATAGCAATATTATTATCCTTGAGCTCAGTTCCACTTCTTAAGCATATCGAAGATACATAATATCGGCCGCCAGACAGTAACGCACTCTAAAGATAATTAAGGAAGTTCCCTCAACGAATAGTGATATATGGTATCGTCGGGAGTCATTCTACGACACACACCAAGCAAGTGGTTGTATCCAACACCCCAATTTAACAACAAACCTCCACCCCTGTTTCAATCAGCATAATTTAACCTTCACTTTTGCCGTCTTAGACACAAATTCGTTTTCACCCATCCATGGCACGGGATGATTTTCACCAACATGTGAGAAAATATGTGTATGATAAATTGGAAATTATAAATAATAACGAATAATTACTACCATGTGATAAAGTTAAGCAAATTATCCAAATTAACCAGTATTGTTTTTTAAATTACCAACCTTCTTTGTTAAATGTGATTACTTTAAAATTGAATGAAGTTAGGCTAGGTTAAAATGTTCAGTAACTATGTAAATTGGCTGATAAATCAAAGGAATTTAACCCCGCCTGCTGGTAATTGGTGTTGATTACTCGTAGCTTTTTTGCCCATCTACGTTTGTCATCACCTTAAGTGATGGCCAAATAAACTCCATTTCAGCCTAAATTGGAAAATAAAGGAAATGTTTTCTTCCTACCGAAGTCCGATCCTCTCCCTCCCTCGCTACTTTTAAACGTCTCCCGAAGACTCATCTCTTCCGAATTGCCTTCTCTCCCCTCTAAACTTTCTCTACAATCGCTACAAAACCTCCGCTCTGTGAGGGTTAACAGCCCTGAAAGGCGCATTATATATACTTATTATTATTATTATTATTATTATTATTATTATATTAACTTAGCGAAGCCGCAAGTGATTTCATTTCCACGGCATCACTATCTGAATTATCCTCTCCGTTTGGGTCGCGAACTGAGTCCACTCCACCCACAGTGAGCCACTTCTTTCTTAACTCCTTCTTCGATCCGCAATGAACTTCTTCCTTCTTCGATCCGCAATGAACTTCTTCCTTCTTCGATCAGCAATGAACTTCTTCCTTCTTCACTCCGCAATGATCCTCTTCGTTCTTCACTCCGCAATAACCCCTTTCTTTTTCACGCATTTCCCAAAGTAAACCACAGAAAAGGTACGAGTTGTGGATGTACTGGAAGGAGGAATGAAGTAACGTTAGTAGAGAAGAGTGCTGCTAATCAATAGAAAACTATGATTAAAATTTTACAAGTATAATTACTAATTAGTATAATGAGGCAAAATATGAATTTCGAGTGTATTTGTAAATGAGAGCAATATAAGAGTAATAATTATTATTATTGAGGTGGTAATAATAAAAGTTATGAATTAATTGAATATCGGAAATTCCCCTCTTAAAGTGAAATTCATATTTCCCCTCGAAGTCTATTTTGCCAAAGTAAACACAGGGTGAGCATCACTCATTTTTCATGGTTTTTACTGTGTGTGCAAAACTTTGTTCTGTGTTTCATTTTATTACGGTGCTGAAGTAACTTCGTCTGGTGCAAAAGTAACTTTTTATGGTGCTGAAGTAACTTTTTCTGGTGCAGAGGTAACTACTTCTAGTGGTGAAGTAACTTTTTCTGGTGCAGAAGTAACTACATACTCCTAGTGCTGAAGTATAAATTCTTCTTTGCAGAAGTAACTTCTTTTGGACTTGAATTAATTTATGGTGCTGAAGTCACCTCTTGTGGTGCTGAAGTAACTTTTGTTAGTGCTGATTTATGATGTTGGAGTAACTTCTTCTGGTCCTGAAGTAATCTCTTTTGGTTCTGAAGTAACTTCTTTTGGTGCTAAAGTAACTTATCCTGCTGCTAAAAAAACTACTTATGGTTCTGAAGTAACTTCTGTTGTTTAAGTAATTTTATGGTGCTGAAGTAACTTATTTTGTGGTAAAGTAACTTTTTAAAGTTCTGAAGTAACTTCTTCTGGTCGTGAAATAATTTCTTTTGGTGCTCAAGTAACTTCTTATAGTGTTGAAGTAACTTTTCTGGTATTAGATTTGCCATCTCTGAAAGACTCAGGGCATTACATTTGCCATCTCTCGAAGGCAGAAGATTACGTGGCCAGCTAATAGAAGTATTTAAAATATTGAAAGGATTTTCAAACGTTGATTATAGGAATTTGTTTGAATTGGATCATAGGGAAAACACTCGCCAACACGGATTAAAATTAGTGAACAAGTGATTTAACACTAGTATAGCCCAATACTATTTTACGTTTAAAATTACTCAAATTTGGAATAGGCTACCCACCCACGTAGTAGATAGTAGGTCGCTAAATATGTTTAAAAACCGTCTCGACGCGCACTTAAATAGTATAAATATAACGTAGTCTGAGCACAGTAAATAATAACGTCTTTGCAAAAGGAGTTTGGAGCGGAGGAACAACGAGAGTAAAAATGATGACTAAAAATGATGCCAGCGATTTCTCTTGCATGTGTAGTTTAGATATCCATTTTCTTTTCCGCCTATCCTATAAATAGTCTTACTATCCTAAAATTAGATTTTAACCACTAGCAGTCGAGGGCTGCAGAAGTTGAGAAGAAAAACTTTCTATCACACCCCCCCCACCCCTAGGTTGAAGTAGTTAATATGCATGACATTGTACACATGTAGATAAGTGTGTACAGTAGATTATATATTTTAAAAAATAATAAAAATAATAAAAAAAATAAAGATATAGCATGTTAGAGATACACTCGTAGATAAGTGTGTATCGTAGTTGTGGATGTAGTGTAGCGGACTAGCCTCGAGCGGACCTTAGGGTCTTTGCTAGTCCTAGATTCTGTAGTTCTGTAGTTCTTTTGGTGTTCGGATCAGTTTAGGCAGGATTTTTCGTACACTTTAGTGAATAGTAGGAAACTGGAAGAAGAAGAAGAAAAAGAAGAAGAAGAAGAAGAAGAAGAAGAAGAAGAAGAAGAAGGAGATCATTCACTGATCGACACTGATTTGGCAAGGTTTTTGCCTCCCTTTTACGCTCATATGATAAAGTACTTACCACCGATCTACACTTATTCTATAAGGGCTTTTACCACCGATCTACCCTCATCTCAGTGTTTAATACAGTTGGAAGAGGTTTTACCACTTATCCACACTCATATGGTAGCAGTTTTACCACCGATCAACTCCAAGTTAAGAGGCATTTTATTTGCTAGGGGGGGGGGGGGGGTAGGAACTACTGATTAACGTATGATCCGAACCACGGGTATCTATAGCGTGTGGTAAACGCCGTGAAGGCCAACCGAATCGACGCTCCATCCGCCAAGTAACCACATCCGATGTGGCTCTAACTAAAGCCTGCACTCCTGAATTGTATTGAGACTTATCTCTAAACTGTAGAGAGATAGAAGCGCAAACCAACGAGGGCATCTGTAAAAGGGGGTTTTCAATAAGAGGGACATGAATAAAGTACTAAATTCGGGGGATGTGAAGATATGGGGGAAATATAGCGTTCTATCCAGAGACGGGGGATTAGTTGGTGCCTTATGGTCCTGGGTGGGTTTAAGTTCTCCTAACCCAATCCACTGCCCCCGTTCCCCATTGAACTCGGATCCCGCAGTGGGGGCGGGGGGCGGCGGCAGGGGGGGCAGAATAAGGTGATAGTGAGCGGCCGAGCGATGCAGAACTCAGATTTTGGGCGACTTCCAACGAATCTCTTAAAGACGGGATGCCTCGAAGGGTCCTCGAGTCCGGATGGGGCTTAATAGCACACTCTACCGACAGGGGCAGAGGGGTAGGAGGGGATCTAGGAAATCTCTAGAAGAGAATGCATAAAAATGGATCTATTAGGGTTGTAGAAGGAGTGTATGGATAGAAGCCTATTTATAGAAGGAGATCAATTAGGGTTCTAGAAAAGGTGTTATGGTCAGGAGGTGACCTAGGAAAGGTCTAGAAGAGTATGTATAGAAGAGGATTTATATGGTTTCTAGAAAAAGGGGTATGATTAAGAGGTGATCTAGGGAAAGTATGTATAGAAGAGGATTTATTTGGTTTCTAGAAAAAGGGGTATAATTAGGAGGTGATCTAGGAAAGGTCTAGAAGAGTATGTATAGAAGAAGATTTATTCGGTTGCTAGAAAAAGGTTTATGATAAGAAGGTGACCTAGGAAAGGTCTAGAAGAGTATGTATACAAGATTTATTTGGTTTCTAGAAAAACGGGTATGAGGAGGAGGTGATCTAGGAAAGGCCTTGAACAATATGTCTAGAAAGATTATTTATTAGGTTTCTAGAAAGGACATATGGTTAGAAGGAAATTTCGAAAAGTTCTAGAAAAATAAGTATAGATCTAGATCAATTAGGCTCTAGATAAAAGGGTAACAACAAGGAGTAACAACAAGGAAAGAAGGTACCCTAGGAGACCTTACGGTCCATTCAAAGACAGTACCTTTGGACTAGCAATCGAGCGGGCACATGGCTGCTCAATTGTTTTGCGTCCCTAAACGGCCACTTTTCAAGACTTTGTCTAGTCTTGACTTGAACTGGTCAACAGATTCACTGTTGACAACTTCCACTGGAAGTGCGTTCCACTTACCGCAGATACTGTAGGTGAAAAAATTTCCACACAGATTGCGGTTGTAACGCTTCAGTTCAAGTTTGAAGCCGTGATTGCGCGTTCTGTTCTCACTCAGTGTGAAAATATCCCGGTAGTCAACATTGTCGAACCCTCGAAGTATTTTGAAAACTTCGATGAGCTAACCACGCAGTCTACGGGTTTCCAACGAGAACAGATCTAATTCCCTTAGTCTATCCTCATAACTTTTATGTCGGATAGAGGGAATCAGTTTGGTTGCCCTGGCTTGTACGCGTTCCAACCTTGCGATGTCCTTTCGAAACGGAGGACTCCAAAATTGTACGGCATACTCCAGGTGCGGCCGAACCAGGGAGTTGTACAGACAAAGTACTATCTCCCTGTTACGGTATCCAAACTGGCGCTTTATGTAGCCCAACATCCTTTGGACTTTCTTCTCTGCCTCGATGCACTGTTTCGAGAACTTGAGGTCGCTAGTGATAGTAACACCCAAGTCCTTCTCAGTGTCACTCGATTCAAGAGCAGTGCCCTTAAGATATAATGAGATTGGGGATTTCTGTGGCCGATATGCATCACTTTGCATTTGTTCACGTTGAAAGGCATTTGCCACGTGTCCGACCACTCCCCAATCTTCCCAAGATTTCCTGCAGGCGGGCAGTATTTCCATCATTTGCAACGTTCATACCAAGCTTGGTATCGTCGGCAAATTTGGAAATCTTGGCAACCATGTCACCGTCCATGTCGTTGACGTAGATGATGAATAGTAGTGGTCCCAGGACAGAACCTTGAGGCACTCCGCTAGTAACGGGCACCCACTCAGAAGCCTGTCCATTCACCACCACCCGTTGACGTCTGCCACTTAGCCAGTTCTCGATCCAGCCGGCTACTTTTCCGTCTATGCCCAGCACTCGCACTTTCCGGAGAAGGCAGCGGTGTGGTACCTTGTCAAAGGTTTTCTGAAAGTCTAAGTAAACCACATCCACCGCCTTGTCCCGATCGTGCTCACTGAGCACGAAGTGGAAGAATTCCACAAGGTTCGTCAGGCATGACCGTTGCCTTCGGAAGCCGTGCTGGGAACTCCTCAGTAGCAGGTTTGACTCTAAATACGACGTTATTTTCTCCACCATCATGCTTTCCATGAGTTTACCGACTATCGAAGTCAGACTGATAGGTCGGTAGTTTGACGGATGGCTGGGGGCTCCTTTCTTGAAGATCGGAGTCACCTCCGCCTCACGCCAGTCTCTAGGAACGCATCCGGTCCGGATTGACATGTTAAAGATAGCGCAAAGATGTCGTGATACTTCATCGCACACTTCCTTCAACACCTTGGGTAGAAACCCGTCCGGTCCAGGGGACTTACTCGTCTTTAGGTCAGCGATCTTTTTCTTTATTTCTCCTTCGGTAAAGTCCATTGCCTTCAGCTTTTCCCCCCAGTAGGAATCCGTGGGCTGGGGGATGGGACCACACTCTTTAGTAAACACTGAGGAGAAGTAGTCATTGAGAAGGTTAGCATTTTCTGCATCTGACTGAGTTAATGCACCCTACTCGTCCACTAAGGGCCCAATCCTACGATGGATTGGTTTACGGCTATTTACATAGCCGAAGAACTCCTTGGGATTCTCCTTACAGAGTCTCGCCACTCGGAGTTCCTCAGTACGCTTAGCCGCCCTTATGCTGGACTTCACTCTCCTAGCTAGCCTCCGGTACTCGTCAAAGGCACCCGAGATCTTCGATCGCCGGTACGCATTTCTCTTCTCCCTAAGCAGTTGGCCGATTTCTCGATTAAACCACTTTGGTCGAACAGAAGACCGACGGAGGCATTTCAGAGGGATGCAACTTGATTGAAGACTCATGAATTTATTTTTGAAATTGTTCCACGAATCCTCAACCTCTTCGCATACCGCTAGCCTTAAATCAGTCAGCCCAGCACGAAGGCTTGCAAAGTCTGCTCTTCTCAAGTCAAGTTTCCTTGATTGACTGGCAACATACCTTACTTTCGGGATCTTGACGGTAAATCTAACTAGCTGGTGATCACTGCCACCGAGCTCTTCGCCTACAGAGACATCCTCAACGATATCATCCTCAGAGGTGAAGACCAAGTCGAGGATATTGTCTCCTCTCGTCGGTTCTCTGACCCATTGAGTGAGGAACTCGTTGTTGGCGAACTCCAGGAGTAGCGCGCTCTCGCCACAGGCTGCTCTGGTTTCCCAGTCAACTTGTCTGTTGAAGTCGCCCATAACGATGCACACTCTGCCTTGAACAAGCTCACCCAGCAGCTGATACAGTTCCCTGTCCTTCTCAACGGGTTGGGAAGGGGGTCTGTAAAGCACCAGGTTCCTGTATCTGACAGGACCTATCTCTAGGTCAACGCCTAGGAGCTCGTGATCGGATATAATGTTGGAGTTCGTAGATTTGATTGTATCCTTGACATACAACATTACACCACCACCCTCTCTGTCTGGCCTATCTTTGTGGAAGATTTGGTAGCCAGGAAGCGTGAATTCGCCTTCAAAGTCTCGGTTTAAGGTTTTTATCCACGATTCTGTTATGGCTACCATTTCGGGTTCTTCCGTCGCTACGAGGCCACGGAGCTCAGGAAACTTGTTCCTGATTGACCTCGCATTAAACAGAAGAACTTTCAGGGAGTCCCCGACTGTAGGACTCCCTATGCTCTTCCGTTTTCCGGCTTGTTTGTTGGCGAGGCACCCCTTTTTGCGACCTCTGAGAAGGTCGTTCCTGGAGTGACACGGGCATACTGGCGTACGTCCGCCCTCACTCTTGGCCGGATACTCCTTTCGGTCCTCTCTACGACATCCTGGATCATGTTCGACAGAAAGGCCTTTCCTTTAAAGGAAAGATGTACCCCATCCCTTTGGTAGAGATCATTTCTACCATAAAAGGTGCGGTACGGGTCCACAAAAAAGACCCCCTCTGCCGTACACAAATCTGCCAGGCGCCGGTTTAAAGACACATTCATCGAGTGAGCGGTCCATGTTGGACCTTTTCTCGGGAGCATCCCGACTACCACACGCTTGCGGGTTTTCAGCCCACAGTCGTCCACGGCACCCATGACCGTGTGGAGGATTTTATCTGTAGGGCCTACCCTACCTCCTCTCAGGTAGAGGTCGTTTCCACTGACCATCAGAGCAACGACTGAGCTCTCAGAAATCTGTGATTTCTCAGCCTCTACTCTGATGTGGTGGTTACCACATCCTGGCAGGCAGCTTACCTTCACACTAGTGCGAAGGCGGGCCGCTAGCAGGGACTGCAGGCCCCGTGCTTAAGAATCACCAATAAGGGTGACTCTTGCACATTTGTCAGCAGGCGACTTATTCTTTCCTCTCGGAAGCGACTTGCCGCTTTCCTCTTGTATCTCTACATTTTTCTTTTTTTTCTTCTTCATCTTATTTTTCTTGTCTTCATTTGTTTTCTCTTCTTCCGTTTCTCTTTTCTCTTCTTCTCTTTCCACTTTCCCTTGCGCACCAGTAACGCTTGAAGCCTCTACACTGGGATGAGCAGCATTAAGGTCCTTTTTCTTCTTTTTTTTTTCTTCTTCTCATTGGCTCTGCATGACAGAAATGGGACTGCCAGTGCAGTTTCACCTCCTTGGGCTGGAGTCACATCGGCGGAACCACCCAAGTCAGTGGGACTTTCGTCTCGAGCTTGAGCTGACTGGGCCTCTAGTTTAGAGGCTAGCTCTAGGATTTTCTCCTCGAGACGCCGAATCTGAAGCGCGTGCTGCGTTTCTAGGGTCTGTATTTTATTTTCCAGCGCCCTAGATTTTTCTTCAGAGGTTGTGAAGAGATCCTCGAGTTCATTGCAGCATGCCACTGCCTCTCGGATCTCTCCTTTAAGGATGCAGTCGGTGCATATACTTCCCGGGTGACATTTCGAAAAACATCCTTCCGGGAAGTCCACGCACCACTTATCCTTCTGGCATATCGCACATGTATATTTAAGTGCAGCTGGACCTTTTTTTCCTGTCATTTTAAACACTTTCTCTCTTTCAAAACTTTGTGACCAATCAATAGAAAAAAGGGGGTTGGTGAGTTCTCCCCGCGTGAGTCACTCCCGCCTATCGATCGGAGACGTTTCGGATCTTTCAGAAGGCACGCTCCATGTGCTGCTGTTCGTCCGACCGAGTCGTCAAGCCTCGGCGTGCCGTGGCTCCCAACCAAGCAGCACAGACGGTCCCCGAAGGGGCCATCGATTTCTCACCAGGTGAACAACAACGAAGCACGCCCCTTACTAAACTCCTACTAGTTCCCTTCACAACGGCCAGGATCTCGGAGCAGCGTTCAATGGATATCTCGCCCCACCAAGAGACTCGACCCAAGGCTTTTTATTGGCTTGGCAACCAATCTGGGAACAAAGGGCCGTCACCTCGGACCGATGGTACCAGAGGCACCCGTCAACGGGCACTGGGAACGGTCAATAATTACGCGCCAGGGAAGGGGTTGACGGGGCACTACCCTCATCCCATTCATCGTGCCCCAACGCCTAGGACACCTCTAGTCCTAGTCTCTCGCAACCAGTGAGCGTCGATTGGCGTTGTTTATAGAGGTTCCAAAGCCTCTCTTCTGACGCATGAGGTAGCTGCCAGGTCCTTATATGTAGATAGAGGAAGAAAAGGGAAAAAGGGACATGATAGGAGTAGGCTTTTTTTTGTTTTTTTCTTTTTGTATAAGTGGGAGAGATAGAATAAAAGTAAAAAAGGAGAAGGATAGAGTAAAAAAAAAAGGAAGGAATGACGCACTTAGTCTGGAATCTCGTTTTCGACCAAATCGACAAGGGAAGCCCTACCAGGGGTACCCAGAAGAGGTACCCCCGCCGACATAGCTCGAAAAGTCAAAGGTACACACAAGCTCTCTTCCCGCGACAAGGGGGCGTCACCTCTCCCTCTACATTCTTTGAGATACATATATATATATATATATATATATATATATATATATATATATATACATATACACATACACATACACATATATATATATATATATATATATATATATATATATATATATATATATATATACATATATATATATATATAAGAGAGAGAGAGAGGGTATAGTATAAAAGAATCTATAAAATGTCTAGAATGGTATATATAGAAGTGGATGTGTTACTGTTCTAGAATTCGGGTATGGGTAGGAGAAGGTCTATGAAAGCTTTAGATGATGTGTATGGAAGTGGATCTATTAGTATTTAAGAAAGAGGGATATGGGCGAGGAAATCTAGCAAATGTCTAGAAGAGTATGTATAGGCTTATATTTATTAGAGTACTAGAAAAATGTATAGGTATACGGCAATCTAGGAAATGTCTTGAAGACTATGTATATAAGTAGATCTATTATGCTTCTAGAAATAGGGATTCTATTAAGTATATATGCGCAGGAGGAAATTTAAGAACGTTCTAGAATAATATGTATAGAACTACATATATTAATGTCTAAAAAAGGAGGTATATTAGTAGGGAATCTAGAAAATGTCTTTGTGTAAGCGTATATCTTTGAAAGACGGCTATCAGTGGCGTTGTTACAATCGACAGTGCCAAAAGTATAAAGCATGTGTTACTTCAATCAGAAAAAGATTTTTTTTCGAGAAGTCCAATTTGAAATTAACTGTTTTGTTGCACATAATGTATATGTGGTGCATCCAAGAAAGTGTACAAAATGCAGTTAATATGGTGTTAATTTGCGAAAAAACTGTCATGGACATTTTCCATCTTTTTCGTGAATTGTGTCAGAAGTACTTTGAAGAGGCATTCAGTTCAACTGGGAGGACCTGGAATCATTGTTCAAGCCGATGAATCCTGCTTTGCCCATAAAGTAAAGCATCACAGAGGACGATGAAATGAAAAACCTATTCGGGTTTTTGGACTAGTGGACACTAGTTTCACTCCAGCTGTTGGCTACATGGAAATTGTAGAACGCAGAAATTTCATTACGCTTCTTGGAATAATCGATGCTGCTGTACGACCCGGTGCTGTTATTCACACGGATAAATGGAAATCTTATCGCCATATTCGACGAGATCTTGGACTTAAGCACAGGGCAGTAAATCATAGCATTAACTGTGTAGATCCTCACACGGGTGTGCATACCCAAGCTATTGAATCATATTGGAATAAACAGAAACAGAAAATTAAACAAATGCGAGGTTGTCGAAGAAATTTATTAGCAACCTATTTAAGTGAAATGATGTGGCGAGATAGGTTTGGAACCAATGCTTTCCAGTGTTTATGCGAACCTATAAGCGAACTATATTCATGATAGGTTTCTACTCTATAAAAAAAGTAAAATCATTCAATCTTTTATAATTATTTACTGTTTATTATGTTAGCTTACATATTTAATTTGTGTATAATAAAAATAAACATTATTTGCTTTTCGCTATTCTATGCCTTTAAATTATCTATATAATCTCGGGTGGCAGATTCTCCAGTTGAGTAATTCTGGGCGGCGGATTCCCCAGTTGAGTAATTCTGGGCGGCGGATTCTCCAGTTGAGTAATTCTGGGCGGCAGATTGTCCAGTTGGAACATTTCTGGCAAGCTGGGCGTCGGATTCTCCAGTTGATCACCTCTTTTCCTTGATACAAAGTTCTTGGTCTCTTGATATCCTTTTACAGTAGTTTGGACATCATATCTTGAACATATTATTTTAGCAACTTCTACCTACTTGTGATAACCCTTAGCTATGGAGAAGTTGGATTTGTGCTCCCTGTGCTTGTGTAAGCTCTTTAGTTTTAGTCCTATTACTTATTTAGAAAGATATTGAATACACAATAGTTATAAATTTATGCTGAAAAATAAGAAATATTGGTTAAATTCTGATTTTTGAAAACATACTATTTTATTAATTACAAACCATTTAGTAAAATACTAATTCAAAGATACATATTAACAAAATATTCAAAATATTAGCAAAATACACATTATTATCATAAACATTTATGAATAATATGATAAATTCGAAAAAAGCTTGATTAAATATGTTGAATTTATAAATCCATGAGTGATACTTTATAATTTTGACCAAGGTTGTAGGTGAATGAATTGATGATTTGTTGATGGTGTAGCAAACTTGACAGCCTGAGGCCTCACTCACCCAATCTAAGTGAAGTTTTAGAACCCATGCGGAGGAAGAACAGCTATAGACTCTCTTTCCCGCCAGCAAAGAAATGACGATGTCGCGTAAGTGATATATTCGCAATTACGTCATTGTGTTGTCGCAACACAATTGAGGGCTTGAACTACATCGGGACAAAAGGTCTATGAGACCAGATTCGCATGTGTGCTTAGAGTTGAAATGCGAAGGAATTAAGTTATGGTCGATCAATGACCATAAAATCCATTTCCTTATTTACACAGAAAATTCTTGCGATAAAACTGTCATAATTTCAGATATTTATCAGCATCCTTTGTCAATCGAAAACCCTTCTTCTTATTAGTCCCATCACTCTTTTTTAACTGCAGGTGAGGTAGAAAACTTTGGAGTTTTAATTCGCCTCAATCGCTTATTGAGAGCATATTTCGAGAAATATTGGTAGATTTTTTAACATTGTTAGTAAATGTTTCAAGTGTGGAGGTTAGGCCACGCCTTTAAGGCGTGGCCTCCAGTTTTACTGGAAGAGGTTTGCTTAAGTTCTAGGATTCTGAGATTCACAGCCTATGGTAAGGACGCCACCGAAAATCCGGGGAGAACGGGTGCTTCCCGATTGCATCCATCACGAAGTGGAAGTTGTCCCTCAAAACGTACTATCAAGATAAGTCTTCCTGTTCCACATACAAGGGGACGGGTATCCTTCATGTAAAAAATACAAGCGGTATGTTTCTTCTCCTTACCCTACATACAGCTCTGAATTCCGCGCATGCGTGTTGTCTGGTGTTGGACAAGGGAGTGTTAGAGTCTCTCATCAGGTAGTTATTGCATGATGACATAAGCTACTACTCATACAAGATGAGAAAGAACCAGCTTATATCGCGGAAGATGATGAAGAAGCGGAAGGAACCTGCTGCGAAGCTTATGAACAAATTGAGGATGTCCTCAAGCCTCGCATGCTTTAATTCTTCACAGAAGAGAATGATTTCTGCCAAGCACCAAATGGTGAACTCGCAAACAACCGCTGACTTGCTCTGTCCCTGAAGATGTACCGATTGTCATGAAGACGAAGTTTCGGTGTTTAAGGTGGTTAATAGCGAGGGCCACGTTATGTCCACGTTTATCTTTCCGGAGGGCCTCGGACTCAATAGGGAGTGCTACATCAAGTGCCAGGATGAATTGGTTTTGCCCTGGTCCAAGAGGTGGTGGCAGCAGAACTCTGCAGCATGCTACTCAAGTAGAACCCAGTCTTGCCCGTGGGACAATTTCTTCGACCACATCACCACTAACATATGATCTCACAACATCCAAGACTGAAGCCCCCTGATCTATTATGTATGGGGCGTGGTTGGGAGAGAGAGATATACCAACATGAACCTGTGGGTGCAGCTTAGTTCATGCATCACTACAATTTTAACCCAATTAAATAAAGGCACCGTCGAGAAGGCCTGCAGCAGTTTCTGACGCCTCCTGCAAGCCGTGTTTGAGGCCGACGGAGATTCCATTGAATAAAATGAATAGTACAGCAATCATTCAAGCCTTTAACATGTAAAATTGGTAAATATGTCTATCTGCATAAATGAACTGTGTTATTTTCATTTTGTTGAAAGCGACAAGTTAAAATCCACCGTGCCCTGTACTGCCGCTATGGGCATTCTTCCTACCCATATTCAGTGGGGATGAGTATTCTTTTTTGTCCACACGCAGGCGTTTTAGTAATTTTTCTTTCCCCAAAGGTGGTAAGAATAATCTTCCCGGCCCACATACCTCTGGTGTTCCGGATAAATTTACCTAAAAGAAAGAAAAAAAACCGCAATACCATCTAGAGTATGGCTGAGAAATAACAGTTTACTCAAAGAAGCCGCCCTCAGTTTCCGCCATGGCTTCAAAACGGGTCTGGAACCTAGCGCAGGCGTTCCTCGCTTTTCCCCTCGAAAGATCTTCGAACCCTTCTTTGATCTTAGCTAACATCTCGGCCATGGGGTTGCAGGAAGAGCAGTCAGTGTCTTTCTCAGCCGCACTGCATACATAGTAATACATATAATTACTATTGTGGGAATTAGGAAGCCAGAAAGTGGGGCTGGTGGAGTGGTAGAAATTCTCCGACAACTAGTTCTATCTCTTTCCCGAGATATGACCTTCCATTAGCAACCCTCTCTATCCAGAGTTTGGCCAAAGTCTCCAGCCTGAATTTATCCCTAAGACCCTGCTTAAAGATATGGGGTGGTAGGACGTCACCCTTACCGGAGAAGCACCTAAAGACCATTATAGTTTGGATTTTAGGTAACCCACCTGTTGTTTTAAGTGTTGGGCAACTTGTCCTGGCAATTCTTTTTATCTGAGAAGAACCAGATCGAACCTCTCCCCCCCAGGATGCATCAGCTTGTTCAGGAGCTTCTTTTCCTTCTTCAAGTGGCTCTCTTTGGCTTTGGCTGTCAGAATTAGCCCCTTGAGCTTCTTGTACGAGTGGTAGCGAAGGTCCATAATCAGGGTCAGCCTCGTGGCTGCGACTCCAACACCCATCTCTCTTGCCAAAGCCCGGATTCCTTTGCACTGATCATGGTGAAAATAATTTAAATTGAAGATAACAAAAATTTAGAATCTTGTTAACGATTTATTTTAACTCGAAGTTTGGTATGCTGATAAATATTATATAGGGTGTTCAATAAATCTCTACGCATGATCATTTATTTTGTCGTGCAGAAACTACATTCGTATCTTTGGGGTGAATATGAATCGGAGAAGAAATTTCAACGAGTCCAACTAAAGAAGAGGCCAACATCTGCAATACTGGCTCTACCAAAACTGCCAAGCAGTCAACAGTAAGAATGCCCCACAATCCCAAGCAAAAACCAGGACCACCGATATACAAGGATAAATTTCGAAGGAAGATTCTCTCTCTTGTGGTGAAGGGGCTGCTACCATCGAGCCTAGTTGAACTATATGAATTTAAGGATCTTTCATGTTAGTATAGCTCATTTTAGTGCCATGCACGCGAATCTATGAGTTACTATGTCGGTCGGAAGGCAACCATTCCACTTTTCAATGAGTTTTTTTGAAAGTTTTGTAGGTCGTAAGGTCACATGTTTGTTAATTGATAATACGTTTGTTAATTATTTTTTTCCAAAATTATTCAAATAATTGATACCACGCGACTTAGGTTTGTTGATCTTGTTTTCCTATTTTCCATAGCTAATATCTGATTAAAATAATTAATCATATTATTTGTATGAACATTAGCCTATTGCTAGCCTAGCCAAATATTCTGCTATTTTTCCCCCATAACTAAGCTCTGATTAAAATAATTAGCCATCTTATTTGTATGAACATTAAACTAAATATTTTTCTATTTTTCTATCGCAAATCTATCGTATTGGTTTAATCTTAAGATTTTTTTTCAGACGTCACTCCAGCTATTCAGGTGCCTTCTAGACACACCCTGACTAGATCTTTTGCAACAACCACCAGTAGAATGAAGGAAGACATACAAGAAAACTGACAGCAGTTGACGATGTGTGTGTTACATTCCACATATATCAACTAATCACCACAGTTTCATGGGAGTCACTGCGAATTGGGTATGGTATTACTTTAGTGTTTCATTTTTATATAATTGATAAACTGAGCATTGGTCATAGTCTGATATACTTATAGTATAATATTCTCAATTATTCGACATACCTTCCTCATTCATTAATTTAGTGAGTCTTCATTTTGCCTTGAATATGGACTCTTTTACATTTGGCTCTTATTAGATGGGTCACTGATGTGGTAGCATGGTAGGCGACTCATCGCTGAATTGCCTCCTTTATATCGCATAGTTCTTCTCTTCAATGATTGATGGCGCAGTTTAGCTAGTGCGTATCTAACCAATATTATTATATTATTTTTTTTAAATGTTCATAAAAACATTGATTTTATGTTCTTACATTACAGATCAATGATGACTTGTCACGAGGATCAGCTGCACTGGTATGCCGAAGATTTCGTGGAACACACAGCTTTGATAAAATGGCTGGAATATTGGACAGGGTCAATTCGGAGCATGGTTTATCTTCTCGAAAATGTTGTATCAACAACCACCGACAATGCATCGAACATGTTGAAATGCTCTAAAGACTTCGGTGTTCGTGTTCAGAATCGTACTGACGACATTGATGAAGAGGATGCAGATTAAGATGATGATGAAAAAGATTCAGATGAAGAGGTTATCATCAGTAACTCTCCTGAACAATCATGAGAGCATGGGGAGGAGTCATTGAAACTATAGGGAGGGGGGTACATAGAGTTACCAGTTGTGGGTGATTGGGGTTACCCATTATAGGTGATTGAAAGCCCAGTTACGGGGTACAGCTTCTTCGGTGGAATGTAGCACGTTTTGGGGTAATTGGTTACCGAGCGCTAACCTTGGGCTGACTCCAATTGGGGAAGATTATCCTTGTTTGATTTAAGCGTTGTAGGCTGGGTAAGATGACCGGTTGATTACCCGTAGGAAACAGAAATTCGTTTAGGCGTATATCGGGTATTTGTAGCTGGCCTACTAATGTTTGGCTCTACTTACGCCTACGCTTCCTCGAAACTGCTTATTGTCTTACTGATCTTCCTGTTGTTTCTACTCTTACTCTCCTTGGGGGTCTACATCAGATGGTATTTAATGTGTCAAAAAGTGTAGGCGTTGGCCACTATTAGCCAATCCTGCTGGTTGGGTGGACCTTACTCGAATCGAAGTTTATTCGTGTGTACAAGGGGATAGAGAGAAGGTGAGCAGTAAGTTTTAATTCAGGCCTCTGCTAGATAATTTTTATCTTGGGGAAAGAGATAATTTTAGGAAATAAGATTTTGTGCTTCACGGCTCTGTGAGAGTAAACAAAAGCCAGCGTCTTCCCTGTTTCTCAGCTTGGTGTGTTTTGATAAGTATGTATGAAATGCTGTTTCGGCGTCTCCCGGAATTTTGGCGCTGCCCGAATGGTTAGCAAAGATAGCACGAGAAGCGTCTTTTGGTCGTGTGTGCGTTTGACCGTGTAAAAGCGTCTCGAATTCATTTTTGCCTTCATAGTCTTTACAAGAATACAGTATATATTATTATTTATATGACAAAATGCTATACAATTTTAGTAGATTAATTGCAGGTGCGTGCCCATTTCAAGACTTCATAGGACTCACATGACACTCATTTGTGGGGCTTAATTGTTGATGCTAATCCACCTTGCAATGGGGCTCCACAAAACTATCATCACATATTCGATGTGCCTACCACACATTGAACTTGGTAGCAACAACTGATTCAGATAGAGGACTGAACTCGCCTGGACTAAATAAGATAAAACATTTTGCAAAGGGAAAATATTCGGCGCTGTGGAATTTTGTTGGTAAACCTAAGTCAGGAGAAAAAACACAGGAAATAACTTGCGTCCAATTTAGGTACTCATGCGTCACCCGATTAAACTCAATGTACGACTCATTAAGTCAAATATATAAATATAAGAACGACGTGAATGTAGTTCTTGAAGAACTGAATCTATCCGTTCTCAAAGACAATGAATTTGAATTTATTTCAGAATATTTGTCTGTTCTAAAACAAATTGAAGCGGTCCGCAACAAAGTACTGGCAGAAATTAATGCTACTACGGTTGTTTGCTTCCAACACTCCTAGCGACTCAGGATGCCAAAAAAACTACGCTTGAGACACTGCATGTCATTACTGGCAGCAGTTGTCTTTGGCTTCAATGCCAGATTTAGTAATTATTTGTCGTTGAGCCCCGAGGTAACCGCTGTCGTTTTGGCCTCAGTATCCCATCCCTATTTCAAACTTAGGGGGAAATAAATTTTGCAAGGGCCTAATTTCGGCGATCATGAAGCAATCAATTCTAAAGTAAAAGACAAGCTGAAAATGGATGTAAGAAATTGTAGTCCTGACAGAATTGGTAATCGTTCAGGGAATTCAGACTCATCATCAGAAGAAGATTTCTTGAAAACTATGGACGGCTTATTCTATACTCCTAACAGCAAGGGAGACACGGAGTTCCTCATTTTTTTGTAGGACGCTAGTAAGATATTCAGCTCTTTAGATAGGTTGTGGCGCCCAAATTGCAAGGTGGAGTAGAGCAAATAAGGAACCTCACAAATGAGCACCCTGTTGGACTTATAAAATCTTAAATTTCGGCACATAAATATTGAAAATTGAAATAATATGCCATGTTGTAACAATGAACTAATGTCAAACCAAGAAAAATACTTGTAAATAATGTTAAACCGCAATTAATATGTATTAAGAAAAAAACAAAGAATATTGTAAGGATTCAAACGAAATCGTCGGAGTTTCCACATGGATGTACAAACATACACACATGAGAAAACATATTTGAGCTGAAATGTCTGGAAACAGATAACGAAGGCAGCTGGGCAAACTTAGGGCGATATCTGATCTGACTAGCCAGAAATTAAGTAAACCTGTGAAACGGCGGAATTAATCTTGCTATGAATGCCAGCCTGATAAAGCCAAATGCGGCTAATGCAAATATACTCCGAATACACACGTGTCCACACTGAACATGGGCACACCCTATGACTCCGCCCAGCAGTCGTAACAAAGAACAAAAGAACACACTTTGAACCGATAGGCTCCGCTCCGCATTCAGATTATGAGAAGAGAAGTCACGCCCCCTTAATCACCGTAGTATAAATAGACGGAGTAAAACACTCTTGGAATAATTCATAATTCTTAAATCTTGTTTCTGACTTGTACATTAGTAGCATTGTTATTTTCGCGTCACCAGCCCGTCCTCGTCATTGATCCATCTGTTTATAGCCCCAACAATCTGACGCGGAAGGCGCCTTATACGAAACAGTGAAACTTAACACTGATAGCCAAAGACTCGACAATTTCGCTTGCCCGATCTAAAGTAGTCCTAAGCCGAGATTAAAGTACCAAAACCACCCTTTTCTCTCGAGTCTTTCCTTCTACCAAGCGATAACCAAGTTACCTTTCGAACCCAGTTACGAGCGGATTATCCTGTGTTTTTAGAACATTTGGAGTCAGATCAAATTCGACGGTATGACCATAACTGCCTTCGCCCGACACTTACAGTCTGGTAACTCATCGTTACCTAAAGGTGGTGACCACCTTCCGTAAACAAGTAACCAATCGGCATATCATCATAAACCGTTAACCTATAACTCACCCCTATAAACTCGTGACAAGCCCACCATAAACTGGTGACAAGCGACTATAAGGTATCCTGCTATAAAGAATATCTTCAAGATGAATAACACCACGGTATTTTCCTTTGAACCAGTGAAACGGTTGTTTTCGTTTTTTAGTATGGTTCATAGCCCGACATGAAGTCGTCTCTCAGATGATAACTTTGGAAAATTGGTTTTGCTGAAAGTAAAAGTTTACAACAGTTGAACATTAAATTAACACTCAACTTGCGTTTTTTTATCTTTATATTTTTACTAAGTGCGTAGTGCAGTAAAATTAAATTCCACGTAAAAATTGTTTGCTTATATATACTGACCATTTATTGCTATGGGTTATGGACATGGTGAAATGAGAATTGAGGAAAATATAACTAAAAACTATATGTAGGTTATTTATTTATTTTTTTGCTGATAATTTATGATAATACTAAGTTTTAAGTTTACCACGTGAAAAACTGAAAGGGAAATCGTCAATCACCGTAGTTTAGATCAGGTGACATAACATAACATATTAAACGCAAAAACACATGCCATCAAAGTTGTGAGTATATAAAAAACAGAAAGCCCCCCTCCCCCCCCCCAAATACAAAACAATCGAAAAAAAACAAAGATCACAAATGGATGATGATGAAGATTTATCAATGATAAAGAAGTGACGATGGAGATAACTTGATTCAGGTTGTCTTGCAGTGTTGTAATGATGGCGAAGACTTGACCATGGCGAAGACACGACGATAGCAAAATGTGATGAGGTGATAAATATTTTTTCGGCATCGACACATCGTCTTTTTACAATCCCTTCTTCTTCGATTTTGTTGTATTTTTATTCTTTTTGTTATATTTTTTTATATACTTGACAACTTCGATCGATGGTATTTTAGGCCCTTTGCGCGAATACACCTTATGTTATGTTAAATACCACATAACATAATCCATTAAACGCTAAAAGGTCAACGAGCTATCAGAAATAACAAGAAACCCTACAAACGACCTCAAATTAAAACTAAACAAGCTTATCCAGCAGCATAATGCCCTCTCAGACGTAAAGATACAACTCATCTACGGTGACTACAAGCTTGGATATGCTTATGGAAACGTTAAAACACATAAGCCAGGAAACCTTCTCCGCCCAGTCATAAGCCAGACACCTACTGTGAATTACAAGCTACCAAAATTTCTCAACTCTACCCTCACTCCTTACGTACCATCTGCCTACAGCTTACGCTCAACTGAGGATTTCCTCAACATCCTGGAGGTTTCCGAACCAACTGGCCACATGACATCAATGGATGTCAAAGCGCTGTTTACCAACGTGCGAGTGGACGGAAATATAAACCTTATCTGAGGTATTCTTCCTGCCCTGCATACAGGTGGTATGGCTATTCTTCCTGCCCAACAAACAGGCGGTTTGGGTATTCTTCATGAACAACAAACAGGTGGTTGAGGTATTCTTCCTGCCCCGCATACAGGTGGTATGGTGATTATTTCTGCCCAACAAACAGGCGGTTTGGGTATTCTTCCTGCCCCACATATAGGTGGTCTGGGGCGATAGCGGTGTTGTGATTGGCTATGTGCGTTATCACGTGTGGAAGGAATCCACCACCTTATGCAGACTGAGAGCGTCCGCCAATAGGCTGCCATTTCCCTCTGTGGTGAAGTTTTGTGTCCGTTTTCGTTGGGATTTAACCCGACACCTAGACGTTCGAATTCTAAGGCATTGTCCCTACGCTAACAAGAGTTCACGCTCCCCCCCCCCCCTCATCCTTCCCCTCCACCTCCACGCGACCACGAGGAGGAGCGATATCTGATTCCAATTTCAATTGTCACACAATCACTACCATTTATTAGCATCTCAACCACTACATTATCTCATCAAGCTACATTCCCATTTTGCGAACTCTCATAACACTTCTTTGAAATAATTTCTTAGGTCGGCCACCAGCGAGGTCATAGGCTCAAAAATGACGCAAAAAAGACTATCCTTAGAGCATGTTAGTTAAATCCTGAGGCCAAAAACTAAAAAGGGACAACAACAAATACTTATCTACAATGAAGACTCCCGTGTTGAGGGGTGCCCGCCTCCTTCAGGAGTCTCATCGTGCACCCAACAAGTTAAATAATTAAATACTATGGAGGAGCAGACCACAGCCCGGTGGTAGCAGTCCCACTCGTTGCGGTACTGGGGAAGGTTAAGGCTGACGTAACTCCCCCAGACTGGGACACTCAATAAAAAAGTGTCTTGCCATCTGAGAGACCAAGCAATCTTGAGAGAAAGGTTCAAGGAAGCGCTCCATCACATCACAGTGCTTCCCCGAGTGTGTCGGAATCAGAGGTGACAAAAAGTAACCAGTTACTTTCGGTGCACTGCGTGGTAGGTCGACTAGAAAAGTCGGAGTGCAACGGCAGGCAACTTGAAATTTTCACGCGTCATTGCCTATCTATTTTGCCATGCAGCCTGAAGGGTTTCCCTAATTCCTACAATATATATATATATATATATATATATATATATATATATATATATATATATATATATATATATATATATATATATCGGGTAAAGAACACAACGCCTGTCCAGTCGTTTAATCAGTGCGGACACAGAAAACAACTACATTCTCCCAACTCGCCTCCCTTATTAGTGCCCACTTGGGGATGTGGAAGTTTTACCTGCTCGACGGCACTTAGCCTTATCCGTGATTTGCTATCGGTCTCCCAACCGATCATGGTGCGTAATCCCTCTAGCAAGAGCTTTATTGCAAACATCTCGGCCGTAGCGACAGACGCAACGCAATGAAGAGCCCCTGCGGCTTCAGGCAAAACGGGAGATAACCTGAAAGCCTACTCCTCCTTCGAAACTGGTGCCATCTATATGTACACTGGCACGGTGCCAGTATGACACGATATACGTTTCAAGAAAAACGAGTGCAATACTCCCGTTGTTGTAGAAGTATGCAGAGGTGTGCCTGAAGGTTACAGCAAACTCTCGAAGGAGTTTCCTGGTATCGCTCATTGGCAGAAACACCGTTAAGATTGTCCGAGAAAGAAAATGAGAGTCGTTGGCAGAACAAAGCTCACTTAGCGAAAACAAGCTGTTGAAGGGTTTCTCGCCTCTTGAGTAAATGTCCATTCAGTGGCTTTCAGTCACAGAGAGAGGTGTTTGAGTGGTGGTGGGGCATCATCTCAGTCCAAGAATGTTGAGAAGGTGGTCACGAAAGATTTCGCCTGCAGCGTTTATATGTATATCGTTTCTCTCTGAGGGCTGTCTCGCATTCGGTCGACCACTAGAGAAGCGGATATAGCACAAAACGGCTAGACGTTTGAGGAATAGAAGTCAGGCCTGCGGCAATGAGAGCAACAAAGATGAACTCACTGACCTCGTCAGTCAGCCTAAACACTTTGACTGAGATAGAAATTCAGTTATTTCCTCAAGTGAGGGTGCCCGTTTCAAGCACCACATAGAGGCATATCAGGTGGCAGTGTCCCAGCAAAAGATCTTTGAATGGGAAAGTGATGCTACCATCAAGGTCGTCTGCCAATCCCTGGAGAGCAAAGGAACATGGCAAGGCAGGGAAACAAAATCCGTTATGTGGAAGTGATATGTGAATTCTTCCATATTGAAGACATCGATCGCTAATTCAGACCATTTTCACAAAGGTTCAGCTTCAGCGATTAATCGTGAAGTTCCTCGAGAAGGATACAAGGCATCGGCAACTGCTTTAAGATGCCAGGGAACTCCACCTAATCGAAGTCGGCTGATGGTGAAATGCAGAAAGAGAGGGCAAAATACCGCCTATCCAGGTGGGGCGGGAATTCTACCGTCTGAAGGGATCATGTAGATCTAAATAAAGAACGTAGATATCATAGCCGGAAAAAGTTACGCATTAAATTGCCCGATCCCTATTTCGTGGTAATGAAGCCTTCATATCCCGGCATGATGGACAGGAGGAGGTAGAAAGGAGTGGGTCATCTTAGGGCTGTAAAAGGGAATTGGGAAAATAAAAGCCTCGTCAGTTCATCCAAATTAGTCCGGAGTCCACGGCAAGTTCTTTGCAGGAAAATGCCCACAAGATTTACATACAATTAACTACTGTAACTTTTTTTGCAGATAAGACCCTCAGTGGGATTGCTGAATGTTGGTCGGAGATAGGGCTCCGAAGGCTATTAACTGCGAAACGCGCCGATGGCACTGTCGCCTTAAAAGACTTAGTGTGAACGTGCGGCTCGACAAGTGAACCATCTCCGGCTTCGAATCCTTTCGCTTTGGGGGTGTTTTAAGGATCAGTATTCCCCCCCACCTCTTATATAGATGCGATTACCGGTAGCGACCCGTCCAGCTTAAAAAAAAATATAAAAATAAACGGGTCTGAAATTGGAGGCCCAGATCCATGGTGGGGGAAATAGGGGGCTGAAGCCCCCTCCCCCGCCAAATTGATCTTTCATTAGCCAATAGTGAAAAGCGAAGCAACTTCATTAAACGTCCCCACAATGACCTGATTCAGCCATTGTGTTCATTGAATTCCTGTCGGGTATTGCCATCTTCCTCGAGGATGAATGCAGCTCGGACGCGACGGTGGGACTCCTACTGATCGCAATCCGAGATCCGCGCTTTCTGATTGCCCTCGTCGTCACCGAGTCGGTTCTAGCTCATATCCTGGAGCCGAGCCGAGCCCTGCAATCTCTTATGGTCGATCTCGTCTTAGCATACGCTACGATCGGTTAAATGGAGGAGTATCTCAACAAGAATTGGAAAGGGCACTAACAAGCTTCCACGACGTCTTCAAGATTTTTTTTTTTTAATTTTAAGAGCTCATCTGGTGACTGCCTACTTGGGCATTACTCGCCGTATTAAACGTCTTCAAGAAGGTAGAGTTGCTCCTCCAGGAGATCGGCTCGTCACGCGACACCATTCCTCTGCTTCGAGTTTGTAGGCGGTAAACGCAGCGAGCAAACGTCCCCTACCAGACAGCTAAGGAATATTACCACCGATCTGTCTATCTCCCGTTAATTGATTTAGTGTTGACGACACTATTCCAATCCTCTTCACATCAAACAACTACTCAGCGTCATCCACAGAGATGTTGCTGCTTTACTGGAGGCGGAAAAAGTTTACGAGGCTGACATCGAGGCCTTGAACCTCGGCAAGGCAGAAGCTGGGTGCTAGTTTTCGTCAACAATTAAGTTTGACTCCATTGGAGATGCTCTTGCTCATGCCAAGACCCGAATGTATCCGAACCGGGCCAGGCTCCTCCAACTTCTGATCACTTTCCCAGTCTCGAACAAGGAGGCTGAGCGCTCATTTTCGCACCTGAAACGACTGAAAAGGTACTCAAGAAAGAGCATGGGATAAGAATTCCTCAACGGCGAGGCGCTGTTCGATGTTCACAATGAAAATGATGTTAGAATAGACAGCATAATCAATGTATTTGGCCAAAGTAACAGGAGGTTTATGTTCATGTGAAATACCGTGACCAATGCTGACTATCAACTGATGATGCTATCAACTGTTTCAGCCCCGTTTATGTTTATATTTCTTTTTTAATCCATTCTTGAATTCTGCTATTCAGAAAGAGTTATGTAATAATATAGAATATATAAAACAGTTTTGTTAATCGTTGCAATTAAATGCAGCTTATATGATATATATCTAAAATGCAGGTGAATCTCAAAAATAATTATTTAATTCAGTATTATACTATGGGGGGCCATGCTTTGTTTTTTCTTTTATTGCCATATTGTCTTGTTATCGAATAAATCTTCCTGTTTTGACTGAATTTTCTTTTTTCTTTAAGTTGGCCCTTCAAACGTTTTCTTCTAATTTCCTTGTTGGCTTCCGTATTCTTCTTGAGTTAGTCCTTCAAACAACTTCGTTTTCTTTCTTGAGCAATTTCATAAAATTTATTTGGACGCGCTGAGATTCGAATGAGGCACCTCTTTATTCCATTTCCGATGTTCATGCCACACGACTGGCTGAGTCCGTCCTTTTGTATGGTAAGTTTTTCTGCTATTTATATTATCGAGTTGGAAGGAATTTCTCTCATACATTTCGCACCCCTACACAGGTCCCTTTCTAGAAAGCGGAGCGAATTTGAGGATTGGGGAGAGACTAGTCTTAGATATATCTTAATCGAGGAGTAGTAGCTCTCCCTCCCCTCCTCAGCCTCCGAAGTCTGCGGCATTAGTGGAGCGAAAGTGAGGGATTGAGGAGAGCGAACGAAGTCTTGTTTTGTAATCAGGTCTCCTCCCCCGGCTCTCCGAAGTTCACCGCAGCACTTTTTCTTGTTAGTCTATCACTTGTTATTGTTCCGTCGTAGAGGGTCACCAGTTATGGAGGGGGGCATTTATATTATATGTTTATTTATTTATCTTGACTCATCTTGCTTTTTCTTTTCTGCAGGTTGGTTTATCGAGGTTACTTCTTCTTTTTAGTTGGTCCCTTTTAAGCGTTTTCTTCCGTTTTCCTTGTTGAGTTGGTCCTTCAACTTCGTTTTCTTTCTTGAGCGATTTTCTAAAATTTATTTGAACTCTTGAGATTCGAACGAGGTATCTCTTGATTCCGTTTCCGATGTTCATGCCACACGACTGGCAGTCCGTCCTTTTGTATGGTAAGTTTTTCTGCTATTTATATTATCGAGTTGGAAGGAATTTCTCTCATACATTTCGCACCCCTGCAATACCTTAGCTGACGTGCCAAATATACAATAAACTACAATTAATAATGTTCTAATGTGCGGAAAAAATATTCTGATTTCAGTTGGTTAGTGCTCACTCCTGTGTGAGTTACTGTTATTTATTATCAATGCTGTGTAAGATAACCATTATTAATCATCATGTGGTGATCATAATAAAGCGTCAATACCTTTCTCTAGGCTTTATTCAACTAACAAAACATCAATACAGTCTGAAAATAGAAGAGAAACAATATAAGTAAACATGCCCATGCCAATCAGGTTAACAAGCACAATTAGTTATAAGTAAACAAAATAATGTAGTGTAACCCATTAGGCAATTATACATATAAGGTTACATAAAGCTTAGATCACCACACATCAATGCCCTTTTCTCAGTCTAGGGAGGAATTCAGGTTATCCTTCCCCCTTTTTATCCTAGGTCCGCCACTGGCTCGGATCACACATTAATCAGTAGGTACTCACTGCGAAATAAAGGCATTTCAATTGACGGCAGATCGGTGGTAAAACCCCTGCCATTACAATAAGATTTATATGGAATATATATATATATATATATATATATATATATATATATATATATATATATATATATATATATATATTCTATTGAAGTCCACAGCTGTGGCAACGTTATTAATTTTAACTTGTAGTTTCTTAATATTTCTTAGAAGTTTATTAACGGGGTCTTCGAGACGAGAAAAAAACATCCGCGAATGACTTTCTTTATTCCTAGACGTCTTTCGACCATGTTAGGTCATCTTCAGGGAATGAACAGAAATGGAATTATTCGGTGATATACTCAGTTTTTAGTAGAAGTTGGGATAGTGGAAGATATAGTAGGTGAAAATTAAAGCGGGGAGGGGGGTACTTTGCCCGAGTAGGGAGGGCATCGCTTAATTTTTTATTTATTTTTACCTTTTCTTTTGTTGTTTGTTTGGTCTTTTTATCCTATGTTTGTGTAATTTCATGAGCTTTAGTGTTCTTCCTATTGTTTGTTCTCTAATGATTAGTTGTATTTATTTTTGTTGCACACCATAAGCTTTCAAGCCTTTGTTAGCTCTAATTGCCGACAATTTACCTCGTGTTTCTTGTGTTGTAATAATTGCATTGTTCACTGTTTTCATTTATGTATGTATTGATACAATGTTCTTATATGTTGTATTGTGTTTTGTCTATGCATAAATTGGTGTAATGACTTCTTGTGTTCATAATATTATGCTCGGGAACCGACGTTACCCTGAGACTTTCGCCCGTAGCCTTGCAGGTATATTAAGCCAGCCACCTGTTCCCTGTAAAGTCCTTCCAGCCAGACTTTATCGAAGGCCTTTTGCACGTCCCTCAACACAATGTCTACATAGAACCTGTTCGTTTGCGAGTATTCTACTTTCTCTGTTAGGAGCGCCAGGGCGGTAAATGTGCCCCTTTTTCTGCGGAACTTATGATGTTGGGGGTTATGCGCTCCTAACTCGCTCAGTTGAGCTTGTAGCCTATCTTGTAAAATCTTCTCGAAGATTTTTCCCTGTATCTCAAGAAGAGAGATCGGGCGATAGTTAGCCACCTGGTTTGGGGGTTTGTTTCCCTTCCGAATAAAGATGATTTTGGCCATCTTTTATCCGTCAGGAAAGTGGCCTGTATTCAGGGAAGCGTTCATTGTGGTCGCCAAACCCTGAATAATTTGCCTTGGGGCATTTACGAGGTTATTCTTCGTAATCCCAGGCCAGCCTGGAACCCTCTGCTTGAAGGACCTTATAGTGTCCAAGGTCTCTTCGACAGTTATTCGGCATCCATGGTTAACCATCAGTCTTTCCTGAGATACTTGCGGGTGTGGGTGGGTTCTATGTATCACTGTGCAGAGGTCATCGAGCAATTGGTCTTCGAAGTCCTGTTCGAATTCGTCGTTCTCCTCATGTGATATAGCGAAAATCTCTTGCCAGTAAGCTATAACTTTCTCTCGAGAGACTCTGGGTCCTCAATGATGTCGTCTACATCTTTGATTTGGGTTCTGGGTCTGGGAGGCAATTCCCTAGTTCTTCGGATATTATTCCAAAACTTTACAGGATTGTTCTCCCTGTCCAGCCTCCCAATGATGTCATTCCAGATTGTTCTTTGTTTTCAATTATTATGTTTTTCAGTTCCTCTCCTAGATGCCTTATTCTGGATGTATTTTCCCTATTGGTTCCTGTCTTGCCAATCTCTTCATAGATTTCTCTATGTTTCCAGTCGAATTCTCTCATCTCGTCCATCCACCTAGGTTGTGGGAGCAATTTATAGGAGATTCTGGGGACGCATCTCTCGTCGGCTTGTATGAGGAGATTGGTGATCTTGTATATCTCCTCATCAATCTCTTCGAGATTAGTGTCTCCCAGGTCAGTTAGATGGTATGTACTTAGTATCTCTTTATATAGTTCCTAGTTAGCTTTCGCGTAACTTTTCCTAAGTGGAACGGGCTTGAATAGTGGAGCAAGCGAGATCGTGGTGAGAATCGGGATATGGTCGCTCAGTACCACTGGTCCGGGCTCATTGGCGATGTTGAAGAGGAAGTTTTTGCTCGTTAACACAATATCCGGTTTTGTTGCCGAACGTTGTGTTTAGAAGGTCGGGAAATCTGGCCCCTCCCTCTGGAGTCTGTCTTTTTCGAGTAGCAGCTCCAGGTTTCTTGTCCTTTCGTCGGTTCTTCCGTAGCCTGATGCACCGCATCTGGCATTTAGATCACCACCAAGCAATGCTAGTTTCCCACGCCCGAAAAGATTGTAAAAGTTAGGGATCGGCAGGTATTTACGTCGTGGAGGTTGTTAGGCAGCCACCACGGTCAGGTTTCCAACCAGGGTAGGTATTTCTACAGCCACAAATGATTCCTCTAGGCTTGGGAGTGTTCTGTATGTAATGTTGTTTCTGATCGCGATGGCAGCGTCATCGTATCGTTCCTGTGTGTGGTTTTTGTTTATGACAGTGTAGTTGGTTATCTTGATGCTGTTCGTGTTTGAGTTAACGCCGTGTTCGGTGATCAGGATTAGGTCGGGATCCACTTTACGAAATATGTTTCCGTAAGGAATGTGTTTCCCTTCCCATCCATTGGCGTTAACTGTGAGTAGTCTTAATGTATTGTTCGTGTTTTTCATGTTTGTGTTGTTTGGTGCTTGTGTGTTTATGTGTGTGTGTCTTCTTCTAGTGTTTTTTGTTACGTGTGTTTTTCCGTTCCTAATTCTGATAAATTCTGCCTTGTTTACGGCGGGGCAGGAATCCCTATAGACTTTTCTTTTGGCCTCCATGAGCGCTGTGTCGATTAGCGCTTCCTGGTCTGGTGAATCATAAGACCATTTCAGTATGCCCGTTTTTACTCTTTCGATGATTTCCCCTATCTTGGAGTCTTCTGGGGAGGAGGTTTCAGCTTTTCTATAGAATTTAATATTAATCTCATCGCCATCGTATTTCTTGTTCTGCTTTGAATTCTTCCTTCTGCTCTTGCTCCTCGCTGTCTCGTGGATCTTAGGACACTGGGAGCTCTCTTGTTCATCCTCAGATAAAGAAGCAGAGTTTAAGATGTTCCCTTCAGCCTGCTTGATTCTTGCCTGGCTGATCTTTTCGCACTCTCTTCCCTTTTCTTCCTCGCCTCAATTCTGGGGTTCCTGCTTGGGGACCTTTGAGGGGCTGGGGTTGATTCCGGGTTCTTATTATTTCCCTCTCTTCCTTCTTCGTCTCTTGGGAAAGCGGTCGCTGGTGCTCCTTCCTCTGGGCCGTATTGCATCTGGAGAACTTCCCTTGATGGTGGGTTCTCCGGGAACAACATCTCTACCAAGCTATTGTTTTTGAGCATGATGTTTAGCTCTTTAGCGAAGCAGCCGAGTTGTTAAATTGCGGACTTGGGCATATAGAATGCAAGTAGGGATTTTGGTTGAGTTTTTATCCTCCTTGCCTACCTTTAAATATGTCCTTTGCGTAGGGATGTTCTTTTCATTTCCTGAGGGGATGGCTTTTTGCGCTTGGGCTTAGGAGGAGTTCACCCTCCTAACTCCTTCTGCCTTCTTCTCTTCCGCCTTTCTTTTCAAGATCTCCTTTTTCTGAGCAGGACATCGCCATTGCCCCATGTCTCTGTCAGCAGTTTGGGCACTTCTTTTCTTTGGCTGGGTATTCACGCCAGCCGTGGCTTCTTTGGCTACATCTGGAATAGGTTGACTCAGGCTCTTGCAGTCCTTCGTGGTGTGGTGCTCCAGGCGATAGCATCTGAAGCAAATCTGCACAGGGGTGACTCTTCCTGCTCGATCTGCTAACCACTTATCTTCGCGTTGAAGAGAAATAGCCCTCTCTGCTTCGCCTTTGTCGCTATTTATGTGTCTGTGAATACGATCTTAAATACATGGTGGTAATCTGTGTTATCTCGTTTGTTTTTAAACTTGATAACCTCAACCACCCTCGCCAATTTCTGATTTTTCTCGATCTCCTCCTTGATTTCTTCTTTGTTGTGCTGGCCGATCCAGGGGTCCAGTCTTTTGTACACCACACTCCTGCGTTAGGAGTTATGGTTGGTTGGAGGTTTATATTATTGAGGGTCTTAATCCCATCCTCCTTTGTGAGCGCTTCCACGTTTTTTTTCGTTTTCGCATATTGTGACGTATCCTGCCGGCGTATCTATTAGCCTTAGGACTGCCACACTAAGCTTGCCGAACAGGGTTTCGTAGACTTTGCCCTTGGCCGGTTTCTCCTGCCCGCTTAGACGCCTTAGTGGGACCCTCGCAGCATTTTAGGTCGCCATTATGGTGTGAACACCCCTTGAGGAGGACAGTGCACTCTTTACTATTTTTGGCCTTTCTCTGCTATTAGGGACTCACTAGTGTATATGAGTTTCTGGTATTTATTTGGAAAAAAATATTTTTTTTTGCCTTTTGGGATAAGATACCCCTCCCCCCCCGATAAACAACCGCCTGGATGAAAAGGGAATTTGCCTTTGGGTGAATGATAATAATAGATGATATGAATCCGGGTGGGCTCCTCTCAGGGGTGTGATTGTATGGCGGACTTGTTGACAAGGCCACCCCCTCTCGAGGGTGTTTTAATCGCGACCGCATCTCAACATACCATAGAGACGGTTTTATGTCCCTCTATGGTTCTGGAAGGGGCCCCCGCTATGACGATTAGCGGAGGTAGCCATCTGTCCCTTATCCGGAATTGTTTCTGGCATTGTTATCGGCTGTGAGCTACTCCTCAAACCAGCTTCCTCCAATGCCCCCAATTATGGCCGTGATATTGCCCGGCATAGTTGGGACGAAACATGAATGGCAATCCCCTCTCAAATCCGACGGCAGTTCACGCAGGAGGGTGGGGGCAGGGGCTTAATCAGTCATCTGCTTAAGTGGGGGCGCTAAAAAAGAAGGATGAAATTAATGGTGATGGTGAATGGTGAAAAATGAGTATCTCTCTTTCGTGATTTCGGAGACGTATTTGCCCCAAACTTTCCTTCCTTAGCCGATTTTAAGGTAGTTGTCAGATGAAGAAAACCAAGAATTCTTACGCAGTCATGGAATTATTAAAAAATTGCTACATTATATATAGTATTTTTACGCGAACATAAGTATTACTAAAATTGGCCAATCATGGCGCGGGAAATTTTTAAGGGGAATTGGAACTCCATAAAATACAAAATAAAGCTCTCTACCTAATCACCAACACACGTAGGAGAGAGAGGAGAAGACTACATAATCTACACCAAGAAGCAGGATTAGAAACACTCAATATCAACATCAGGAACAGAGCGGAGAAAATATGGAGGAAGATAGATGATCTACCTCCGATATTTGCAGAGCACACAAACACCAGAGCTGGAGTCCCCTTTAACACTCGATTTCCCAGCGGCAGACAACAGCTGAGAATCTAGGAGGTTCCAATGTTTACTTAAGTAGAAATTAAAAAAGAGAGAAGGAACAAGCATAAAGATAAAGATATTTACCCGACTATATATTAGGTTGAAGAATAAGTTCTTGTGGTTTTTAAATGTTGTGTTGATTTAAGTTTTGTTGACGTGATTTGTGCGCATATTAAGAAACAATAATAAATATTGAGAGCAAAAATTGCAAAGGTTAGGCTAAGTCTCTTAACAGCCTAGACTATTAGGCCTTTGCTTAGGTTACGTCTTGAAGTTGAATAATAAGTCATTGCGGTTTATTTGAAAGTTGTGTTAATTTCATTTTTGTTCTGTACCCTCAAAATGGAATGTTAAGTTGAAAGAAAGGCGCATTTTCGACACTTGTTGTTATTCATTTTCAATCGAGACGGGAAAAATGCAAACGCAGCCAACGCTCGTCGCGATATTTGTGCTGTGTACGGAGAAAATGCTTTATCAGAAAGGACAGCTCAATAGTGGTTTTCACGTTTCAAAAACGGTCATTTCAATTTAATGACGAAGAACGTTCTGGTCGCCCCATTAAGTTGGATGAAGATCGATTGAACGACCATCTTCATAAAAATCCTCGTCAATCGACTAGAGAATTGGCTGTACAATTGGCGTGTGATCAGAAAACTGTAGTGAATCACCTTCATTTTATGGGGAAAGTTAAAAAACTCGGGGCATGGGTTCCGCACGCTTTGAGCGAAAGCAACAAACTTAAGCGCTCCATGATTGCCGCAAGATTGCTTGCTCGTCACAATGCTACTCGTGGGTATAAGGACAGATTTCTTCACCGCATCATCACTGGCGACGAAAAGTGGTGTATTTATGTCAACATGAACAATCGAAAACAATGCTTAGCCCCAATAAAAAACCACTTCCGCGATTAAAGCAAGGACTTCATCCACGAAAGACGATGTTGTGTGTGTGGTGGGATTGTGAAGGCATCATTCTTTATGAGCTCCTTTCGAGCAACGAGATTGTCAATGCAGAACTCTACGTTCAACAAATCTATCGACTCGCCGAAGATTTTCGTGAAAAGCGACCTCATCGACTTTATGGAGTCCTTCTGCCACACGACAATGCTCGTCCTCACATTGCCAATATGACAAAAGACGCCATCCAATCGCTTAATTGAGAAATCCCGCCACATCCTCCATATTCGCCAGACTTGGCTCCATCGGATTTCCATCTCTTCCGATCGCTCTCTAAGAATTTGCGCGGCGTTTTGTTCAATACTGATGTGGAATTAAGAACCTGGTTAGAAGAATTATTCGAGCCAAAATCCAGATATTTTTATTGCAGAGGTATCGAAAAACTAGTTTAATGTTGGGAAGAAGTGGTAAATAACAACGGAGTATACATTATTGATTAAAATGCATATTGTTATCAATTAAAAATTAAGTCTTTCTAAAATTGTTAATGGTAATGAATAAATTTGAAAAAACCGCAAGAACTTATTTCTCAACCCAATACAAACCCAAACAACGAAATAACCAACCGAGACACCAGATTGATACCCTAATAAGACAACCGAATTTAAACAACCTAAGTAGGAAGAAAAAACCGACTAAGGAGACAACACAGATCAAATTTAAACAGAAATAATGCAAACAAAATTAACTAAAAGTGTAATAAGTGAACTATATTAAAAAGTTCAACAAAAATGATAGTGAAGTGAAAGTTAAGAGTAAAACAGAAATAAAACGAACATAGTAAACTAAAAGTGTAATAAGTGAACTATAGTATTAAAAAGTTTAACAAAAATGATAGGGAAGTGGAAGTTAATATTAAAACAAGTGAACAAAGTGAAACTAAAGTAAAAAAGTGATAACAACAAGGGAAAGTGAAACAAAGTAAGGAAAGTAAAAACAAGTAACATAACAATACATAAACAAAGCTCAGAGCTAAGATAACTCAAAACGTCATGAATGCTACAATAAACACATGAATGAAAAATGAAAAGAATAAGGGAATAAAGATTAGGCGGCCCTCCCGCTTCTCTATGAGGAACATAGGTGCTAAAGTGTGAGAAAGGAAGCATGATGGATGATGATTAAATGCATGATGGTGGTTCGGAATCCACGTTAATCAGCAGGTCCCTCTTGTCCCTCGGGCAATGGTATTCCGCCCTTTCCACCTTTGACTACCGAGTTTGCTCAATCTGCCTTCTCACCAATCTGTCCTCTTTCAACTCAAAACTTTCCGTCTCCCAAAATGAGCCCCTTCTAAAGCTGGTTCCGGACTTCCCATTAAGCACTTCACTATCGGTTTACTTGAACTGAGAGTCAGAAGTGTGGGGAGTTTCTCCAGAAGCAAGTCGGCCGCGGGTACAGAAGAGAGGAGAAACCGCAAGCCGTACGTTTTCTCACCCTAAAAAAAATGTCTGACTATTTGTCGCTCGATCTAGTTCTCTGGCAAAGGAGGCCAATGAGGCAAAAAACCGTTTAAGCAGAAGCCCAAGTTCGTGGCCTTAACGTATACTTGGGTCACAAATTTGGACTCCTGGGCACTTATGAGGATATCAAGTAAGGGAAGGGATCCTTCATCTTCCGATTCGTGGGTGAAATTTGTGACCCAAGTATACGTTAAGGCCACGAACTTGGGCTTCTGCTTAAACGGTTCTTTTGAGTGTCCTGAACGTTACAAGAGATCAGTCATCAATGCCTTAGTTAACAGGGAAATTTCTCATTCATCCTCGTGGACGGCTGTTTATCACAAACTTAAGAGGGTTTCCCGAGTTCTCGTTAACAACGGCTACCCACAAGAATCCATCGACGCCACCATGAAAGGGAAAATGAACTTGGCTGCTCTCCCTGGCGTTAGGTATACTCCGAAGAAGAGTAATATCGAACTTTATTACAAGGCCAATATGAACACCGACTACCGTGAAGACGAAAAGGCTCTCAAAGCTATTCTCCATCGTAACGTAACCCCAACTGATCCTAATACGGATATTAATCTAATTATATACTACAAGACCAAGAAAACAAGTAGTTGCATCATGAAGTGAAGAACAGCTGTCTCTCTCCAACGAGCGAACTCCAGGAGACTAACGCCGTGTACCAATATTCGTGCAAAGTCGGTGACTGCGACCATCGCAATTCAAAGTACATCGGCGTGACCTCCACAACCCTGCCAATGCGACTGACGGCTCACCTTCAAGATGGCGCGATTAAAAAACACGCCCAATCTCATGGCACTACCCTAACCCGTGAAAAACTGAATCAGGACACCTCCATCATCCTGAGACACCAAAATCGCAGAAGATTGCGGATGGCCGAAGCCGTCATCATTCAAATGAAGAAACCGGCAATTAACGTGCAACTTCAGTCGGAAACCAAAAATTTTAAAGTCAAATTTTGATATAGACACATTACCTTCATAAGACATTTAATTTATTTTAGCACTTACAATTTTAGTTGTTTTTGTTTTTTCTCATAAACATGGTTTAAAGTATTTTTTTTTATATAATCACATTACGTTCGATTTAATTCATTTTAGCACTTACAATTATAATTAAGTGGTTTTTTTTATTCATATTTAGATATATTAATTGTTCTGGTTTTATTATTTCCTCTAGTTTCGTTTAACATTTTATTTTGGTAGCACTTTATGTTATTATTATTTACACACTTGAGTTAAATTATTATCTTATCTGTTAACTAGTTGTATTGATATTTTTATTCTTATAGTTCACTTATTATTATGGTAGTTATTTGTTAACTGGCTTATGTTTAGTTTTCGCGTTATAGATTAATTTTAATGGTTTGTTTTAATCTAGTCCCTTTTAGATTATTCATTAATTTATTATTCTATATTTTAGTGTTAGACCATTTTAATTATTATTTACTAGATTCATTCACTTTTCGCAATTTGGATTGCTTATTATAGACACTTTAATTTGTTAAATTATTCGCACTTTTGATAACTTGTTTTAATCACTTTGATTTATTCACTTATTGCTAACACTTGCTGATTTATTTCGAGTTATATAATACTCCGAAGTCTTGTGGCCATTTTCCATTTCCTTAAAGACAGACGAATCGATGGTGTGCAAGCACGAGTCCGGGATGTAAATCGCGCGCTCCATCAATAATCCACCTATTTCCTTCGGTGACCATGGTCCCTTGTAAGTCCATTTGTATTTATTTGCCTTTGATGATTCCGTCGAGCAGTTTTTCATTGTGTCCCTTGGGGGGTCGACATTGGGGAGGACCATGGACTATAAGGTCCACGTCCATGGCGTCGAAGAAGCATCCCCGCAGAAGGATATCCCTTGTCTCCGTGAGGGGAACTCCCGGATACTTTGGGATTTCGTCTTCGTCTGAGCTTTCTTGTGATTGGCTTGTTTCCTCTTCTTTCTTTGCTTCTTCTTTTGCAAGAGGCGATTTAACTCCTCTGCAAAGGAGCTGGGGTTAGCTAAACTCGCCAAGTGAGCAAAGATGATCATGGTCATAATATCCTTGGACTTACCTAGCATTTCCAGTTTGGGAGCAGAGTTTACTGTGCCATTGGTCTTGGTTGTTGCCACTGCCTCGACCTAGGTCTTGGATTTTGCCTCCTTTACCTGCTTCATCACTTCGCGTTTTGCCCTGATAGCTTCCTTGCGGATGATACACCTCATGACCACGGCCTTGTGGTCCCCTCCGCAGTTAGCGCATCTTGGTTTCTCGGAAGTACACTCTTTCCATCCGTGACCGAGTCTGGAACAGATGGAGCAAGTGACGCCAGTCGCCATACATTCTTTAGTGGGATGTTGTTCAACAGCAAGGTAGCGTTGGCAGAACTCTAGTTGCATAAACTCCTCCGCTTAAACCCGTTCTGGGGCTATACGAAGGAAGAATCCCAGGAGTCCATCCTTCATGGCTCTCTGAGCGATCTCGATGTTTTCAAAGATTACTTTGACTATGTTCTTTCCGAATGTCTTGACTTTGTCGATTTTTGCCCAATTCTGTTGTTTAGTTAGCTCGACCTTGATGTCCTCACAAGAGTTGTCCGTAAAGAACGGGTCGAGTCTCCTAAGTATGATGGTAAGGCGTGCGAGGATTTCCTTGGGGATAACAGCTTCGAGGCCAATCGTACGTAGTGGCTCATTGGCTTCCTCCGATACCAGTTTCTCGATATCTTCCTCCTTCCAAGACACTGCTGCGTAGCCGTTGGGGGTATCAATAAGCCTAATTAGGGCTATATTGAGCATGCCGAAGATGGCTTGCATGACTGTGGGAATTGGTACTTTGGTCACTCCCCCGATAATGCGGAGGGGCACTCTCTTGTAGTCCCGATTGGGAGGCCCCATGGCCCCCTTCGGGCTTTCTACTCCTCTTAGTACACGTGTAGACCGTCTTCTTCTAGAGGGGATTCTTCTTCCGAATCACGAGGTTCGAATATGAGATTGTAGTGGTGAGGGCGTCTTAAGAGACCCTTCCCTAAACTTTTCCTCCTTGGCTACGACCAGACATGATGAATTCCCAGAGTCGTCAGTGGCAGAGTGCAGCGAGTCCGAGAGTACGAGTCAAATAGTCATGATAGTGATATACTCAGTTTTAGTATAAGATGGGATAGTGGAAGATATAGTAGGTGAAAATTAAAGATGGGGAGGGGGTATTTTGCCCTAGTAGGGAGGGCATCGCTTTATTTTTATTTTCTGTTCATTTGCCTTTTTTCTAGTTTTGTTAGTTTATGCTTTTTATCTTCTGTTTATGTTCCTTCGTGTGTTCTTCAGTGTTGTTCTTATTTTTTCTTTCTTATGATTTGTTGTTCTCATTTTTGATGGGAAATATTTAGCATTCAAGCCTTTCATAGCTTTGTTTGCCGACAATTTTCCTTGTATTACTTGTTTAGTGAGAGTCGTATTGTTTGCTGTTCTCATTTGTTGTGTGTTTTACTGCAGCGTTTTTAATATATTGTATTGTGTTATTTCTATGTGTATAGTGGTGTGATTACTTCTTGAGTACATAGTTTTGTGCTCGGGAATCGACTTCAGCGTGAGACTTTCGCCCGTAGCCTTGCAGGCATATCAATCCTGCCGCCTGTTCCCTGTAGCTCTGGAATGACACCATTCGTTAGAGTGGACCAGATCTTTTTACCCAGTTTCTGGGTAACGGCATTGATGGGTTCCAAACATTTCCTCCTGTGCAAATCACTTTGCCTAATGTGATCACGCCTTCTTTATTGATTAGCAGAGAGGCAGTGTTCTGGACACGTTGGAGCCTTTTCATCGAGGTTTTATTTGCCGCATGGGAGACCACTGCGGGGTAGATTAGCATAGCCGGGACATACATCAGATATATTTTCCTGATGTTGGCCGAGCTAAGATCTCCAAACCTGTAAAGCTTGGAGATTTCTCTCCTTGCCAGGTTCTGCCTCTCCGTCTGGTCTCGAGTATCCATGGTCGGTGATTTTAAGACCCAGGACGGTGCCTTTGGCGGAATAGCCGTATCTCCTCCCATCTATGATGATGGGTCATGTCAACTCGCAGCTGAACGGGACGATTTTGAATTTGTCCCTGTTGGTCCTGATTTTCCATCGTCTCTCATATTGGCTGATGTTATTGATTTCCGCTATTGTGCGAGCCGCCTGCGCCCTCGCTTTCCTCTCCGGGCATGGGACAATTTGAGTGACGTCATCTGTGAATTGCAGATACATCGTGTCCCTGCGCATCAGAGTTGAGAGGTTGATTGTGAAGACCAAGTAAAGCAAAAGACTCAGGCAGCTACCCTGAGGAACGCCCGCCTTTAATTCGAATTCGGGGCCTCTGCACCCTTCTATCATGAGACAGGCCCTTCTGTCTATGACGAAGTCACAGAGGATCCTTTCCAGGATTGGGTCTAGCTGGAGGTTCAGGATTTTGTATTAAAGTCCTTCAAGCCAGACCTTATCGAAGGCCTTTTGCACGTCCCTCAACACAATGTCTACATAGAACCTTTCGCTTGACGGTATGCTACTTTTTCAGTTAGGAGCGCCAGGGCGGTGTCTGTGCACCCCTTTTTTTGCGGAACCCATAGTCAGTTGGTTGGTATGTACTGAGTAACTCTCTATATAGCTCCCAGTCAGCTTTCGCGTAACTTTTCCTAACTGGAATGGGCTTGAGTATTGGGGTAAGTGAGATAGTGGTGAGAATCAAGATATGGTCGCTCAGTACCACTGGTCCGGCCTCATTGACGATGTTGAAGGGGGAGTTCTTGGATGTCAACACGATGTCCGGCTTTGTTGCCGAACGTTGCGTTAAGAAGGTCGGGAAAGCTGGCCCGACCCTCTGGAGTCTGTCTCTCTCGAGTAACAGCTCTAGGTTTCTTCCCCTTTGGTCGGTGCTTCCGTAGCCTGATGCACCGCATCTGGCATTAAGATCATCAACAAGCAATGCAAGTTTCCCGCGCCCGAAGAGGTTGTAAGAAGTTAGGCATCGGCAGGTAATCCCATCGTGGAGGTTGATAGGCAGCCGCCACGGTCAGGTTTCCAACCAGGGTAGGTATTTCTACAGCCACAAATGATTTATCTAGGTTTGGGAGTGTTCTGTATGTAATGTTGTTTCTGATCGCGATGGCAGCGTCATCGTATCGTTCCTGTGTGTGTTTTTTGTTTATGACAGTGTAGTTGGTTATCTTGATGCTGTTCGTGTTTGAGTTAACGCCATGTTTGGTGATCAGGATTAGGTCGAGATCCACTTTACGAAATATGTTCCCGTAAGGAATGCGTTTCCCTTCCCATCCACCAACGTTAATTGTGAGAACTCTTAATGTATTGTTATTGTTTTCCATATTTGTGTTATCTGTATCTTGTGTGTTTGCATGTGTTAGTTTCCTCTTTTAGTGGTTTTTGTTGCGTGTGTATTTACCGTTCCGAATTTTCTTGAATTCGGCCTCGTTTACGGCGAGGCAGGAGTCCCTATAAAGTTTTATTCTGGCTTCCATGAGCGCTGTATATACTAGCGTTTCTTAGTCTGGTGAGTCTTAAGACCATTTTAATAGGCCCGTTTTTACTCCTCCTATGATCTCCCCAACCTTGGGGTCTTCTGGGAAGAAGGTTTCAGACTTTCTGAAGAATTTGATGTTGATTTCCTCACCATCGTTTTCTTTGATTTGATTACAGTTCTTGCTCCTTGTTTTCTCTTTCACCCCTGGGGGCTGGAGGATCTCCCGCTCATCCTCGGATGACGAAGCGGAGCTTAGGAGGTTACCTTCAGCCTGCTTGATTCGTCTGGCGGCTCTTTTCGCACTCTCTTCCCTTTTCTTTCTCGCTTATATTCTTGGGTCGTTGTTTTGGGACCTTGTGGAGCTGGTTTCTGTTCCACGAACTTGCTCCTTGTTTCTTTTTCTTCGGTATCTCTTGGGAAATGGGTCGCAGGTGCCTCTTCCTCTGCTCCGAAATGCATTTGTAGGACTTTCCCTAAAGGCGGGTTCTCCGGGAACCACATCTCCGCCAAGCCATTGTGTTTGAGCATATTGTTCATTTCACTGGCAAAGCAACCCGGGTTTGTCAGGTTCCGTACATGTCCATAAAGAATGCAAGTAAGGATTTTGGTGGAGTTTTTGTCCTACTCGCCTACTTTGATGAAAGTTCTTGGAGCTGGGCTGTTAGGGGCACTAACTGAGGGGGTGGTTGTAGCCGCTTGGGCGTAGGTGGTGTTTGCCCTCCTAATTCCTTCCGCCTTTCTTTTTAGTATTTCCTTTTTGGGATGAGGGGAAAAACCACCATTGCCCCATGTTTTTGACTGCCGTTAGGGCACTTTTCTTCTTTTGCCGTGCATTCGTGCCAGCCGTGTTTTTTGACTGCATCTGGAACAGGTTAATTCCTGCTCCTTGCAATCCTTTGTGGTGTGATGCTCCAGGCGATAACATTTGAAGCAGATCTGCACGGGGGTGTATTCTTCATGCTCGATCTGATTACAACTAATCTTGGCGTTCAAGATGAGCAACCGTCTCTCTTTTGCCTTGGACGTGATTTCAGTGTCGGTGAAAATAACCTTGAAGACATGTTGGTAATCCGAGTTATCTTTTATTTTTTAATTTGATAATCTTGGCCACTTTCGCCCATGTTTGGCTACTTTCTATGTTAACACTTCAGTTTTGGGGCGCACGGTAGGTGGCGCTGTTTATAGGCTACAATATATGTCTTATGACATTAGACGGTAGCGTCAGATGTGAACAATTACGGCGTTATATTTGTTTTAATATGAGTATATACTGGAGAGCTGCGCCCCCAGACCCCCCCCCACCCAATTGATTGAAACTCAGGATCATCGCAAGGTGGTCCTCCGACAGTGATATCTCCCCCACGATCAGTTCCCTTGAATTTACTGTTTTTCTCCCCCCAACAGCTTTTTACCGGCAGAAAAACCTAACCTAATGACAAACAATACTTACTTTTATAGTTTTCTTGATTAGTTTATGCGCCTCTAAATAATCTAAAAGTTTTTCGCGGTCATGCAAAATAAACCCGAATTCGAATAACGAAGAAGTACAACTAGAGCACGAAAAAGCCACAACGAAACAGAAAAAAAAGCTAAGCGGGTTCTATTTATAGCTACGACATTGCCAGTAAAGAAGCTGTTATCTTTCACTGAAAAACAAAAAATACGAAAACAAAAAAACCTAATAAAATACATCAAGAAACCTTACCTAACTTAGAAAAACTATAAACCAGCAGAGGCGCAGATAGTTAGTAAATTATATAGACTAAAAGTTACAAATCCCCCAAACAACAAAAAATATAACGCAGTGATTGGTCACATCTGAAGCTACCGTCTGACATCATAACAGATATATTGTAGCCTACTAACAGCGCCACATACAATGCACCCCAAATCTGAAGTATTACCCTTTCTATCTCCTTTATCTCTTTAATGTGCTGGCTGACTCATGGGTCTAACCTTCTGCACACCACGCTCCTGTGCGCTTGAATTTGTGGATAACATAACATAACATAATTACACGGATGACAAAAGCCACAAGGGCCTATCAAAGGTCATCCGCCTCCGTCAAAACCCACCCACAAAAAGCACCATCACCAGGGGAAGACAAAATCAAAGTCCCCCACAATATAATATAACAGATGACAAAAGCCACAAGGGCTCATCATAGGTCATCCCAGTCAAACGGCCTCTTATTTAAGGCACCCAAACTCCCAGGAAAACTACATCCAGAGGATTGCGTCCAGAAACAAGGGTATCACCAATCAAGGCTTGTCAAGAACTAAATCATACCACTCTATTGGTGAAAAAATATTTTCTTAAATCCAACCTACACCCTTGCTTTTTAATTTTCAAGTGGTGACCTCTAGTCTGATTAACATCATCTAACTCAAAAAACTTGCTAACATCCAATTTATCTATCCCAGAAATTTTTTTAAAGAGCTCAACCATATCACCCCCCACACACCTTTCGAACGAGAACATTTAATCCCCTCAGTCTATCTATATATTCTAGGTGCCTCAGGGAAGGAATAATCTTTGTTGCCCTCCGTTGCACTCACTCAAGAAGGTTAATATCGTGTCTAAAATGTGGGGACCATGCCTGTATACAGTACTCTAGATGTGGCCTAACATAAGAGTTATAGAGTTTAAGAATAACCTCCTTACTTTTGTAACTGGTATTTCTCTTAATGAAACCCAGCACTCTATTTGCCTTATTTCTTGCTTCAATTCACTGCTTAGAAAACCTTAAAGTGCAGGGTGACTTAGATAAGTTGTTAGCTTGAGCTCAGAAGTGGCAGATGACTTTTAACCTTAATAAATGCAAAGTTATTACATGGGGAGAGATAATAGGGAATTTAGCAATGAGATGGATGGATATTGGCTTAATTCAGTTGAAGATGAGAAGGACTTAGGAGTGGTAACATAACATAACATAACATAACATAATTACACGGATGACAAAAGCCACAAGGGCCTATCAAAGGTCATCCGCCTCCGTCAAAACCCACCCACAAAAAGCACCATCACCAGGGGAAGACAAAATCAAAGTCCCCCACAATATAATATAACGGATGACAAAAGCCACAAGGGCTCATCATAGGTCATCCGAGTCAAGCGGCCTCTTTTTCAAGGCACCCAAACTCCCAGGAAAACTACATCCAGAGGATTGCATCCAGAAACGAGGGTATCACCAATCAAGGCTTGTCAAGAACTAAATCATGCAGCTATAGATATATACAAACAATATTAATATATACAAAACTTAGGAACCATCACAACCTTCCCTTCCCATAAACTCATCCAACCTACTCTTAAATACATTTAGATTTGGACTACCTACTACCCTCTGCGGCAATTTGTTCCAGAAGTCTACCACTCTATTGGTGAAAAAATATTTTCTTAAATCCAACCTACACCCTTGCTTTTTAATTTTCAAGTGGTGACCTCTAGTCCGATTTCCATCATCTAACTCAAAAAACTTGCTAACATCCAATTTATCTATCCCGGAAAAAATTTTAAACAGCTCAATCATATCCCCTCTCACACACCTCCTTTCGAACGAGAACATATTTAATACCCTCAGTCTATCTTCATATTCAAGGTGCCTCAGGGAAGGAATAATCTTTGTTGCTCTCCGTTGCACTGACTCAAGAAGGTTAATATCGTGTCTAAAATGTGGGGACCATGCCTGTATACAGTACTCTAGATGTGGCCTAACATAAGAGTTATAGAGTTTAAGAATAACCTCCTTACTTTTGTAACTGACATTTCTCTTAATAAAACCCAGCACTCTATTTGCCCTATTTCTTGCTTCAATACACTGCTTAGAAAACCTTAATGACTTATCTATTACTACTCCTAGATCTTTCTCATCCTCTACTGAGCTCAGCCAATGCCCATCCATTTCATAGTTAAATTCTCTATTATCTTTTCCCATGTTAATAACTTTGCACTTATCAAGGTTGAAAGTCATTTGCCACTTATGTGCCCAGGATAACAATTTATTTAAGTCCCCCTGCACTTTAAAATTATCATCAATATCTTTAACTACAGCTGCTAATTTGGTATCATCCGCAAAAATTGACACTTTATTATTAACTGCCTCCCCAAGATCGTTTATATAGATGACAAATAATAATGGACCAAGAACTGATCCCTGAGGAACCCCACTGATAACATCCCTCCACTCTGACTTTGCACCATTTAGCACTACCCTTTGCTTCCTGTCTTTCAGCCACTCAGCTATCCAATTTGAAACACCCCCACATATCCCAATCATTTTTAATTTATGAACTAGTCTCCTGTGTGGTACCTTATCAAATGCTTTACTAAAATCTAAGTAAATTATATCTACATTCTCTCCCTTATCTACTTGATCTGTTACAAACTCCAGAAAGTCTAGTAAGTTAGTCAAACATGATCTACCTGATCTAAACCCATGCTGAGCATCGCTGATTAACCCCTCCCTCTCTAGATGTTGGCAAATCCCTTTTTTAACTATTTTCTCAAGAATTTTACAGACTACAGGAGTTAGGCTAACCGGTCTAAAGTTATTTGGATCCTCTTTACTACCCTTCTTGAAAATGGGGACTACATTCGCTCTCTTCCAATCATCGGGTATTTCTCCATATTCCAATGACCTAGTATATAACTTGTCCAGAGCTATTGAGATACTTTCTACCCCTTCTTTAAGTATCCTAGAATGAATATTATCAGGGCCGGAGGCCTTGGTAGTATCTAAATCACCTATTAGTCCTTTTATCATCCTCCGATCCACACAAATGTTAGTAAACACCTCTTTTCCTGACCTATGAGTACTATACATAGGACTATTTAGTTTCTCTTTTGTAAATACTGATGCAAAATGACCATTTAGTACCTCAACTATTTCCTCATCAGTTTCTCTCACAAACCCTTCATATTTGATAGGTCCTATTTTAACTCTGCCACACTTGTTATTAATTTTATAGTAACTAAAGAACTTTCTAGGATCTTTGTTGCTATCCTGAGCTAATTTAATTTCTGACACCCTTTTGTTCTTCTTTATAATCTTATTTAACTCATTCCTAGCCATTCTATAATCACTTAAATTTTGAATATTATTTTCTACCTGTAATTTTTTATATGCCCTTTTCTTCTCTGAAATTTTTCTAGCTATCTCCTGATTCCACCATAATGGTTTCCTACTTTTGTTCCTAATGGCCTTCATTGGGATACATTGTTCTTGGACTACATTTATTATATGCTTGAAAGTATCCCACATCCCATAAGCATTTTTACCTCTGAATTCTATATCCCAGTCTACCAAATTTAGCAAGCTTCGAAGTTTTACATAATCTCCCTTATGAAAATTTGGAACTTTTTCAGCATTCTCAGTTATTTTACCCTTCTCAATTCCCAAGTTAAAACGAACTATCTGATGGTCACTATTTCCCAATGCTTCCCCAACAGTCAATTCTTGAACTAAATGATCACTGTTAGAAAGTACTAAATCTAATATATTGTCCCCCCTCGTTGAATCGTTAACAAATTGATTCAAAAAATTATCCTCAAAGCATTCTATGAACCTGCCACTTGTTCTATCCCTACCTATCATATTTTCCCAGTCCACAGAGTTTAAGTTGAAGTCCCCAATAATAACTGCATCTGTTTCACATCCCTTACTTATTTCCCTTATCATTAGTTCATCTATATCATCAGTCTGCCCAGGTGGCCTGTAAAAAGCTCCCAAATGCACCATTCTATTTTTACTGAACCTAATATCTATCCAAAGTGACTCAACTCCATCCTGCTTTATTGAAGTATTTAAACTTGAAACAATGTTGTTTTTTATATAGATAATTATTCCTCCACCAATCCTACCTGTCCTTTGACTAATGTACATATTATAGCCCTGAAAATCAAATTCACTTATAGTGTCACTAAATTCTATTTCATTAACCCATGATTCAGTAACGCATAATATATCTATATCCTCATTGCTAATATAACTAAATAGCTCATCCTTCTTGTTTCTAAGACTACGAGCATTTGTATAGAAACAATTTAACCCCCCTATCCCTGAAGCACCTCTTGAAACTTGAATGACCTCACCTCTATCGCCTTGGAACCTATTTCTGTTATCTGCCAAGTCCATTCTACTTTCAGTACTATAATGTCCTCTCATAATTCCCTGACCACTATTAGTATCTAGTTTCCCGCCCGCAAAGACCTAATAACACGATCATACTCCTCCCACAACACATCTACCCCCCTCCTACTCAAATGCAGTCCATCCATCGCATATATAGGGATATGATTGAGCTGTTTAAAATTTTTTCCGGGATAGATAAATTGGATGTTAGCAAGTTTTTTGAGTTAGATGATGGAAATCGGACTAGAGGTCACCACTTGAAAATTAAAAAGCAAGGGTGTAGGTTGGATTTAAGAAAATATTTTTTCACCAATAGGGTGGTAGACTTCTGGAACAAATTGCCGCAGAGGGTAGTAGGTAGTCCAAATCTAAATGTATTTAAGAGTAGGTTGGATGAGTTTATGGGAAGGGAAGGTTGTGATGGTTCCTAAGTTTTGTATATATTAATATTGTTTGTATATATCTATAGCTGCATGATTTAGTTCTTGACAAGCCTTGATTGGTGATACCCTTGTTTCTGGACGCAATCCTCTGGATGTAGTTTTCCTGGGAGTTTGGGTGCCTTAAAAAAGAGGCTGTATGACTCGGATGACCTATGATGAGCCCTTGTGGCTTTTGTCATCTGTTATATTATATTGTGGGGGACTTTGATTTTGTCTTCCCCCGGTGATGGTGCTTTTTGTGGGTGGTTTTTGATGGAGGCGGATGACCTTTGATAGGCCCTTGTGGCTTTTGTCATCCATGTAATTATGTTATGTTGTTATGTTATTTATATCCTCATTGCTAAAATAACTAAATAGCTCATCCTTCTTGTTTCTAAGACTACGAGCATTTGTATAGAAACAATTAACCCCCCTATCCTTGAAGCACCTCTTCCAACCTGAATGACCTCACCTCTATCGCCTTGGAACCTATTTCTGTTATCTGCCAAGTCCATTCTACTTTCAGTACTATAATTTCCTCTCATAATTTCCTGACCACTATTAGTATCTAGTTTCCCGCTGGCTAAGACCTAATAACATGATCATACTCCTCCCACAACACATCTACCCCCTCCTACTCAAATGCGTCCATAACATAACATAATTTCATGGATGACAAAAGCCACAAGGGCCTATCAAAGGTCATCCGCATCAGTCAAAACCCACCCACAAAAAGCACCATCACCAAAGTCCCCCACAATATAATATAACAGATGACATATTCCACAAGGGCCCATCATACAGGCATGGGGATACATTTCTTTCATTCCAAAAAACCTATCCCACACATCCACAAACATGACACCTCCCATCTCACACATCCTCCTCACATAATCATTCAGCCCAATCGCACGAGACATCCATTCTACCCCAAAATCCATTCTTGGAAGCACACCTGTCACAACACCTTTCATTCTACTTTCTTTCACCTTTTCAATCAACCTCTTGTACCTCTCACATAACTCACATGCACCCACTTTCTTCATATCATTCACTCCTACATGTGTAATCACAACCGCATACCTTGTACAGCCAGACCTGTCACTCCAGCACCTGGCAAACACACCCTCAAACCATTCAATCTACTTGCATTCAACTTCCCATCTAAATATCTAACTCGCGAATCACCCATCACAAGCACTTCAGTCAGACTCATATTCCTAACCCCCACAGACCTAACTCCATCCCCACTCCTATTCTCATTCAAACTACCAGTCACTCTACCTCCACGCCCACCCCCATCAGTCATATCACTTCCAGTTACTTCCTCTCTTAGGGCACTGAATCTATTAGTCAAGCTAATAGGTTCTGTGTCCCTCTGACTTACACACCTATTCTCCCCCTGGCTAACCACCTCAACAGATGCAACCCTATTCTTACAAAGAACAGGAGAAGCCCCCCTAGCTACACCTTTCATAACCACTTTCCACTGTCCCCCATCCTCACTAGGACTATTTCTAACTAATCTAAGGGGGCTAACTTCACTATCCCTAGAACTATCATATCCTACCTCCTCCACCGCCCCTCTACCTCACCACCTAACCTATTCCCAGGCCTAGGCCTAACACTAAGTTCCCTCCAGCCTACATATCCTGTCTAAATCCTGCCTTCTCATCCTCTCTAAATCTACAATGCATTCACGCAGCCAACATACAACACATGTATACCCCTCACCAACTACCCCACAACCAATATATACATTCCGACACTCATGCTCACTTTCATCCCCGAACTCCATCACTTGTTCAAACAAAGAAAGAACTTAAGTAGTAATAAGAAAAAATGAGTGACTTAGCTTTCTCTGATTCTGTGATGAAAAACTGTAGAAAAATCTGAAAAATAAATCAACAGACTAATTAAACCATCAACCTAGAAACGAGGTTTCAAAACACTAATTTAATTTATCAACTATGCACCTTCCCGCGCAAAATAATGTAAACAAAAGAACCTGGCCGAAAAATTAACAATACTAAACAACTTCGTTATATTAACCAAATATACGATCTAATAACTTAATATTTATGTTTACTATGTCACTAGACTATACGTAATACTATTTTGCTTAAAAACTTCTATCAAACACCAAAGTATAGCAAATAATCAAAATATTCCGAGAGCTCTGACTAGTAATTATGAGTCTGTTATTTTACTTGCTTGGAAAGAATTTTTTTTATTTGTTACCTTTTGGGAGAAAGGGTCCCCCCTTCGATAAACCATCGCCTGGATGAAAAGGGGATTTGCCTTTGGGTGACTGATGACAATGGATGAGATGAATTCGGGTATGATCCTCTCAGGGGTGTGATTGTATGGCAGACTTATTGACAATGCTGCCCCTCTCACCCCGAGGGTGTTTTAATCGCGACCGCATCCCAACATACTATAGAGACAGTTGTATGTCCCTCTATGGTCCTGGAAGGGGCCCCTCACTGTGATAACCAGCGGAGGTGGTAGTCCGGAATTGTTTCTGACATTGTTATCGGCTGTGGGCTACTCCTCAAACCAGCTTCCTCCAATGCCCCCAATTATGGCCAAGCTATTGCCCGGCATAGTTGGGGATGAAAACATGAATGCCCCTCTCACATCTGATGGCAGTTCACACAGGGGGGCAGGGCCGTGGACTTAAGCAGTCATCTGTTTAAGTGGGGCCGCTAAAAGAGAAAGGTGAAATTAGTAAAATGGTGATAAAAAATGAGTAATATCTCTCTTTCTTAAGTACTCTCTTTCGATTTTTTCGGAAATAGTATTGGCAAGCCGCAACTTTCCCTTTAACATCAGCAACGAGCCCGGACCTGTAGTACCGAGCGACCATATCCCAATCCTAACAACAAACTCTCTGGCACCGATTCTCAAGCCAATCCCACTTGGGAAGAGTTATGCGAAAGCTAACTGGGAGCTATATAGAGAGATACTCAGTGAATACCAACCAGCCGACCTGGGAGACGCCAATCTCGAAGAGGTGGACGAGGATGTAAACACCATCACTAATCTTGTCCAAGCCAACAAGAGATGCGTCCCCAGGATCTCCTATAAAATGCTCCCACAACCTAGGTGGATGAATCAGATAAGGGATAATGCTCGGGAACATAGGGAAATCCTCAAAGAAATGGGCAGGACAGGCCCAAATCGGGAAAGGACAGCCAGAATGAGACAATTGAGTGAGGAACTAAAACACACAATCACAGAACAACAGAAGGAAATCTGGAATGACATCATAGGTAGGCTGGACAGGGAGGTCAGTCCAGTAAGTTTTTGGAATACAATCCGAAGACTTAGGGGACTGGCCACCAAAACCAGAATAAAAATAAAAGATGGAGAGGAAATCATTGAGGATCCAGAGTCTCTTGGAAAAAAGATTCAGGACGCACTGGAAAAAGATTTTCTCTATTATTCCTGAGGAGAACGACGACTTTGACCAGGACTTCGAAGATCAACTGCTTGAGGACCTCGGCATAGTGATTCATAGAACCTAGCTCCACCCGCAAGTGTCTCAGGAAAGAGAGATGGTTGGCCATGGATGACCAATAACCTTCAAAGAGACCATGAAAACATAAGGGCCTTCATGCAAAGGGCACCAGGCTGGTCTGGGATCACAAAAAACAACCTTGTGAATGCCGCCCTGAATACAGGCTACTTTCCAGACGGGTACAAGATAGCTAAAATCATCTTCATCCTGAAAGGAAATAAGCCCCCAGACCAGGTGGCAAACTATCGCCCGATCTTTCTTCTGGAGATGCTCGGCAAGATCTTTGTAAAGATCATAGCAAATAGGCTACAAGCTCAACTGAGCAAGTTAGAAGCGCACAACCCCCAACAACATGGGTTCCGCCAAAAAGGGGGCACTGATACAGCCCTAGTGCTCCTGACAGAAAAAATCACCTATTGCTGTGCGAATAGGTTCTATGTAGACATTGTGTTGAGGGACGTGCAGAAGGCCTTCGATAAAATCTGGCTGGAAGGACTACAATACAAGATCCTGAACCTCCAGCTAGACCCAATCCTAGAAAGGATCCTCTGTGACTTCATCATGGACAGAAGGGCCTGTCTCATGATAGAAGGGTACAGAGGCCCCGAATTTGAACTGAAGGCGGGTGTTCCACAGGGAAGTTGCCTGAGCCTTCTGCTTTACTTGGTCTTTACCATCAACCTCCCAACACCGGTGCACAGGGACATGATGTATCTGCAATTTGCAGATGACATCACCCAGATCGTCCCATGCCCGGTGAAGAAGGCGAGGGATCAGGCAGCGCGAACCATAGCAGAAATTGACAACATCAACCAGTACGAGAGATGCTGGAAGATTAGAACTAATAGGGACAAGTTCAAAATTGTCCCACTGAGCCGCATATTGACTTACTCCATAATCATTGAGGGGGAGGAGATACGTCTACTCAGCCGAAGGTACTGTCCTGGGCCTAAAGTTCTCCGACCATGGATACTCGAGACACTACACGGAGAGGCAGAACCTGGCAAGGAGAGAAATCTCCAAGCTATACAGGTTTAGAGACCTTAGCTCGGCCAACATTAGGAAGATATACCTGATGTATGTCCGGGCTAAGCTCATCTATCCTGCAGTAGTGACTCAAGTGGCAAACAAGACCAATGAGAAAAATGCAGTGAATACAGAACTCTGCATCCCTACTGATTAATAAAGTCAGAAGGCAGGACCAATGCCGACAGAGGAAACTCCATAGAAGGAAGAAACTGGACCCCGTTAACATTGTAGCGGGCCGAAAATCTAGACTAACCCCAATCGATCCAACCTGCTTCCTACACTAATCCGGACGTGAGAAATCTAAGGAGAATGAAACGGATTGTATGTACAGTCCTTTACTTACAATAATAATTACAAAAGAAAATTGAATTTTCTTATAAGAACTCAATAAAAAAATGTGTGCACATCACAAACAAGGCCAAAATTCCCCAATCAAAAAAACAAGATAAAAAACTACGACGGACAAAGAGGAAAAAGAAATTATACAATAACACCAATTGGTACTGAGTCAAACAATGCGCGCGCAAACAAATGAAAAAAAAACTGAACGGTACAAGATAGTTAAATCAACACCATACCATGCTTTTTTAAAAAAGGGGGTTGCAGGGGTATCACTCGTGAGTTAGGGCAATGCTGTATAGTTCTTGGTTCACGATGAGGGCTGGCGAAACCAGGTGCGGCCGTGGTTTCCAATGAGAGGTGGTGTAAACCCTCCTATCAGGGTGGGGGTAGAAACCCTCTAAGCCTCTTTCCAACTTCATCTAGAAGTTTGTTGTCCCACGGTTGCGTCCACACGGTCTCCACCCTATGCTCGAACTTAGTAAATCTTCTTTAATCAGACAATACTCTTCCTCGCTAGCGTTCTTTTGAAATGTATATAAATATTATGCTTTCAATCTATTTTTACATCTAACTCTTTTTTTCTGAAAAGAGAAAACATCAATAAAAATAAAAAAAAAAAAATTTAAATGCCAGTTATTCACACACAACGCACACACAGAGGGAGAGAGAGGGTATTGGGAAAGGGGTGGGAGAATGGCCCTTCACACACACACTCACATTCGCTCCACCGCAACATCTTCACCCAGAAATTGGGAAGAAGGATCTGTTTAACTCTTACAAATGATGTGATTCCGGAATTATAGGGAACAGGTGGCAGACTAAACATTCCTGCATGACTGTGAGAGAAAGTCACACATCGTAACCATTTCCCAAGTACTAAACACTATACACAAGAAAACATTACATCAATATACACAGTCTAAATGAAACAAAAACAGAGTAACCATAAAACAAATCATCAGAACAACACAGGTAAATTGTTAAGCCAAAAGCTATCAAAGGCTTGAATGCTCAAGAATTAAACTAAAAAAATAAGTAAAATAACAATAGAAACGCCAACAATAAGAACACGCTAGTTACACGAAAATAAACCAATACATAGAAAATACTACATTAACATAACATAACTACACGGATGACAAAAGCCACAAGGGCCTATCAAAGGTCATCCGCCTCCGTCAAAACCCATCCACAAAAAGCACCATCCCCAGGGGAAGACAAAATCAAAGTCCCCCACAATATAATATAACAGATGACAAAAGCCACAAGGGCTCATAGGTCATCTGAGTCAAACGGCCTCTTTTTTAAGGCACCCAAACTCCCAGGAAAACTACATCCAGAGGATTGCATCCAGAAACAAGGGTATCACCAATCAAGGCTTGTCAAGAACTAAATCATGCAGCTATAGATATATACAAACAATATTAATATATACAAAACTTAGGAACCATCACAACCTTCCCTTCCCATAAACTCATCCAACCTACTCTTAAATACATTTAGATTTGGACTACCTACTACCCTCTGTGGCAATTTGTTCCAGAAGTCTACCACACTATTGGTGAAAAAATATTTTCTTAAATCCAACCTACACCCTTGCTTTTTAATTTTCAAGTGGTGACCTCTAGTCCGATTTCCATCATCTAACTCAAAAAACTTGCTAACATCCAATTTATCTATCCCGGAAAATTTTTTAAAGGGCTCAATCATATCCCCTCTCACACACCTCCTTTCGAACGAGAACATATTTAATACCCTCAGTCTATCTATATATTCAAGGTGCCTCAGGGAAGGAATAATCTTTGTTGCCCTCCGTTGCACTGACTCGAGCAGGTTAATATCGTGTCTAAAATGTGGGGACCATGCCTGTATACAGTACTCTAGATGTGGCCTAACATAAGAGTTATAGAGTTTAAGAATAACCTCCTTACTTTTGTAACTGGTATTTCTCTTAATAAAACCCAGCACTCTATTTGCCCTATTTCTTGCTTCAATACACTGCTTAGAAAACCTTAATGACTTATCTATTACTACTCCTAGATCTTTCTCATCCTCTACTGAGCTCAGCCAATGCCCATCTATTTCATAGTTAAATTCTCTATTATCTTTTCCCATGTTAATAACTTTGCACTTATCAAGGTTGAAAGTCATTTGCCACTTATGTGCCCAGGATAACAATTAATTTAAATCCCCCTGCACTTTAAAATTATCATCAATATCTTTAACTACAGCTGCTAATTTGATATCATCCGCAAAAATTGACACTTTATTATTAACTGCCTCCCCAAGATCGTTTATATAGATGACAAATAATAATGGACCAAGAACTGATCCCTGAGGAACCCCACTGATAACATCCCTCCACTAAGACTTTACACCATTTAGCACTACCCTTTGCTTCCTGTCTTTCAGCCACTCAGCTATCCAATTTGAAACACCCCCACATATCCCAATCATTTTTAATTTATGAACTAGTCTCCTATGTGGTACCTTATCAAATGCTTTACTAAAATCTAAGTAAATTATATCTACATTCTCTCCCTTATCTACTTGATCTGTTACAAACTCCAGAAAGTCCAGTAAGTTAGTCAAACATTATCTACCTGATCTAAACCCATGCTGAGCATCGCTGATTAACTCCTCCCTCTCTAGATGTTGGCAAATCCCATTTTTAACTATTTTCTCAAGAATTTTACAGACTACAGGAGTTAGGCTAACTGGTCTAAAGTTATTTGGATCCTCTTTACTACCCTTCTTTAAAATGGGGACTACATTCGCTCTCTTCCAATCATCGGGTATTTCTCCATATTCCAGTGACCTAGTATATAACTTCTCCAGAGCTATTAAGATACTTTCTACCCCTTCTTTAAGTATCCTAGAATGAATATTATCAGGGCCGGAGGCCTTGGTAGTATCTAACTCACCTATTAGTCCTTTTATCATCCTCCGATCCACACTAATGTTAGTAAACAACTCTTTCCCTGACCCATGAGTACTATACATAAGACTATTTAGTTTCTCCTTCTTTTAATACTGATGCAAAATGACCATTTAGTACCTCAACTATTTCCTCATCAGTTTCTCTCACAACCCCTTCATATTTGATAGGTCCTATTTTAACTCTGCCAGACTTGTTATTAATTTTATAGTAACTAAAGAACTTTCTAGGATCTTTGTTGCTATCCTGAGCTAATTTAATTTCTGACACCCTTTTGTTCTTCTTTATAATCTTATTTAACTCATTCCTAGCCATTCTATGATCACTTAAATTTTGAATATTATTTTGTACCTGTAATTTTTTGTATGCCCTTTTCTTCTCTGAAATTTTTCTAGCTATCTCCTGATTCCACCATAATGGTTTCCTACTTTTGTTCCTAATAGCCTTCATTGGGATACATTGTTCTTGGACTACATTTATTATATGCTTGAAAGTATCCCAAATCCCATAAGCATTTTTACCTCTGAATTCTACATCCCAGTCTACCAAATTTAGCAAGCTTTGAAGTTTTACATAATCTCCCTTATGAAAATTTGGAACTTTTTCAGCATTCTCGGTTATTTTACCCTTCTCAATTCCCAAGTTAAAACGAACTATCTGATGGTCACTATTTCCCAATGCTTCCCCAACAGTCAATTCTTGAACTAAATGATCACTTTTAAAAAGTACTAAATCTAATATATTGTCCCCCCTCGTTGGCTCATTAACAAATTGATTCAAAAAATTATCCTCAAAGCATTCTATGAACCTACCACTTGTTCTATCCCTACCTATCATATTTTCCCAGTCCACAGAGTTTAAGTTGAAGTCCCCAATAATAACTGCATCTGTTTCACATCCCTTACTTATTTCCCTTATCATTAGTTCATCCATATCATCAGGCAGGATTTAGACAGGATATGTAGGCTGGAGGGGTTAGTTGCTGAGCTCAGGAGGGAACTTAGTGTTAGGCCTAGAGCTGGGAATAGGTTAGGTGGTGAGGTAGGCCAGTTAGATGTTTCAGGTGAAGGTAGAGGGCTGGTGGAGGAGGTAGGATATGATAGTTCTAGGGATAGTGAAGTTAGCCCCCTTAGATTAGTTAGAAATAGGCCTAGTGATGATGGGGGACAGTGGAAAGTGGTTAGGAAATGTGAAGCTAGGGAGGCTTCTCTTGTTCTTTGTGAGAATAGGGTTGCCTCTGTTGAGGTTGTTAGCCAGGGGGAGAATAGGTGTGTGAGTCAGAGGGACACAGAACCTATTAGCTTGACTAATAGATTCAGTGCCCTAAGAGAGGAAGTAACTGGAAGTGATATGACTGATGGGGGTGGGCGTGGAGGTTGAGTGACTGGTAGTTTGAATGAGAATAGGAGTGGGGATAGAGTTAGGTCTGTGGGGGTTAGGAATATGAGTCTGACTGAAGTGTTTGTGATGGGTGATTTGCGAGTTAGATATTTAGATAGGAAGTTGAATGCAAGTAGATTGAATGGTTTGAGGATGTGTTTGCCGGGTACTGGAGTGAGAGATCTGTCTGATAGGTATGAGCAGCTGGTGTCAAAGAGAGGTACAAGAGGTTGATTGAAAAGTTGAAAGAATGTAGAATGAAAGGTGTTGTGACAGGCGTGCTTCCAAGAATGGATGTTGGTGTAAAATGGATGTCTCGTGCAATTGGGCTGAATGATTATGTGAAGAGGATGTGTGAGATAGAAGGTGTCATGTTTGTGGATGTGTGGGATAGGTTTGTTGGAATGAAAGAAATGTATGCGATGGATGGACTGCATTTGAGTAGGAGGGGGGTAGATGTGTTGTGGGAGGAGTATGATCGTGTTATTAGGTCTTTGCGGGCGAAAACTAGATACTAATAGTGGTCAGGGAATTATGAGAGGACATTATAGTACTGAAAGTAGAATGGACTTGGTAGATAACAGAAATAGGTTCCAAGGAGATAGAGGTGAGGTCATTCAGGTTTCAAGAGGTGCTTCAGGAATAGGGGAGTTAAATTGTTTCTATACAAATGCTCGTAGTCTTAGAAACAAGAAGGATGAGCTATTTAGTTATATTAGCAATGAGGATATAGATATATTATGTGTTACTGAATCATGGGTTAATGAAATAGAATTTAGTGACACTATAAGTGAATTTGATTTACAGGGCTATAATATGTACATTAGTCAAAGGACAGGTAGGATTGGTGGAGGAATAATTATCTATATAAAAAACAACATTGTTTCAAGTTTAAATACTTCAATAAAGCAGGATGGAGTTGAGTCACTTTGGATAGATATTAGGTTCAGTAAAAATAGAATGGTGCATTTGGGAGCTTTTTACAGGCTACCTGGGCAGACTGATGATATGGATGAACTAATGATAAAGGAAACAAGTAAGGGATGTGAAACAGATGCAGTTATTATTGGGGACTTCAACTTAAACTCTGTGGACTAGGAAAATATGATAGGTAAGGATAGAACAAGTGGCAGTGTAGCAGGCCGAAAATATATCTCTGATCCCAATCGATCTAACCCGCTTCCTACACTCTCCGGACGTGAGAAATCGAGGGAGAATGAAACGGATTGTATATACAGTCCCTTTACTTACAAAAAAAAGTACAATGATAATTACAGTAATTTATATTTACAAGGGAAGTGTGCACACTTCAAAATGAGGCCAAATTCCCCAATCCAAATAAGATACCAAAAGAGAATTCTATAACAGGGAATACAACAAATTTACTTAAATATATCTACACAAAATAAAAAAACACAACAACAACCGAACGAAAAGGGGCACACGCTATCACTTGTGTGCTGGAGGTGGGTGGTAGTAGGCTAACATAAAAGGAGGCAGGCTTGTCAGCCAATGCGGGTGTGGTGTTCCAGGTGTCTAGCGAGGTATGAAAGCCCTCCGTCTCAGGGCTGGGTGGAGCACTCGTCTAGAGAACCCTTCTTGCCATCCGTACAAGCTTCCACTCTCTGTAGAAGAGATATATCCTCCGTTTATGACCCATTTACTTATACATGGAAGGGAAACTAATAAGTGGGCATTACCCGAGTAAATTTATCGACTAGCTTACCTCTAAATGTATATTCAAACAATCCTCAGCATCAACAATTCTCAAATATTTAACTCTAAAAACTATTGTTTCAAAATATAATCTTTTGATAAAAGATTATTTTAAACAAAGTACAATTTTGATAAAAGATTATTTTAAGCAAAGTACAATCTGAGAAAGAAAGTTTTAATACATGAAATCAAATACATATATATACAAAGAGAAAATATAAAAAAAAACCCTCATTCCCACTCACACACACATTCTTACAGAGGGAGGGAGAGGGTACAGAGAAAAGGGGTGGGAGAATGGCCCCTTTTACACACACACTCACATTCGCTCCACCACACCCCTCCTTCCTTAAGCCATTCGACCAATCACTCACAAGACCCTTTCAATCACTCTTCACGGTACCACTTGTGCTCAATCGCACCTTTCTGCACCCATTCACACTCTTCTACTGGTCCCTGGCTACGCGTAGCAATTGGTCAGGTTTGTTCGTCAGTCATCCTGTCAGTCTCATCGTCACTATTTATCATATCATCCACCATACTTTTAGCCCTCATTACCAGTTCTCCCATCTCATACTCTTCCGTTCAGAACCTTCACTCATCATACCCCCATTCATCAGCTCCTCACTCACAGCTCTCATCCAACTCAAAGTACATTCTTGCGAAACAGACAGGTCACTCACATCCCCTGTATTCTCAACAGGCATACCAGAAACCTCTTTGACTGGTTCCCACCAGAAACCTGAAAAATCAGCCACTTCATCATTCATTACATCAAACTCACCCTTACTATTACCATTCATAAAACCCGAAAAATCAGCCACACTAGGTTCATTCTGCCCAAACACACTATCATTCATACTGTTCCCAAAACCAGAAAAATCAGGCACAGGCAGCTCACTCACTCGTCTACTTATACCAGCCAAATCACTCTCCTGTTTACGCAAAAACTCAATCTCCCTTTCAAGATTCCCCATACCAGAAACACTCTGCTCAGACATACTTTCATTCGTACTTGCATTCTTCCTTTCACTCTTCTTTGTACGCTTTCTACTCCTCCAGACTAAGACTAGCTCTTTCCCAGACAGATCCATACTATCACATTCAATCTCATCATCATGCACTTTACCTCTCTCTCTACACAATCCATACACCGGATGGCTCACCAGGTAGTCAGGAAATCTCTCCATCTCCTTAACTGACTCTGATGAGCCCGCACTCTCTCAGTCATACCGTCATTCAAACTCTCCAAAACATACGTCACCCCATTTTCCCAAACCCTCACAACTCTATAAGGTCCATCAAACTTCTCACTCATCTTTGACACATTCAACCTACCCTTCACTTCTTTCACCTTCAATACTTTTGCACCTAATTCAAATGAATGGAACCTTTCATGCGCCTCACGCCATACACTCTGCTCACTTTCACTCAAACGAAACCTATCTTTCACTCGCCTTTCAAAATTCATCACAAACTGACACGGGGACATTCCAGTTGCACTATGCACAGTTGAATTATACGCCCACAACACTCTCCCCATACACATATCCCAGTCATTCACTGTCGTACTCATCATTCTCAACATCTCACACAAGGTTCTTATAGTACGTTCAGCCAATCCATTTGAAGACGGTACATACAGAGTTGTTCTCACATGCTCCACACCATTCTCTCTCAACATTTGCTCAAACACTTCCCCTACAAATTCAGGCCCATTATCACTCAGACATCTTCTAGGCTTCCATACACACATAGGAAAAAACAACTGCTCAACCACACACGCAACAGTCACACTCCTTTTATCTCTCACAGGCGCTGCATACACAAACTTACTTTTATGATCAACCATAACAACCATACCAACATTCCCAGCACTCGTACGCGGCAAAGACACACAATCAATCATTACCAATTCAAACGGTTCTTTCGCATCATCTTTCAACATCGGTGGTTTCACTTGCACACCTTGCACCTTTCGCTTCTGACACCTTTCACACGTAGTTGCAACATCATTCACAACAGTTCTCAGAAACGGATGGAAGACACGCTCCTTCATACACTCCCACAGCTTAAACTTACCCATATGCCCATAATTATCATGCACAACCTTCACCAGACCAATCATACCAACTAAGGACATCACAGGTACATACATATCCTCACCACCCTTCACATGCCTCACAAAATTTACAACATCCATACAAACAACAAAATCCTTAGCATACCTCTTAAAATCACTTAAACACACTGGCCATTCATTCAAATCAACACGCATCATTACACACCTCTTCAACTCACTAACAAAAGGACATATCTCTTGCATCTCTAGAATATCCTCATCACTTAAAATCTCATTCTCATTATTCATGACCAACTCAATCATACCACAAAACTTGACAACATTCTTTGCACACTCATTCAACCTCATCACCTCACATTCACCTTTCATAAGACAATCCTTATCAGCATCCAAAGACAAATCATTCAATCTCATAAAGTCTACACCAAGCAAAAAACAACACGGCATTTGCTCATCCTTCAGAATCACAAAGTCATGCTTCACATTCACACCATTACCCAAACTCACTTTCAGACCAACCTGTTCCCATGCCACTATCATGCCATTCCCTAATCCACTTATCCATAACTTCAGAGGTTTATGCTCGTAACATTTAAACTCATCATACTTACTCAGAATCCTCTCATTTACTAAAGACACTTGCGCTCCAGTATCAATCAAACCACAGAACAACCTTTCACCAACTTTCACTCTCGCTTCCATCATATCAGGTCCACCATGTTCGCAATACACAGAAGGAACAAGCACACCAACATCAGCACTGATATCCACACTGTCATTTACTCCCATATCATCACTCACCACACAACGCTCATCTTCATCCAGACAATCATTCTTCTCTCTTATATATGAACACTTTTCAATCACCCAATTGTAGTGCACACCGCTCAAACATTGCAGATGTACCACATTAGGATTCAAACCCTTCATCTTCTCATCCTTGTACACAATCTGCCTCTCACCACCAAAGTGCACATAATCAATCACTCCATACAAACGACTCACTACAATCAACACTTCCTGAAATGGCAGGACCCCTTGCATACACATCGCTCTCAATTTTTTCATGAAGTTCCGCACCTTTGCCATACCAATGCTTTCAGGCTTCCTACACACTTCATTCATTACCTCCTTCCTTAAATCATCCACACTATCGGGCACTCTCACGTCTACTCCATCACTCTTCAAATCTTGCAAACCATTCCATACACTCTCAAACAAGGAATCACCACCACCCTTACTCTCTTTTCCATTCATAATCCCTTTTGACAAATACTCAGGATCACTCACTCCACACACATTTTCATCATTCGTACCAGGATACCTTGACATCAAATCAGCCACTCCATTCCGTTCACCAGGCACATATTCAATCACATAGTCAAAGTCACTCAAATCTTCCAAAGTCCTTGCAATCCTACTATCAGCCCACTTCATACGCTGCAGATACACAAGAGGTTGATGATCTGTTTTGATCACAAACCTCACACCATACAAAAACGGACGCAACACTTTCAAATAATACCTTATCGCAGCCAACTCTCGCTCCACAGTCGAATACTTTCGTTCTGCAACATTCATAGCCTTGGATACATACCCAATTATTCGCCTGACATTCTCTCCATTCAAACGCTGCTCTTGCATCAGAAAACCTCCCATACAATACCCACTCGCATCTGTATACAATTCAAGCATTTTAGCATTTACACTATAATCTGGGTAAGCCAATTTAACATCTTCAGCCGCTGCCTCCTTCAGTCTCTCATACGCCTCATTCATCTTATCATTCCATTTGACAACCGTACTACCTTTCTTGCCCATCCACTCAGTCAGAGGCTTACTCACACCAGAACAATCACGTATAAACTTTCGCTGGAACTCAATCAAACCCCAAAACGACTTCAGTTGCTTCACAGTCACCGGTTTAGGAAACATTCGCACCTTCTCAACATACTTTGGTGATTTTCGCAACCCATTCTCACTCACCATATGCCCAAGGAATTCCACTTCTTTCGCAAACCATTCACACTTCGCCATTTTCACCTTCACACCAACACTCTCCAACGTTCCTAACACATCATTCACCAATCTCATATGCTCCTCAAAAGTCTCAGTCATAATCAAAATATCATCTATAAACGCAATCACATTCTTACTCGCAAACTTACTCAACACAACATTCATTGCCCGCTGGAAGGCTCCGGGAGCATTAGCCAACCCAAAGCTGAGGTTCCGGAACTGGTAATGCCTCTTTGAGGAAGAGAAGGCAGTTACCGGTCGGCTCTCCTCAGCAATGGGCATCTGGTAATACCCCCGTACCAGATCCAGCTTCGTAAACCACTCCATCCCATGCATACTATACACACACTCAGATACCACACACATCGGAAACCTTTCTTTCACAGTCTTTTCATTCACCTTTCTATAATCCACACACAGACGCAATCTTCCATCCGGCTTACATACAGGTACAATTGGACTATTCCATGCACTCTCGCTCTCTTCAATCACCCCCAATTGCTCCAATTCCAAGCACTGCTCCTCAATCTCATCAGCAACCGGACGTGGGAAATGCCTTGGCCGGCCGCTGATAGATTGGGGAGTCCTCCTTCAGGACAATCTTGAATTCCGGGAGCTTTGCAACCCCAAAATCCAGATCACCCTTACTGAGGGCTCCCTTTCGTTCAAATATCATTCGATACACATCCTCCCTTTCATACTCAGTTAAACATCCATCCAATTCCAATCATATCGTCACTCTCTCCCTCATCTGAGTATAGCGAATCCACACTCTTCCCTCTCGCCTTCCTATCCTTAACCTTAGAACCACTTGCTTACTTCCTCTCTTACTTTCCACTCTCTTCCATTCACCCCCTTTCCTACCACTCACAGTATCTTCTTTAGACTCAATCATACTGCCATCCATTCCATTTAGCGGAGTCCCTTCAGTAGGAGCAGGGGTCAGGGTTGTAGGTCCTGGGGCTGATCCAGCCCCTGTCATCATGTTATATAGGTCCTGCATCCGTCGGTCCGTCTGATCCTGTCGGTCTCCCATTTCCTTCTTCATCCTATCAGTCTTTTCATTCATCCCTTTTATTTTATTCTCCATTCCCTCCATCATTCCCCGCAACATTTCACACTCCTTTTCTTTCTTTCTCAACTCCAGTCTCAATCACACTACTTCTTCATTCAATGTTTCCGCTACAGCCATTGTTCCCAAGTTAGTAAAAAGATAGGAGGAGGGAAAAATCAGTCAAACTACTTGTCATGCTAATTGGGTATGGACTGCAATCCAATCCCGTCACGCTCCCGGTTTTGAAGTCTCGCGTCCCTATTCGGGCACCAAATGTAGCGGGCCGAAAATATATCTCTGATCCCAATCGATCCAACCCGCTTCCTACACTGTCCGGACGTGAGAAATCAAGGGAGAATGAAACGGATTGTATATACAGTCCCTTTACTTACAAAAAAAAGTACAATGATAATTACAGTAATTTATATTTACAAGGGAAGTGTGCACACTTCAAAATGAGGCCAAATTCCCCAATCCAAATAAGATACCAAAAGAGAATTCTATAACAGGCGAATACAACAAATTTACTTAAATATATCCATCTAGAGTATGGTAGGTTAATAAATGATGCTCAACATGGGTTTAGAAGAGGTAGACCGTGTTTAACAAATTTACTGGATTTTATGGATTATGTTACTAAACAATTAGATAAGGGAGAGAATGTTGATGTAATTTACTTAGATTTTCGCAAAACTTTTGATAAGGTTGCAAAAAGGAGCCCAGATCACAAATTAAAAATGCATGGGATATGTGCTAAAGTTTTGAATTGGATAGCTGAATGGCTGAATGACAGGAAACAGAGAGTTGTGCTGAATGTGGTGAGTTAACAGTGGAGGGACATTATCAGTGGCATACCTCAGGGATCCGTTCTAGGCCCTTTATTATTCATAGTTTATATAAATGATCTTGGGGAGGCTGTAAATAGCAAGATGTCAATTTTGCTGATGACACTAAATTGGCAGCTGTAGTCAAAGAAGTTGAGGGTAGCTTTAAAGTGCAGAGTGACTTAAATAAATTATTAGCTTGGGCTCAGAAGTGGCAGATGACTTTTAACCTTAAAAAATGCAAAGTTCTTAACATGGGAAGGGATAATAGAGAATTTAGCTATGAAATGGATGGACATTGGCTGAATTCAGTTGAGGATGAGAAGGACTTAGGCGTAGTAGTAGATAGGTCACTGAAGTTTTCAAAGCAGTGTATTGAGGCAAAAAATAGAGCAAATAGGGTGCTAGGATACATTAACAGGAATGTTAGCTACAAGAGTAAAGAGGTTATCCTTAAACTCTACAACTCGTATGTTAGGCCACATTTAGAGTATTGTATACAAGCATAGTCACCATATTTAGACATGACATCAACCTGTTAGAGTCAGTACAAAGGAGGACAATAAAAATAATACCTTTCCTGAAGCACCTTGAATATGAAGATAGACTGAGGTACTAAATATGTTCTCATTTGAGAGAAGATGTGTGAGGGGAGATATGATTGAGCTTTCTAAAATCTGTTCTGGGATGGATAAGTTGGATTTTAGCAAGTTATTTGATTTGGAAGGTAGTAATAGGACTAGGGGTCACCACTTAAAAATTAAAAAACAGAGGTGCAGGTTGGATGTTAGAAAATATTTTTTCACCAATAGAGTGGTAGATTATTGGAATAGTTTGCCATCTGAGACGGTAGACACTCCAAACTTGAATGTATTCAAACACAGATTAGATGATTTTATAGGGAGGTAGGTAGGGTTAACTTTGGCGGGTATTCGGGACTCATTCTTGTGGATGAAGTTTTTTATTATTGCATATTATGATTGATTTGGATTTTGACGAGTCTTGATGATGATGCTCTTTGTTTTTGACACATTCCTGTGTATGGTTTGAATTGTATATGGTAGATGCATGATCGGACACAATCCTATGGATTGTTTAAATTGTATATTGTAGATGCATGATCTGACACAATCCTTGGATGCATTTTGTGGGTGGGTTTTGACAGATGCTGATGACCTTTGATAGGCCCTTGTGGCTTTTGTCATCCATAAAATTATGTTATGTTATGTTAACTTGAAAATTTTATATAGATTCCAAGACAATCTTAAAACAATACCTGTGGAATTGCTATAAAAATTAACAAATCCAACCTTAATGTCAAAAATGATAAATTTCAATAAAAATGTATCATAGTATTAAATATTACTTACTGGTGACCTTGCAATTACCAGCACCCAAGGTATCATGACTAGCAGAATTCTCTTCCCCATACCCCAACTTTTCTATATCTTCCCCAACAACCGGTTATCTCTTTGGGCCCATATAGGGAGGACATAGTAAAATTAATTTCTCTGAAGATGCTATAATGTAATAGTGAAACATCAGTAATAATAATATTAATTTCTCTGAAGATGCTATAATATAATGGTGAAACATCAGTAATAATAATATTAATTTCTCTGAAGATGCTATAATGTAATGGTGAAAATCAGTAATAATAATTAAAATGGAGCACAGGTCCTTTTAATGTATTTTTTGCATGGTCACATTCTGAAATCAAGTATTTTTATCTATAATCTCATTGCCTCCTATTTTTTATTCACATGATTGATACTTTTTGTTTTGCAGGCTTGTAAAGAATAATTATATATAATTTTTTTATACAGAGTCTAATGCAGCTCAATTTACCTAAATAAAAATGACAGTCTTGCGAAGTCTGGCCATGCATTCTTTGACTTATTGTAAACTTAATTATTTGAGATACAGTAATTTAATATTTCAAAATTGCTCTTCACATTTGGTGTCTTGTATAAATAAAAGGTTTTATGCACCTAGTTTGCTGAATGTTGAATCTACATCTTCAACAAAAACTTTACTGAATTATATCAAAGTGAAACAGGGATTTCATGTGGAAGAAAGTGTAGCAAGATTGATGAATGCTTTTGATCTTGAAAGTGCATTGAAACAAACATACAACTTTGTCTTTTATTCCACTGAACCATCACCAGCAGAGGTGGTAAGATTGCTGTCCTTGTATGCTTTTGGTCAGACTCCTTTACTACACAAGCACTTCAGTTCGAAGTCGAAGAACAAGACATTGGAGTCTCGTATCCTGTCTGCTATGCCATTCATGAGTGACCTTGAACTTCACCAATCCGCCATGTGTGTTGCTAAATTGACCTCTGTGAGGATGCCTCTCATCAGCTTCCTAAGGAAGGTTACCCTTGAGGAAAGCATATTGCGTTTGGACACAGTCAAATCCCTCCAAGATGCTTTTAAGTGTTTCATCATTGCCATGGAACTAAATGGGCAATTCAATGAAGAGTATGGCATATATGACAAATTCCTCTCCTTGTGTCAGGAGTATATGGAAAATGCAAGTCCCTCTCAGTTATCCCTTATTTTATACTTTTTAGGAATGAAGAAGGGGAATTCAGCTTCCCCCCCATTGGCCTTGTCTGTAAGCAAGGCTCTCTATCCTCACTTTGAGGAAGTATCATTTATGGACGCTGGACTCGCACTGCTAGGGCTCTTCAGGATGAGTCTAAATGTGGAAAAGGACACCCATTTTTCGCACAAAGTCATTGACAAATTGATGGACAGAATCCAAACTGATGATACACTCATTCATCTTTGTCATCTTGATGCGATATCTATAATCTCGATGGTGAAATACCTCCGTTTTACTTCCGGTTGTAACCCTGATTTACTGCAGTCATTGAAACATTTCCTGTTGAAACTGGACCAAGATTCCTTTAATGCCTCATTTGTGTGTCATATTTTGGCCTTCTATGCCACCTCCAACCTCTATGAGGAAGAGGTTTACTCCCTCCTTGAAAAGAAATTCCTGAGGTTTCTCCAGTTACCAGAGGATGCATTGCGGATAAAGGATGTGTCCAGAATGTTATGGGCACTAGCCCATAGCCAACACTCATGCAGGGAGGTCTTTTTGACTCTGGTCACGGTGGAGCTTGAACGACTGGCAGATACAGTTGACCTTCAGGAATATCCAAATCATGTTGTTGATGGTACACTGGCTCTCTCAATGCTTGGAGTCTTCTCAGAGAAGTTATATTCTGCTCTCCTACGACCTGCTATTCTTGAGCTGCTCCGAGGTTGGTAATTGAGGTGTACAAGTGTCATTTGAACTGCATTTTACACAGTTGTATTGTATAAGGTTACTATAGCAATGGTTAGCAACCACACTGCAATTGACATGCCTGGGGACCATTCTAACAATCCTAAAAGAAGTTTGAAAGCTCTCATTTGCTTTGCCTGGATGAAGTGTGATAGCAATCAAGGATCTTTAATAGGGTTGGGTGTGTTAGGGGATTAACTTCTCTTAGAAGAAATTAGGCAAAAAGGAGAGTTAACATACTAATAAAAAGGTTATGTTTATACAGACACATACAGTACTGGTGGATTTATTATGGATTTTTACAAAATTTGACTTTTTTTTCTACAAAAAAGCCAGTGAAACCAATTTCATTGGTTGCAAATGGATTTATTTTATGCACCAACATGGAGCAACTATTTAACTTTTATTTTCAAGAGCCTTAGATTACTTTGTAAGTATATTTGGTAATATTGAAGGAACAACACTACATTGGGCCTTTTTAATGAAGTCACAGCCAGTTGTGTGACTCAGTTGGTATCTTGGCTTTAGAGTGCAAATAGGATGTTTTCTGTTATTTATTGACTGTCATTATTTCATTAATGTGTTCATATTAACCTGTGGTTGTTACAATAGTATTTTTGTATGTTTCAGATAGTTTATTAGTTATTTTAATAGTTTGATTTTGTGAAATCACCCTCAGAGTGATTTGAGTCTTTGAAAAATTGGATAAGTAAACATTTTACTGAAAGAAACTAAATTAAAGAACAGAAAAACATTTTGCAGGAAAATTTCTATTTAGCTGGCAGCTGAAGGTGTTAGTCTTGCCTGAAGAACAGTGAATGACAGTCTTTCGGAAGTTGTTTTTAAATCATACATATCACCCGAGAAAAAAGCCTCAACTCACAGAAACAACGATGAAGGCACGCTATTCCTGGGCAAAGAATCCTCTGAGTGGAATTCTGAACAATGGAGAAAGGTAAGAATGACATCTGTAATCCATAAAAAAGCATTAATACCTACAAACTTTAACAGTGCCACATTTTTGTAATGGTTCCAATCTTTTTAAACCATAAAGTTTATTTGATGATTCATTACTCCAATGGCTTTTCCAATAATTCTATGGCTGTTCAACTACTTATGTTCTATTTTCTACTATTGCAGGTAGTTTTCTCTGATGAATCAACCATTGCAGTGCTAGTTGACCGTGTGCAGAGTGTAAGAAGGCAGCCTGGAGAAGAATTTATGGCTGAATGTCTCAGGAAAACAGTAAAATTGCCAACGAAAATCATGGTGTGGGGAGCCATTTTGGTGCATAGAACAAATCGTTTGCACATTGTTGAGAAAACTATGAAACAAGAAAAGTATATAGAAGTTCTTAAAGGTCATTTACTGCCTCAAATAAAGGAATGGTATGGCGACAGACCTTGGATATTCCAACAAGATTCAGCCCCATGTAATACAGCAAAATCAGTGTAGGCATAATGTGCACAAAATGGAGTTCAACCACTTCCATGGGCCTAAAATTCATCGGACATGAATCTGATTGATAGTATATGGTGTGTGTTGAAAGATGAAATACAGACATCTAATTATGACCAAACAGCAACTCATATGCTGTCTCATTAAAGTTTGGTTCAGATGTAAGCAAATCCAGTAAATGTGAAAAACATTGATCAATGCCATGCCAAGATGTGTTAAAGCACTCATGGATGCCAAGGGTGGCCAAACTGCTTGCTAATGAATGTAGAAGACTTAACACTGTGCCATTGTGTCAAAATAAATCTATTTACAATCAATAAAATTAGTTTTATTAGCATTTTTGTAGAAAATTTTCAATTTTTTGAAAAATCATAATAATTCTGCCAGTACTGTAGTTCCTTTGTGGTACAAACTAACAAGGGTAAGTCTAAAAGTGAATTCTTGATGTTGCTCAACAAGTGTCAAGATACATAATAAGAATTTAAAGGAGTAGAACTGCACAACCTGCTTTCTTATTTTCTTGTACCTCATTAACTTTTGTAAAAGGGCTGGGGAATGTTTTGTGGATTTATATCATTTAGACCATTAAGGGATCCTTTCTTTTTAAAGTTAAGCCCTCCTCCTGGCTGGTAGTGTTAGGGTTATCATTATGTGAGACCTCGCCTGTCACTCATTTTTCCCCTTCTTAAATGCCTCACCTTTCCTTTCTTCACTCTTGCTTTATTTTAGAGCTGAAGTTCAAAATAGGACTCACACAACTGAGAGCCAGCCACTTTGGCCACCATGTTTAAAAGGTGACCTTGAGTGGTGTCTGAATGGTTGGGCCATCACCAGATGCATCCCTCCCAGAATGGGATCCTGGGAAAAGGTGTTCATGTGTACTTCCCATTTAAAATTTTGGGTATTTATGTCTAACAATGAAAATTTGAAAAATAAAATTGGATCTACAATGCTTTCTAATGTGTCTGCCTTATGAACTCTAAACTTGTCTTATTCAAGTCTCCATCACCAACACCTTGAGTGGCACTTGCCAGATGAGTGCTTAAAAAAAGTTCAACTCTAAGTGGAAAACCAATGGAGGGTTCAATGATCAGATCCACTCATCCTCAGCTGGGTTACTATCATTCAAGGAGCCACCTTGGTGGTGTATGGATCAAGCATAGTGGCCTGCATTTGAGGAAATTAAGACTTCTCTTTCTTGCTTGAGTTTATGTTGGTTGATGAGGCCATTGAGTTCTTCAGTACCCTCATTGCCTTGGAGTCTAGCCCATTTTGAGCATCCCCACCCCCATTTCCTGTTAGTTAGTTGACTAAGCATGAGGCAGCCTCAGAGAGAAGTGATAATGCTCACCACTCTTCATGGTGGGTATACCTCGATTTGCTTAATGGGAGGACTACTCTTGCATAGGTATAGGTATGGAAATATTTCAAAATGATCCGGGAGAATTTCTCACAGACCCCCTCCCCCTCCCATTCTTGAGGAAGCTGGGAGTACCATCTTGACACTCCGCTTGCCTCTGTGGCTAAATCTTTTACAGCCACTTTCCTCTCATTGACTGGCTGGGAGATGCTGCTCCACCAGCATTCCAAGTACATCACATGGTTGCTGAATGCTTCTGACCTGACTTCACCTCAAGTGGCAGGAAACCCTTCAATGACCTGTTCTTGTGGCGTGAGTTGCATTCTTCTCTTGTTTCTTGCATGGATACTACTCCTGCTTTGGGATCTGGAAAGAGCAGGGTTGGCACTGGTAGATACCCATGGAGCTACCCGCCTGGGCGGGTTTTTTACCTTTTTCTGATTCTATAATCCATTATTATTGTACTATTGTGTATATTTTAATTTGATACATAAGTAAACTGAAGTCCAAAGTTTCTGACTGCAAAGGGTATTACTCTACTGTACAGTACGCAGTATATACATACATACATTATAAAATATTACGAATAAAAGAAAATCCGGTATTTGTTATGATTTTATATTCAAAAGTATTGTAATTAATTATACAAAACTAGCTTCATTCAATTCCAAATAAACTTGGCATTAGTACATTGAATACTGTAGGCATACAGACAAATAAACTTGTAGATCTAGAAGTTTCTTCTCTGCTTCTGTTGTTTTGTGAACAGATTTTTCAATCCTTTGGATGATAGAGCAAGAAGACACCTCACTGTGACTGTCATTTGATTTTGTAGAAGTATTTGACATTGAGCCTCCACTTCTTTTGAAAGGTAGTGAAGTTTGACCAACTGGAGATGTCTCTGCTAGATTAATTATTTCAGTTGGTAAATCATCAGGGTCTGACTTTGAGTGCACATTTTTAGCATATTCAGTACACCGTTTCAGGTGTTCTCTGTTTCAATTTTTGAACTGATTTTCTGATCACAATGTACAGACTTTTGTTTTTTATTTCCTTTATCATCTTTGTTTCCTCAAATTCCTTCCATGCAGTTCCTTTGTATCTTCCTTTGCTTATCATGATGGCCTCACTGTGCTATATAATTAGCTTGATCCTACAGTGCTACAAAGTAAACTAAATGCTCTTCTGTCAATGCAGTACTTATATACTGTCTATGTTACAAGTTTCAACATGTATGCCAATCAGTCTGTTTTCCTCGTCTTATTTTTATATTTTTTTTATTTCATTTTCCAAAGATTATAAGTAGCTAGCTGAAATAAAAATGAAACTCACGATATAGAAATATTACTAGGTTTAAATAGAAAAGATAAAGAATCAATAAGGAAATACATATATGAAATTAGTAAATGTAGAGAACCCGCATTTTTCCCCCCAAATCTGCATTTTCCCAAATAAAACCAGGGCAGGGTGTTTAAAAAAACAAACAAACTGGGTTTTTGCCAACCCTGGGAAAAGGGGTATCCTCCATTACTCCTGGCAAATAGCTAATGTGCTCAGTTTCTGCCCAATCTCTCTAAACTCCTGCGTGTGCAAGTTGATAGATAAATTGATAAATTTTAGATTAGTCTTTTTCCTGTTTATTGAAGGCTGCCTGTCTTCTACACAGTGCAGCTTCTGCAAGTTCCCCTCCACATTAGGTGCTCTGCTATGGAAATTGCTTTCTATGAGGCCTTCCTTTATAGATAGCACTATGCCAGAGTTCTTAAATCTGGAGAAGTCCTATGATACCGCATGGTGATATTGTATCATGGAGGCGCTTCACAACATGGAGGTGAAGGGATGCCTCCTCATTTTCCTAAGTTCCTGCAAGATTTTTGATTCCGCATATGGGTCTGGGGAGCCCTCTCTGGACTAATAGGACAGGAATAATGTGTCCTTCAGGGAAGTGTCCTCAGTCACATTTTGCCCTGAGCATTGACTGTATCACCTCAGTGCTGCAGGAAGATGTTCTTGCTACAGTCTAAAAACCCAACCTTTAGATCATCTCTTTTGAGGCACTCTGGATGCTAACTCTGGAGTGTCGACTCCAACAAGCATTGAACCATATTTTAGTATGTCGAAGTGCACAGGTTTCGGTTTTCCACACCTCTACCCGATCCTAGACTTGTTCCTAAATGGTGTTTGCCCGGAAGTGGTGGATTTGCATAATTTCCTTAGTCTTGTTTTGGTCTGGTGTCTATCCCAGGAGCCCCATATTTTCAGTCTTAAGGTTTCTTACACCCACACCATGGACATTGTTCATTCCATGATGTTCATCACTTGGTCTGCTGATAGGGCTACTGCCTTATCATTCCTTTGTTTGTGTAAAGCTTGACTACAGATGTTTTATATATTGAGCTGCAGAGAAGATGCACATGCTCAGTGACATGCACATTGCATTATGCGCTTGTACATGTTGATCTGACATCTGCTTCAGTTGCCAATGGCTCTCATTGCATCTGCAGCCAATCTAGATGGTGCCTGTGCTGCTGAGAGATGCCAGTCATACCTAAACCCTTTGGATTTGGGCCTAGGAAACTCCTTTGAGAACTAGATATCACTCTTGGGCTTGTGGTGCCTCTTGTTCTGTCCAGGATGCCATTCTGGATTGTACCACCTAAATGACTATTTGTTGCCATGACTCCTCCCAAAGCTTCCGCAGCACTGGAAATATTGCATTCTGCCTTTTTTGAGCGTACTTTGTATCTTGCTGGACCCATGCCAGTGTACATTGATGGCTCCAAGTTCTAAGAGAGTGTTGGCTACCAGGTGCTGTTTCTATCTTCATGGTTCAGCTGGTTGCAATACAGTGTTGGGTACAGGAGATAATGCATTGTGTCCAATTCTTTAGTGCTCTTGAGGCATTGACATCTCTGAACCCCATGCTTCACAGTATCGATGATACCACATCTGCCACTAATTGGGTGTATGTTGATTATCTTCTGCTGGGTTCCTGGGTATGTAGGGATTGCGGCGAATGGGGGCACCAGAGTCCTCAAAGACTTGTCACTTTCTGGGTTGAGTGCTTGATCCCCCAGACCTTTTAGCACATTTTTGTTGTGTCTCAGTCTGGAGGTACCCTGTGTAGACCTCTTCTAAAAAAAGAGCGAAGTGGCCACGCACCTCCATTGAATCAGATTCACAGAAAGCGGTTGTCAGACCATTTCTGGGGTCGTCTAAGTCTGCCCCCATGAATGGAGAGTAGCAACAAGGAGGCATCAACTCATTGCTCCTGTCAAAGGTTGGATAGGGAGAAGTACCCCAGAAAATTTTTGCTCTCCAAAGCATGGGTGAACCAAACCCTAAAGGATTTGAGGCGGGAGGGGAAGAGGCCTTGTACACTGAGCTGGTGATCCCTCGAAGGCAATGGTGCCTTCTACAGCCAATTTCTATTCCAGAGGCACCCCTCTCACCCCCACATTTCTTTGAGCTAGTCCTAGAAGGTATTTTCCTTCAATGGAATTGCCGTGGACTCTTGGCTAACTGGGATCTGCTGAGGTTCATCTCTTCCAACTACGCTCAAGCATGTCTTTACGACTCCATGTTGGGCATGTGGTGCTGCCCCCTGTGCCTCTTTGCAGGCTTTAATGGTTTTACAATCTCACCAACATGGGCTGGGAGCATGACAGTTAGATGCACAGTTTACATTAAATTCCTCCTTTTAGCCAGTGGCATTACAGCTACACCTGGATAAGAGGTATATTGTTATTTCTGCATACATTCCACCATCAGTGGACTGTGATGCAGCAAACTTTTGCTGCATCATGGTACTGAGGTCCTTTCTCCCCGGAAGTTTAAGTGGTAGGCACCCCCTTCTTTTGATGGACTACAGTAGATCACTCCCTGGCTCTGGTTCCTTGTTGAATTGCTCGAATACCTGTAGATGTGTCCAAAATGTGGATGAATTCAGGCATTGTCTAAGAACCACTTCATTTTCTAGTCTTGATCTATCCCTGTTGTCTCTGGGAGGACAATGTTTTGGGGTTTGATGGTTAGCGACCTACAACTCGAAAAACTGCCTCTGTGGTGCTTGGAGTGGGCACAATTTTTCACAATTAGGACCACATTCATGCTTGCGGTGTTTCCAGAGGCTCTCCGTGAGAGTGCTCCTGCCTTGTCATTATACAGGGGGGGTCAGCCCGCTCATTAGAGCAGACTGCGAAGTGGATTTTTAATATACCTCTCTCTTTGTTTATGGTCTCATTGTTGTTATTCATAGTCTCCAACTGTATTTCTCCCCCCTCCTTTTTTCTGTCACTCTCAAGTGTCGTTGATTGCGCCTGAGCGTATCTGGGCGGTTGTAGTGTTTGACTGATGATAATAGGTGATCACCCACCATACTCATTAGTGGATGTGCCTATCTCTACTTCTCATTATTACATACCCTCCCTACCCCTATCCACAGAGGTTCTGCATGCTTGGTGCACTTTCATCCTTATAAGCCTTGTTTTGTTTTTGCCTTTCTATTTCTGTTATTTGTTTTTTGCAGACTTTTTTAATTTAGCCTGGAAGTAGGCTGTGAGGTTATTACAGCGACTTTTGCCCTATTAGTCACCAGTGGGCTCTTTAAAAAAAAAAACATCTCCATGCTGTCGGAAGATGTAGATGAATTTTCACTCTTTTGACGCACCCCAGATGCCAAGTCTTGTTAGACCGAAGCCCATATATTTCAGTTTCCTTCTTTGTCCAAAACTAATGTGGTGCACTTCTGCCACCACCCACGGCTCCACTCTGACCCGGACTTGTTCCTAAACGGGGTGCGCCCGGAAATAGTGGATTCGCATAGTTTCGTTGGTCTTGTTTTTGACATATGTCTCACCTCGGAGGCTCGTATTTTCAGCTTTAGGGTTTCTTGTACCTGCCCCATGGACATTCTGCATTCTGTGCTATTCAGCACTTTGGGTGCTCATGGTTTTTTTTATTGATCCTTTGTTTGTTCAAAGCATGATTACGGATGTTGTAGTGGGCCAAAAACAACACTAACCCCGTGTTCCAACCTTATCCTAGAATTTATGGACCTTGAGAACCCTGAGGAAGAATTGATACAATTTAATATACAGTCCTTTATTTAAAAAAAAATACAGTTTTAATTACAGTTTATATTTACAAAAACAAAACAAAAAAAACACTGGTGCGCATTCAAAATAAATATTCTATACAAATTTCAATTCTCCCAACCGAAAACAAAAATAAAATATGACAGGCTACACAACAAGGTCCACACAACAAATCAATCAAAAACAAAAAAACAACAACACCTAAATGAGAAGGGGCACAGGGCTATCACTTGTGCGCTGGGGGTGGTGGTGGTAGTAGTAGTAGTTGTCCAATAAGAAGGGGGACAGGCTCGTCAGCACATGCAGGTAGGCAGTGCAGGTAACGCCCTCCGTTTCAGGGCTGGGCTTGGCAGAGCACTCGCCTCGAGGATTCCTCTCACAGTCCGCTGAAGCTTCACTCTTTGAAGATACAGGATGCAATGCTAAAAAGAGCCAGAGAAATTTTGGTATAGCGTTTCCAAAGAAAAATCTGGTGATAGACTTTGCTATCCCTCGTTGTTAAAATTAATGTTGAGCCTATTAGTATTTTAGTAAAGAACCAATCTTACCTAGGGTAATATCCCAATGCGCTGGACAAATAAATTTTAGGATACTCCTAACTTTATAAAATTATATAAATATTGATATAGTCTAAACAAAATATATCTCTGAGAAGAGAGTACAATCAGTTATTATTTGTATTCATAATAAAAAATCGGAAGGCAAATTATACCCACACACTCACACAGGGGTAGGGAAAGATATATGTAAAGGGGGGTGGGAGAATGGCCCTACAGACACACCACACCACTCCCCCACCCCACAATGTTAGTTTTACATATCTGCAGCCTAGTGTGTATTGTGGAACGTGAACTCGATCCACCACTCCAGTCTCCGTTTGGCGACCGTGACCTTCTGCACATCTCCATTGGAGCCTACTCGTCTTTGCTGGGGAGATGCCACTCGCTCTGTGCTGCACACACTACATTATTTGCATGTACTAGCTGGACCAGTGTCTCCCTCAGGCGCCAACGACTCACTGGATCCGCGCCCGATCTCGACGATACCTATGCCGCCGAGAGACGGCATAGGTAGTCATACTTTAAGCCATCGGGTTTAGGGCTAGGCAACTCCTTCGAGACTTCGGTGTAGCTCTCAGGCCGTCGTGTCTGGTTCTGCCCTGGAGGACCCTCGTAGGGTACTTCTGAGTATTTGTTCCTACGCCTCTGCTCAAAAACTTCCACTGTGCCGGGAGTATTTTGTTTGGTCTTTTTGGAGCACACTTCGTGTCACGCTGGATCCGTGCCAGTGTATATGGATGGCTCCAAGTCCCAGGAAGGGGTCGGTTTCCACGCTGTATCCCCTGTGTTTGAATTCAGCAGAACTATACAAGGCGCTACTTCTTTCTTCGTAGGCGAGCTGGTTGCAATACGCCTCGGTATGAGAGATAACGCGTCGTGTCCGGTTCGGAGAGCGGATTATGATCTTTAGCGACTCACAAAGCGAGCTTGGTATTCTCGGAGCATTAAAATCTCCCGTCCCCCTGGTTCGAGGTATCCGTGACACTACGGTTACGCCGAGCCGGGCGGATTGTCTAGATTATCTGAAACCGGCTGCAAAAAAAAAGAGACGGCCGAGGGGAACTTAAGATTGCGTGCGATCCCGCTACGACTGTTGACATAGACCTACCCCCCAATACAGCGACGGCTTCAGATTGCTTTGTTTGCTTCTAATTGGCTCCAAGTCACAAGAGGGCGGGGGGGATCGGTTTCCACGCTGTATGCCCTCTGTTTGAAGTCAGCAGGGCTCTGCCAGAAGCTGCGTCTGTCTTCTTTGCCGAGCTGGTTGCAATACACCGCTCGGTACGGGAGATAACGCGACGTGTCCGGATTATGATTTATAGCGACTCACAAAGCGCCCTGAACGCTCTCTCGGTTCGCAATATCTCTACATCCGCCCGAGATTAGCTTTTGCTGGGTTCCTGGGCATGTAGGAATTGCGGGGAATGAGCGTGTCGATGAGGGCGCCAAAGAGTCCGCTAGGACGGTGACCAGACCATTGTTTCGCTCTTCCTCACACCGATTACATGAATTCGGGCAGCTCTCCAGGCTGCTTGGCAAAGAAAATGGGAGGCGGCCGAGGGGAACTTAAAATTGCGTGCCATTACACTGCGACTGTTCCCATGGACCTACCCCCTTCCCCTCAATGCCGTGACGGCTTCAGGTTGCTTTCTGTCGTCTCCGAATCGGACACACTCGCGGGTTGAACCGCCATATGATGGAGCCCCCGACTGTTTGGCACATTCTCGTTGAATGCCCCAGTCTGGATGATCTTCGACTGCGGTAGCTGTCTCGGTACCGGGACGACCGGGTCCGCTATCGCTTATCCCTTGTATTCGGGACACTTTCGTGCCTACCTAACATGCATTTTAGAATTTCAGGAGGACGGCATCCTCCCCTTAGTGTTGGCTGCATGTTCATCCCCCTGAGAGAGCGGACCTTATTACGTCACCTGATCATTCCTTTGTGGTTTAGCCTTTTTTTTTAATTTTATTAAGATCCCTAAATTTATGCTAGGACATGATATGGACGGCTATTCCCGCGCTAGCTGCTGCCAGAAAGGACCTTAATCAACTGTTCAACTCTTTTGCAGGTCGAGAACGCATACGGTACTTGTCACGCTTGTTGATTCTGAGTCAAGTGCAACAGTCCTTTTGCCCCTCCCTCTCCCTCCCACTTCCTGCACTACCGACGGAGGAACTGCCCAAACGTACGATCCAGGACGAGTGTCTCCACCGCCCGTGCATCCGGCGCATCGCCAAGGCAGTCGAGTGGCTCCGCCGCCAGTGCGGGACCGAGGTTTTCCGAGTCCAGTTCCTGGTCCCGCAGATCAACTACTGTTCGATTGTCCTCTCGGGCCAGGAGTTCCCTGCCTTCCGCCCTTCAGAGGTTGGATCTCGGGTGAAAGCCACTCTGCAGGCTCTGGACGGGCAGAAGGTCGCCATTGACGTGAATGATACCCACACCTGCCTCATCTCTCAAGGAGACCCAAAACCCGTGGGGATGGAGGTCCTTAAGAGGAATATCCTTCGAAAGCGTGGCTGGCGGGTGAGGACACTCTCAGCCGCCGAGGTGGAGATGTGTCGGGAGGACGAGGTAGCCCTCGCAGCCCTCCTCCTCCAAACGGCTCTGTCGGCCTCGAACACCCCGAGACAAGGCGTCGTTTCAACCGAGTTCCCCACATGATTATGGTGGTATTAGTTTATTATAGGTAAAAATCTTCTTTCTTTTTTTTCTTTCCCACTGACCATTGGGAAGTTGTCATCTGCTAATGCCCTGCGATGAAAAGGGTCGAGATTAATAGGTCGATTAGGCCGGGGATTTCTCTTAGACAAGTTGACGTTAGGGAAGAATGTTGTTTCCAGCTCAGCTTCTCACCCCTCCTTTTACGCATGGGCTCCAGTTACATCTGTAATCGCGTGCAGCTATCATGGTAGTCGTGTATTTACTTATCTATCACAGGAAGAGGGATTTGATATTTAGTACACAAAAAAAACGATGGAAAATCCCGTCACCTTTATGACGGACAAGATAGTGTAGGTGGAAGCAGGCTGTAAAGGTGTAGACAGGTGGTAAAATTTGTCAGGTCATGGCAAATGGCAGGTGGAAGCAGGCAGTAAATTTGTCAGAGCATGGCAAAGTGTAGGAGGAAGCAGGTAGTAAATTTATGCCATTGCAAAGGTGTAGGAATTTTATTTCAATAAACAAATAATTTTACAAGAGCTTTGTTTCTTCTCGGAGCAGGAAGTAGGTATCCTGCAGCGAAGTATCCTCAGTGTCGCACTTTACCCTGAACAACATGGTATATCTGTACTACCGGTAGATGTTCTCACTTCGCTCTACGTGGACGAACTTTCGATCCTTTTTGGCTCGGCCCAGATGCCAACTTTGGAGCGTCGACTCCAACAGGCATTGAATCGCATCTCTCTCTTTGCCGAAGCGTACAGGTTTCGGTGTTCCTTGGCTAATACTAGGTGGTGCGCTTCTACCGCCATCCACGGCTCCACCCCAACCCGGCTTTGTTCCTAAACGGATTCGCCTGGAAGTGGTGAATTCATACAGTTTCTCTAGTCTTGTTTTCGACCGATACCCATAGGTGGGCGCGATAACCGATAAATACAATATTGATTATTTACTATATATAGCGTTATTTTATAATACAATAGTAAAAATATTTGAATACTGTTTCTTAGTTTCTCACCTGGTGAGGCTCTCCTTCATCTCCTCATAGGTTTTGAGGATCCTCCTCACAGCTCGGACCTACCTATTTCTGCCTTCAAGGCACGCGCGGCTCGACCAGGTGCTAAACTGGAACCAAAAGCTCAACTCAAATTATCGATTATCCCTAGTTTGGAACCAAAAGTATCGGCGATACCGATAAACCCATAATGCGAAAAAAAATATCGGATAACCCGATATCGTTATCGCGATAACGCCCACCTATTCCGACACCTTACCTGGGAGGCTCATATTCGCAGCCTTAAGTTTCTTGTAACCACGTTATGGATATTTTTCGTTCCGTGATGTTCAGCACTTGGGATGCTGATACTTTTCTACAGATCCTTTGTTCGTTTGAAACTTTACTACAGATGTGAGTTTTATGCATCCGCAGCCAAGTGTGTATTGCGGAAGATGGACTCGTTCCACCACCAGTCTCCACCCGGCGACCGGTACCTTCCGCACGTCCACCATTGAGAGCCTACACGGAGACGCCACTCGCGCTGCGTCGTACACATTGCACTATGCGCGTATACGCGTGAGCCTGGCTCTCACTCCATCTGCGGCCGATGCAGATGCCGCTGAGAGACGCCATTCATACCCTAAACCCCTTTGGGCTAGGAAATTCCTGTGAGGGTTCGGTGTAGCTCTTGGGGCGGTGGTACCGCTGGTTCTGGCCAGGACGCCAACGTAGAAGGGAACCACCCATGGTGACTTATCACAATCTCTGCTCTCAAAGCTTTCACAGTGCTGGGAGTATTGCGTTCGACCTTTTTGGAACACGCATCGTGTCACGGTGGATCCGTGCTAGTGTATACGCACGGCTCCAAGTCGTAGGAGGTGGGGATCGGCTTCCACGCCGTCTCCCATGTCTTCACGGCCGAGCTGGTTGCAATACAACGCTCGTTACGGGAGATACCGCGTCGTACTTGGTTCGGAGACCAATTTATGATTGTTAGCGACTCACAATGCGCCTTGTTTTTTTCCTGGTGCATTGGACTCTCCTCACTCCCTGGTTTGCAGTATCCGTGATCCGTTTGGATGTCTAGATTATCTTCTACTGGGTTCCTCAACATTCTCTTAATTGCGAGGAATCAGCGGGGCGATGATGGGGCCAAGAGTCCGAGAGGACTGGGCGATTAGACGAGAGTTTCGCTCTTCCTCACACTGCTTACATGGCAGGAATCAGGACAGCTCTCTGTGCTGCTTGACAAAGAGATGAGAGACGGCCGAATTATAGGAAGAAGGGGTCGGCTTCCACGCCGTATTCACTTTGAAGTCAGCGGGGGTCTACCAGGCGCTGTGTGTCTTCACGGCCTAGCTGGTTGCAATACACCGCTCGGTATTGGAGATAACACCTCGTGCCCGGTTCGTAGACCGAGTTGCGATCTTTAGCGACTCACAAAGCGCATTGATTGCTCTCCTGGAATTAGTAGATATCTACAGCCCCTGGTTCCCAGTATCCGTGACACCACGGTTGCTGCGAGCCGAGCGGATGTCGAGATTATCTTCTGCTGTGTTCTTAGACATTTGGGAATTGCGGTGAATGAGGGCGCCAAGGATTCCGCGAGGACTGGGCGACCAGACCAGCGTTTCTCTCTTCCTCACACCGATTACATGGCAGGAATACTGGCTTGCTTGGCAAAGATGGGAGACGGCAAATAGAAACTTAGTTGCGTGCCTTTGCGCCGCGACGGTTTGATGGAGCGCTCCCCTGCACTTTATTGTGACGACTGCGTTGTCCCCCGGACTGTTCGGCACATTCTCGTTAAGTCTCCCAGTCTGGGTGATCACGCACGTTACATGTCCCGGTACCTGTACCTGGTACGGGTTCTTGTACACAGACTTGCTGACTTTTTGGAGGATTTTGGCTTCCTCCACTTTATTTATTTGACTTTGTTGTAGCTTGCATGTTCTTGCGCCGGGCCTACCTACCCCCAATGTCGGACCGCGCTTCCATCTTTGTTTTTTTTTAGCTTGTTTCCTTTGTTATTTACTTGTTTTTTAATCTATCCTAGTATTAGGCTGTAGCGTGATTACAGCAACTTTTGCCCTAGTAGGCAGTCGCTAGATGGGCTCTTAAAATATATATATACCTAATTAGTGGGTTAAACTCTTCAAAAAAACTTTGTAATTTTTATTAACGAAATTTTGGTAGCAAAAAAATGAAAATGTGTCATTTGGAATTTCAAAGGAACTTCGATAACAATCGCACGTTTTTTATTTAATTGTCCCAATTAGTTTTAAGGATTAATTTATAACCCATAATACACAGCCTCAAATATGAGTTCAGAGACGATTACTTGATTTTGAGAAAATGCCTTTTAAGAGCACTCATCGTAATTTCCTTATCCCTATAAAGGTCAGTAGTTTAAAATCATTTATTTCAATTGTAAGTCTCATTAGTTTATTGAGCATTGCACAACTTCTAATAACCTCCCCTCACCTAAAATTAACTAGTAAAGCTAAAAATTAATTTAACATTCAAGGTACTTATCAGGTACTCAACAGTTATTTAGTCTGGACGGAATTGTTCCACTGGGAAATCACCAAGTTTCCATGTAATATTTTGGCCATTTTACTCGACTTACAGAAAAATTGTGCCTTAAAAAATACAACCTTGATTAACCAGATTGTGGCACTTTACCGGAAAATCTCGTGCCCCAAATATCTCTCGCATCTTGACTTTGGATGTCATTTTAGCCCTTTATGTGACGAATTCGTGACCTAAAAAAAAAATAAAGGCTTATAACTAAAGAAATTAGATGCAAGTGTGACGAGTACGGCACTCTTTTGTTTAGGTTCACATAAGGGTTGCATCATATATGCCCGCTGTTTGCCACTAACTCCCACTTAATAGAAACTATAATTGCAATTGTTTTTCACTTTTTTAAAATGAAAATAATCGCGTGACAATGTAAAATGATTTAAAATTGACAAATTAATAAAACAGGGAATTAATTGATTTAAGTGTGAATGTATAGCAATCCCTCTTTGGAAGCCTCTTATGAGGTGCCTAGAGCCAACTTGAAGGCAATTTCTTGCATATTCTGAGGAATTGAGTCTTCGAGGGCGACGTAGATCTCTCGTTCATAGGGGTTTCCATAGAGACGGCTGTTGGTTACGAGAATATTGGCATTAGTGTTCTCCCTTCGGTGAGGGAATAATCCCATCATGGTGTCAGTCGGGCGTGACATGATCTTGGATTGGGGCATCGTGGATCGAGTTCCCTAAAATTGAAAAATCAATTTTCCCTTCCTCAAGGGTGACGGCCTCCTACCCAAGTGGAAAAGCTACCGATTTTTGTGAAGCTAAGATACATCGGGAGTAGATGTTGCCGGATGGCGTCTCGATTCGTGTCGATCTCGGCGGGTGCCATAATTTGTACATAGATACCAGTGGTTCGGATCCCACGTTAAACTAGGTTTCCATTTAGAAGTAAAAAGCCTACGAAATTAATTATTTACTCCAATCTCGTTTATTCAAGCAGTTTGGGTCCCTAACCACAACACACTCAAGAACATACAAAACCAACTAGTTTCTCCACAGTAGGGGGCGGTGCACATCAATGTCACGAGAACTAAGCCCCCGCTCCAGGTGTAGCATCTCGTTAAATCAGATTTTCATCACACACAATATCGATCACCTCCTCCTCCTCAGTTAGCCCTTTCTCTCCAACACACCCCTTCACACAATCAACCCACCTTTTAGTCGATCTTCACCGCCATTCACTCTCTTTACGTCTATTTCTCTTCATTCTCCTTATTTGCCAACACTAAGTTAAACAAGATTCCCACCTTCCTTCACGATCTTCGTTCGATCTATCTTTCGCGCACCAAACACTCGAAATATTTCACTCCCATACGGCAACCTTGTCACCAACGCAGTCGTGCAGCTTCCTCGTACATTCCACACACCACACCTTAGCATGCGCTAACGCTCTAATCGTCAGAGAAGGACTTTGCTACTGCCATTTACAACTGTGTGGTCGCAATCTACTTCATCTGTGCCACTATCATTCGCAATGCATCCCAGATACTTAAAACTTGGCACTTGTTCAAGGGCGACACCACGGACTCTGATATCACTCATATTAAGACAAACCGCAACAATGAGCTCCGGTGTCGGGGGTAAGCCCGCCTCGCCCCGGCACCGAGCCATATGCGACCGACACAAAAGTCATAAACCCGCCGTCGCGGGCAAGGAAAAGGGGAGAGCCATCCCCATCAGTCCCGTTGCTGGGACAGGTAACGTGCGCGATTCCTGAGTGGAATAAAAACAAGAATGTGCCGAACAGTCTTGGTGGGAAGGGGGGCAAAACAGTCGTTCCAGTAAGGTACAAGGGAACGCTCCATCAAATAACTGCGATCCCACGTGTGCCCCCAATTCAAAGACGGCAGAAAGCGACCAAGATGCCGCGGTACTAGGGGAACGTCCAGAGGAAGAGTCGCGGCGCGATTGCCCGCAAGTTAGGTTCCCGTTTGGCGTCTTTCATTTACTTTGTCAGGCAGCCAGGAGGACCTGATTCCTCCTCTTGTAGAGTTCTCGCGGACTCTGGCGCATTAAATTTCACACAATTACTTGTAAGGAATGCAGCAGATAATCACAACATCCCCCGGTTCGCGGCGACCGTAGCGTCACTCATGGCGCTTTGGAGTGTGTCTAGATCACGATCCGGTCTTCGAACCGAGCGGTGTATTGCAACCAGCTTGGCTGTTAGGACACGCAATTCCTGTAGAGCCCCAAATACTTCAAAGAAAGGAAGTCATCAATGTGCACTGGCGTGACGAAGCATGATCCAAAAAGGTCGAGCGCAATACTCCCGCTGGTGTGGAAGCTTTGGGAGAAGAAGTGTGGCGACAAATAGTCAAAGGTGGTTTGATCCTGGGTGGCGTCATGGCAGAACCAGAGCTATACTGAGCTCTCGAAGTAGTTTCCTAACCCAAAAGGCAAAGGGTATGTCAGGCGTCTCTCTGCAGCATAGGTACCGTCGAGATCGGATGCAGTGAGAGCCGTTAGCGACTGATGGAGGCGCTGGGTTCGCGCGTACAGGCGTATGATTCACTGTGCACGATGCAGCGCAAGTTCAGCCTGGCATCGACAAATAGGCTCTCAATGGGGGACGTGCGGAAGGTGTGGTGAATCGAGTCCAACTTCGCAGTTCACACTCGGCTGCGGATGTTTAAAACTCATCCGTAATCAAACTTTAAACGAACTAAGTATCGGTAGGAAAGTATGTCTGTAGCCCTATCAACATCTAAATACTGAACGACACGGAACGAAGAATTTCCATGGCGTGGCTACATGAGACCCTAAGACTGCAAATATGAGCGTCTGAAGTGAGGCGCCGATCGAAAAGTCTTGGGCGAATCCATCACTGCCAGGCAAACCACGTTTAACAAATGATCCTTATCGGTTTTAGCCGTGGATGACGGCAGAATTGCACCACCTTAGTCTTGGCTTAGGAAAAGCGAAACCTGTCCGCTTCAGCTTAGCGAGAGACGCGGTTCAATGCCTGTTGGAGTCGACGCTCGAGTTGGTATCTGGGCAGCACCAAGAGAGATCGAAAGGTCGTCCACATAGAGCGTAGCGAGAACATCTTCCGGCAGCACCGAGGTGATGCCGTTGATGATCAGGGCAAAGAGTGTGACACTGAGGACACTTCCCTGCGGTACCCCGTCTTCCTGATCGGTTGGGCCGGAGAGGGCTGCCCCCACCCGTACGCGGAATCGATGATTTTGCAAAAATCCAGATACAAAGATTGGTAGGCGTCCCCTCGCGCCCATCGTGTGGAGAGTCTCCATGGTACCGTATCGCCATGAGGTATCATAGGCCTTCTCTAGATCGAAAAAATCCGATTGAAGGGCTCACAGATAGCATTTTCCAGTTGGAGCAGAGTATCCAACGTGGAGTGGAACTTGCGGAAGCCGCACTGTGCAGAAGACAGATGGCCTCCGTTGTACAGAAAAAAGGCTAATCTAACATTTACCAGTTTATCCATCAACTTGCACAGGCAGGAGGTTAGAGATTGGGTGGAAACCGGCTCGTGTAGAGTGATGTCTCCTCGGCTTGCCAAAATCGACCATTTTCCATGGTTCAGAGAGGATACCTTCTGTCCAAATCCTGTTGAACAAATCTATCAGAAATGCCATGCCTCGCTCACCGAGGTATCGAAGCATGGCATACGGGACATCGTCCGAACTAGGGGCAGTGTCCTCGCATGAACGAGACCGAAACGCAACTCACGCGACCTACGAGCGTTGTTTATAGACGTTTCAAAGCCTCTTCCGACACGCCATGAGGTAGCTGTTCAGATCCTTAAGCTTAGACAGGGTTGAGGGGATAATCGTTGTAAAAAAGAATGCTGAGGGGAAGCGCAGCAACAATTTCCACAGCCCCCATCAGAGAATCCAAGTCAACCCAGTGACGGGGCTTCTCTAATTTTCATTCAGGGTAGGTACTCCCTGCGGGTGGATGAAAAAGGGCGTGGAAGATAACTTGTCCCTGCGCAATTCCAATAAACTGATATCTTGCCGTGGCGTATTGTCCACCTGTATTCAGAGTTGAGTGTGGTGCGAGTTAGGCTGAAATGTTTACGTTGGGGGATGTAGGTAGATAGCGCATTTTGTCCCACGCATCGTGGACGAGATCTCCCGATCGGATAATAGAAATGTACATAAAGATCAGACTGACAATAACTGGTGAGTCAGAGGGGACTCACTAGGGTGGAAGTGCATGCATTGTAGTGTTTTACGCCAGAAACGATGGTCGAACTCTTCATGGGGGATCGGGAGGGGCGACCCGTTCCGCGTCAGAGCTATGTGGTTCCGAGCGCTCCCATAGGGGGAGATTAGTGCTCAAATCGTAATCTCTGGAGTGTGAAGTGTGTGGGTAAGTTGGGGTGTGAAGACCTGAAGAGAAATGTGGATATTGATGCGTGTGAGGCTGGTTACTCCTGCAGGGGTATCAGCGTATCCGCCCAATCAAAGACAAGCTCGTGATGCCTCGAAGTCAGAAATCAAATGCTGTATTCACCAGGATTGCGAGAACTTTCATTTTGGTTTCACCGTTCTCTCTGATAGATGTTGGCAGAGTATGCGAAGCTCAGGGAGATGTTGGCAGAGTAGGAGAAAGTTCGGAGAGATGTTGGCAGAGTATGTGAAGGCTTTGGGAGATGCTGGCAGACTAAGTGAAAGCTCGGAGAGATTTGGCAGAGTAGGTAAAAGCTCGGAGAGATGTTGACAGAGTATGTGAAAGCTTGGGAGAGATTTTGGCAAGTATGTGACGGGTTGGAGAGATGATGGCAGAATATGTGAAGACTCTGGGAGATGTTGGCAGAGTATGCGAATGCTTCGGGAGATGTTGGCAGAATATGTGAAGGCTTGGGGAGATGCTGGCAGAGTATGTGAAAGCTTGGGTGAGATTTTGGCAAGCATGTGAAGGCTTGGACAGATGATGGCAGAATATGTGAAGACTCAGGGAGATGTTGGCAGAGTAAGTGACAGTTCAGAGAGATGTTGAGAGTGTGTGTGAAGGCTTTTATGTTGCTGAACTGGCCGACGAATGAGTAGCGTTGGATTTTTTGTTCGATATATTTGTTGAAGAAGTCACATTTTCATCTTTGTTGTAGTGTAGAGAGGGAGTATTCTAACCAGGGGACCTAGTCTTTCCTCTAGGTATTCATTGACATTTTGAATCTGTTTTTATCGTATCCAAGGAAGACCAAAGCAACTTGTGAAGGCATTAAATCCTCGACCAAAGGAGGCTCGCTCCCGATGGTCAGAGCTATGCGACCCTCGGTACAAGGAACTTACCCAACTACCCAATATACCAAGTCCTGCGTCTTGTTCTTCGTCGGGACCTGGCACTCGAACATAATGCCATACTCCTTCACACTGTTCAGGACGTTCGATCCAAGGTAATTGCCGGCAGGTTCCTGAAGGGGACAGGAAATGGCTGAAGCTATATACCCTCCCCCCCTCTTCTGGCTCAGCAAATTTATACCCTTGAGAACCAGTGTACATATTTGCTCCTGAACACTTCAAAGTGCCCTCCCTGCCTCAGCATGTACTTGTTTTTTTTTTAATCATAGTGGTTTTACCACCGATCAGACATCATTTAAGATGCCTTTATTTCTGCCGGTAGACCTACTGATTAACGTGGAATACGAACCTCAGGTATCTACAGAGCATGACAGCCTTAGGGAAGGAGACCTGATTCTGAACTCCATCCGGCCACTAACAGCACCCGATGTGGCTTAACTTCGCTAAAATCGGAAGCGGTCTGTTCACTCGGCTAAGTCGTAGCCCTGATGAGGTTTCTATATGTCCCTTTCAGTCTTAATCTGTCTGTCCTCTCCCCAAATTTTACGAAATGTGAGGTTAGACACGATTAAGGGAGGAAGAAGGCATTAAATAAACCCCATCACCAATACACTTTTCCAGCATCTCGGGTTGATGGAATTTGCAATCATCTTTTCTTTTTCCAACCGGTCATTCTTCGCTCCGTCAACGCTGGACCCCAACTCCGGGCGAAAGAGGACATTAGATCCTTTAGTTCTGCAGGCCAACGGTATACACATGCCCATAATTCAGCACTGTGGTTTGGATCCCGAGTTAAACTGTAGAACCCCACCGAAATAGCGGTTGGGCGCACGGTGCCCCCCTCCCCGGGTGCTCCAGAACCCAAGGATTAGAGGGTACTTCCGGGGCTAATTAGTCTTTTAAATAAGTTCTGGACAGCCACCCACTAGACTAAGCTGCCCCTCACAAAAAGTGTGTGGGGGGGGGGGGGGGCGTCCCTACCCAGAGCACTCAGGCTATGCACCTTAACAATACATTTTCACTTCATTGATCTTCACTTTCTTTATAAACCCCTTAAAAAGAACGACCTGGTGGAGATGCCCACGTTTGTTTTTACTTAGTTCCAAAAAATTCGGGTCTAATAAGAAGCGACCGTCCTGGCAATTTACCACTCTGACCATTAACTAGTCAACGCGGTCTACGGAAACACCGTTTCTGATGGCAGCGAAGTTAAGCCAAGTCGGGTGTGGTAAGTCGTCCTGGTTCGGAGCCTACGTAAATTAGTAGGTCCGGAGTGCGAATTAAAAGGTCTCCACGCGCGTCTCAAGATGCCCCAACTGTTATTTGCACTCACTACTGCGTCTATGCCCCCCCCCCCCCCCGTTCTCAAACCGACAGGGGAATAGGTTCTACCCTCCAGTGTGTCACGAAGGCAGGAAACCCCAGCCCCGCCTTCGGACTGGCGGAGTAGAAACGCCCTTTTCACGGTGTGTGAAATTAAGTCACATCGAGTGTGATTAGTTGTCGGATAGGGGGGGCTTTCGCCACTGAGGTAGAGAGCAGACCGTGTGAAACACCCCCTCCCCCTCATACCCCATAAACGACACATGTACGTAGAGCCATGGAAACGTGAAAGAGGGAATTACATGTTATTGTTGCATCGCTCCCAAGGGGAAGATGGGGTCTTTGCTCCCTCCGACCGCTTGGGAGATACAGGGAGAAAGCTTCGATCATACAGCATGTGATATGGGACCCCGACAACGTTACCACAATTGAGTGAGACTGTACTGAAGGACCAGGTTAGAGTGGAGATGTTGTTGCATGCTATCGCAATTTCCTAGCAACCATCCCCCCCTCCCCCTGTGCTAGTGGTCCATGCAACCTTTAGAAACTGTAGGTTAAATTGCGGCTTAAACTCATGCGGCTTGCCCCTCATGTGTGTGGGAGGGTGGATGGGTGTCATACTCTCTTGGAAATGACGGAATTAAACCGGTAAACAAAGACCCCAAAAGTAATGGCAAGGTCTTGCCTTATTTCTCCGGCCGGTGTGTAACACATGCTGGATGTGCGCCACGGTCGCGTGGAAATTCCGTAGGAGCTGTGCGTGGAGGGGAGGGGCGGCCCCCCCACTGTGAGGCATGATGATGACCCCTTCACCGCAGTCCAGTTGGACCAGGTGTAGGAGGACGTTTTCCTCGCCCGCTGTAATCCTGCAGGGAAGGAGATTTTTTTTTTTTTTTTAATTAAGGGGCTATCTGGCGACTGCCGACTAAGGCATAAGTTGCCGTAAACAAACAGCCTAGTTTTAGGCTACTTTAAAAAATTAAACAGAAAATAATAAAAAGAAATAACAATAACAAAGCAATAACAAAACAATTACAAAAACAACAACAACAATTAAATCGGGTTAAATAAAAGGGAGAAGGCCGGCCTCCCCCCAAAAGTCAATAAGTCCACCAGTCAAAGTACACGCACTCGTCCCGAGCACAAGGGACAGGCGGTAGCGACCCCGCCCATCCCGGTACCGGGACAGGTGTCGTGCGCGAAGTTCACCCAGACTGGGACATTCGAAAAGAATGTGCCGAACAGTCTGGGGGACGACGCAGTCGTTGCAATAGGGCGCAGGCGAGCGCTCCATCAGATAGCGATGCGTCACACGAGTGTGTCCGATTCGGAGACGACAGAAAGCAACCTGAAGCCGCCGCGGCATTGGGGGATAGGTCCATGGGAACAGTCGCGGCGCAATGGCACGCAACTTTAAGTTCCCTTCGACCGTCTCCCATCTTCTTTGCCAAGCAGTCCGAAGAGCTGCCCGTATTCCTGCCATGTAGTCAGTGTGAGGAAGAGCGAAACGCTGGTCCGGTCGCAGAGCCCTCGCGGACTCTTTGGCGCCCTCATCGGCGCGCTCATTCCCCGCAATTCCTACATGTCCAGGAACCCAGCAGAAGATAATCTCGACATCTGCCCGGCTCGCCAAAACCGTGGCGTCACGGATATCGCGAACCAGGAGATGCGGAGATTCCAATGCCCCGAGAGCACTCAGGGCGCTTTGTGAGTCGCTATAGATCACAATCCGGTCTCCGAACCGGGCACGTCGCGTAATCTCCCGTACCGAGTGGTGTATTGCCACCAGCTCGGCCGTGAAGACAGACGCAGCGCCTGGTAGAGCCCCGCTGACTTCAAACAGAGGGGATACGGCGTGGAAGCCGACCCCCTCTTGGGACTTGGAGCCATCCGTATACACTGGCACGGTACCAGCGTGACACGATGTGTGCTCCAAAAAGGTCGAACGCAATACTCCCGGCGCAGTACAAGCTTTGGGAGCAGAGGCGTGGCGACAAATAGCCAAATGTGGTACCCTCCAGGGTGGCGTCCTGGGCAGAACCAGGGGCGCCACCGGCCAGAGAGCTATATCTACCTCTCGAAGGAGTTTCCTGGCCCTAAACCCAAAGGGCTTAGGGGATGACTGGCGTCTCTCGGCGGCATAGGCACCATCGAGATCAGTTGCGGATGCAGTGAGAGCTGTTGGCGACTGAGGGAGGCGCCGGGCTCGCGCGTACAGGCGAGTGATGCACTGCACGCGGCGCAGAGCGAGTGGCATCTCCCCAGCATCGACCAACAGGCTCTCAATGGGGGAAGTGCGGAAGGCACCGGTCGCAAGGCGAAGGCCGGTGTGGTGGATTGAATCCACCTTCCGCAATAAACGCTCGGCTGCGGATGCATAAAACTCGCATCCGTAGTCGAGCTTCGAGCGAACAAAGGATCGATAAAAAAGTAAGGCGATAGCCCTATCAGCGCCCCAAGCGCTGAACGTCACGGAACGGAGAATGTCCATGGCGCGGGTACAAGAGACCATAAGGCTGCGAATATGAGCCTCCCAGGTGAGGCGTCGGTCGAATACAAGACCAAGGAAACGGTGCGACTCAACCACATCCAGGCGCACCCCATTAAGAAACAAATCTGGGTCGGGGTGAAGCCGTGGATGGCGGCAGAAGTGCACCACCTTAGTCTTGGCCAAAGAAAACCGAAACCTGTGCGCTTCGGCATAGCGAGGGACGCGGTTCAATGCCTGTTGGAGTCGACGCTCCAGAGTTGGCATCTGGGCCGCGCCAAAAGAGATCGAAAGGTCGTCCACGTAGAGCGTAGCGAGAACATCTTCCGGCAGAACCGAGGTGATGCCGTTGATGCTCAGGGCAAAGAGTGTGACACTGAGGACACTTCCCTGCGGGACACCCTCTTCCTGCTCCTTTGGGGCAGAGAGGGCTCCCCCCACCCGTACGCGGAATCGACGATCTCGCAAAAATTCAGATATAAACATTGGGAGGCGTCCCCTCGCCCCCATCGTGTGGAGAGTCTCCATGATACCGTATCGCCATGCGGTATCATAGGCCTTCTCCAGATCAAAAAACACCGTGGCGTAGTGCTGTCTACGAAGGAAAGCCTCGCAGACGGCATTTTCCAGTCGGAGCAGAGCATCCGACGTGGAGTGGAACTTACGGAAGCCGCACTGTGCAGAAGACAGATGGCCTCCGCTGTCCAGGAAATAGGCTAATCTAACATTTACCAATTTCTCCATCAACTTGCACACGCAAGAGGTTAGAGAGATTGGACGGAAACCGGTCGGAGTAGAGTGATCTCTCCCCGGCTTGCGAAAGGCGAGCACAGTAGCGATTCGCCAGGAGTCTGGGAGAAGACCCTCCACCCAGATCCTGTTGAACAAATCTAACAGAAAGGCCATGCCTCGCTCACCCAGGTGTCGAAGCATGGCGTACGGGACATCGTCCGGACCATGGGCGGTGTCCGTGCACGAAGTGAGAGCGGAACGCAACTCACTCACAGTAAACTTGTCGTTGAAGGGTTCTCCGCCTCTGGAGGTAAAGTCCAGCCGGTGGCTTTCCGCGAAATCACGACGTGCATTGAATGCTGGCGGAGCAGCATCACGGCTAGAGAATGCGGAAAAAGCGGTCGCTAACGATTCCGCCACGGACGCGGGGTCCGAGATTGCGGTCCCATTCTCCTGGAGAACAGGAGGGGGGTCCTGCGAGAACTTGCCCCGAATCATTTTGACTCGCTTCCACACCTCAGCTAAAGGGGTCTTCCCGTTAAGTGAAGACACGTATGCCCGCCAAGAAGAGCGGCGGGCGTGCTTCGAAACATACAGGAACCTAGCCCTAGCCCGACGAAATTCAGCGACAGTGAAATCGTTCGGGCGGCGCTTATAGCGCATGTAGGCATAACGCTTCTGTTTGAGGGCCGTCTCACACTCGGCCGCCCCCCTTGGAGTGGTCGGTGTGCAAAACGGCCAGACGTCCTAGGAATAGTAGTCAGGCCCACGGCGATGAGGTTGCCGGAGAAGAACTCAACGGCCTCATCTACCGACCTAAACTCATCGACTGAGATAGAGAATTCAGTCATTTCCTGAAATGCAGGCCACCGCGCCCGCGCCAAGCACCACCGAGGTGGTCTCTCAGGCGGCAGTTGCCCTGAAAAGGATATTTGAATGGGAAAGTGATCACTACCATGGAGGTCATCGACCACCCCCCAATCAAAATCAGACTGTGCATCCGAAGAGCACAAAGATAGGTCAAGGCAAGAAAATGAAGCGGTTCTCGGACAGTGATGCGTAAACTCATCCACGTTTAGGACACCCATCTCAAGCTCTTCGATCAGATCGGCAAGGACTTGTCCCCTGGGATTTATGGAGTAATCTCCCCAGAGAGGATGCCTGCCGTTCAGATCTCCAAGCAAGAGATAGGGCCTCGGCAACCGTGCCACGACGCGGTGGAAGTCCCCCGCGTCCAAGTAAGCTGACGGTGGAATGTACGCAGAAATGATAGTATACCTCCTATCCAGGTGCAGCTGCACAGCCACTGCCTGAAAGGAGGTATCTAAAGAGAAAGGAAGAACGGAGACATCATGCCGGGTGTAAACCGCGCATCCCCCAGCCCGGCCATCCCGCGGTGGTGGGGTCGCAAGACCCTTATACCCCGGGAGGGCAGGCAGGGGGCACGCGCCTAGCATGGTCTCCTGCAAAAAAATAGCTAACGGGGAACGGGACGAGACGAGCCTCCGCAGCTCCTCCCAGTTGGCCCGGAGTCCACGGCAATTCCATTGAAGGAATATAACCTCCAGACCTAGCTCGGAGGAGACGCGGGGGCCCTCCTCGAATTGAAGACCCTCACGGGAATGGCCGTACGCTTCCCGGGGGCAGAACCCCGGGCGCTGTTGGCCGGACAAAGCGCTGAAGGCGCTGTCGCCTTCGAGGACTTATTGGGGGAGGTTGGGCTCGCCATGCGAGTCTTTTCCTCCCTCCGCCTCGAAACCTTAGGCGGGCGTTGCGGCTTGGGAGGCGGGGGGCCCTCTTTTCGAGGAACCACCGTCTCCGAGCCACTCGCTCCACCTCGGGGCGTGGGCGAAGGGGCCGAAGCTCCTTTGTTGCTGTCCTCCTTTCGGGGAACAGCTTTAGAAACCCCGGAAGATGGCCTAGCGACCATCTTCAGGGGTGTTGCCTCCTGTGAGTCTAACGACTCTGTGGAGGCGCGTGGCCGTTTCGCCTTACGGGAAACGGTCACGCTGGGGGAAGAGGGGGGAGCCCTGTTTTTAGCCGGCGCTGGGTGTGAACCCTTTTTGCCGCCAGCTCTACCAGGGGAGCGCCCGGGTGTAGTAGAGCCCGCAGAAGGGCTCCGAATGGGCGCGGAAACAACCGTGCTCGTTGGCCTGGATGGGCCAGGAGCAGAGGGTGCTTTTCTAACTATTGAGGCATATGAGGTCCCAGGCAGAGCCGGGCGCGCCAGGACCAAGTCCTTAGCCTCGCGGAATGAGAGTCGATCCTGGGCCTGAACGGCCAGGATTTCTTTCTCAAGGAGATATGCACCACATTGCTTCGAAGAAGCAGGGTGCGGCTCTCCGCAATTGACACACTTGGCCACACACGATTTGGACTTATCGTGTGCGACCTTGGAGCAATTTACACAGACTTCGGGTGACCCCGATTTTGCACGTCTACATGATCGATTCGTGTGGCCGAAGCGGTGACAGTAATAGCACCGCCGCGGCAGTGGCACGAATGCCTTCACGCGGTAGCGGTACCAACCGGCACGCACCGACTCAGGGAGCTTGTCACAGTCGAACGTGACGAAGAGTTTAGGGGTGGGTCTCGAGGCCCCTCCCTGTTTTCTCATCACACGTTCGACCTTGACCGCCCCATGGTCGGCCAGCTCTAGGGTGATGTCTTCTATGGAGTAGTCAACGAGTTCCCTCGCATAAACTACTCCTTTTACAAAGTTCATGGTAGAGTGCGGCGTCACACTCACCGGGGTGAGTGTGACGCCGCACTTATCTTGGCCGCATCTTATCTTGGATAAGAGCACTTATCTTGGCCGCCTCGGCGGGATTCGCCAGAAGGCTCCCGTCCGAGAAACGGGTTACCTTCGGCTCTCTACCAATTGCACTAGCTAATCCTCTCCTCTGATGGATCATGTTGCCCTTGGACAACATGGTGCCATCAGTGGAGCGAATAACGAGGAAGCGTTTGAAGCCAGCGGGCTCGAAAACGCCAGGTAACCTCTGAATGAGGGGCCCCGATGTCATCGAGGCTCCGCCCTGTGCACTTTTGGTCTTTGTCATCGTCAGGAGCTCCGTACCCGGGGAAGCAGAGGGCCCGGATGTGCCGATCTTGGCTTGGTCGCTTGCCAAAGTGGCAGCAGACCCATCCGTCCCCGTAGCCCCCGCGGATTGAGAGGAGCCCCGAGTCTTCTTCGTCTTTTTGGTCCTTTTCTTTTTTGGAGAGGAGGGCGGGGAATGAACCCGCTTCTCACCCACGCCGGTAGAAGCCCCCAGGCCAGATGGACCGGCCTCAGCCAGGTCCTTCTCCGAAATGGAGAAGGTCCTGGTGGTCGCAGGGGCATCATCCGGAGGAGATCCCTCCCCTCCTTGTACTGCCTGAGAATCTACAGCCGTTTGATGAGGACCTTGCATAGGGGCGGATTCGGGTTCGGTGCTTGGCGCCGAGCCCGGATTCCCCCCCATGGAAGGCCCTACCTTCTGAGGCTGGTTTTCCTCAAGGACCATGTCTATCACAGGAGGGGCCTCCAGTTGGCCATCCCCTCCCAGGACATCGCAGGTCCCCTTGGCAGCGTCATAAGTCTTTAGTGGGGAGGCACAGGCCTTGACCCCGGCAAGGTTTAATATTTTTGCCAGCAGGTCTTTTGAGGGAAGCGACCGAAGGGGCCTGGCTTCCCTCTCCCCCCTAAGGGGGTTTGCCCAACCGAGCCGCTTGTACGAGGGGCGGTCGGCAATGGGCTGCCTGCTGGCTTTCTTGGCAGTCCCCTTAGAAAGCAAAGGAGGGACTGCCGCTGGAGATAGGGAGGTGCCCGAAAGCACCTCCAGAGAAGGGGGTGAGGGGGAGTCCCCTACACCCGTAGGCGTAGGAGAGGAGTAAGCCTCCTCTCCGGTTAAAGAGGTATGGAGGGTCCCCTGCGCAAGCACAGGGGGGGGGACCTCCATCTTTTCTGTGGAGCTGCACGAGGGCGGCTCCGTTTTTTTAGGGGGAATTAAGGGGAGATGGTTTTTTTTTTCATCATTGGGCATGGTGACCCTCTTTGTTTTACGGGACGCAATCGCTCACCACCTCTTGCAGTAGCCCGCACTGCAAGAGGTGCTTACAGGCCCGGCAGAGCCAGGCGCCGCCATTTGGGACCACCCCTCCCGCCTGGTGGCCTGGCAGTCCTTCGGCATGGCGGCTCCACCTTAGACACGGTGTAAAACAGATAGAATGTGAAGAGGAGAGGAAAAGGGATGTGAAGAAGGTATGGGTGGGGATGAAGCAGGTTGTTAAAAAACCCCCATCCCGAACCGGAGCTGAGGGGTTAGGGAACAATGTCCCCTCCCCCCTCAGCCCCCATCCGGGGTGGTTGGCTTGAGAAGAAGGTCAGCATTCTACCCTGTGAAATTAGAGGCTGACCAGAGAAAGTTGTGGGAGAGGTTGTATGAAAAGGCGACGAGGTAGGATAGGAATACAGGCTATCTGAAGGAAGGAAGAGAGGCTAAGCTGGGGCCGGACGGAGCGCTGGATCCCGTCAGCACGGCGGCCAGGATGGCAACTCGCCGTGCCCCTTACGGGGTGCAGGGAAGGAGAGAAAGAGCTGCAGTGCGTAATGGGAAAAGCCGGCAGTGGTTGGTTGACGCTCGGAAGTGCGTTCAATGTAATGGAAGATGCGGAACTGAGAGGTTTGTCCATTGAGAAACCGGGTTCCTTTGACCGAGTTTAAACACCCTAGTTCTAGGGGGGGAAATAAGCGGGCAGGCAGGAATGAGGAGAAAGTAGGAGACTGAGTATATCCATTGAGGTGTTCATGTCCACGTGTTTAGTCAAGTGTGGTCTCAGGCAGAGGCGGGGGGGGGGGGATAGACTAATACTGTTGAAAGGACGAGTACAGAGTGACCCATAAGTGCCAGGACACACCATGTACAAGTTTCGGGTAAATCTTTTTTAACGGAAAAAAATTTATTTTTTTTATGTAACTGGAGTGTCCTGGAACTTATGGGCCACCCTGTAGTAATAAGATGGAAAAACGCCTAAAGGGCGTACCGGAACCCGTCTTGAGTTGTGCCCCGACACAAGGAGAGAGTATTTAGCAAGTTGGTGGTAGTGAATATCTTATGGGGAACGGCGCGCCCATCGCCCTATCACAAAGAAAGACTTCACCGCAAGTCTCGTGAGAGTACAAAGGTTTAAGAAGGAGGCAGTGTACCGCTGGCTCTCGTCTGGCTAGCAGACGACTTCCTTCATTGCTGGGCAAATTCCATTTCGCCCCCATTAGTTTTGCCCTATTCCTGCGTGATGTTCTTTTTCATTCAAGTTGCTTAACGCCGCCATTTTATAATTTCCTTCATAATTAATTAGTTACTATATTTAAAATTACCATTCTAATTATTATATTTATAATGTTATAACTTTTACCAATTTCTATATACAACATATCTGTCGTGGTATGACATTACATTATATCAATACCATATTATATCTATGAGGGAGGGACCAATAACTTGAAAGTGACCCGACAAAAGGGCCGGAAAACCACGAGTTTAGACGGGCTGAGAAGCGTGAGAGAGTGCAACGAGGTCAGGTAAATTATGGACAATGGCAAAGCTCAAGGTTATTTAAAGAGACATGAAAAAAAATATAATTTTATTTACACAAAAATAATGAGAATTAATGGGTAACATTACCCCAGAGAATTAACGGGCAAAATCACATCAGTAAATGAAAGGGGGAATCGTAGTTATAAATCAGGCTATGAAGTTAGAACTTAAGGTATTCCGGGAGGAGACTATTCAAATGCGGGGGGGATTAACTCAATTGGGTTACTAAAAGGGGGAGAGGGGTTGGCTTACGGATGTCTTCTGCACTTGAGGTGAGGCCGCTCAGACTTCAAAGCGGGAGGTTGGAGTGATGACGGTTCTCCAAAAGCAAGGGGGGGGGGATAACTTCCAGTCCAGGGCAGAGTATTTCGGCTACCCGAAATGAGGAGGGCTTCGACAGGAGTTGATGAAAGAAGTCGGGGAAAATCACTCGGGGCGATCGTTCAGTGGAATTACCTCCTGGCTGGGGCTAATCCCAAAATACACAAAATAGTCCAGCTGTCACTTTGCTTTGTTGCTAGCACTTGACTTGGAACCATGGGGAAATCTTCTGGGTTCTGGGCGAGACTTCTCAACTCTGAGTCTCTTCCGGGAAGTCGAGCGTTATTTATGTCCGAGGCTCTCCCCGGAGTTCGGGGTTAGCGGGAAACAGCTCTAATCTCGAAGGGCCTCGAATCTTCTTGCAGAGCTATTTTAGCCCGCATAAAGGTGAATCGTGGGGGACTCGATTCGAGGCTACCGCTTGTGGAAGGGAGGGGGGGGGAGGCTTACAACTTTAGGCCTAGCCGGGCCTTCTACTGCACATGGAAGTTCCTTTCTGCGAAAGATCTTCCACGTGGGGATTCCCTCACAATATCAATGATCAAATTCCGTTATTTTGTTAGTAAATACATTGTAAAACTCAATTTTTTTCTTTACTTCGAATTTTATTGGGATTCGAGCCACCTCATACTTAATGGCTAAACAATACTAGATCTCGTCTGTCGCAGAAGTGGACGTGGAACAACGGATGAGGACTGCGAGGAGACAAAATGGACTCCCAACTTATTATCCACAATAGCCTTGGAACAAGAATGCCACCATTACTGAGGACGAGTTGGCGTCGCAAATCGGCCTACCCGCTAAGGCACGGAGCAGCCAACAGAGGACAGTTATTCCTAGGAGCCCAGACTAGATTAACAAACACAATAACAAAGATGCAAAAAAAAACCTCCAAACAGGAAGAGAAAATACGCTAAGGGGTCGGAGAGAGGCCCGCATTCCCCCTGCGCAGGAACATGCGAGCTACAAGTCAAATAAAATGAAGGAGGTCAACCCCTTTCAAAAAGGTCAGATAGTCCGTAAGTCTGTGTACACGAGACCGTGCTGAGTACAAGGGACAAGCGGTAGTGACCCCGCTCGTCCCGATAGGGAGACATTCAACAAGAATGTTCCGAACAGTCTGGGGGACAACACAGTCTTCCCAATTAGGTGCGGGAGAGCGCCGAAGCGGTGGCAGTAGTAGCACCTCCGCGGCAGTGGCACGAATGCCTTCACGCGGTAGCGATACTAACCGGCACACACAGACTCAATGAGCCTGACAGAGACGAATGAACGAATAGTGCCGAAAATAAATGTTGCAAAGCCCAAACGGACGAGCCCGCAGCCAAATTCAAGGAAGGGTAATTTGCATGAGTGTTCTCAATAAAAATATAGACATCTGGAGAATATATAAAAATATAGCTATGAGGTTAAGATCAATAGAATGGAAGTACAGGAATTTAAAACCATCAAGGGGTGTAAAAGGATATAAAAATAAACTATTGAGAACTCGACAAAGGATAAAAACATAGACTATAGATGGATCAACAATAGATACAAGAACAGAGAATATGAAATCATGAAACAATATATTAAATTTTGGCTAAAAGATTAGATTATTCTAAAAATTTAAAAATTCTATTCACACTAAAAGAGACAAGATGCCCCGCAGAACCTGTTGGAGGAGGGGGGGGGGCATTTACACAGTAATGAAAGGGAAGACCCTCCTCCCAAGATTTCTCAAAAGGGGACACGGCAAAAATGTGAAGGATGGACAGATGCACCCCGCACAGGATGCACAAAGGTGGGGGCTGCCCATTCATCAAGTGCTCATGAGTGAGGCGACACTGGCCTATCCTCAGTCGGCACAAAATAACCTCCAGTCTACGTTGTCTCATGGTACGTAGCCATGGGAGGACTGAAGGTTTTATGGAATGGAGTTTGGTGGGAGGAAGCTCATCCCACATCTTCTGCCATAAGCCGACTACATATTCGGTAATGAGGGGATAGAGATCACGAACTGGGACTGGGGCTGATGGGGGTGTCCCCAATGATGCCACCTCCTTGGCCGCAGCATCTGCCCTTTCATTAACTGGGATGCCCACGTGGCAGGGCACCCAACAAAAAGAAATCTTATGAATAGGAGAAAGATAAAAAAGCCACCCCTGTATCTTGGAAACCAGCGGATGGCTAGAAGCACTCAGTGCTTCCAGAGAACTAAGGAAGCCAGATAAAATCGTAAGACAACCAGATGGCATAGGAGCAATAACAAAGAGTGCAGCAAGAATGGCAACAAGTTCTGCTGTGAAAACAGAAACTGCACTTGGTAGTCGAACCAATGCTGTCTGAGATGGGAAGACAGCAGCAGCTCCAATTCCTTCCGATGACTTGGACCCTTCGGTGAACACGAAGGTGCTAGGATAATGGTGGGAGGAGTGTTGATCATACAAGGTTCTCAAGGCTACAGGCAAGAACTGATCCTTGGGCTTACCAGTAAGCCCCTTGAATACCACTACAGGTGGTATGAGACATGGGGGGAATCTTTGGTATTGAAAACGGAATAACAGCATCCGCTGTTTGATCTTGACCGCTCCTTGGTCGGCCAGCACTAAGGTGATGTCATTTATTTAGTCCAAGAGTTCCCTCGCATAAACTACTCGTTTCACAAAGTTCATGATAGAGTGTGGCGTTACACTCACCGGCGTGCCATGAAGTGTTCGAAATGCACTAATCATGGCCACCTCGGAGGGATACGACGTATTCGCCAGAAGGCTCCAGTCCGAGAAACTGGTCACATTAAACTCTCTACCAATCAGGATAGCTAGAGCTCTCCTCTGATAGAACATGTTGCCCTTAGCCAACATGGTGCCATCAGTGGAGCGATTAACCAGAAGGCGTTTGAAGCCGGCGGGTAGTCTCTCGTTGAGGGGCCCCGACGTATTCGAGGATCCGCTCGGCGCACTTGCGACTTTGGTTTTGGTGTGGCCCTCCCCATCCAGGGGAGCATCGGGACCGAACGTGCCAATCTTGCCCTGGTCGCTTGCCGAAACGGCAGCAGACACGTCCGTCCCCAGAGCCCCGCGGAGGGAGAGAACTCTTTAGTCTTTTTCTATTTCTTTTTGGGAGAGGAGGGTAGGTAATGAACCTGCTTCTCTCCACCGTCGGAAGGTACGCTTAGGCCAGATGGACCGGTCGCAAGATCCTTCTCTGAAATGCAAAAGGTCTTGGCTGTCAAAGGGGCAACAACCGGGAAAGGAGGTCCCTCTTCTCATTGTGAGTCCTCGGGGGCCAGAGCCGTCTAAGAAGAAGCTTGTACAGAGAAAGATTCAGGCTCGGTACTTGGCACCAAGCCTGGTTCCACCCCATGGAAGATCCTGCCGTCTGGGGCTGGGTCACCTCCGGGACCATGTCCATCTCAGGGGGGCCTCCATGCCCCCCCCTCCCTCCAAGACATCACAGAGCACATTTAATCTTGTCGGCTTCCATCGGGGAAGAGATGGGGGGAGATGGGGGTCGCTAGCCCCTTGTATATTGAGAATGCACGACTCCAGGACATAAGGGCAACGGATCGACGGGCCCTGCTATCCCTTTTCCCCCTAAGGGCGTTGGCACTATTGAGCCGCTCCCACCGGGGGCAGTCAATTATGGGTCGCTTGCTTGCTCTCTCGGCAGTCCCCTGTGAAAGTGAGGTACTGCCTCTGGAAATCAGATGGAGTCGCCCGAGGCCGCCTCCTACTGAAGAGAGTGAAGGGGAGTCCACCCCATCCGTATGCCAAGGAGAGGAGTAAGCCTCATGTTAGGGACAAGAGTGTTGGAGGGGCAGCTGAAAAAGGACGAAGGGGGAAGAGACCTCCTCTGATTTAAATCTGGCCGACAGCGGCTCCGATGACGAAGGGGTTAAAGTTTTTTTTTTTATTCTCCACCATATAACAAGATTTCGCCACCCTTGCCTGTGACAGCCAACACTGACCCCAACAAGGGAACGGCACTACTGTGCGCCTTTGATTGGCCCCGGCCGCTATCACTGGTCGGGGTGGTATACGCCTTCTCCCCAGCCCAAGGACCAACTCCTACGCATGGCGTGGTAGGCAGGTCGGGATGACGGATCCAGCTTGGTGACCGGCTTCTGAGCGGTTCGGGTCACCACATCTTCTCCTGGAAGTGTTCAGTTCTCTGTGACTCATGTGAGTCCCGGGTCGTGATCGAGGAGGTCCATAGACAGGAGAAGAAGAGGCCAATAGAAGGGTAGAGAAAAGGTGATTATAAAGGGAAGACGGAAGGGGAGGGGCCAAATGAGGGGAGTTGGTACATGAGGCGGAAATTAGAGGTTAGCGAAGGAAGGGAGGCTAAGCTGGGACCGGACGGGGCGCTGAGGCCCGTCAGCACGTGGCCAGGTAAACACATCGCCGTGCCCCTTACGGCGGCAGTAGAAGGGGCCAACGAAAGGGTAGAGAAAGTGCCGGAGTAAAAAGGGGTGGATGGAAGGACGAAGGCAGGGTAAAAGAGAGTTGGGGGTACAAAACGAGGTAGAGGTTAGTGGACGGAAGAGGAGGAGAGGCTAAGCTGGGGCCCGAGGGGGCGCTGAGTCATGTCAGCACATCAGTCAGGAAAACATCGCCGTGCCTCTTACGGAGGGGGGGGGGATAGGGTCAGTAAGGAGAGAAATATTGTTTTGTGTAGTTGCTCCTATGAGCTCTAACAGGACGTTTTAGTAAGCCAAGGGACATGATTTTGTTGAAGGAAGTCTGAGTGGACTTCATGGATGATTTATGACTGGAAACGAGTAGGGTTTTAAGCACTGCAGGGGCGGAGGGGTAGTCGAGATGGGTTAGTTAAGCCAGCAAGGAGGGTGAAAGAGAAGTAGAGAAAGAATTTAAACCAATGCAAAACAACAAGGCAATCAGTGTGTGGGTATGGTAATAGGGATAAACAGAGATGGAGTGGCTTGGGGAAAATAGACTCCAAACAGCGAGGCTAAGCAGACGAAGAGGTGGTATTAAGATGCCCCCACCAACCGAGAGGGAACCACACGACTGCAACGACCTAAAACTTTAACAAATTATACTTATGTGTGGGAATGACGAGAGAAAACAGGACGAAATGTTGGCGATTAAAACTTATGGCATTATAACAAAGCAGAATTTAACACTAAAGACAGAGGAACACGATAAGAAAACACACGAAGATAGTCATTATATACTAAACCACCACAAAATGAATCGTAAAATAAACTGGTTGGGGGTTTGATACCTATCTCCATTCATCTGCTGCATCTGGTGTTGACGGTGTGAGGTTTATTGTTTGTAATGGAGTAATGTGGAATGGCGTGACCTCAGTTGGGACAGGGGGACTGTGTCCGGTGTAATGATTTCTTTGATTGGTTTATTTGAGGGGCGGGGGTCGATTAGGATGTGTGGTGGTAGAGGAACTGTCTCTCTGGGTGACGGAGGTGTGGATGCGTTTTATTAAGTTGTGATTCGGTGGTGGTGAAGGAAGAGTGGGGAAAATAGGGCTTCTTTTTTGTCTAGGTGGTGGGGAGATTTGTTGTTAGGTGGTGGTTGGGGTGATTTGATGGGTTGACTACTATTAAAGTGTAGGGTTTCGATCATGTCCAAGAGAATGTTGAGTGAGAGTAATTTTGTTTCGACGTGGTGTTGTAGGGTTGGTGTGGTTCGAGTGCATCGTTCTGGCGGTCGATTCGGTACGGGTTGGTGGCGATGCTGGCGCTGCCTGGTTGAGTGAGGGTGGTGCCGATGAAATGTTTTTTCGAGGGTATGTATGAGGGTGGGTCAACGATGCAATGACATCCACCCTAAATGCTGCGGTTGCATTTCAATACATCTTTCCATTTCCATTTGGACAGAGCTTTTTTGAAGAAAGTTTTAGGAGCCCATCTGGCGACTGCCTATTAGAGCAAACGTCGCTCCTAACCAACACGCTTAAGCTAATACTAGGTTAAATTAAAAAACAAGTAAAAACATGCAAAAAAAAACCAAAGATAAAAACCAGAAACAAAAGCTAAGAAACAAGCAAAAAAACAAAAACTAAAAAAAGGAAATTTATAAAAGTTTGAAAGTTAAGTGAACTCTAAAACGAGTCACGATCTCGAATAAAGATAAGACTGGGTCGCGCAATTCTCCTAACCAACACCTTCCCTGGGAGGAGGATGGGGGGGGGGGTAAGGGCATCAACTGACCTCAGTGGAATCGGCTGCTGGCTCTTCGGGATGCACGGAGGACTCTGCATTTGGAGAGACCCACCTTTCGTGTCTGAGGGCTGAGTACAGAGAGAAGGGTTGGGGGGGCTTTAAAAATGTAGACACGTCCCTTAAGAAGCGAAAACCAACGAGGGCATTTCGGCCGCATCCTAAGCGCTACCCCCCCGGGGTCACCCGTCCAGGAAATCAAACGGGTGCATTCGTTCACTCACGCCAATGGTTAAAAACACCCTAAAACAGAGTTCAGCCTCACCACCACCACCATTTTCTGTGTTGGCGTGCATCAACGCCACAGTAACCTCCTCAGTGTGCCCGTTATAATTATGCAGGATTGATGGGGTTTGAACAAAAAACAAACCCCTGGTGTCAGCCGTGCGTCGTTGAAGCCTACTAGATGTGACCTAACCCAATTGCCGAGATGCTATAGGGGAAACCTTCTCATTCGTGTAATAATCCCATGAAATTATTTTTTTACTTCTTTCATACACGTTCCAACACCTGTATAGACCCCGAATACAGGTGAAAGAGGGCGTCAAACCACTTTTTATTTATATAAATTAAAGCGAAAACCAATGAGGCGAATCTCGCAGAAAGTTCATGAGGGATCTGGAAGGTGAAAATGTGTTAAGAGATATACAACTGCTGGTCCTCTTACCGGCATTGGGGCCGGTAGGGAACGTAATCCTACAGATATCCGAGGCAGCCTGGTTGTCTGAAATAACCTCAAAATTGACAAACGCCTCGCCCTCATAGAAATATAAAAAATAAAGGACCCTCCCAGTTTCCATGGAAACTGAAAAAAAAGGGGAGGGTCAACCGTTTCGCCCCTCTCACGTCTATTCAATGGGGACCAGCAGTTCAACATGAGACACGGACCGAGTTGCCCACACGGTAGCTAATGCAAAGTCGACTAGGGTCGGTACTCCATCCGACGACAAATCACATCCGATGTGTCTTAAATTTCTTCAACGCGACGAAAGCGGGGCTTGCACTCGGTTGGGGGCAGTAGCCAAAACTAGAAAGGTTGCCCTTAGCAGATAGTGAAAGCCTAACAGAAAAAAAATCACACATTTCGTTCTGCATACTCCGCCTTCGTATGGGAGATTGGTCAGTCTAGGAAACCAGGGGTGGAGCTCCGATATCCCTTTAACCCCGCGACTGCGCATGGCCTTAGAAAAGGCCATGGTAAATCTTGCTTCATAATTTTTTTTTCTTAGAGAAAATTAATTTTCTCTAACTAGAGAAAATTAATTTTCTCTAACTAGAGAAAACTTAATTTAATATGATTGAAAAATGTAAAATCGTCAAAAGCTCGTGAAATTAAATAATTCAATTGCATTTAGTAAAGAGTAAACTGTAGGTCTGCACTGAGATAGCTCTCTAGCGACTGCCTATAAGGGCATAAGTCGCTGTAATTACTTTTAAGCCCAATGTTAGACTAGATTCAAACAAACACGAAAACAAAAAAAGGAAGCACCGTCCGGTGCCGAGGGAAGTGAACGCCCATCTCCCGCGACCAACACCAAAGAGAGTCAAATAATATGAACGAGGCCAACTTCCTCCAAGTCAAATAGGCCACGAGTCTGTGAACGAACCCATGCAGAGTACAAGAAACAAACGGTAGCGACCCCTTGGGGAAACCTTTCCAGGACAAGCCCCTAAATAAGTATTTAAGGAGGTCTCCCTCACCTTCCAGACACGCCAGTCAGAATCCGAGGAGGTGTCCTCGCCCCGGCAACTGTCCCCCTCCTCCGCTTCGCCTTCCGGGATCGGGGACTCTTTCGGGGTGCAGGGGGAGTGTGAATGAGGGGAATCGTCACTCCCCTCCCCGGGGCTCCGCTCGCACTCGCATGGGTCGAAGGGGGAGGGCGATTTCTGCTTGAGAATGGAGGGCACATCCGGCGGTCGGGCTGGGGGGCCTGTACAAATGACGAGGGATTAGTGGCTTAACACTAACGAAAACCAACGAGGGCATCTCTGGCCGAACGTTTATGAAAAAGTTTGGAGGCAAAATGGCGTAGGGGAAATGAAAAAGTATCGACATATTTGCCACACACGGTGGGGGGGGGGGAATCAAAGCCACGTAGTGGGAATAGCTCTCGTAGGAACACAACTTTCGGCTCCGACTCGTATACGGAAGAGACTACTTGGGACCGTCACTATGGTAATAATGATGGGGGGCGCTAAGGCCGACTCGGTTATGTATGTCTATCTTAATTCTTTGTTACTCCATCCTCTCTCCACAAAAAGATACCTCTTGGATTACACATTTTGGGGCTGTTATATCGAAAGAAAAACGCGACAAGCAGCGTTCACGGGGATTGAGCGAACCCGCCCAATCCTTACCGCTGGACTCGGGAAGTTGGTATGGTGGCGCTCATGGGTGAGGGCAGAGGCACTACGCGCGAGAATTGGACGATAACCAAGGATAAAAAGAGCTGGTGGACAGGGAGGACCCCATTGACCCAAAATACCCCCGCCGCCGAGGGACATAAAAGAGCGATCTTACCACTCCCCCTTTTTCAGGGAGAGTAGGGCACACCCATATCCACTTGAAAAACTGCATTCCTCAGTTAATGGTCGCTCGACTGTGGAGGATTAGATGCGCATCCTCCTCTACTATGATTCCCCCCTGGTCTCTGCCCTCGGCCATGGGCGCTTGTCAACCGCTACTGGCAGTCCTGACTGGTGCCATCGCGCAGCCTGCTAATGAACAGCCAAGTCTCTCTGAGGGCGGTGGCCCAGTGATAAATGTCAATTCCCTCAACACAAGAGTTTGGGTTCTCTGGCAGACCCGCCGTCCACTCGGCCGAGTTGGTTTAGCCCGCCGCTGTCCTGTGGAGGGCGGAGCGGGACAACTCACCTTCAGGGGTGCCCTGGGAAGACTTTCTGGTGGAGCTCTTGTTGTAACCAGTGGGATTTGCCCAGGTGTCTACGGACCGGATCTCGATCATGCTTCCCGTGAGGCTGTAGTAAAACACACAAAGGTACCAAAGGGGTAAAATGAGGAGGAATTAACTTAAAATAGGGCTAAAAGTTGTAGCAGAGGTAAATTTTCTGGTTCCTAAACTACCCGTTATTTAATTACACATTCCACATGTATTTACCTCTTTTGTGGGGGTATCTCAGCTGCTCCTATTTTTAAATCTAAATGCCACTAATTCATTTCACGATTGGTTAAATTTCTTCTTTTGGTCGTTCTCTCTCCTCGCCCTCTTCTTATTTATTACAGTTTTATGTTCGAAAGTATGTACTTGGAATTTTATTTTCACTTTCCATCTGGGTTTGTTTGCATTTATTGCTTACTCACGCGATACTTTACTCACAGAGGACCTTCTGGAAGAGGCAAATTATGCCTGTGGCTCCTCTGCGGTTTTGAAATCAGAATTATCCTTCTCTTAGGTGGACTGCTTGCTATGACTACAAGCTCCACCTACCCGTCCCCACCCTGATGCCCAGCCACGGAGGTAACCTCCCTAGTAAATAGTGTCAGCTTAAAAAGAATCCGGACGGAGATTCGAACTACCGACCCAACGATTGCCGGCCAAGCGCGCTAACCACTATACTAGCCGAGAGGCTAGTGTTTTTCACACGCATATATACACACATCTACACGTATACCCATGGGTTTTCAGACTTCCCCACCCAAACCTTAAAAGCTAATGCTTTATGACCTTTTCCCCCAGCTCCAAAGACTAAAGTAAACGGCTTTTGGGATTCGTCCTGTCTGAATAAGAACTTCAGGAGGAATGCATGAGCGATGGATCTCCATTCTTGGCTCAATGGCAGCCCGGGAAGGAGGTTATGATTTGCGGGGGTTCCGCTTCTTGAGGATCAACCCAAAGGGTCTCGATCGGATTATGATCTGGGGAGTTTTAGCCTATGAATCGACACATATATATGGTAATGGTGGCTGGGACACTACCTTACTAATGCCGGGGGCACCTGGTTCTTTATCATTTTGGAAAACGCATGGAACCCCACCAAAACCGTATGGACCCTTCGTAAGCGTTGCTCTAAGGGGACATTTGTTGCCATCCTTTGTTTACATGGTGTTCTTCGACCTTTGCTAGAATTTTTTACAATCTTTCTAAAGTTCTCCGTTTTCACAATTTCTTCTCCACTTAAGGACTCATAGAGTACGTTCATACTTTAGAGTCTCGGTGATCAACCGCACACAACTATATAGGTAGCAGGTCTACACACAGCCAGACATCCACCGCATTTTGTAATCATTCAAGACTCCCACCTTACTTAGATGTAACTCGTGTGAAGTTAAGCTGCAATCGAAATCCCACTTCCTAACTGTTGCATAGACCACTACCCCCCCAGGGGTGCTATAAAACTTCCACAGCCTCCCTCCACTCCGACCTGGTACCTCAGGCACAGTCTCACAGAAGGAGCCGCCACACTTAATTGACGGGTCTGCAGCACAGACTGCCAGACCGAGGCTTTCTCCCTTAACCTCACAAGGGGTTGGAGGGAGCAGAGACTCCATCTCTCCTTGGGGAGCAATGCAATTAACAACAACAACAACAACTCTACAGCATTTTGAAAGGGCGACAACGAGGGTATTTTCGCCACACAGTTGTTGAAAATTCCACAAAGTGGTGAATTAAGGGAAAGTGAGAATGCACAGCAGAAAGAAGACTAGAGTACCCGAAAGAGACGATTACTTGGAGCACTGGGAAGGAGGGGGGGGGGGGGGCGAGTAACAATTGAGCTCCGGTCAGGTTTGACCCCCTAGGAAACTCTTGGGGCAAAACACCCTGAAGGGGTTGATCCCTGCGACCCCCACCTCTCAAACTACCCCCCCCCCCCCGCCTCCTAGATTATTACTTAAACCTGAAAAGCGAAAACCGACGAGGACAAATCCGCCACGAAGTTGATGAGAGGCGGTCCGTAAAAAAAGCGTTGAAGTTAGGCTAAGGGCAAATGTGTGGAGGTTACGTAGTCCGTGTGGACTAGGTGCTCGGGGGGGGGGCCCGGGGCGTTGCGCACCTCTCCTCGCAGGCGGTGTGGACGTGGAGGGAGTGGAGGTGGTAGAGTGTCGTCTCCGCCTGGTCAACCAGGAAAGGGTCCGGCCCCGCGTTCGGGTCCATTCTGGAGAAAAAGGAAAGGGACTCATAAATGGAGTAGTTTCAAGTCCCATTAACAACCAAATTAACGAACAAATAAATGGCCCCACTAATTACCAAATGAATGGTCCCATTAATTACCAAAAGTAATGGTCCCATCACAGAACAAATTAATGGTCTCATTAATGACCAAAATAATGGCATAAATTAACAACCAACTTAATATTCCCAATAATGACCAAATGAATGGTCCCATTAATTATCAAAAGCAATGGTCCCATCAATGAACAAATTAATGGTCTCATAAATGACCAAAATAATGGCATAAATTAACAACCAAATTAATATTCCCAATAATGACTAAATGAATTGTCCCATTAATTACCAAAAGTAATGGTCCCATCAGCAAACAAATTAATGGTCTCATTAACTACAAAATAATGGCATAAATTAACAACCAAATTAATTAATGGTCTCATTAACAACCAAAATAATGGCATAAATTAACAACCAAATTGATATTCCCAATAATGACCAAATTAACATTCCCAATAATCACCAAATGAATGGTCCCATTAATTACCAAAACAATGGTCCCATCAATGAACAAATTAATGGTCTCATTACCGCGACCAAAATAATGGCATAAATTAACGACCAAATTAATGGGCCAGTAAGGACCCAATGAGGTGGACTCCGCTTCAAAACAGGGGCCGAACTCGACCCCCTTTGGGTACCGGGTTCGAAACTAACCTAGACTGGTGAGGTTAACTGAAAGTGGGGCCGGCGTCAACCCTTGTTCCTGGGACGGCGCGAAAACGCTAAACATGAAACTAAAAAGCCCCAGTCGACACCTGACCCCGCTCCCCCTAGCGGGGAGGCACTGCATTGGTACTATGAGGATACAAAGAGGCACTACTCACAGGGGGGTCACATTTCCCGATTCTACGATCATCACAAGAAGGAAGTGATTCTGAAACAGAGATGAGATCGATACACAAAGGATACAACAGAGATGGGCAACATCCACAGGGATCCTAAGGGTATGGGTAATTTACCCATATTTCTTTTTAACTAGCCTATCTGGCGACTGCCTTCAAGGGCACAAGTCACCGTAATTAAAATTCTAACCTAGTATTATGTTATTCTAAAATTCTAAAAACCAAAACAAAAAAGAAAACAAACAACAAAAAACTAGGAAGCGAACGTTCCGGCGTTGGGAGAGGAACGCCTCCCCAAGGCGCAGGAACATGCGACGTATCACAAAGTTAAATAAAATGGAGCAGGCTAACCTCCTCCAAAAAGACAAATAGTCGACAAGTTTGTGTGCACGAACTCGTCCCGAGAACAAGGAACAAGCGGTAGCGACCCCGCTCGTTCCGGTACCGGGATAGGTAGCGGGCGCCAAGATCACCCAGACTGGGACATTCAACAAAAATGTGCCGAACAGTCTGGGGGACAACGCAGTTGTCGCAATAAGGTGCAGAGGAGCGCTCCATCAAATGGCAGTGCGTCCAGCGAGTGTGTCCAATTCGGAGAAGACAGAAAGCGACCAGAAGCCGTCACGACATTGGGGGGTAGGTCCCCCCATGACCGTTTCTCCATCTTCTTTGCTATGAGGCCGGGAGGGCTATCTCGATTCCTGCCATGTACTGTGAATTAAGCAGAACGAAACGCTGGTCTGGTAGCACAGTCCTTGCAATTCCCACATGTTTAGGAACCCAGCAGAAGATAATCTCAACATCCAACTGTCCCGTACACGGAATCGAAAATCTCGCAATTACTCGCCCTTATCGAGTGGAGAGTCTCCATGATACCGAATCATAGGCCTTCTCCAGATCGAAAAACACCGCGCTGTCTACGAAGGAAGGCCTCACAGACGGCATTTTCTAGTCGGAGCAGAACATCTGAAGTGCAGTGGAACTTGAGGAAGGCACATTGTGCAGAAGACAGGTAGCCTCTGCTCTTTAGGAAAAAGGCTACTCCAATTTACTATTTTTCCATCAATTTGCACACACAGGAGGTTAGAGAGATTGGGCGGAAACCGGCCGGGGTAGAGTCATCTCCTCGGTTTGCGAAAAGCGAGCAAACTAGCCATTCGCCAGGGGTTTGGAAGGATACCCTCTGTCCAGATCTTTTTGAACAAATCTAACAGTAAGGTGTCGAAGCTCGACGAATTAACCGTCTAGCACTCGACTGACTAGAGCAGAAGCGGTCGGTTTACAAAACGGCTAGATGTTCTAGGAATAGAAGTTAGGCCCACGGCGATGAGGTTGCCGGAGAAGAACTCAACGGCCTCATCCACCGACCTAACCTCGACGTAGACAGAGAAATCAGTCATTTCCTGAACTGCGGACCACCGGACCCCGCACCAGGCACCACTGGGAAAGGGGTCTCTAGGGCGGCAGCGGTCCAGAAAATATGTGAATGGGAAAGTGATCAATACCATGGAGGTCTTCGACTACCCCCACCCAAAATCAGGCTGTGCATCCGGAGAACATAAAGAGAGATCGAGGCAGGAAAATGAAGCGGTTCTAGGTCAGATACGTAAACTCATCCACATTTAGGACACCCATCTCCAACTCGCCGATCAGATGGGCAAGGACTTGATTCCCTGGGATTGATCGAGTATTCTCCCAAGAGGGAGGGTTTACCGTTCAAATCCCAGATCCTTAGAAAGGGTGTTGGCAGCTGCGCCACGACGCGGGGGAAGTCTCACGCGGTAAAGTCGGCTGACGGTGGAATGTACGCAGAAATAACAGTTTACATCCAATCCAGGTGCTGCTGCACTGCCCTTGCCTGAAAGGAGCTGTCTAAAGCAAAGAGAGAACGGAAACATCATACCGTGTGTAAATGGCGCATCTTCCTGCCCGCCCTTATACCCCGGAAGGGTTGGCAGGGTGCACGCGCCCAGCATGGTCTCATGCAAAAAGATAGCATACAGGCAAAGGGAGGAGACGAGCCTCCGCAACTCCCCCCAGTTGGCTCGGAGTCCGCAGCAATTCCATTGAAGGAATATGCCCTCCAGGACTAGCTCGGAGGAGATGCGGGGGCCCTCTTCGAAGAGAAGACCGTCACGGAAATGGCCGTACGGTTTCTGGGGGCCGCGAACAAGGCGCTGTCGCCTGCGAGGACCAATCGGGAGAGGATGGGCTCGTCATGCGAATCGTTTATTCTCTCCGCCTTATAACCATAGGCGAGCGGGGCGGGGATCCAACCTCTTCGAGCCACACAACCCAGCCCTGGGCATAGGGGTAGGAGCCGAAGCTCCTTTGATGCTGTCCTCCTATCGGGGGGCAGCTTTACGAACCCCGAAAGACCGCCTCACGATCACCTTCATGGGTGTCGCTTCCTGTCGTGTAACGACTCGGTAGAGTGGAAGCGCGCGGCCGTTTCGTCTTATGGGAAAAGGTCACACTTGGGGGCCCTGGTTTTAGCTGAAACTAGTTGTGAGCCCATTGTGCCACCACGTCTACTAGGGAAGTGCTCCAGACAGTGCCGGGCGCGTCATGACTAAGTCCTTAGCGAAATGTGACGATACGGAGTCTGAACGGTCAGGATTTCCTTCTCAAGGAGATACGCACCACATTGTTTAGAATAAGCGGGGTGCCGCTCTCCGCAATTGACACACTTGACCAAAAACGATTTGGACTTATCGTGTGCGGTCTTTGAGCAACTTACACAGACTTCAGGTAAACCAGACTTTGCATGTCTTCAGGACTGATTAGTATGGCCGAAACCATGGAGGTGGGAGCACCTCCGAAGCAGTGGCACGAATGCTTTCACGCACCAACTCAAGTAGCCTATCACGGTGGAACGTGACGAAGAGTGTAGGAGTGGGTCTCGTGGCTCCTCCCTGTTATGTAATTGCAGGTTCGACCTTGACCGCTTCTTGGTTGGCCAGGTGATGTCATCTATGGAGTAGTCCTCGAGTTCCCTCGCATAAACTACTCCTTTTACGAAGTTCATGGTAGAGTGCGAAGGACACACTAATCATGACCGCCTCGGAGGGATCCGACGCATTCGCCAGAAGGTTCCCGCCCGAGAAACGGGTCACTTCATGTTAATGTTCTCCTCTGATGTACCATGTCCCCTTAGCCAACATGGTGCCATCAGTGGCACGAATAACCAGAAAGCGTTTAAAGCCAGCGGGCTTGAAAACGCCAGGTAGTATATCAATAAGAGGCTCCGACGTAATCGAGGCTCCGCTCAGCGCACTACCGACTTTGGTCTTGGTCTGGGCCTTCTCGCCGGGGGCGCTTCGGGGGCGGACTTACTGATCTGGGTTGGTCGCTTGTCGAAACGGTAGCGGACTCTTCCATCCCCGGAGCACTCGCGGAGTGAGAAGAATCTTTAGTCCTCTTCTTGCTTCCCTTCTTTCTAGGAGAGGAGGGTCGGGAATGAATCAGGTTCTCTCTACCGTCGGAAGGAGCCCCCAAGCTGGATGGAGTCGCTTCAGATAGATCCTTCTCCGAGATGGAGAAGGTTTTAGCTTTCCGAGGGGCACCAGCCAGGAAAGGAGGTCCCTCCTTTTCTTTTGAGTCCTCGGGGGCCTGAGCCGTCTGAGTAGAAACTTGCAGAGGGGTGGATTCCCCATGGAAGATTGTGCCGTCTGGGTCACTTCCGGGACCCTGTCCATCTCAGCGGAAGACTGCGTGTAGCAATCCCTCCAAGGCATAACAGATCCCATTCGCGTTACTCTTCGTCATAATCAATTCTTTGGTCAAAGGAGTGCCTGGATTTGTCCCATCCTCCCCGACACCTAGCGGGGAGGAGGCACCGCTTGGAGGCGGATCTCCATGCGCTTTCCAACTCTTGGTTAAAGTTATCACCATGAGTAGATTGAAATAATAAAAAAGGGGCCTCATGGAAAGTACATAGATACTATGACCTACCAATGAGTGGGGCGATTAAGCGAAAAGTCTCCATAGGATCGGAAATTCCATAATGTGATCATTTATACATAATCGGTCCTGGTTCGACGTTGATGGACTTTGCCAACCCAGCCCGCCATTAGGGCGAAATTGTCCTGGAACTTTGACCATAGAGGATGGTTCCGGTGTAGCCACCTTCTATGTGGTCTGGAGGAACATGAGCAGAGTCGACGGTCAAGCACACCTCGTACCTAATAATTGCACTAGCCAGCGGGGGGCTTTCGGCCCTCGCAGCAGGTAGTGACCTCACGGTATACACTACCACTCGACATTCACCAAGGTACCATGGCTACTGGACCAAACTCTGTACAGGTGGAAACACTCCTCCTGGTGAAAAGTATGAGAAGAAAACATTGAGTGGAGAGCCTTAATAATAATAATAAATAACATAAATAACATGAATAATAATTAATACTAATCATAATAAACAATTATAATACATATATCATAAAAATACTAAAAACAAATATAAAAACACTAAATAATAATATATAATAATAATAATGATAACAATAACTAATAATAATAATAAAAAGGTAAAGTAGTGCTGAGTGTGGGTGAGGGGGAAGCGCACCACCACCTTTCTCAGGCTCCATCAGAGAGTTTGAGTCAACCCAGTGACGGAACCTCCCTAATTTGAACTCAGGCCGGGAGGATGTGCGACTCCAGTGGACACCAAGTGTAACATGCTAAACTGGGTAGTACCCCCCCTCCCCCCTATGGATGCAAATGAGTGCAGTTGGGTGAAAAAAATTCTACTAATTTCTTTCTTTCGTTGACCTGATTCGGAGGAACCACCATTTTTGAAACTACTTTTTTACTACTCCCTCACTCCAATGACATCCCTACCACGATCCTCGAGACTACTACTTTGCCAACCACTGAATTTCAACACCAGACACCCTTAGGGTACTCTTGAGAAGCCCAGTCCGGTACCCCCTTGCTCTTTATCACGCCCCTCACCCCGACCAGGATCCCTTTCCTCACCATGCCAACCACAAGGAGGTAATGGTCGATTTCCCTGTGCCCGGAGGGGGGATGCGCCTCGCCTTCGGGGTGGTGGGTAGGGAACACCCTCTTCCAGAGGACCAGCTGGCTCACTGGCTCCCGCTCCACCAGCTGCAGGAGGCGGCGGCGCTCCAGGAACAGGAACACGCACTCGCCGGTGCTGGCGTCCAGGTGGGAAAGCAACAGGTGGTTCTACGGACGGGGGCGGGAGGAGGAGTTATTAAAAAAGGTGAGAACCATCGAGGGCATCTCCGACTCGAAATTATTGGAGGGGCAAAGATATCGCAAAATTTAGAGGTACTTCAGGGGCACGCAACTCTCTTGGGAGTGTGTGTGTGTGGGGGGGGGGTGTTATCACTAGGCTACAAACACCCTTTTGAAAGTACAAGGCGAAAACCAACGAGTGTATCCCCACTAGAAGCTCTATTAGGAGGGGGCTTGTACAGAAATCGAAAGGAGACTACTAGGGGCACAACTCTCCTGGACCTACCCAACCTCCCTTCGTGAAGGACTCAAACTCCCCGCAGATGGTGCGAGGAGGAGGACCATTCGTCAGCTGGCATCCGAAAGACTGCGTGCCCTCCAGACCCCCCTTCCTTGTAGAGGCTGGGTAGATTCCGGAGAGTTGTGCGTCCCCTTCCTCCGTATCCCTTCCCTTTAGACTACTCGGGTTCAATACTTTCCGCACATTTTCACTTCCCCTAACTTCACCACTTTCTTGACGATCCTTTCATCCTAACCATTCCGACGCTTGCCTCCTCAATGGGGTCGGATCACATCAACGCTACTAAAAAATATCCACCTTCCTTTATGCCTCCCCCCTTCCGTCAATTTTCCCCCAAAACACATGGCCCTTCATAGAGACGAGCTGTCATGCGGTGTAGTGTCTCGTCCAGTCAGGATTTACTCCTGCTGGGAAGAAGGCTCACCCCCCCCCCCCTACACACACTCTCTTTTCTCCCCATTCACCCCTTTCTCACACAATCAATCCACCTTTTACGTGTCCTTCCAAACCTCTTCCACTCAGAACTTCCCCTTCCTAGCTGTTGCATGGGCCGCTAGCACCAGGGAAGCCATAAAATTCCCCCAGCATGCAACAGCATCCCTCCTCTCTAACCTGAGGACAGCCTCACCGAAGCACGGCCCCGCCCAGTTGTAGTGAGGACGGGGCCTACATCAGAGGCTGTAGGCCCGAAGGTTTTCTCCCTCGATCTCCCAAGCGATCGGGGTGAGCAGAGATATTACCTGCTGCGGGGAGCTACACACAACAACAACAACCCCGACACTCCTGAGCTCTTGGTAGCCGAATGGATACGGCGTTTGTTCGCTAACGTCGCAGTACAGGGTTCGATCCCGCCATGAGCGGAGAACAAACGTCAGCGCTCGTAGAGATCTGGCTACCAATCGGTCGGTGGACGCGCTGTGCTCACCCCGTTTTCGGGTGGGTAGATCTTACACCTCACACATAGCCAATCACAACACTGCTTTCTTTCCTCTCCCGCCTTCACAGCACAACACACACACACTCTCTGTTCCAAGGTATACTGCGGATGGGTATCTATATCCACGTACCTCTGACGCAGAACAGGTCCTCCCCCCCTGCCCCGGGGCGACGAAGGTTCCACCTGAACGCTGTTGGGTGTCAAAACATAATACTTCTTGGCGCCTCTCTCCAAAGTTGACCGGCCCCTGGTGCCCTCAGGCTAACCAGCGATTGTCCTACTGACTTTTATGTCTATTTCATTATCCGGTCGGCATCCGCCTGGATAAAGGCAGGTTGGCAAACCAATAATATACTCTGACACGCTCGTATATCGAGCGAGTGCTAAGAAGCAAACAATGAAGGTATGGAAGAACCTTGTAAAATATACTGCACCCGATGATGTTGTAGAGAAGAAAACAGTCCTCGCAGTCCGAGTTCTGAGAGAGAAGAAATCATTATCTTTCATCATCATCGTGAAGAATCTGTCCCTCTTCATTTGCTTTTCCCCCAAGCTCCCCTCTTGTGATTAATATGCCTCTTCATCATTCAATCCCCCAAGAGCTCTTTGAAAATGAAGACAGAAGGGTTTGGACTAGGGAGTGTTTCTATTTCCCGTGGGGATTTTTGCAAAGGAGATTAAGCAATGGACCCAAATATCAAACCCTAAGAAGTGTGCCTTTACAGTACACAAAAGACTATACCATCGTCCTTACGAGTGTCCGTGCTCTTACGTACGAGCGCGTTAAGTTCGTAATTCCGAACACCATTGTATCAACTTGTTCTCGGAGGTAAATGAGAGGCTTTCCTTGCCCCCAAACTTCATGTGTGATTAAGGCATTCATCTGACGCACACTCATGTAAGCTAAGATGGCCGGTGGAACCTGATCTCGCACCAACACACTTCAATACGATGCAAAAGAATGAAACACTTCGCTACTAGATGCATCCACAACACGTCAATAAATCACCTTCGAAAGGAAAATAGTGTGCGTAAAAACAACACATCAACCTTGGTGGGGAGGGGGGCACTTCTCAACTGCCCCTGCAACACCAGCCAACAATGCCACTGCATGCAAGATCCCCCCCCCCTCTTCCTAGGAAACAAAGGCAAGAATCAAAAGCTAAACTACACCGACGGAGTGTCAAAGGCATCCTAATACCAGGCCACCATCACGCAACAAGCAACGCACATAAATCTACAAGCCATACACTGGTAACCAAACCATCTCATGCCACTCCACAAGAGACCGACTCAGAAGAAGCATCCCCTAATAAGCGGGTCATCTTGGCAAGACCTCGGTGTGGTCACAACGCAAATTTAAACATGTGCAAGCACCGCATCGACCTGGCCAACAAAATATCAGACACAAGTCACCACATATACCCAGCATACCCGACACTCTCTCACCGTGAGGCAAAGATTTAGGAGTGGTGGATGTCTGGGAGAACCCCGCCGGGAAGGACGAGTTAGATGAGACCGCTGACTCTTGGGGAGATGGCTCCATAGCCACGGGTAACATGTCATATAATAATCAGGGGGGATGGGGAGTCTACAAGGCTAACAGCCTTTACGAACTCCACCCAGTAGATAGGGTTCGTCCAAGGTTCTAGTACTGTGTATTTGCACATTATATCTATGTTGTTGGAACGTCTTGCATGTTGTGAGTGTCATAGGCTGTGTGTCGGTTGGGGCAGTGCAGTGTTTTCTTATGTTGAGACTTGAGTAGTGACCGCATCGGGGCCTTCCAGAGTGACCCATTAGTGGCCCTACCCCCTTAAACCCTTTAAAAGGAACTTAGAACTTACGGTCTCGCCAAAATCGCCCGACTGAAGTTCGTTGAGGCAAATCTCCAATTGACTCTGAAATGTTGAAAGACGCGTTACCCTTTTCAGGGACGGTGGGGTCCACGCGACCCCACATCTTTCTTAACTAAAAAGCGAAAACCAACGAGGGCACTTCGAAAAGGAGGTAGTTGGGGGAAGTAAAAGTGTGTGTGTGGGGAGGGGGGAGGTATATAGGAAAACAAGTCAAGAGATCAGAAAACGCGGCGAGTTGTGAACCGATAAAACGTCGTAGTGGTGAAGTTGGGGAAGTGAAAATGTTGCGGAAGGTAGAGAATCAAGACACTCGGGGCTGTTTGTGGGTGGGTTTGGACAGATGCAGAGGACCTTTGATAGGCCCTTGTGGCTTTTGTCATCCGTGAAATAATGTTATGTAGGGCACGACTCACCAAAATGCGCCCCCCCACTCCCCTCCAACAGCAGTAAAGGTATATCGGGTATGGTTACTCGCTGGATCGGAGCGACCGTGATTGAACGGCGGCCAAGCCCCATATTAATACTGATAAGCAATAAGTAGCGTTGATGCGCACCACCGAGCGGTTTGGCCAACGGGTGGCCAAACCTCTCGGATCTGAGTCAAAGAGAAACCTCTCCCTCTGGGAGAGAGGGGAAAAGAGCGGTCACCTCACCCCCTCTTCCTACGACACACAATTAACCGCAAGAGGATAGAACTTTTTCTTTTGCTCCGCGAGGGGGGGGGGAGCACCAAAGGTTCAACCCCCGAGTTTGAGGGCACAGGGCATGCCCAGCCCATCCTCTTACGTCATTAGCCCGATTTAAGGCAGGTCGGGACCGGGGAGTCTTCCGACCCAAGCCGAAGCCATTTGACAGAATCCTGAGCTTATTATATAGGTGGAGTTTTCCAATTTTCCATTAGGGGTGAAAGGGGACTAAGCCCGGATAAAGGCCGCCACTGCCCTGGGAAACAACTCACCTCGAAAGCTTTATATCCAGCGAGCATTAAAGAGCGGGCTTCCTTGTAGTCATGTTGGTGTTGGCGTTGATGCGCGCTAATCCAACCTTTTTGGCTAAGACCCGCAGTTTGCCCCCCGCCCCGACCCCAATGTATGCAGGAGCACCTGCTCCACGATACGGCCTCGTTGCTATTACGGTTTAAATTCGAGGGGGGAGGATCGATAGCGTGAATACACCCCACTCCGTCCCGTCCCGTGCCCCCTCCCCCAATTAGTGCTCTCTCGGGACCCCGCCCTCTGGACCCCAGTGGCCACAAAAGAAACTGGCCTTCTCTTGGATCCTCTTTTCAAATCTTCCACTATCTTTTCCCCCACCTGTCTAGATCCCAACACAGGGTGATAGAGGGCGTTAAACGTTCTATAAAAGGGGCCTCACCAGGTGATTTATACACCGCACGAAACAACCCACCTTAGCGAAGTCATCTCTCAGCAAGAGCGAAGTCGGAGCGCCGAACGTCAAACGCGACTTGTTCACAGCGTAGTCGGTGAACGATGGAACGGCTGGTGTGAAGGGGGGCACAGTGCCCCCTTGGCCGCACCCGAGCACCCCGTAACCAGCCTCGAGCATCAAAATGTCTTCCAATGTCATGAGGAAGAAATTGTCCAAATAATCTTTGTTTCGCGGGTTACGGAACGCCCTGGAACGAGACGTTTAGTCGCATTTAATAATAATGCCCTCATATAGCTTCGGAGCTTTGGACCCTCGCAGTGCGTCTCTATAGCACTAAGAGGGTGAGAGATGGTCTCCCCTAGGAACACATGGCTCCGAGGTTGATGGAACGAAATTGTTTCTGGGATCGCGAGAGGCTCAGGAAAGAACCTTAAAACGACGCGCAGCTAGCGCAATTCTCGGAGCAACGGCGTTGTAAGAGAAAAGTAACACTGGCGGAGAACACGGGATACAGTATTGAACAAGTTAGATGGGAGGGAGGATCCAGCAAAGAAGGAAGTGCAGAGGTCGAGTTTGGAGGTAAGGAAAACATGGTGGTCTCTATAATCAAACAGCGGATGCGGCGAAGATTTCGAAGGAATCAGAGGCGGGACTGACAGACACCAGTAACATGAGCTTTGAGCGAAAAGGGAACTCGGGGCATAACAATGTTCAGGGTAGGAAAAATAAATTTACATCGAGTGATGCACGAGGTATCGTAGCTGAATTTCACAAAGTTGTGATGATCTCGTGAACCGTGAGGTTTATAAGATACTCAAGGACAAGGTGAGGGAGAATGAGAGGTAGAGTTGAATGTCATGGGGATATAAATGAAGTAAAAGACCAAGGCGTCGAGTACGAATGTCAAGAGGAAGAAGATATATAACAAAGATGAGCAAACCAATGGCATTAGTTGTGGAACAGCAAATACATCTTTTGCCGGTCCACAGAGGATTCAGTTACAATATAGAGCTGACCCAATTAAAAGAGGTGCAAGAGACACCCAGAAATTGGGAGGACGACATGTGGCCACGAGAATACGAAGGGTAAAAATCAAGTCCAACTTTGCGAAGAAGCATTCATTTGATAGGTTGTCAGGTCTAGAAGCGGGTAAGGATTATGCCTACCATATAGCCTGTGATACCATTTCCGTTGTTACTTGTCTGGCCATTTGTGATCCATTAAAACTGAGTGATTATGGCTGTGTGTGTGTGTGTGTGTGGAATTAGGATTTTGATCCTGATATTTGGGTGGTATTTTGTGAGGGAGTCTGCGAAGTAGTTGGCTTCATGTGTGTTTTGTCCACCATTGTTTGAGTTGGCAAGTCCCTTACTTAGTTTTCCATAACGTTTTGCCGTCTGTTTTGTGGTATAATCTGGCCAGGAAAGCTTGACAGCGTCGGCTCTGTTGTTGTTGGATCAGTGCTTGGATGTATCGTGTTATGTTCTTAATGTTGTCAATGGTGTTTTGGGGTTGTATTTTTTTCGTAGGGCTGTCCATGGTTTTTATGAACTGTCTGATTATTGGGGGAAAAAGTTTGGGTTGTAACGCTAGCAAAGTATGTGTATGCCTTATTTAATGTCGTTGAACTGGGCCGACTGAGAAGCCTTGGAATTTTTGTTCAAGAGGTCACAGTCAGCTCATACACCAACAATATAAACATTAGAAAGGAATGTGACATGACCCGCCTTTGCAGCACACCACCCACCAACCCTTTAGTGAGGAATGTGGGATCAAACAAAAACCGGTTCGAGTCCTCACCTGCACAAGGTCCCAAACTCGAACTTGATCACTTTAACCACCTGCTCCAGGAGGATCACAATTTCTTCTTCAGATATACTGCAGGGAGAAAAAACGCTTCATTAAATCAAACCACTAAAATATAGGGGGGGGGGGAGCAGACACGAACCCCCTGCCCCGAATATATAGGTCAGCAACATCGAACAAAATATTTAGGAGTGGTACATGAATCCTTAAGGGGAAAAAAGGGCATTTAGACGGTTGATTAAGGTCGCCAGGAAAGAGAGAGAACGAAGATCCTTTTTTTATTTAACCCGAGTCGTCTTCTGCAGTTGACCCTGTAGGAGGTCGTAATGCGTGAGACCAACGAAGGTCAGACAACCCCCCTTAAATAACGACACGCGAGGGTGGGTTCGATACAATAAGGATCTTACCAGAAATGAGGAAGGGTCACGAGGAGGACGTCATCTTCTTCCCTGCAGAAGGCCGTGTGGTAGTGAACCCCGTGCAGAGTCAAGGTTGAGCTGTGGAGAAGAGAAGCGATTCTAACGTTGAACACGGAAGCCAACAAGCTAAGAACAGGATTGCAGGAAGAGCATGTAGAGGGGTGTGTAGGTGTGTGTGTGTGTGTGTGTGTGTGTGTGTATGTGCGTATGTAATAAAGTCCTTCCACAAGGGTCATTGTGCTCTGACAGGGTTACATAAATATATAGCCTCAAGAGTTTTCTTGTAAACTTTGGGGTGTTGTGTCATTTTGGACCAGCACCAAACACACAAATGTCCTAAAAGTGATGAATTTTTTTTTTATTCGCCCATCTGGCGACTGCTTTCGAGGGCATAAGTCGCAGGAATTTAAATTCATATTTTAGGCTATTCTAAAATTCGAAAAAGGAAAGAAAAAAAACAGAACAAAAACAAAGAAAAAACAAACAAAACAAAAAACAAGTTCTGGCTTCGGGGAGGAAGCCCCCCCCCCCTCGCCCTCCAGCATAGGAATATACGACCTACACAAGGAGTCAAATAAAGTGGAAGAGGCCAGCCTCCTCCAAAAAGTCATAGTCCACAAGTTTGTGCACACGAACTCGACCGAGCACAAGGGACAGGCGGTAGCGACCCCGCCCATCCCGGTACCGGGACAGGTGTCGTGCGTCAAGATCACCCAGAGTGGGACATTCAACAAGAATGTGCTGAACAGTCTGGGGGACAACGCAGTCTTCACAGTAGGGCACTGGCGAGCGCTCCATCAAATGGCGATGCATCACACGAGTGTGACCAATTCGAAGACGAGAGAAAGAGACCTGAAGACGTTGCGGCATTGGTGGGTAGGTCCATGAGAACAGTCGCGGCGCAATGGCTTGCAACTTTAAGTTCTCTTCAACCGTCTCCCATCTTCTTTGCCAAGCAGCCCGGAGGGGTGCCCGTATTCATGCCATGTAGTCGGTATGAGGAAGAGCGAAGCACTGGTCTGGTCGCCCAGTCTTCGCGGACTCTTTGGCGCTCTCATTCCCCGCAATTCCTACATGTCCAGGAACCCACAGAAGATAATCTCGGCCTCCGCCTAGGTCGCCGAAACCGTGGCGTCACGGATACCGCGAATCTGGGGGATACGGAGATTCCAATGCCCCGAGAGCACTCAGGGCGCTTTGTGAGTCGCTATAGATCACAATCCGGTCTCCGAACCGGGCACGTTGCGTTATCTCTCGTACCAAGCGGTGTATTGCAACCAGCTGGGCCGTGAAGACAGACGCAGCGCTTGATAGAGCCCCGCTGACTTCAAACAGGGGATACGGCGTGGAAGCCAAACCCCTCTTGGGACTTGGAGCCATCCGTATACACTGGCACGGTTCCAGCGAGATGCGCAGTGTGCTCCAAAAAGGCCGAACGCAATACTCCTGGCGCTGTAGAAGCTTTGTAAGCAGAGGCGTGGCGACAAATAGCTAAAGGTGGCACCCTCCAGGGTGGCGTCCTGGGCAGAACCAGGGGCGCTACCGGTTCGAGAGCTATGGCTAACTCTTGAAGGAGTTTCCTAGCTATAAACCCAAAGGGCTTAAGGTATGAGTGGAGTCTCTCGGCGGCATAGGCACCGTTTAAATCAGCTGCGGATGCAGTGAGAGCTGTTGGCGCCGGGCTCGCGCGTACAGGCGAATATGAGCCTCCAAGGTGAGGCGTCAGTAAACTACAAGACAAAGGAAATAGTGCGATTCAACCACTTCCAGGCGTACCCCATTGGGAAACAAGTCTGGGTCAGGGTGGAGCCGGGATAGCGTCAGAAGTGCACCACCTTAGTCTTGGCCAAGGAAAACCGAAACCTGTGCGCTTCGGCAAAGCGAGAGACGCGGTTCAATGGCTGTTGGAGTCGACGCTCCAGAGTTGGCATCTGGGACGCGACAAAAGAGATCAAAAGGTAGTCCACGTAGACCGTAGCGAGAATATCTTCCGGCAGTACCGAGGTGATGCCGTTGATGCTCAGGGCAAAGAGTGTGTCACTGAGGACACTTCCCTGCGAGACATCCTCTTCCTGCTCCATTGGGCCGGAGAGGGCTCTCCTAATCCGTACGCGGAATTGACGATCTCCTAAAAATTCAGATATAAAGACTGGGAGGCGTCTCCTCGCCCCCATCGTGTGCAGAGTCTCCATGATACCGTATCGCCATGCGGTATCATAGGCCTTCTCCAGATCGAAAAACACCGTGGCGTAGTGCTGTCTACGAAGGAAGGCCTCGCAGACGGCCTTTTCCAATCGGAGCAGAGCATCTGACGTGGAGTGGAACTTGCGGAAGCCGCACTGTGTAGAAGGTAGATGGTCTCGACTCTCCAGAATAAAGGCTAATCTAATATTTACCAATTTATCCATCAACTTGCACACGCAAGGGGTTAGAGAGATTGTGATCTCTCCCCGGTTTGCGAAAGGCGAGCACAGTAGCGATTCGCCAGGAATCCGGGAGGAGACCCTCCACCCAGATCCTGTTGAACAAATCTAACAGATAGGCCATGCCTCGCTCACCCAGGTGTCGAAGCATGGCGTACGGGACATCGTCCGGACCATGGGCGGTGTGCGCACGAAGCAAGAGCGGAACGCAACTCACTCACAGTGAACCTGTCGTTGAAGGGTTCTCCGCCTCTGGAGGTAAATTCCAGCCGGCGGCCTTCCGCGACATCAAAACGTGCATTGAATGCTTTCGGAGTAGCATCCCGGCTAGAGAATGCGGAAAAAGCGGTCGCTAAGGATTCCGCCACGGACGCGGGGTCCGAGATTGCGGTCCCATTCTCCTGGAGAACGGGAGGGGTGGTCCTGCGAGAAATTGCCCTGAAACCTTTTGACTCGCTTCCACACCCCTGCTAGAGGGGGTCTTTCCCGTTAAGTGAAAACATGTATGCCCGCCAAGAAGAGAGGCGGGCGTGCTTCGAAATATACCGGAATCTAGCCCGACTCGACAAAATTCACCACAGTGAAATCGTTCGGGCGGCGCTTAAAACGCTTTTGCTTGAGCGTCTCACACTCGGCGAACCACCACGGGAGTGGTCGGTGTGCAGAACGGCCAGACCTTCTAAGAATAGTAGTTAGGCCCGCGGCGATGAAGTTGCCGGAGAACTCAACGGCCTCATCTACCGACATAAACTCCTCGACAGAGATGGAGATTTCCTGAAATGCAGACCACCGCGGCGGTGTTTCGGGCGGGAGCGGCCCAGAAAATGATATTTGAATGGGAAAGTGATCACTACCATAGAGTTCATCGACCACCCCACACACAAAATCGGGCTGTGCATCCGGAGAGCACAAAGATAGGTCGAGGCAGGAAAATGAAGGGGTTCTCGGGGAGTGATGCGTAAACTCATCTACATTTAGGACACCCATCTGAAGCTCGTCGATCAGTTCGGCAAGTACTTGACCCCGAAGATTAATAGAGTTGTCTCCCCAGAGGGGGTGCCTACCGTTTAGACCTCCAACCAAGAGAAAGAACCTCGGCAACCATGCCACGACGCGGCGGAAGTCCCCTGCGTCGAATTCGGTTAACGGTGGAATGCACGCGGAAATAACAGTATACTTCCGATCCAGGTGCAGCTGCACAACTACTGCCTGAAAGGAGGTACCTAAAGTGAAGAGAAGAACGGAGAAATCATGCTGGGTGTAAATCACACATCCTCCAACCCTGCCCCCATCCCGTGGTGGTGGGGTCGCAAAACCCTTATACCCCGGGAGGTTGGGTAGGGGGCATGCGCCAAGCATGGTCTCCTGCAAAAAGATAGCTAACGGGGAAACGGAGGAGACGAGCCTCCGCAACTCCCCCCAGTTGGTCCGGAGTCAGCAATTCCATTGAAGGAATATGCCCTCCAGACATAGCTCGGAGGAGACGCGGGGGCCCTCTTCGAAGAGAAGACCCTCATGGGAATGGCCGTACGCTTCCCGGAGGCAGAACCCCAGGAGCTGTTGGCCGGACAATGCGCTAAAGGCGCTGTCGCTTTCGACGACATATTGTGGGAGGATGGGCTCGCCATGCGAGTCTTTTCACCCATCTGCCTCGAAACCTTAGTCCAACGTGACGAAGAGTGTAGGGGTGGGTCTCTGGGCCCCTCCCTGTTTTCTCATCACACGTTCGACCTTGACAGCCCCATGATCAGCCAGCTCTAAAGTTAGGTCGTCTATGGAGTAGTCCACGAGTTCCCTCGCATAAACTACTCCTTTTACGAAATTCATGGTAGAGTGCGGCGTCACAATCACGGGCGTGCCATCAAGTGTCCGAAGGGCACTAATCACGGCCACATCGGAGGGATTCGACGCATTCGCCAAAAGGCTCCCGTCCGAGAAACGGGTCACCTTCGGCTCTCTACCAATCACACTAGCTAAAGCTCTCTGATGGATCATGTTGCCCTTAGCCAACATGGTGCCATCAGTGGAGCGAATAACGAGGAAGCGTTTGAAGCCAGCGGGCTCGAAAACGCCGGGTAGTCTCTGTTTTTTTTTGTTTTTTTTTAATTAAGGAGCTATCTGGCGACTGCCGACTTAGGCATTAGTCGCCGTAAACAAACAGCCTAGTTCTAGGCTACTTTAAAAATTAAACAGGAAACAATAAAAAGAAATAACAATAACAATAAAGAAGCAATAACAAAAACAATAACAACAACAACAACAAACCGGGTTAAATGAAAGGGAGAAGGCCAGCCTCCCCCCAAAAGTCAATAAGTCCACTAGTCATGGTGCACGCACTCGTCCCGAGTACAAGGGACAGGCGGTAGCGACCCCGCCCATCCCGGTACCGGGACAAGTATCGTGCGCGAAGATCACCCAGACTGGGACATTCGACAAGAATGTGCCGAACAGTCTGGGGGACGACGCAGTCGTTGCAATAGGGCGCAGGCGAGCGCTCCATCAAGTAGCGATGCGTCACACGAGTGTGTCCGATTCGAAGACGACAGAAAGCAACCTGAAGCCGCCGCAGCATTGGGGGATAGGTCCATGGGAACAGTCGCGGCGCAATGGCACGCAACTTTAAGTTCCCCTCGACCGTCTCCCATCTTCTTTGCCAAGCAGTCCGAAGAGCTGCCCGTATTCCTGCCATGTAGTCAGTGTGAGGAAGAGCGAAACGCTGGTCCGGTCGCAGAGTCCTCGCGGACTCTTTGGCGCCCTCATCGGCGCGCTCATTCCCCGCAATTCCTACATGTCCAGGAACCCAGCAGAAGATAATCTTGACATCTGCCCGGCTCGCCAAAACCGTGGCGTCACGGATTTCGCGAACCAGGGGATGCGGAGATTCCAATGCCCCGAGAGCACTCAGGGCGCTTTGTGAGTCGCTATAGATCACAATCCGGTCTCCGAACCGGGCACGTCGCGTAATCTCCCGTACCGAGTGGTGTATTGCCACCAGCTCGGCCGTGAAGACAGACGCAGCGCCTGGTAGAGCCCCGCTGACTTCAAACAGAGGGGATACGGCGTGGAAGCCGACCCCCTCTTGGGACTTGGAGCCATCCGTATACACTGGCACGGTACCAGCGTGACACGATGTGTGCTCCAAAAAGGTCGAACGCAATACTCCCGGCGCAGTACAAGCTTTGGGAGCAGAGGCGTGGCGACAAATAGCCAAATGTGGTACCCTCCAGGGTGGCGTCCTGGGCAGAACCAGGGGCGCCACCGGCCCGAGAGCTATATCTACCTCTCGAAGGAGTTTCCTGGCCCTAAACCCAAAGGGCTTAGGGTATGACTGGCGTCTCTCGGCGGCATAGGCACCATCGAGATCAGCTGCGGATGCAGTGAGAGCTGTTGGCGACTGAGGGAGGCGCCGGGCTCGCGCGTACAGGCGAGTGATGCACTGCACGCGGCGCAGAGCGAGTGGCATCTCCCCAGCATCGACCAACAGGCTCTCAATGGGGGAAGTGCGGAAGGCACCGGTCGCAAGGCGAAGGCCGGTGTGGTGGATTGAATCCACCTTCCGCGCTAAACGCTCGGCTGCGGATGCATAAAACTCGCATCCGTAGTCGAGCTTCGAGCGAACAAAGGATCGATAAAAAAGTAAGGCGGTAGCCCTATCAGCGCCCCAAGCGCTGAACGTCACGGAACGGAGAATGTCCATGGTGCGGGTACAAGAGACCCTAAGGCTGCGAATATGAGCCTCCCAGGTGAGGCGTCGGTCGAATACAAGACCAAGGAAACGGTGCGACTCAACCACATCCAGGCGCACCCCATTAAGAAACAAATCTGGGTCGGGGTGAAGCCGTGGATGGCAGCAGAAGTGCACCACCTTAGTCTTGGCCAAAGAAAACCGAAACCTGTGAGCTTCGGCATAGCGAGAGACGCGGTTCAATGCCTGTTGGAGTCGACGCTCCAGAGTTGGCATCTGGGCCGCGCCAAAAGAGATCGAAAGGTCGTCCACGTAGAGCGTAGCGAGAAAATCTTCTGGCAGAACCGAGGTGATGCCGTTGATGCTCAGGGCAAAGAGTGTGACACTGAGGACACTTCCCTGCGGGACACCCTCTTCCTGCTCCTTTGGGGCAGAGAGGGCTCCCCCCACCCGTACGCGGAATCGACGATCTCGCAAAAATTCAGATATAAACATTGGGAGGCGTCCCCTCGCCCCCATCGTGTGGAGAGTCTCCATGATACCGTATCGCCATGCGGTATCATAGGCCTTCTCCAGATCAAAAAACACCGTGGCGTAGTGCTGTCTACGAAGGAAAGCCTCGCAGACGGCATTTTCCAGTCGGAGCAGAGCATCCGACGTGGAGTGAAACTTACGGAAGCCGCACTGTGCAGAAGACAGATGGCCTCCGCTGTCCAGGAAATAGGCTAATCTAACATTTACCAATTTCTCCATCAACTTGCACACGCAAGAGGTTAGAGAGATTGGGCGGAAACCGGTCGGAGTAGAGTGATCTCTCCCCGGCTTGCGAAAGGCGAGCACAGTAGCGATTCGCCAGGAGTCTGGGAGAAGACCTTCCACCCAGATCCTGTTGAACAGATCTAACAGAAAGGCCATGCCTCGCTCACCCAGGTGTCGAAGCATGGCGTACGGGACATCGTCCGGACCATGGGCGGTGTCCGCGCACGAAGCGAGAGCGGAACGCAACTCACTCACAGTAAACTTGTCGTTGAAGGGTTCTCCGCCTCTGGAGGTAAAGTCCAGCCGGCGGCCTTCCGCGACATCACGACGTGCATTGAATACTGGCGGAGCAGCATCACGGCTAGAGAATGCGGAGAAAGCGGTCGCTAAGGATTCCGCCACGGACGCGGGGTCCGAGATTGCGGTCCCATTCTCCTGGAGAACGGGAGGGGGGTCCTGCGAGAACTTGCCCCGAATCCTTTTGACTCGCTTCCACACCTCAGCTAAAGGGGTCTTTCCCGTTAAGTGAAGACACGTATGCCCGCCAAGAAGAGCGGCGGGCGTGCTTCGAAATATACCGGAACCTAGCCCTAGCCCGACGAAATTCAGCGACAGTGAAATCGTTTGGGCGGCGCTTATAGCGCATGTAGGCATAACGCTTCTGTTTGAGGGCCGTATCACACTCGGCCGACCACCATGGGAGTGGTCGGCGTGCAAAACGGCCAGACGTCCTAGGAATAGTAGTCAGGCCCACGGCGATGAGGTTGCCGGAGAAGAACTCAACGGCCTCATCTACCGACCTAAACTCCTCGACTGAGATAGAGAATTCAGTCATTTCCTGAAATGCAGGCCACCGCGCCCGCGCCAAGCACCACCGAGGTGGTCTCTCAGGCGGCAGTTGCCCTGAAAAGGATATTTGAATGGGAAAGTGATCACTACCATGGAGGTCATCGACCACCCCCCAATCAAAATCAGGCTGTGCATCCGAAGAGCACAAAGATAGGTCAAGGCAAGAAAATGAAGCGGTTCTCGGACAGTGATGCGTAAACTCATCCACGTTTAGGACACCCATCTCAAGCTCTTCGATCAGATCGGCAAGGACTTGTCCCCTGGGATTTATGGAGTAATCTCCCCAGAGAAGATGCCTGCCGTTCAGATCTCCAAGCAAGAGATAGGGCCTCCGCAACCGTGCCACAACGCGGCGGAAGTCCCCCGCGTCCAAGTCAGCTGACGGTGGAATGTACGCAGAAATGATAGTATACCTCCTATCCAGGTGCAGCTGCACAGCCACTGCCTGAAAGGAGGTATCTAAAGAGAAAGGAAGAACGGAGACATCATGCCGGGTGTAAACCGCGCATCCCCCAGCCCGGCCATCCCGCGGTGGTGGGGTCGCAAGACCCTTATACCCCGGGAGGGCAGGCAGGGGGCACGCGCCTAGCATGGTCTCCTGCAAAAAAATAGCTAACGGGGAACGGGACGAGGCGAGCCTCCGCAGCTCCTCCCAGTTGGCCCGGAGTCCACGGCAATTCCATTGAAGGAATATGCCCTCCAGGCCTAGCTCGGAGGAGACGCAGGGGCCCTCCTTGAATTGAAGACCCTCACGGGAATGACCGTACGCTTCCCGGGGGCTGTTGGCCGGACAAAGCGCTGGAGGCGCTGTCGCCTTCGAGGACTTATTGGGGAGGTTGGGCTCGCCATGCGAGTCTTTTCCTCCCTCCGCCTCGAAACCTTAGGCGGGCGCTGCGGCTTCGGGGGCGGGGCGGCCTCTTTTCGAGGAACCACCGTCTCCGAGCCACTCGCTCCACCTCGGGGCGTGGGCGAAGGAGCCGAAGCTCCTTTGTTGCTGTCCTCCTTTCGGGGGACAGCTTTAGGAACCCCTGAAGATGGCCTAGCGACCATCTTCAGGGGTGTTGCCTCCTGTGAGTCTAACGACTCGGTGGAGGCGCGTGGCCGTTTCGCCTTACGGGAAACGGTCACGCTGGGGGAAGAGGGGGGAGCCCTGGTTTTAGCCGGGGCAGGGTATGAACCCTTTTTGCCGCCAGCTTTACCAGGGGAGCGCCCGGGTTGGGTAGAGCCCGCAGAAGGGCTCCGAATGGGCGCGGAAACAACCGTGCTCGTTGGCTTGGATGGGCCAGGAGCAGAGGGTGCCTTGCTAACTATTGAGGCATATGACGTCCCAGGCAGAGCCGGGCGCGCCAGGATCAAGTCCTTTGCCTCGCGGAATGAGAGTCGATCCTGGGCCTGAACGGCCAGGATTTCTTTCTCAAGGAGATATGCACCACATTGCTTCGAAGAAGCAGGGTGCGGCTCTCCGCAATTGACACACTTGGCCACACACGATTTGGACTTATCGTGTGCGACCTTGGAGCAATTTACACAGACTTCGGGTGACCCCGATTTTGCACGTCTACATGATCGATTCGTATGGCCGAAGCGGTGACAGTAATAGCACCGCCGCGGCAGTGGCACGAATGCCTTCACGCGGTAGCGGTACCAAGCGGCACGCACCGACTCAGGGAGCTTGTCACAGTCGAACGTGACGAAGAGTGTAGGGGTGGGTCTCGAGGCCCCTCCCTGTTTTCTCATCACACGTTCGACCTTGACCGCCCCATGGTCGGCCAGCTCTAGGGTGATGTCTTCAATGGAGTAGTCAACGAGTTCCCTCGCATAAACTACTCCTTTCACAAAGTTCATGGTAGAGTGCGGCGTCACACTCACCGGGGTGCCATGAAGTGCCCGAAGAGCACTTATCTTGGCCGCCTCGGCGGGATTCGCCGCATTCGCCAGAAGGCTCCCGTCCGAGAAACGGGTTACCTTCGGCTCTCTACCAATTGCACTAGCTAATCCTCTCCTCTGATGGATCATGTTGCCCTTGGACAACATGGTGCCATCAGTGGAGCGAATAACGAGGAAGCGCTTGAAGCCAGCGGGCTCGAAAACGCCAGGTAACCTCTGAATGAGGGGCCCCGATGTCATCGAGGCTCCGCCCTGTGCATTCTTGGTGTTAGTCTTAGTCAGGGGCTCCGCACACGAGGGGGTAGAGGGGCCGGATGTGCCGATTTTGGCTTGGTCGCCTACCAAAGTGGCAGCAGACCCATCCGTCCCCGCAGCCCCCGCGGATGGAGAGGAGCCCCGAGTCTTCTTCGTCTTTTTAGTATTTTTCTTTTTAGGAGAGGAGGGCGGGGAATGAACCCGCTTCTCACCTCCGCCGGCAGAAGCCCCCATGCCAGATGGGCCAGCCTCAGCCAGGTCCCTCTCTGAAATGGAAAAGGTCCTGGTGGTCGTAGGGGCACCTGTCGGAGGAGATCCCTCCCCTCCTTTTACTGCCTCGGAGCCCTCGGCCGTTTGAGGGGGACCTTGCATAGGGGCGGATTCGGGTTCGGTGCTTGGCGCCGAGCCCGGATTCCCCCCCATGGAAGGCCCTACCATCTGAGGCTGGGTCTCCTCAAGGACCATGTCTATCACAGGAGGGGCCTCCAGTTTGCCATCCCCTCCCAGGACATCGCAGGTCCCCTTGGCAGTGTCGCCAGTCTTGTGTGGGGAGACACAGGCCTTGACCCCAGCAAGGTTTAAAATTCTTGCCAGCAGGTCTTTTGAGGGAAGCGACCGAATGGGCCTGGCTTCCCTCTCCCCCCTAAGGGGGTTTGCCCTACCGAGCCGCTTGCACGAGGGGCGGTCGGCAATGGGCTGCCTGCTGGCTTTCTTGGCGTCCCAAGAAAGCCAAGGAGGGACTGCCGCTGGAGATAGGGAAGTGCCCGAAAGCACCTCCAGAGAAGGGGGTGAGGGGGAGTCCCCTACACCCGTAAGCGTAGGAGAGGAGTAAGCCTCCTCTCCGGTTAAAGAATTATGGAGGGTCCCTTGCGCAAGCACAAGGAGGGGGACCTCCATTTTCTCGGTGGAGCTGCCCGAGGGCGGCTCCGTTGATTTTCTTGGGGAAGTTGGGGGTTGGGTTTTTTGGTTTTTGTGTCATACATGGGCATGGTGACCCTCTTTTTAATACGGGACGCAATAGCTCATCACCTCTCGCAGTTGCCCGCACTGCGAGAGGTGCTTACTAGCCCGGCAGAGCCAGGCGCCGCCAATCGGGACCACCCCTCCCGCCTGGTGGCCTGGCAGTCCATCGGCATGGCGGCTCCACCTTGGACACGGCGTAAAATTGATAGAATGTGAAGAGGAGAGGAAAGGGGATGTGAGGAAGGTATGGGTGGGGATGAAGCAGGTTGTTAAAAAAACCCATCCCGAACCGGAGCTGAGGGGTTAGGGAACAATGTCCCCTCTCCCCCCAGCCCCGATCCGGGGTGGTTGGCTTGAGAAGAAGGTCAGCATCTACCCTGTGAAATTAGAGGCTGACCAGAGAAAGTTGTGGGAGAGGTTGTATGAAAAGCGACGAGGTAGGGGAGAAATCGGGCTATCTGAAGGAAAGAAGAGAGGCTAAGCTGGGGCCGGACGGAGCGCTGGATCCCGTCAGCACGGCGGCCAGGATGGCAAATCGCCGCGCCCCTTACGGGGGGGGGGGTAGTCTCTGAATGAGGGGCCCCGACGTAATCGGAGCTCCGCTCTGTGCACTTGTACCTTTGTCTTTGTCAGGGACTCCGCACCTGGGGGGGAGGGGGGGGGGAAGAGGGGCCGGACGTGCCGATTTTGGCTTGGTCGCTTACTGAAGCAGCAGACCCATCCGTCCCCGCAGCCCTCGCGGATGGAGATGAGCATAGAGTCTTTTTTTTTTTCTTTTCTTCTTGGGAGATGAGGGCGGGGAATGAACCCGCTTTTCTCCTCGGCCGGCAGGAGCTCCCAGGCCAGATGGACCGGCCTCAGCAAGGTCTTTCTCCGAGATGGAGAAGGCCCTGGCGGTCGCAGGGGCACCGGCCGGAGGAGGAGATCCCTCCCCTCCTTGTACTGCGTTTGAGACCCGAACCGTTTAAGGAGGACCTTGCATAGGGGCGGACTCGGGTTCAGTGCTTGGTGGCGCCTAGCCCGGATTCGCCCCCATTGGATGGCCCTACCGTCTGAGGCTGGGTTGCCTCAAGGGACCTGCTGTCAGGTCCCATTGGCAGCAGTGTCACGAGTCGAGTATGGGGAGGCAGAGGCCTTGACTCCCCACTAAGGTTAGTATGCGAGCCAGCAGGTCTCTGGAGGGAAGCGACCGATGGGCCCTGGCTTTCCTCTCCCTCCTAAGGGGATTTGCCCTACCAGCCGCCTCAATGAGGAGCGGTCGGTTATTGACTGCCTGCTGGCTTTCTTGGCAGTCCCCTTGGAAAGTAAAGGGGGAGACTGCCGGTGGAAAGAGGGAGGCACCCGAGGGCACCTCCAGACAAGGGGGTGAGGGGTACTCCCCTACACCCACCTCTCCAGTCAAAGAATTTTGGAGGTTCCCCTGTGAAAGCACAGAGAGGGGGGATCTCCATTTTTCAGTGGAGCTGCCTGAGGAAAAAATGAGGGGAGATTTTGTTTTTGTCATCATTGGGCATGGGGTGACCCTATTTTTTTAAGGGATGGAGACACTATTCATCCCTCGCAGTAGCCCATTCTGCAGGGGAGGTGTACGGGGCTGGCAGAGCCAGCTGCCGCCATTTAAGGCCACCCCTCCCACCTGGTGACCTGGCAGCCCTTCGGCATGGCGGCTCCACCTTGGGCATGGCGTAAAAAGGATAGAGTGTGAAGTGAGAAGGAAAGGGGATGTGAGGAAGGTATGGGTGGAGATGAAGCAGGTTGTTAAAAACCTACCATCCCAAACTGGAGCTGATGGGTTAGGGAACATTGTCCCCTTTCCCCTCAGCCCAGATCCGGGATAGTTGGCTGTAAAAATAGAGGCCGACCAGAGAAAGTTATGGGAGAGGTTGTAGGGAAGAAATACAGGCTGTCTGAAAGAAAGAGAAGAGGCTAAGCTTGGGCCGGATGGGGCGCTGAGTCCCGTCAGCACGGCGGCCAGGAAGGCAAATCGCCGCGCCCCTTACGAGGCCACGTTTCCTTGAGCGTCCTTCCGAACTGACAGGCGTCTCGCGAGCGAGTGAGCAGACCCTTGTGGCGGGTGGTTTCTGGGGCCCGAAAAGGGACGCTTGTTAGATTTGGAGGAAGCCGGAAACAATTGTTGTCCAGTTTTCCATTTTTTTCCCTTGAGAAAAGTAAAATAAAAGGAAAGTACCTAATTAAAGTCAAATGGAGAGTGAGTGGTCTGAAAGTATGGAAATGGAGTTGAAGCGATTGCGGGATTTGTTGCATCAGAAGGACAGTGAGAATGCGCAGCTGAGATAAGAGAATGACTGTTTGAAAAGGAAAATGGAAGTTAAGATAGAAGAGAAAATCAGGGATAGTGAAAGTCAGATTGAGAAGAAGATGTCAGTGCAACTGGAAATGAAAATGGAGAATTAGGCTATTTTAAAATTAAAAAAAATATTTAAGAGCTCATCTGGCGATTGCCTACTTGGGCATTAGTCGTCATATTCAACACTGCCTAGCAGTAGGCTACTTTAAGATAAGATGCAAAAAAACAAACAAAAAAACCCAATAATAAAAATTAAAAAGGCAACAAACAGGAAGCAAGCTCCGGCGTCAGGAGGGCATCATTGCATGTTGGTAGGCAGATTTTACTTCACTCCTAAATACCTATTCCACAGGGTAAAAAGGGGATGGATGGGGGTCTTACCTGACCACGGGGGTCCCGATGACATCCTGTAGGGAGTGACAGAGCGTCAAGAGCATTCCACGAACCTGCACTAGTTTGCTGTTCATTGAAGGAAATTGGTACCTGGAAGGGGTTCATTAATGGGACTCATCAATAAGAGGCAGAAAATGGGGGAGTGGGGTGCTTGAAGGGAGGCAGACTGGGGCAGATTGTTGGGAGGCAGGGCATTCAGGGGAGGTAAAATAGAATTTAACCTTTTTTATGGTCATCCTGACCTTCCTCTGGCAAAGAGCCTTTCCACTAACTAGGTTTTTTACTGCCCTAAAATAGACATCATGCATTTCAACACGTATTTTAAAATAACCAAGCAAACAGGTGATCAACGCAGCATCTTCCCGATTTAAAACTTATTTCCCCATCTCCAAATATATCCCCCACCCTAACTCCAGGGATTTTACCACCAATGTGGGCTCATTTAAGACAACCAATTTCTTAGAGGCAGCCTGGGACCTACTGATTAATGTGGGCTCTGAACCATGCATATCTACAAAATATGGCAGCCACCATTAAACTGCCCTGAATCTTGAGTCTATCTGCCAACTAACCACACCCGAGGTGGCTTAACTTCGCTGTAATCGGAGTATCTACTCAAGTAGGCCGTAATCAAATACCAAACAGACCATCAACACATCTACCACTCAATATTCTACCATTGTCACCATTAACCGATTCAGACGCCTATAATTTTACATTAGCAACACTTGTTAATCCCCCGCCTGCCCCACACATACCAAGAAGATACTATTTAGCCGCATTAAAGAGTCATTCTTTGTCAATTCAACCAAAATTGGGGGAAATTTTGCGTGTTCCTCTCGCTGCTGTAGGTCAATCAGTTTACGAGATATGCACCTCTAAAGTTTAGTGTGTAAAAAAGGTAATTCTCATTGAAAAAGCAAAGGGTCAACACTAAATATCTCAGAGACTATGGCACTTACAGAAGTCATTCTGGTACCACTTTAAAGCAATTGAGTTACTCTACAACTTTAATTTTATGTATATTTACTTTATGAGGTCAAATAAATAAATTCAGCTTTGACCTTGAAAAGGTCATTTGCCCTGACCTAATAATTTTTTAGGAAACTTCTGCTAATACTTGGTATATAAGTGTATTTTAGTTTACAAAAAGAATTATCTTCTAGAAAAGTTTATTTTTAGAGCTACAGCCTTTTATTTGAACCACCTTGCAAACAATATAAAAAATAATAAAGATCTTATGGATAAAGAGATGTCTATTGTCTTTATATTTTATTAATATCTATATTTACAAACATCTTTGTTTTTCTGTATTTTATTTTCAAAAGGAAAATAGACTGGTTTTTTTACTAGTATTAGTATGCTTATCTTAAGAGAAATATTAAGAATAAAACAGAATTTAGCTACTTAGGAAAAGGGACCTAATACCCTCTAGACTTAAACTAAAATATTGGATAAGATAATAAAAAAAAATTTACAATGATTTTTGAATGAAAATATTTTTGATGAACATCATGCCTTGAAAGTACTGAATGAAATTAAAAAAAGATTAGCATATTCACTTCTGATTTTGAGGTACTAGTGTGCATCATAGACTGCTAAACATTAGCCTTTTATACATGCCAGTTGAACTGTGTTAGTTTAAAGAATAGAAGCTCTTTCCAATCTTGTTATAACTTTGAACATAAGAACATAAGAACATAAGAAAAGAAGGAGACTGCAAAAGACCATTCATGGCCTACACTTGGCAGCTCCTGTTCCATTCAACACACAAAAGATTTCTTACCAGAGAAAAGTCATCAACATTGTCACCCTTTACAGGAGTTCGTCAGATCTAATCTACAATATACATAAAATGCATCCAGAGGATTATGTCCATTCATGCAACCGCAAAATATAATCTTCCCACTCCTTAGAAAAATATATACATATGTACATAAAAAAAAGTCAGTCCCATCTAGCAGCTTCATCCATATATTTATCTAATCTATTCTTAAAACTACCCAGAGAGGAGGCTTCTATCACATGCCTAGTGAGCCTATTCCATTCATCTACCACACGATTTGTAAACCAATTCCTCCCAATCTCCTTCCTAAACCTATACTTATCAAGCTTAAACCCATTGCTACGTGTCCTGTCATGTTCACTAAGTATAAGAACCTTACCCAGATCCCCTTTATTATATCCTTTTACCCATTTGAAGACTTCAATCAATTCCCCTCTGACTCTTCTCCTTTCCAATGTATGTAGATTTAGTTTTCTGAGCCTTTCACCATAAGGTAAGTTCCTTAGCCCACCAATCATCTTTGTCATCCTTCTCTGCACAGACTCAAGCAAATCAATATCCTTCCTATAATATGGTGACCAAAATTGTACTGCATAGTCTAGATGAGGCCTAACTAGCGCCAGATACAGTTTTAGAATGACTTCAGCACTCTTATTGCTTACACTCCTCCTAATGAATCCCAATATCCTATTAGCTTTATTCTTAGCATTTAGACATTGCTTTCTAGGACGAAGGTCTGAACTTACCAAAATACCCAAGTCTCTCTCACAATCAGTCCTCCCTAAAATTCTGCCATTTAATTTATAACTATTCAATGGATTATTTCTACCTATACTAAGTACACTACATTTGTCTATGTTAAACTTCATTTGCCATTTCTCGGCCCAATTGGACAGAATGGTTAATTCCTCCTGCATTACAACAGCATCAGAATCAGCCCTAATGGCCCTACCTAGCTTAGTATCATCAGCAAATTTACTCAGGTCACTACTTATACCTATGTCAAGATCATTAATATAAATTAAGAATAGCAAGGGACCCAAAACAGATCCTTGAGGAACTCCACTGCTAACACACCCCCACTCAGATTTAACTCCATCTATACTAACTCTTTGCTGTCTGTCACCAAGCCATGACTGAATCCACCTAAATATACTGCCATCGATCCCGTGTGCTTTAACTTTGCTCAGAAGTCGTAAGTGTGGCACTCGATCAAAAGCCTTACTAAAGTCCAAGTATAAAATATCATAGTTTTCATCATTATCTGCTGCTTCATACACCTTACTATAAAAAGACAGCAAATTAGTGAGACAGGATTTACCCTTACTAAAGCCATGCTGTGATTCTTTTATCAACTTATGCTTATCCAAGTGATCTCTAATATTCCTTGCTATAATAGATTCCATCATTTTCCCTACCACTGATGTCAAACTTACTGGTCTGTAATTAGACATATTTGTTTTATCCCCTTTCTTAAATATAGGTATCACATTGGCTTTCTTCCATGCCACTGGCACAATGCCACTCTCCAATGATTTTCTAAAGATGCATGCTAGGGGCTCACTTAACACATCCTTACATTCTTTCAAAATTCTAGGAAAGAGCTCATCAGGACCGGGTGCTTTACTACTTTTGATTTTATCAATTTCCTTTGTCACTATCTCCTTTGTGATCAAGATATCCTTTAATTTCTCTTCATCATTACCCCGAAAGATCATTGACACCTCAGGTATATTTAGAGTATCCTCCTGTGTAAATACTGAGAGAAAAAAGTCATTTAGCATTCCAGCCATTGAGTCCCTATCACTCACTAATTCTCCATTGGAATCTATAAGTGGGCCTATTTTATCTCTAACCTTAGTTTTGTATAATTGATAAAAACTTTTAGGATCTTCCTTTGCCCTATTTGCCACTTTAATTTCATAATTTCTCCTTGCTACTCTAACTAACTTTTTAACATCTCTTGCTAGTTCATTATATCTCTGCCTTAAGTGATCCTCTCCATTTTTTATTTTCCTATAAATGCCCTTTTTAATGCCAATATAATGCTTAATTTTATCTGTCATCCATTTTGGGTCATTATTTTTAGTCTTAATCTCCTTATATGGAATGTTAATCATCTGCCTGTAATTAATTGCTCAATTATTCTTTCATACTCCTCTTCAATTGTAATCTCTTCCTCCTGGTGATTATTGTCTCCACTAACTGATATCATTGAATCTATTCCTGAATTGATTTCATTGCCTGGTTTCTGTACAACTGCCTCCAGGTAAGTCCTGAGCCCATTATAATTTGCTCTTCTAAAGTCAGGAATTTTAACATTGTTCATGCTACTATCAATACCATTCCATTTCATCTTGAATCTAATTTCACAATGGTCACTATTACCCAAATTTCCTCCAATCTCAGTATCCTTAATAACTTCTTCCCTATTTGTCAGAACTAAATCCAGTATATTATTACCTCTAGTGGGTTCGTTAATAATCTGCCTCAGAAAATTATCTTGGACAACATTCAAAAATTCCTCAGCCTCCTGATCACCCACAAGAGCTTCCCAGTCTATATTTCTGTAATTAAAATCGCCCATTATACACACATGCTTACTTCTACATGCCCGTTCAATCTCCTGCCACAAAAGATTTGAAGCTTCCTTACTAAGATTTGGTGGTCTGTATAATAATCCTAAGACAAGCTTGTTTTTACCTTCCTTTACATTTAGCCATAATGACTCTGTGTTATCATCTAATTTAATTGTACTGTTTACACAACACTGGAGATTATCTTTAATATAAATAATAACCCCTCCTCCTCTCTTCCTATTCCTATCTGTATGGAACATGTTAAAGCCCTCAATCTCAACCTCAGGTTTAAAGTGATTACCTGCCAAATCAAGCCATGACTCTGTTATCGCAATTATATCAAAATTCTCTTCACTTGCTAACGCTCTTAAGAGATCTATCTTATTCCTTATACTCCGACTATTTGTGTAGTATATTTTTAAGGTTTTTTTATTATTCCCATCTTCATTGCATCGTGCTTTTCTATTCCTAGTTATCTGCTCATTCACTTGTGCATTAGTCCCCCTATAACGCATCAGTATGCCCTCTCCCTTAACTATTCCTCTATCTCTGCATCCCTTCCATTTCCTACACCTGCCCTCTATTACTGTTATTCCCTTACCTCTAACAGCTTCTAGTTTCCCACCCGTAAGGACTTAATCACACTATCCAGCTCCCCCCATAGAACCTCAACACCTGCCCGACTAAGATGGAGCCCATCCATCACATACAACCTCCTATTCCCGTAAAACCCTCCCCAGACATCTACAAACACCAATCCTAACTCCTCACACAGTCCTTTCACAAATTCATTCAAACCAATTGCACGCGACAACCATTCTACCCCCACATCCAATCTCGGAAGCACACCAGAAACAACACCTTTTACCCTGCTTTTACTCATCCTTTCAACTAACCTTTTATACTGCTCACGTAACTCACATGTACCCACCTTCTTTACATCATTCACTCCCACATGCGTAATCACAACTGCATCCCTCTCACACCCAGAAACCAGCCTATCATACCTCTCACAAACATCACTTACACCAGCACCCGGCAGACAAACTCTCATTCCCTTCCACTTGCTATCACTCAACTTCCTATCTAAATACCTAATCTGAGAGTCACCCATCACTAGCACCTCAGTCATTCTCCTATTCTGTCTTGGCCTAACATTACCCTCCCTCCTGTTCTCAGTCACGCTACCACCCATCCTGCTTTCATCCACAATCACACCAGGCAAATCACTTTCACACTCTTCCTCTCTCAGGACATTGAATCTGTTAGTCAACCTAACAGGTTCTATGTCCTTCCTTTTCAAACACCTAATCTGTCCTAACTTATCTATCCTATCCATTTTCACCCAGCATTCATCATCACTCACAACTTCCACACTGTTCCCAGTCCTAGCCCTATCTTCCACCCTCTTAGCACTAATCTCACCCTTCAATCGCACACTTGCATCTCTTCTCACCTCAAACACCAAATCATTCAACCTCTTACATTCCCCACTCAACCTCCTAACCTCCCCTTCCAGAAAACACACACGGCATTCAGTTACATTCACTCTCCTTTCAACTCCACATGCATCACACACCACATACACACTACTTTCAAACGGCATGCTCTCACCATCTATACAAAAAGCCATACTCTCAGAAATTTACTAATGAAAAAGTTAACACTCACCCAAAAAAAAATTCTTGCTCAGGATTGCTGCCAGTTATCTTCCCCAAAAGTATTAATCACTAATGTATTTATTATACAGTGATTGACGTATTAAATAAATACAAGAAAAATTACACACCCAAATCAGTATTATATCCCAATCTTACAATGAGGATCAGGAGCTCCTGTAAGACAACCTTCCAGAACAAAGCCAGACAGCCAAGTGACAAAGCCAGACAGCCAAGTGACAAAGCCAGACAGCTAACTTGCAAGACATTCTCACTGACAGGGTTAAACACAAAGATTGTTTGTGTTCCTGTTGAAAATACAATAAAATATATTTTTATTTATTCTAAGTACAAAATGTCATATCAGAGCATTAGCAAATTAAAAAAATTACCACATACAGTATTTTATATACAGAAACAGAAAATCCATTCTTGTTGTACAATACCTGGGATTGTTCTTGCATTTTCAAAGATCTTCATCAACTTCAATCTGTGAGCTTCATGTTTTTGTAATGTTGTGAATGTGAAGGTGATGGCAGGAAGAGTTGTTAATGCTTTTTGTGATTTTATGTGATGATTTCAAGAAATTTATTAGTCTGGCTTTGAAAAGATAAACTGTAATTACATCATGTTAGTTACAGTCAGAAATTGATACAAAACTTTGGTATAGCAACTCAATGTCTCTACAGTACTAGGTAACACATGAATGCAGTGTTGCTTGGTTGTTATTTCAATGAAATGAGTGAGCTGCATTTGCACAATAGAGGAAAAATTTTCTGAGAAGTCACCAATAACTACAAATTCACCATCACTTAGTTCCTGTTTTTTTGTATTTAAAAAAATTGTTTGAGGTTTAGCAAGAAAATCATGCTACAAGAGATGTTGTAGCTGTTCATCAAAATATGGAATGAACTCCTCTACTGATAATTTTTTATATTCTAAAGATGATGTCAGTTGTAATCCACTGGCTGAAATCAATCTCATCAAGCCTTTTTCTGTCAAATATTGATGTTAATAATTCCATGAATATTTCTTTTTAGGGGTATTGTTCACATTCACCAAGAATAAAACTTTTCCTGTAGTGGATTAGACTGGAGAAAGGTGAGAAAATGCCTAGGCTATCATCAGTAGTGTAGATTGTTGAATTATGATTAACAATTACTTCAATAGTTGCCATAATGAGTGTTACACTTTGATGTTTAGTACAAACTCACACAGAATGCATACCACTGGCTCCTGGGAACACACATTCTTTGGGTTGAAGCTCTGCAAACTTTAAAAACCTGATCTTTAGTGCTGGATGCTTTCCTTTGAAGTCCTTAATTAAATGCTCCATTCAAATTACATAACATGAGAAATTTTTGTTTTCATTCACAACACCCATCAGTTCTTTTTACAGAGATGTAGTCTTTCAAACCTGGCATTTCTCTACTCACAATCTGGAGAATGATAGAAGTCTCTAACTTTGGTGGCACTATCCTTATCAGGCATTTTCCTCAACTGTGGATTTGGTGTGAATAGTACTCTCTTCTCTTTTACCAAATTCTTTGCTCGCTGAACTATGTACTGTGAGCAATTGAAAGTAGCCATTATTTTGTTTCTATTCCAGGATTGTGGGAAGACAGTGGGAAATAGTAAATTTTTCACTTCAGTTTGTACCTTCATGGTCAAATTTGCATTTTAGCTGTTGGATAATTTCCTTTTCCATGTTAAAGTCAGAGTTATGTCCAGATGAAATTCCTGTGCCACTTAATTGTTAAAATTTTCTTCTGAAATGATCTCTTACTTTCATAAACTTTTTCATTGTAATGTGAGTTGTGCAATGTTCTTAATTTTTCACTGGTAACCTATCAAATTTGGCCAAAGATTTATTGAGATTTTGAAGCTCATAATTGATTTCTATTTCACCATTGCTATCACGTTGTGTTTGAGATCGTGTGCTGGATGAGGATGAATCACTTTCACCTATGTCTGACTTAGATGATGAAACATTTGCTCTAATAGACTGCTGTAGATAGGACAAACGTTATGCTGCATCATCAGATTTAGATCAGGATTACTTTTTATTACCTTTTTATTTACGAAACAAAACTCTTTTGTCATTATTTTCTTGTCTTTTAAATGGGTCACAGCAATTATGTTTAATATTTAATGGGCAGAGATCCATGTTTACCTGGGAAAAAATATAAAGGCTATATTATTGTAAAGAAATTTATGAGGTACAATTGTGTTACTGACTGTGATATACAATGATTGTCTTCTCACCAAGCACAACTGCTAAGCACAAGCCAGCAAAGAAATGCAGTGGGCAGAGGCTGTTATTAACATATAAATGAATATAATTAGCAATATAATACATAATACTGTATGTTTAAATTATAAAATTTAACTGTAAAAAGTTTTCAGGGTATAATGGCTAACATAAAAAAAATTACAGAGATAAAAACAAACTATAAAAAGGTGTCTTACCAAGATAGGTGTCGATGCTAATGACTATGTAAAGTCTCTCACAGTGCATTGTCAGTGACTGAAAGAAAGTATCTGCTGGTTTGCTCTGACCACTCCATTAACAAGTCAATTCATGTTTCAAATGGTGGTTTGGGGGCACTACAGTTATTTTATCTATGTTAGTATTCATTTAATATTATTATGAATTATACCTGTAATAAAAGACTAAAATATATTTATTTTTTCATAATATATGCTTATTAAACAAATATAGTGATGACAGCGAGGATGTTTATGAAACTTCAACGGAGAATGAATCTTCAGATTCCTATAGCTCAGAATCCTCTGAAGAAGATTCACAACAAAACAGGCCTGCCAAAAGAAGGCATGTGACTCAGCATCAGGTAGGAGTAGCGGCAGGGTCAAATAATGTGCCAGTAGTGCCAGATACAACATCAGCGCAAGGTAATGCAGCAACTTGGGATTTCAATTTTGCAGAGATAGACAGAATTATTTTTTCTGGTAGTTCAGACCTGAAAAAATATATTATTTCTCCTCAAGATGGGATTGTGAATCCAATCGAAGTGTTCAGACAGTTCTTTGATGACCACATAATTGATATGATGGTAGTCAAAACTAACAAATATGCTTCTCAATATGTAGCTTCCCACCAGATTTGTCAGCATTCACGAATGAACAGATGGCAAGATGTAGCAAGAAAAGAAATGAAGACTTTTTTAGGTGTACTTATAATTAAAGGTCTCATACAATTTTCAAAGATAGAAGATTATTGGAAAACAGATGAAGTCTATTTTCATTCTTTATTTCATAACATTAATATGAGCTATAATAGATTTTCACTGATCCTAAAAAACTGGCATGTCTCAAACAATGAAACTGCACAGCCTGATGATAGGCTACACAAAATATCAGATTTCATGAAGTTGCTTATTTCAAACATTCAGGAAATTTACATTCCAGGAGAAGACATATCTGTTCATGAAACTATGATTTCACATAGAGGCAGACTTGCATTCAGACAGTACAATCCACACAAAGCGCATAAATATGGGAGGTATGGGGGATTAGGTTAATAGCACAGTAGGATTGAAAGACCATTTCCAAACCTCATCCTCCTTTCTCTAAAGGGGATTAGGGAGTGGTTACATGGTTCGCCTCAGTGATGGGACCTGTGTATTGGAAGCAGAACATCATGACATACCACCCAGGAAATGCATTTCAAACCCAGTACCTGAGATCGGCGCGTTCGGGAGACTCCTCGGTGAGACCAGAGAGGCTGAGATAGAGGCAGACGTGGAGGGGGAGGGCGCCTCGCTCCATGAGGGAGTTCCACTCGCGACTCTTCAATTCCTGCCCAGCCACAAACTGGGCCAGGCGCGTCTGGGTCACCCGCTGAGCAGAGCCATGCAAAAGGGACAGATCCAACGATTAACCAAATGGTTGACTGAATCAATGTTCCAATAAATACGCTGTTTTTTTTTAATATTCAAAGCAAAAAACAATGAAGAAATCTTCATCTGAAAGTTTGTAAAGAGAGATCTGCAAAGGGGTGAAGATCGAAGAAGTGAAAATATGTGGGAGATATAGAGCCCAAGATCCCCCTGCAGGTGATGGGGTCAGGAGGGAAGGAACAGTGCACTTTCCAATAAACACTAGGTTAATCACTTCATTGACTGCAGATAATCACAAAATAAATTAATGATGGACTCACTGGTCAATCAAAGTATCAGGTCAATGATTGAATCAGCGTTTCAATAGACAATGGAAAAATGAATCAATCAATTGAATTATGAATAAAAAAAAAAAATGATCAATTAGTAATCACTTAATTGACTGCAGAATATGAACTGAAAGTGGCAATGATTAAAAAAAAGAAGAAAAGTTCAATGAGTTACTGGATCTTTGCTCCAATAAAAATTCAGTTGAATGAATTGTGGATCAGAGAAATAACTGATGATAAACTGACTAATTCAGTCAAATGAATTACAAATTAAAGAAAATGATTAAATAATTATCAGCAAGGATTGCTTCAATAGAGTATATAGTCAATTGACTGAATATTGGATCTTATAATCAACTCTTTAATTGATTACAGGCAATTAAGAATTCACAGACTGAATTTTGAGATGATTAACTGATTATGATTTGATTAACCAAAAATTAAGTTGATCAATTGACTATTATAATCTGATTAACAGATTAAATAAGTTGATTAATTGTCTGAATTATTATTGGTAGAGTGACTAAACTATGAGTAAATTAAATGACTGATTCATAGGCAATCTCAAAACAACATGGTAATCAATAATTCATTGCTTGCAAGGAATGAATCAAATAAATCATTATACGACTCAAATGTTTTGTCTGTAAGTGCTTTTTACAATGGCATGACTCAACTTTGTCTAGTCATATATATTGGTGTTGATACACAGCAAACCCACTTTGTAAGAAATGAGGGAAAACAGAGATGAAAAAATATTTGCATTTAACATAACATAATTCAATGGGTGATATGGGACACAAGAGACTATCAGAGGTCATCCGAGTCAACATGCACTTCATTAAATGCATACACAAAATTACATCCAAACTGTTTAAAAAGGAATCACGGTCATAGCTTGTCAAAAAACTAAATCATCCAATACACATATCAATAATATAATATATATATAAATTGACTATAATATGCAACTTGTCCAATACAACTTAAAAACTAAGATACTTTACCCCCATCCCCATTATACTCATCTAACTTGCGCTTGAAAACATTTAAATTTGGACTGTTTATTGTCTCTTGTGGTAAACCGTTCCAGTAATCTAACACTGTTTGCAAAAAATTCAGGGCTATGAATTAGAGTCAGACATTTGTGGTGGAATCAGAGTCAGTTAAAAATATCTGACTCCGACTACTGTTTTTATCTTATAGAGATAACCAATCTTAGAAAGTTGTGTTTTGGAAATTTTCTTAGGGTTATAGTAATATAACAATATACCCTGTGCCATGCTATTAGCTTCACTCATTTCTTTAATGTTTTAGGTGTTTATACTTTTTGAAGTTTCTGGAACTTATGTGGCTGATGCCTCTTCATATAACATGATCTTGAGGTATGGCACACTATTAGCTGCTAAATGAGTTTTTGAGAATGGGAAAGGCTAAGGGTCTCACTGAGGCTGAAAAAACTATGATAGTGAAAGAAATGGCTAAAGGAACTCCTCCTAAAGTTATAGCCAACTTCATCGGCTGCCATGTTTACACCGTGAATTGTATTTAGGTTGACTCATCGCCAAGGAAGACATGGTCAGACTCTGGCATCATGAAGACCGTATCTACCCAAGACCTTTGCAATGTGAAAAGATAGCTGTTGAAGAAGCCAGGAAAAACGTTGAAAGCAATGTTTGCTGAAGCAAATCTACCAGAAGTGTTAGAATCAATGAGATGCCAGTTGCTGAGAGACATGGAGAAAAGAAATACGCCTGAAAAATGACCTCCTCTGATGCCCAGACACAAGGAATTTTAGATGCAATGGCCGCAAAAGCACATGAAAATGGTAATATTCACTGATGAAAGCAGAGCAACTCTGGATGGGCCTGACGGATTCTCACCCGTGATTCTCACCTGTGAAGCCTCCTGAGCTGCACCCCTTTAGGCATAGGAATTATGCATCAGGGACTCGGAGGCACTACACTCCCGCGCGCCACTGTGCCACCCGACCACTGGCCATGGTAGAACAACAATAAAAAGAAACATGACACAATGGAATGATGTGCAGGGAATAGCTAGATTACACATCATAATAATACAATCCAAACAAGACAAACAAACTGAAAATAACACAACAACACAACTACTAAGCCCATCTAGAAAACACCCATACAACAAAATAAGGACATCCTCTTAATACTAAGACTATCATTAAAAATAAAAAGAATCAAAATACAAAAACCAAGAACACTGCTTCTAAATAAAACATACTGCTAACAATAGGAAGAAGAAACAAGCAAAAGACAACAGAACATAAAAACATATCCAAAGTAAAAGCAAATACAAAGTATATAGAAAAAACCACAAAAACCAATAAAAAACAAAAACAAAGGCAAAAAGAAACAACTAAAAAATAATAATTGACTAATTAATTAGGAAGAAGAAACAAGCAAAAGACACACAACAGAACATAAAAACATATCCAAAGTAAAAACAAAAAACACAGAAAAACCACAAAAAACAATGAAAAGCAAAAAAACTAGAGCATTAAGCATTGGGAACATGTCCTCCCAGATGCTCTTCATTCCTTGTATTCATTGTTATGTACTTCGATGAATGCAACTGCTCACAATCATTTTTTTTCATTCTCTCAAAAGACCAAATGGGAATGAGTATACCTAGCTGGATTGCTTCACCTGGTAAAGTACTGTTAAAATGACATGTACAGAATAAGGATAATCCTTTAATATGTGAAGTAGAACTAATCAAAGCCAATCCTAAATATGTACATGTCAGATTTCCAGATGGCCGAGAAGATACGGTGGCTATCTACAATTTGGCCCCAGCCGGAGAGAGACAATTAAACAAGATTGAAGATATTCCTAATCTTAATTCCGATACAAAATCCCCCATTCCATTTCATGATGCTACTGTAAGTGTTGAACTGAACAAGATCCTAATTCATCATGTCATGATGTTGGCCCTCCAGTTGCTCTCCCTGAAAATATCCCTTGTCGATCTACCCAATATAGAAAACTTGACTGTTGTATCAAAAATGATGCATCTCATGATGTTCCTTCTTCAGCTGCTGCCCCTGATGCCTCCTCTGAAACTATGAAGATGAAGATCTTGCATTTCCTCTACTAACTGGACTCCTAGGTTTGTGAAACCAACATTATGCCACTTATACTTATATTAATTCTTTGTTTGTGAAATAAACATGTGCCTATATTTGTGTGTGCTTATGTGAGTGTGTTCATTATATGAATTATTTTCTTATGTTCTTCTGTAATTGTTTATTTTAGTGAAATAAAGACGAACTTTGGAACCTTCCTTAACCTTTGGGCTACTTCAGTGAGTGATGTCAACTTAGAAAAACTCCGCTTACAGCTAGCCACACTGACAGCTTTTGTTAAAAATATTCTCAGTAATATTATCAAATTTGGCACTGAATTTTGAAAAACATATTTGATGATAAACCTTAGGGGCTCTAGAGGCTCTTCTCAATATTTCTCCCTTGAGAAAGAGAGAATTCTTCAGTCTCTTCCTCTCGCTGTTGACTTCTGCTATATTGACATCTTTCTCCTCTACAAATTCAAATTTGAATTCTTCATCAAGTAGAGATTGGTTGCAATAAGGAGATTATACATTTGGCTGAGAAGATGCAGTTGCTCAAATCGGTCTTTTATTTCGTAACATTCGATTAAGGAATATAAGCCTAAATCTAATTTAATTTCTGCTTCAAAAGTCAGTCCAATATCGTTTGATCCCCCCCACCCCCACCCTACCATTCTCTTCTTTCTAACACAAAGTTGTCTCAAAGATAAGGTCATCACAAACTTCTTTTGCATACTTGATTATTTGTTATGAGCTAAGAATGCCTTAAGGGTAACCATCTTAATTTCCTTTTGGTAAATATTCAGGTTTGAAGTATGCATTTACTCTTGTAGGTCATTGGTTCTCTTGAGAACTGTCCCCCAGAAACTCAGAAAACATAGAAAAGAAAACTATTGTATTGAATTCAAAATCAGGCCAGCCTCTGACCTTATCGCTGTTCTCTCCTATTCCCATAAGCTGCTCAAATACATGAATAATTTAATAAAAGTATTTTTTCACAACACCTACTACTTATCCTCTTGCACTCCATCTTGTTTCAATCATCCTCTTAAAACTGTGATTGTTGACTTTCATTAACACACCCCATCAATGAATAGAAGAGGGTATGAAGGGGTTGTGAGAGAAACTGATGAGCAAATAGTTGAGGTACTAAATGGTCATTTTGCATCTGTATTTACAAAGGAGAAACTAAATAGTCTTATGTATAGTACTCATGGGTCAGGGAAAGAGGTGTTTACTACCATTAGTGTGGATTGGAGGACGATAAAAGGACTAATAGGTGAGTTAAATGCTACCAAGGCCTCCGGCCCTGATAATATTCATTCTAGGATACTTAAAGAAGGGGTAGAAAGTATCTCAATAGCTCTGGAGAAGTTGTATATTAGGTCACTGGAATATGGAGAAATACCCGATGATTGGAAGAGAGCGAATGTAGTCCCCATTTTCAAGAAGGGTAGTAAAGAGGATCCAAATAACTTTAGACTGGTTAGCCTAACTCCTGTAGTCTGTAAAATTCTTGAGAAAATAGTTAAAAAAGGGATTTGCCAACATCTAGAGAGGGAGGGGTTAATCAGTGATGCTCAGCATGGGTTTAGATCAGGTAGATCATGTTTGACTAATTTACAAGACTTTCTGGAGTTTGTAACAAATCAAGTAGATAAGGGAGAGAATGTAGATGTAATTTACTTGGATTTTAGTAAAGCATTTGATAAGGTACCACATAGGAGACTAGTTCATAAATTAAAAATGATTGGGATATGTGGGGGTGTTTCAAATTGGATAGCTGAGTGGCTGAAAGACAGGAAGCAAAAGGTAGTGCTAAATGGTGTGAAGTCTTAGTGGAGGGATGTTATCAGTGGGGTTCCTCAGGGATCAGTTCTCGGTCCATTATTATTTGTCATCTATATAAACGATCTTGGGGAGGCAGTTAATAATATAGTGTCAATTTTTGCGGATGATACCAAATTAGCAGCTGTAGTTAAAGATATTGATGATAATTTTAAAGTGCAGGGGGATTTAAATAAATTGTTATCCTGGGCACATAAGTGGCAAATGACTTTCAACCTTGATAAGTAAAAATGAATGAAATGGATGGGCATTGGCTGAGCTCAGTAGAGGATGAGAAAGATCTAGGAGTAGTAATAGATAAGTCATTAAGGTTTTCTAAGCAGTGTATTGAAGCAAGAAATAGGGCAAATAGAGTGCTGGGTTTCATTAAGAGAAATGTCAGTTACAAAAGTAAGGAGGTTATTCTTAAACTCTATAACTCTTATGTTAGGACACATCTAGAGTACTGTATATAGGCATGGTCCCCACATTTTATACACAATATTAACCTTCTTGAGTCAGTGCAATGGAGGGCAACAAAGATTATTCCTTCCCTGAGGCACCTTGAATATATAGATAGACTGAGGGTATTAAATATGTTCTCGTTCGAAAGAAGGTGTGTGCGAGGGGATATGATTGAGCTCTTTAAATTTTTTTCTGGATAGATAAATTGGATATTAGCAAGTTTTTTGAGTTAGGTTGGAATTAAGAAAATATTTTTTCACCAATAGAGTGGTAGACTTCTGGAACAAATTGCCGTGGAGGGTAGTAGGTAGTCCAAATTTAAATGTATTTAAGAGTAGATTGGATGAGTTTATGGGGAGGGAAGGTTGTGATGGTTCCTAAGTTTTGTATATATCTATAGCTGCATGATTTAGTTCTTGACAAGCCTTGATTGGTGATACCCTTGTTTCTGGATGAAATCCTCTGGATGTAGTTTTCTTGGGAGTTTGGGTGGGTGCCTTAAAAAAAAAGAGGCCATTTGACTCGGATGACCTATGATGGGCCCTTGTGTCTTTTGTCATCTGTTATTTTATATTGTCGGGGACTTTGCTTTTGTCTTTCCCTGGCAATGGTGCTTTCTCTGGGTGGGTTTTGGCGGATGTGGATAACCTTTGATAGGCTCTTGTGGCTTTTGTCATCCGTGAAATTATGTTATGTTATGTTTTAAAAGAATGCAAACAATCATTCCACAGCTCAAAAAAATGTAACTGAATTTGTGGGAACAGCAGCCGCATGGATACCTGCTAAATTAAAAGAATGGTTCAAACACAGCACAAATACGGCTTTTGGATTAACATCCTTTATGCACTTCTGAATACCAATGTGCTTGCCAGAAATCACAGTCGCACTGTCATAAGACTGTCCTCTACAATTAGCAATATCAATCCCCTGCTTGTTAACTTTCTCTAAATCATATTTGAAATGTACTCCACCATCTTTCCTTTTATTTCCAAGAAATCACTAACTGATTCCACTACATTCACACTGTCCCTTCAATCAAAACATAGTAAAGCACTTGATTGGTTTGGTTTGGTCTGTGTGAGATAAATCTGGTGTACTATCAATGACCATTGCAAAATACTTTGCTCATTTAACTTGATCAACTATTTCTTTTTCACACATTTTCTCCAAGAATGGCAATAAACTCATTTTGAATCTGAGGTGATAGGACACAGTTATCTTGCAACTTATCTAGATTCAATGGTGTTGTTTCAAGATGGGGTCATATTTTGAAAAAAATTCCACTAGCTTTAAAAAGTTCCCTCTATTTTTTTTTTAATCACTACATTCAGTATTATATTTGACCTCCATTCCTTCACTATATCCTCTTAAGGCCAAAATTTAATTTTACCCGAAATCTGATAATATCCACTAATCTCGCAAGAAAGTCCCTCCACTTTCTTATATTCTCTTTGACAATTATCTGTTCTTTCTTATCAATCGTTTCACTTAGACAAATTCTGACTTCAAGTTTTTTCCATAATGTAAATGCCATGAAATGAACATGACTGAATTCATGCTCTTGGACTTTAGGCTTTAACTCTCCAATAGCTTTGACACCCATTATGAGTGAAACCTTTGCTCCCTTGTGAAAATAATCAACAGCAAAAGCAGTACAATAAATTCTTAGAAAAAGAATAAATCATCGACATCCTAAGCATTTTTTCCCCATTCCATAAAGTTTGAAAATAAAAGTGTCATGAGACAACTTTCTTATTTCTCCTTTACATTTTTTAAACACAATGCCATCATTACCTGTCACAAGAAACTCAGAATAATCACTATTCATATACTGAACAATGGAGCTACCTTGTACTAAGATTATATGTGTATCATTGTTAATAATTTATGACCACAGACCCGCATCTGTCAAGTCCGCCAGCTGAGGCTTGGTTTTGTCACATCTAAATGTGTTGTTATGAGAAGGCTCATATTGATCTTTGTCATCTTAATTAGGTGAAGATTTGAATTGTATTCCTCTTCATTCAAATCATACTCATGGGTACTTTGACTTTCAGGATTTTAATGGACCTTAAGTTCACTTTGAGTAACCTGAAGTATGTCATCATCTCGATTAACATCTTTTCACATTCATGAAAATTTCCCTTTCAGTAATCTGATTCAGATCATTGGCACTTCGTTGTAGAATTTCATTTTGATCTTCACTTGAGTTACATAGTTCAACAAAGGTCCTTAAGTCTGCTTCAATAAATATAATTCATCCTTTTCTTTCTTTCTCTGCTGATATGTAGCTTCACTTTATCTAGCCCGTATCCACTTATCTGTGTGTAGATATAAAAATTGTAAAAATTGAGAATTTTCTTGTCTGTTACAGAAAGTATAATACTCTATATTACAGTTCAAGATAAAGTGTTATAAAAGCAATCCAAAAAATTATGCTACCAGAAGAAGGGGTTTCTTCAAATCAAGCAGCAAGTTTCTCAAAAGCCAGGCTAGATGAGAGCCAGGTGAGGGTTGATTTGATAATTATCAAATCAACCTCCACAAACACATGTGGAGGTTAACAGAGACTTTCATGTAAATGTCCATTGATTTCACAATAATTAGTCACAATTGAACATTAACTTTAATTTTTTTGCATATTGCTATATTAGATATCTTATTTATCTTATCACATGTGGATATTATGAAATATTGATTGACCACAGTGATACTTGCACTGTCAAAGTGTACAAAAAATCTCTGTTAACCTACACATGTGTTTGCTTAAACTAAAGTTTGCAATCAAATCAAGATGGCGCCTGAACTGTGATCATCATATGTAGCACAATATATGAAAAGGTAAAATATGATTTAATGGCTGTACGTACATAAACATCTCAGCATAAATGTTCTTCAAACATTTACCCAGGTTCATTGAGATTGCTTGAAGTTGCTTGACAATGTGGCAGAATGCAGAAAAGAAGTAAAATTTGGCATTAAACACAAAGAAGTTCCACCATGTCACATACAGAAGATAGTCTACAAACTGTTGAACTAATACTTCACACAGTTGAGCTAGGGGGATGGCACAACTACAAAATTCAGCCATTTAGGATAACAACCATTTTCAAAAAATACCTCAAAATCACAAAAAGTAATAAAATTATAGTATTGACCCCCCCCCCCTCAAATTGGCCATCCTGTGCAGTTCGCACCCCCCACCCCACTCAACCTAGCTACATATGGAAATAAATAAGGTCAATGAAAACCAATGCGAACATCTTTGCCAGAATCTCTTAACCCTGGACAGGTAACATTGGTGCGTAAGCGCACCAAGCGGTGCACAAAAACCTAAGTTTTTTTCCGGTGTGCGCATCCATGTGATGCCTCTGGGTGATCTGTTTTACCTGGAGCCATAGGTTCTTGTTTTCTTTAACATTTCCATTATAGTCAAAGATAAATGCTAAACATCTTGAAATAAAAAGATTTAGATTCTGACCAAGAGAAATTGAGTTGTTCAAGGTCAAAATCAGTGTAGCATATCTGCAAACACATTGCTTAAATCGTGATGCCAATTTGACATTACCTGACCAGGGTTAAGGTCCCCATAGATTACTCAACTGCTGGAATTGCAAGCAAATCTCACTATGCAATTCTTACCCAACTAAAAGTGGGCAGAGTCAGTGAGTGGCCTCTCCAGACTGTTCACAACCTGCAAGTGCCAAGAGCCTGACTTTCATTTCAGATCTGGTGGCCAGAAGATTCAATGTTAATGGCAGTGTCCTACTTATCTCAACCATCAATGGTAGGCTGAACATGATAGCAGATAACTTGGAGAGGACAGTGAACTCAAGAAGCAAGGAAGGAGATAAAGACCAAGAATAAATGGTGCAGCAGGGAGGGAATGTTACAAACCACCAGGAAGAAGTTTGTACACCAAGTACTGAGAGAGAAACTATTTAATTAAACCAACTTATGGGGCATTTTTCATTGGTAAAACTTGCGTACTGTATTCCAAAATATATTAACATGAGGAGATATTCATTATTTTTGTTATAGAATGAAGCAAAAGATTTAGGAAAACAAAAGAAATATGGGAAAGCAATCTTTAGTTCAATTACTGACACTCCTCATCTTATTAAGGAAAAATTTGAACAATTGGTTGGTTTGAAAGGGATGAAAATTGAAATTAAATAGGTTTTAATAATGGTTAAGTTAGAGATAATGGCGTGATAGGAACTGGTGAGGCACACAATTCTGAATAGGAGGCCTGTTTCAAAACAAAGGCAAGTCATTTTATTGGAAGAATAATGGTTGGTGTGCTTAAGATAAATAGAAAATTAAAGGCAATTAATTACTTTGTTCCATATTCAGGTAATTGAACCAGCCTTCAGGGTCAACATTCAGCTCATTAGGGAGGCAAGGATCAGACAATTCATTTCTTTTCTTCTTTTTCACTTTTTCAATTTCTGCTGCAATATAGGCCACAATGACTACTCACCAACACAGTTTATGGCCTCAGCACTGAGTGAAATAGGTTGTGTACACACACTATCCCATATGAGCAAACTTAAGTAAATCTTAGTGTCTGTGGTAATGCTAATTGGAATTCTGATCAGTCAGTTATAGTGACTATTAGTGATGTACCGATTAGACATTTTAGCCAATGCTGATGCCGAGCTTTGGTAAATTTTCAAATCATTAGGTAAAGCTCAACTATTATAGTCACTTATAAATGCTCTTAGGACTGTCAAGGACTATAAGGCTGATCACCTCACTTCGCAATATGATTTTCCAGCCTTGTCTGCCTATCAGCATGATAATGCATCGACCAAATGATGCTCATTTAAGTTGGTCAAGTAAATTAGCAGAAAATATTTATAAATTATTATGGTTTTTTGCATGCTATATATAATATAAAAAAAAAATCTTTTTTACTGATTCAGGAATGTAAAAGATTATAAAAGTCATAAATTTTGTGATAACAACCTCAATGCGAAACATAGAATTCGTTCAATTTACGATACAAGTGCCACTGACTACCGTTTTTTCTATTACAAATTTTTAGAAACTGATTGCCGAAAGGTGTGTGTGATAACTTTTTATTTATATACTAATTGTAGTAAGGGATAAACATACCCACCCTTTTATGTACTTATACTCATTTTAGTGACTCAACATTTTCTGGAATGGTCACAAACTTAGTAAGTCCACTACCTTTCTTTATTCCAGTTGATCAAGTTTTCTCAAGCTTTTATCCTAATCACACTAATAACATTCACTTTAATCGCTGGAAATTCTTCCAACCCTTTTTTCACCATTATAAAAAAAAATTAATAGAAAAAATAGTAAGTGAGAGTTGACAAAACTTTTATAGTAATATGAAAATAAATGTAGACAAGCAATGATAAAATCTCATAAAATGTTAATGGGCAAATCACATAAAATATGCCATGCCGATCGATCGCTACATCACTATTGACTATGGGTGCTTTTAGAGGCAAGTTGTAAAAAAGATGAAGTTAGGTGAAGTGAAATTTGCTTGAAAGGTGGATACTATACAACTCAGGGTACTTGGGGGCAAGAGAGTGTACAAGCATGCAACTCTTGAACTGAATTCAGCTCAATGAAACCAGCTCCACCATGAAGTGGGTAGGAACACTAATGCTCAAGGATGACATTGCAATCGCCAACTTTAACCCTAAACACTGGGAAGAGAAGGGCACATCATAACTTCCCCTGAACAAGTTCGGGAGGGGATAAATAGCTAGCAAGTATGAACATGCCAATTCATACCTACAAACATTCGTAGGTACAAACATGTATGCCATTAGGAGTAGGGGTAAACAGGGGGGCAAAAATGGCTATATGAATGGGGGTAGTTGACTCTAAATATGGGGTTTCTTACCTTCAAGTTAGGGTGGTCATCATGGGGGAGGGTGTCGACAGCACACTTCTGGACTGAGAGGGTCACAGTGGAGGGGACTCGAACTCCACCCAGGACTGAGTCCAGGTTCTCCCAATTCACTTCCTCACTGTTCACCTCCTTCAACCAGTCACCTGTAGAGAAAGGGGGTGGGGGTGGGAGATTATTAACTAAGGGGTGAAAAACAAAAGGGGGCAAATCCATTGTGGAAATTTGTGCCATAAAGTGAAGTTATAGAAAGTGAGAATTTGTGACAGACACAGCCTGAGGATTCTAAAGAAAAGACTACTTGGGGCATTTGTGCTAGGAGGGTACAGAACTCTACTGAACCCCTCTCAACCCCCACAATGGCAGCAAATCTCTTTATGAGGCTTTGGGGCTGGAAGGGAACACAATCCTTGAGATGTCAAGGGAACCATTGTTGTCAATGTTTACATCTAATGCTAGTCAGAAAGGGGGCTGATCCCCTAGGAAGTAAGCCCCCTTTGCCCCCCCCTCCCCTTTGAAGACAAACAGCATCCTTTATAGGGTGGGTAAAAGAGGAAATCCAGCTAGAAATGACCTACATCAAGGGCCACAGAGGACAAGCCCTCCCCTCCCCTCTCTCCTTACCTATCTTGATTGAGCCATCCTTGAGAGCCTGTGACCCTGGAACGAGACCCGCCACCATCACCCGTGAATCAGGAGGCTCGTTGAACCTGCCAGGCAGGATACCCAGCACCATCTCACAGAAGGTCGCTCGTCGACCCAGGTTGCTGTCCATCTCCACCACCTGCACAAACAGGCCAATAAATGGTCAGGTCAGGGGGGTCATAGTGCAAAAATAAAGGTCTACAGTAGCTCAATTCTGGCAATTACACTATGGAACATAGGCCTAACTTTCACTTCAACACGATGACAACATGAATTTAGCTCAGTTTTGCCTAAACACAATTACAATAAGAAGTGATTGCATATTAGCAAACTGAGATGTGAGACTGAATCAGCATTTCTTTCATTTATAGTAAAAACCCATGAGGACAATATCAGCATAAAGTTTGAAACAAGAGATATGTAAAAGTGGTGGATCTAGAGGAAGTAAAAGTGTGGTAGATACATACCTATCTGCAAATTCATCAAATGTCAGCTGCAACATGCTGGCATAAACTAAACCTGACAATACCCATGTAGGGTACATGTTCGGGCTGGGAGGCCATGTCACTCCTCCAAGTTTTAAGTGTAGCAATGGTTTTACCAATGCTACAATATTCACCCCTTTGCAGTTGAGCAGATTCAATAAATCACCAACTTTTTTTTAATACAGAGCTTCATACATAAGCTTCTTCGTCTGGTGACAGATCTTGATTAACATATCTTATTCCCATGTAAATGATTGTGTTTGGTATTCCTCTTCCAAATCTTGTATTTGGTATTATTCTTTCAACAATTGTGTCTGGTAGTCCTCTTCCAACTATTGTATTTGGTATTCTTCTTCCAACAATTGTGTCTGGTAGTCCTCTTCCAGATTTTGTATTTGGTATTCTTCTTCCAACAATTGTTTTTGGTAGTCCTCTTCCAACTATTGTGTTCAATACAAGGGGTGATCAGAAAGTAATGACAGTAAGACTTGTGGCAGAGAGCCCATGAGAAAGGAGAGTGCTGGGCATCGAGTGTTGCCTGTTGTAACATGTTTAGACTTGTTGCTGCATGGCTGGGTTACATTTTCTCATTGCTCTGTGCGAACGCATCATTGTTGGTTTCGCCCTCTAACCAAGAACATAGATTTCTCGAAAGAAGGTTGCAGGTTCTATACGTTCACTAGGTGGAAACTTGGGAGGGAAAAAGCAACGGAGATCAGGGCGGAATTATTGCAAGTTTTTGCCGAGTCTACTACATCACTGGAAACCGTTTCCTGCTGGATTTGAGCTTTTGCAGCCAAAAACTGATCATCAGTCGGGGCGCCCCCGGACATCCGTGACCGAAGCAACGATGGTCCGTGTCCAGGCCATCAGTGACAAAGATCTAATTGTTACTCTTTGATTCTTATCTTTGGAGCTTGGAGTCAGTTATGAGAGTACATCAGGGCAAGTCCACACCAACTCGCCACGGAACATTCCTTTTGCTGCACCCCACAAAACGCGCATGACTGTGCAATTCCTAGAGCAGCATGGGATCACACTTCTTGCCCACTCACTCTACTCACTTGACCTTGCCCCCTGCAATTTTTGGTTGTTTCCAAAGATCGAGGGTGCAATTGCAGGGAAGCAATTTCATTGTATCCAAGACCTGGCACGAACAGTTAATTCAGTGCTACAGGGTATACCAGTTTCTAAGTACTGTAGCTTCCTCATGAAGTGGCGAGGGAGGATAGAACGCTGTATAGAGGCAAGAGGGGAGTACTTTGAAGGAATGCAGACTACTGTTTAGAGTTACCTCTGTTCTACCAAAATATACAGTCTCACTGTCATTACTTTCTGATCACCCCTCGTATTTTTCTTTCTATAATTATGTTCGGTATTCTTCTTCAGGACAAGAACTCAGAAAAGATAATCTTGATATCTGTACAACTCATGGAAACCATGGCATCACAGATTCCACGAAACAGGGGATGTGGAGATTCCAATGTCATGAGAGCACTCAGGGCGCTTTGTGAGTCAGCAAAGATCACAATTCATTCTCCAAACTGGGCATGTTGAGTTATCTCCCATACTGAGCAGTATATTGCAACCAGCTCGGCTGTCAAGATGGACACAGTGCCTGCTAGAGCCCTACTGACTTAAAAAAGAGGAGATAAGGCATGGAAACCAAACCTGCTCTTAGGACTTGGAGCCTTCCACAAACGCTGTCACAGATCCAGCATGACATGAAGTGTGCTCCAAAAAGGTAAAAAAAAAAAAAAAATTACTCCCCAACATTTTTGAAGCTTTGGGAGCAGAGGCAGGGTGAAAAATAGTCAAAGGATGATTGGGTTAAGAGAGATGATTGGGGTAAAGAAGGAGTAATTGGGGGTAAAGGGAATTATTATTTTATCCTCTTTTTTTTTAAGGAGCCTATCTGGCGACTGTCTACTAGGGCAGAAGTCACCATACTTACCATAGCCTACCACTAGGCTATATTAAAAAAACAAATAACAAAATGTAAATAATGAATAAAAATAAAAAAGGTCAAAGGCTAAAACAGCAAAAAAGAAAAGCAAAAGGTAACAACAAGGAAGCACAGGAACATGTGACCCACAACAAACAGTCAAATAAAGTGGAGGCCAGACTCCTCCAAAAAGTCGTATAGTCTGCAAGTCTGCGTGCATTAACATTTCTGAGTACAAGAGAGAAACGGTAGCGACCTCGCTCATCGTAGGTAACGTGCGCGAAGATCACCCAGACTGGGAGGACATTCAATAAGAATGTGACGAACAGTCTGGGGGGGGCAGGCGAATGAATGGTACAAAACAGGCGGGTGCTGCGTAAGTCCAAGGGGGCAAGCTGGCGGCCATTTTCAAAAGGAGAGGATTCATTAAAATTTCAAATGTTCCTTAAAAACATAAGACTTTGGTTAAACATCTAAAAGATATATTAAAAAAAGGAAGAGGGAGTAACAATGTAGAAAAATAAATGCCTCTGGAATGCTGTAAAATCATAAGACACATTTCTATTTGGTTCTAAAAATGATAAAACATTAAATTTCCTTTAAGAGATTTGTCTCTGATAAAAATTTAAACACTCGATTCATGTTAAAAGTGCACTCATGTTCGGAAAGGATGCTCCTCAGAACCTGCTGAGGACATATCCCTTGGCAAATAAAAAGATAAAGCCTTTGCCTCAGAGTATGGAATCGTAGGCATTCAGCAAATAGGTGGAGTACAGACATTGGTACTCTACAGTGAGTGCAGATTGGAGGCTGCTGAAGGCTTTCCATTAGAAAGCCATGTGTCATCCTGAGTACGGGTCCTAGTAGTGCGTGACCAAGGGCGGAAGGACTATTTGATGGCATGTAGTTTAGTTGGGGGGAGTTCATCCCAAATCCTCTGTCACTGGCTGACCACGTACTCACGGATGTATGGCACGGCATCACGGAAAGGAAGAGGAGCAGGGGTGGAGGTTCCTAGAGATGCAGCTGCTTGGCAACAGCATCTGCTCTCTCATTTCCTTTTATACCTATGTGGCTAGGTACCTAACAGAATAAAACTTCGTGGAACGAGGATAAATAAAAAAGCCACTGTTGGATCTTTGAAACCAGCGGGTGATCTGGAAATAAAATGACTAAAGCCTCCAAAGAGCTGATGGAATCAGAGAATATTGTACAAGATCCCGGTGATGAAGAAGCGATGGTATACAGTGCAGCCAGTATCGCGACAAGCTCAGCCGTGAAGATAGAGGCTGTATTGGGCAGGCACACAAACACAAGATGGGAGGGGAAGATAGCAGAAACTCCTACCCCATCAGAGGATTTAGATCGATCTGTGTAGATAAAAGGGGATTGATTTGTGGCGGCACAAAGTGTTAATAAAAGAGGCCTCGTAGAACCAAAGGCAAGAACTTGGTCTTCGGCTGGCCTGCCAGCACCTTGCAAATCCTCAAGGGTGGCAATAGCCATGGGGGTACTTTAGGGATCTGATATGGAATAACTGATAATTCCGTCAGTTGACCTGTATTTCCAGTCATACACAGGGCAAAGGGGCGAGTCAGCGAAGGAAACCTGTCATATGAGGCCACTGAGTGAATATTATAGGTGCACTCATATACAGGTGAGTGAGGGAGCTGTTGCAGCCTGAAAAGGTACTGCAGGTTAAAATTAAGGCGGTAAAAGGATAGTGGAAGGACCGCACTCTCTGCATGGAGACTCCATACTGGGGAGGACTTGAATGCTCCCAAAGCTAGACGCACTCTCTGGTTCCTGATAGAATTGAGCTTATCTAGGTTTGAGGATGAGGCTGAAGAGTACACCTGTGACCCATAATCCAGCTTAGACTAGATTAAGGTTATATACAAAAGCCACAGGGTACGGCGATCACTTCCCTACGACACATGTGATAGAAGTTTTATGACTTCCATTCTCTTCAAGCAGGATTTTTTCAAGGCAGTTATATGGGGGACCCAGGAGAGCTATGAGTCAAAGATAAGCCGAAGAAATTTACAATGAGGCTCAAACGAGATTGGGGAGCCATACAAAGATAAGGTTGGCTCTTCCCAGTCAACTTGCCTGAAATTGTAGAAATGAACAGTCTTTGTTTTTGAAGATGACAGTCGGAAGCCCTTTGCAGCAGCATTCTTGGCAATGATGTTAATGGCCAGTTGCAATTTACGGATGACAAATGGCAGCCGAGGCGATGCTGAAAAAATTGCCAAGTTATCCACATAAAGAGTTGTCATTACCTCTGTAGGAAGATCAGTAATAATGTTGTTGATAGCCACCGAGAAGCGGGTGACGCTCAAAACGGTTTCCTGTGGCACGCCCTCTATCTGATCAACAGGCTCCGATATGCAATTTCCTACCCTAACACAGAATGTGTGTCCAGCAAGAAATTGTTGTATGAACCTAGGAAGATGGCCTTTGATACCCCAATCATATAGTTGCTTCAGGATACCATACCTCCAGGTGGTATCATATGCTTTTTCTATATCAAAAAAGACAGCAATGGAGTGTTCTCTCTTTGAGAAAGCTTGTCGAATGCAATACTCCATCCTGACCAGCAGGTCTGTGGTGCATTGTTTCTTTCTAAAACCCGACTGTGAGGGAGAAATAAGGTTGCGTTTCTCCAGAAACCATACCAACCTGGCATTCACCATCCTTTCAAAAAGCTTGCATGGGAAACAAGTAAGGGCAATTGCGCGATAGTGGGTCGGAAGCGTCCCTTCCTTTCCTGGTTTATGAAGGGAAAGTATGATTGCTTCCCTCCAATTGGAAGGGAAACAGCCTTACATCCAGATATAGTTAAATATATCGAGAAGATGTGAAATGAATGTTGAATGCATATTCCTTATCATATCATAAGAGATACCATCAGGACCAGGTGGGGTTGATCCACATCTTTTAATAGCACTTTGAAGTTCATGAATGGAAAAGAGCTTATTGTATGGTTCATTATCCATACAGGAATCAAGGAAGTTCAAGAGGCACTGCTCTTGTATTTTCCTGACATGTTGAAATTCTAAGGAATAATTGTTAGGGCTGGAAATGTCAACAAATGTCTTTGCCAGAACATTTGAAATTCTGGCCAAGTCTCCCAAAAGCTCGCCTGCTTCAACTAGATTGGGGGCAGAGAAACCACTTGCTCTGCCCATAAGCTTTTTCACACTTTTCCAGACTTTGTCTGGTGGAGTTTGGTGGTTGATAGAGTTGATGTACCCTTTTAAGGAAATTCAGCGAGCCTGGCGGAGGGTACGCTGTCGTACTGCCCTGGCTCGGCTATGAGCATACTTGTTGATGGCAATAAGGTTTCGATGCTAGCGACGACAAGCTCGCTAACATTCTGTCACCACTTTGATGCATTCCTCAAACTAAAAAGGGAGATGGGTCTTGTGGGGAGCAGTTTTGGAAAGGGGCATGGAAGAATTTGCCACCTGGTTGACATGATCATGGAAGTTCTCCAGGATAATGTCAATGTCGCCCTGAGGAAGTGTTGAGAATGGTGAGAAAGGTATTTAAACTTTGGCCAATTGGCTTTCCTGGTGCTCTACATATTGCCCGGTGGGAGGGAGGGCCACCTAGGCATGAGGTCAGAACAAGTGATCACTTCCTCTCAGATCAGGATCCACCGAACACCTGTAATCTGCTCTACAGTCTGAGGAACAAAGTGAAAAATCTACACAGGTAGAGCTGTTGGTCTAGACATGGAAGGATGTTGGAGTGCCATCATTAAATAATGACACACCCAAGGTCTCCATAACTCTAACAATCAGATTTCCATTAGGGTTGTCATCATAGTCTCCCCAAAGGTGGTGTCTAGCATTAAAATCTCCAACTAGTAGGAATGGGGTCAGGAGGTTGGGAGATGAGATTAGCTAATTTGTTAGCCAAATATGAAGCAACTACTCCTCCACCAGGAGGGAGGTACAAAGGCAGACTGTGTATAAACGGTTGGTATACACACGAATCGCCACTGCTTGAAGGTCTGTTCTCAACGGGATTGCTAAGTGAGAACAGTCTTCACGCTCAAAAATAGCTGAACCATGAATGGGTTCTGGTGGATTCTTAAAATATCGCACATAGTGGGAGATATTGCAGCTCCTCCCATTTGACCTTGAATCCACGGCAATTTATTTGAAGGAATATGCTCTCCAGGACTGGCAGTACACTTTTCAGAGGCAAAATTCCTGCCGCTGTTGGCCAGACAATGCGCTGTCGCCTTCAGACTTATCGGGGAAGGTTGGCCTCGCCGTGCGAGTCTATTCCTCTCTCCACCTCGAAACCTCAGGGAGGTGGGGCGGCTTCGGAGGTGGAGGTCCCTCGAGGATCCACCTCCGAGTCACCCAGCCTAGCACTCGGTGAGGGCGTAGGAGCCGAAGCTTCTTTAGTGCTGTCCTTCTTTCGGGAGGTAGCTTTAAGAACCCCGGAAAATGGCCTCACGACCAACTTCAGGGGTGTTGTCTCTTGTGAGTCTAACAACTCGGTGGAGGCCCGCGGCAGTTTCGCTTTACGGAAAACGGTCACGCTGGGGAAACCTGGTTTTAGCCAGGGCTGTGTGTGAGCCCTTTGTGCCGCCAATCTCTAACAACGGACCGGCCTGGGTGGGTAGAATCCTCAAAAGGGTTCCAAAGCGGCGCGGAAACGACCCTGCTCGTAGGCCTGGATGGTCTAAGAGCAGAGTGTCTTTTTTTAACATTAAGGCATAGGACGTCCCAGGCAGCGCCTGGCGCGCAAGGACTAGGTCCTTAGCCTCGCAAAGTGAGAGAAGATCTTGGGCCTGAATGGCTATGATTTCCTTCTCAAGGAGATACGCACCGCATTGCTTCGAAAAAGTGGGTGCAGCTCTCCGTAATTGACATTTTTGGCCACACACGATTTGGACTTATCGTGTGTTGCCTTGGAGCAACTTACACATACTTCAGGTAACCCTGACTTTGCACATCTACAGGAGGTTTCGTATGACCGGAGAGGTGGCAGTAGTAGCACCTCCGTGGCAGTAGCACGATGGCCATCACGTGGTAGCAATACCAACCGGCAGGCACCGACTCAGGGAGCTTGTCAGAGCCGAAAGCGACGAAGAGTGTAGGGATGGGTCTCGAGGCCCTTCCCAGCTTTCTCATCACACGTCAACTTTGACTGCTCCATGGTCAGCCAACTCTAAGGTGATGTCATCTATGTAGTCCACGAGTTCCCTCGCATAGACCACTGCTTTCACAAAGTCATGGTAGAGTGCGGCCTCACACTCACCGGCATGCCATCAAGTGTGCGAAGAGCACTAAGCTTGGACGACTCGGAGGGATCCGACGCATTCGCCAGAAGGTTTCCGTCCAAGAAATGGGTCACCTTCGGCTCTCTACCAATCACGCTAGCTAGTGTTTTTCTCTGATGGATCATGTTGCCCTTAGCCAACATGCTGCCATCAGTGGAGCGAATAATGAGGAAGCGTGAAAACGCTTCCTGATGAGAAAACGCCAGGTAGTCTGTGAATGAGTGGACCCGATATAATCGCGGCTCCGCTCTGCCACCTTGCAGTTTTTGTCTTAGTCAGGGACTACCCACCGGGGAAGCACCGAGGCGGTACTGAAAGGGCAGCGGACAAGTCCGTCCCGGGGGCTCCCGCGGAGGGAGAGGAGCCCCGGGTCTTTTTGTTTTTTTTTCCTGTTTCTTTTCTTTTTAGGAGAGGATGGGGAAATGAACACGCTTCTCTCCTCCCCAGAAGGAGCCCTTAGGCCGGATGGACTGACCTCAGCAACATCCTTCTCTGAAATGAAGGGCACCAGCTGGGAAAGATCCCTCCTCTCCTTGTAAGACCTCGGGGGGCCCAAACCGTTTGAGGAGAAATTTTCACAGGGGCAGACTCTGGTTCTGTGCTTGGCACTGAACCCGGGTATGACCCCATGGAAGATCCTACCGTCTGGGGCTGTGTCACCTCAGGAAAGGCCTCCATTTGGCTATCCCCCCTACCCCAAGACATCACAGATCCTATTTGAGGTCTGTTTTATCCTGTCCTGAGTCAGCAATCTGGCATCCATCGGCGAAGAGAGGGAAGCACATACAGTGACTCCTTGTAAACTTATAACACACAAATGCAGGACATTAAGGGGCACAGACCAACGGGCCCTGCCATCCCTTGTCCCCCTAAGGGGGTTGACCCTATCGAACCACTCCCACTGGAAGCAGTCAATATTGGGCTGCCTGCATGCTTTCTTGGCAGTCCCCTCTAAAAGAAAGGGAGGGACTGCCGCTGGAAAGAGGGGGTCGCCCAGAGGAGGAGAGTCCCCTGCACCTGTAGACATCGGAGAAGAGTAAGCCTCCTCTCGGGTCAGAGAGGTTTGGAGGGTCAGAGAGGTTTGGAGGGTCCCCTAAGAAAGCAAATGGGGGGACCTCCTTTTCTTTAGTGGAACTGCCTGAGAGCGGCTTCGATGCTGATGAAGGGGGAGTAAAGGGAGAGACTATTAATTTCACTCATGGGCATGGTGACCCTAGTATGTACTTGCACGGGACGCAAATACTAATCACCCCACGCAGTAACCCACTCTACAAGGGGTGAATATGAGGCTGGCAAAACCAGATGCCGCCATTTGAGACCACTCCTCCCGCCTAGTGGCCTGGCAGCTCCACCTTTGGCTTGGCGTAAAATTGATAGACTGTGAAAGGAGAGAGAAAGGATATGTGAGAAATGTGTGGGGGGGAGGCAGGTTATTAACCCCCGCCCCAACCGGAGCTCATGGGTGAGGGAGAATTGTCCCCTCCCTCCTCAGCCCCAATCTGGGATGGTTGGGTGAGAGAAAGCTGGTCAGCGTCTCCCACTGGTTGAAATTAGAGGCCGACCGGAGAAAGTTGTGGGAGAGGTTGTAGGGAGAGTGAGGAAGTAAAGTAAAAACACAAGAGGCTGTCAGAAAGGAGAAGAGGCTAAGCTGGAGCTGGATGAGGTGCTGAGTCCCATCAGCACAGCAGCCAGGAAAGCAATATTATTTTGGCCAGTATGTCGGTTATTTAGAACCTCCATACCGTCCTTCTCTGTCATATCTGAACACTAAACCCAGATACAGGACAGCTGGCTGGGAAGCAGCACCCTTGAATGGTTTATCCTAGGAGTGCAACACACAATGATGTAATGGGCAGGGCTATCACGGACCCAATTTTGTCAGGCTAATTGTAGCATTGATGTAAACCAACTACATCATGGGAAATCTATTGATGATAATTACGTTCTCTATTCTGTGACAAGTCAGTACACAAAATAACCCATTGGATTACACACCTTTTATTTTCTTCACTTAATAGGAGAGGTATTCAAAATATTCAAAGAGTGGCATTTTTTTCGTCTGACACCAATTCCTATGGAGACCTACAGGGGCATCTGAACAAACCACATATGACAAGGGTTCTAATGTACTCCACTCAGTGAAGGGGCTGTGAGCCCCCACCCAGCACCCCCAAGTTGCACAGGGGTTAAAAGCAGTCTAGCATACACCAAACTCCAGCCCTTGGAGCACTAAACAGGCCTACCAACTCCAACCATACCTCAAGAACAACATGGCGAACCTCCCCACTGGGGTTATCTCGGAAGGTGACCTTGGGTGTGGGGGGTTCCTGGCCATTCCCGCCCACTGGCTTTGTGTGATCTGAGACGACAGATGCGCTGGACTTGATGCGGACGCTGGGGCGACGCCTCAAGAGACCCAGTAACTTGGCTTGGGATTAAAGGGAGTGAGCTCAGCATCAATGCACTTGTGGAAAACTAAACACCCACTAACATGGGCAGTGTAAGTGATATTAAGACAACAGGATGGCCTGAATGGATATAAAGTAGGAAAGAATGAGTTGAATGACTGAGGGCAAAAATGAACGAAGAGTGAAGTGACAATTGGTAAAAAATGAAATTGGAGAATAGGTAGAAGTGGGTAGGAATGAATGAAAGGAGCAGTAGTAGTGAGAAAGATCAATACAGAAAAGGTGTAACATAACAAAATACCAGATGGCAAAACTGCACCAAGGTGCATCAGAGGTTAACTATTGGAATTATTATTTTTTTTTTTAATTTAAAGAGTTCATCTGGCGACTGCCTACTTGGGCATTAGTCATCGTAATAAAAACTGCCTAGAAGTAGGCTACTTTTAAATTTAATGCAATAACACACACACACAAAAAAACAACCCAAACAACAACAGAAACTAAAAAAAAAAGGGGAAAAGAAAACGAGTAGTAAGCAAGCTCCTGCGTCGGGGGGAGGTCCCCCCGACGCAGGAGCGTGCAACCTATAAAGGAAAAAAACAACAAAACAAAAATAAAACCTGGTTAAATAATAGGGAGAAGGCCGGCCTCTCCCCAAAAGTCAACAAGTCCACCAGTCGAAGTGCACGCACTCGTCCCGAGTACAAGGGACAGAGGGAAGCGACTCCGCCCATCTAGGTACCGGGACAGGTAACGTGCGCGAAGATCACCCAGACTGGGACATTCGACAAGAATGTGCCGAACAGTCCGGAGGACGACGCAGTCGTCACAATAGGGCGCTGGCGAGCGCTCCATCAGATAGCGATGCGTCACAAAGGTATGTCCGATTCGGAGACGAAAGAAAGCGACCTGAAGCCGTCGCGGCATTGGGGGATAGGTCCATGGGAACAGTCGCGACGCAATGGTACGCAACTTTAAGTTCCCTTCGACCGCCTCCCATCTTCTTTGCCAAGCAGTCCGAAGAGCTGCCCGTATTCCTGCCATGTAGTCGGTGTGAGGGAGCGAAACGCTGGTCCGGTCGCCGAGCCCTCGTGGACTCTTTGGCGCCCTCATTCCCCGCAATTCCTACATGTCCAGGAACCCAGCAGAAGATAATCTCAACATCCGCCCGGCTCGCCAAAACCGTGGCGTCACGGATATCGCGAACAAAGGGATGCGGAGATTCCAATGCCCCGAGAGCACTCAGGGCGCTCTGTGAGTCGCTATAGATCACAATCAGGTCTCCGAACCGGGCACGTCGCGTAATCTCGCGTATCGAGTGGTGTATTGCCACGAGTTCGGATGTGAAGACAGACGCAGCGCCTGGCAGAGCCCCGATGACTTCAAACAGAGGGGATACGACGTGGAAGCCGACCCCCCTCTTGGGACTTGGAGCCATCCGTATACACTGGCACGGTTCCAGCGTGACACGAGGTGTGCTCCAAAAGGTCGAACGCAATACTCCCGGCGCTGTACAAGCTTTGGAGCAGAAGTGTGGCGACAAATGGCCAAATGTGGTACCCTCCAGGGTGGCGTTCTGGGCAGAAACAGGGGCGCCACCGGTCCGAGAGCTATACCTAAGTGTAGAAGGAGTTTCCTGGCCCTAAACCCAAAGGGCTTAGGGTATGACTGGCGCCGCTCGGCGGCATAGACACCATCGAGATCAGCTGCGGATGCAGTGACAGCTGTTGGCGACTGAGGGAGGCACCGGGCCCGCGCGTACAGGCGAGTAATGCACTGCACGCGGCGTACAGCGAGTGGCATCTCCCCAGCATCGACCAACAGGCTCTCAATGGGGGAACTGCGGAAGACACCAGTCGCAAGGCGAAGGCCGTTGTGGTGGATCGAGTCCACCTTCCACAATAAACGCTCGGCTGCAGATGCATAAAACTCGCATCCGTAGTCGAGCTTCGAACGAACAAAGGATCGGTAAAAAAGTAAGGCAGTAGCCCTATCAGCAACCCAAGCGCCAAACGTCACGGAACGGAGAATATCCATGGCACGGGTACAAGAGACCCTAAGGCTGCGAATATGAGCCTCCCAGGTGAGGCGTCGGTCAAATACAAGACCAAGGAAACAGTGCGATTCAACCACTTCCAGGCGTACCCCATTAAGAAACAAGTCTGGGTCGGGGTGGAGCCGTGGATGGCGGCAGAAGTACACCACCTTAGTCTTGGCCAAGGAAAACCGAAACCTGTGCGCTTCGGCATAGCGAGAGACGCGGTTCAATGCCTGTTGGAGTCGACGCTCCAGAGTTGGCATCTGGGCCGCGCCAAAAGAGATCGAAAGGTCGTCACGGTAGAGCGTAGCGAGAACATCTTCCGGCAGCACCGAGGTGATGCCGTTGATGCTCAGGGCAAAAAGTGTAACACTGAGGACACTTCCCTGCGGGACACCCTCTTCCTGCTCTTTTGGGCCGGAGAGGGCTACCCCGACCTGTACGCGGAATCGAGGATCTCGCAAAAATTAAGATATAAACATTGGGAGGCGTCGCCTCGCCCCCATCGTGTGGAGAGTCTCCATGATACCATATCGCCATGCGCTATCATAGGCCTTCTCCAGATCGAAAAATACCGTGGCATAGTGCTGTCTACGAAGGAAGGCCTCGCAGACGGCATTTTCCAGTCAGAGCAGAGCATCCGACGTGGAGTGGAACTTTCGGAAGCCGCACTGTGCAGAAGACAGATGGCCTCCGCTGTCCAGGAAAAAGGCTAATCTAACATTTACCAATTTCTCCATCAACTTGCACATGCAAGAGGTTAGAGAGATTGGGGGGAAACCAGTCGGAATAGAGTGATCTCTTCCCGGTTTGCGAAAGGCGAGCACAGTAGCGATTCGCCAGGAATCTGGGAGAAGACCCTCCACCCAGATCCTGTTGAACAAATCTAACAGAAAGGCCATGCCTCGCTCACCCAGGTGTCGAAGCATGGCGTACGGGACATCGTCCGGACCATGGGCGGTGTCTGCGCATGAAGCAAGAGCAAAGCGCAACTCACTCACAGTAAACCTGTCATTGAAGGGTTCTCCACCTCTGGAGGTAAAGTCCAGTCGGCGGCCTTCCGCGACATGACGACGTGCATTGAATGCTGGCGGAGCAGCATCCTGGCTAGAGAATGCGGAAAAAGCGGTCGCTAAGGATTCCGCCACGGACGCGGGGTCCGATATTGCGGTCCCATTCTCCTGGAGAAGGGGAGGAGGGTCCTGCGAGAACTTGCCCCGAATCCTTTTGACTCGCTTCCACACATCTGCTAGAGGGGTCTTCTCGTTAAGTGAAGACACGTATGCCCGCCAAGAAGAGCGGTGGGCGTGCTTCGAAATATACCGGAACCTAGCCTTGGCCCGACGAAATTCAGCGACAGTGAAATCGTTTGGGCGGCGCTTATAGCGCATGTAGGCATAACGCTTCTGTTTGAGGGCCGTCTCACACTCGGTCGATCACCATGGGAGTGGTCGGTGTTCAAAACGGCCAGACGTTCTAGAAATAGTAGTCAGACCCGCGGCGATGAGGTTGCCGAAGAACTCAACGGCCTCATCTACCGACCTAAACTCCTCGACTGAGATAGAGAATTCAGTCATTTCCTGAAATGCAGGCCACCGCGCCCACGCCAAGAACCACCAAGGTGGTCTCTCAGGCGGCAGTTGCCCTGAAAAGGATATTTGAATGGGAAAGTGATCACTAGCATGGAGATCATCGACCACCCCCAATCAAAATCAGGCTGTACATCCGACGAGCACAAAGATAGGTCAAGGCAAGAAAATGAAGCGGTTCTCGGACAGTGATGCATAAACTCATCCACGTTTAGGACACCCATCTCAAACTCTTCGATCAGATCGGCAAGGACTTGTCCACTGGGATTTATTGAGTAATCTCCCTAGAGAGAATACCTGCCGTTCAGATCTCCAAGCCACAGAAAGGGCCGCGGCAACCGTGCCACGATGCGGCGGAAGTGCCCCGCGTCGAAGTCAGCTGACGGTGGAATTTTCGCAGAAATGATAGTATACCTCCTATCCAGGTGCAGCTGCACAGCCACTGCCTGAAAGGAGATATCTAAAGAGAAAGCAAGAACGGAGACATCATGCCGGGTGTAAACCGCGCATCTCCCAGCCCGACCATCCCGTGGTGGTGGGGTTGCAAGACCCTTATACCCCGGGAGAGCGGGCAGGGGGCATGCGCCTAGCATGGTCTCCTACAAAAAGATAGCTAACGGGGAAAGGGACGAGACGAGCCTCCGCAGCTCCTCCCAGTTGGCCCGGAGTCCACGGCAATTCCATTGAAGGAATATGCCCTCCAGGCCTAGCTCGGAGGAGACGCAGGGGCCCTCCTCGAACAGAAGACCCTCACGGGAATGGCCGTACGCTTCTCGGGGGCAGAACCCCAGGCGCTGTCGCCTTCGAGGACTTATTGGGGGAGGTTGGGCTCGCCATGCGAGTCTTTTCCTCCCTCCGCTTCGAAACCTTAGGCGGGCGTTGCGGCTTCGGAGGCGGGGGTGCCATTTTTCGAGGAACCTTCGTCTCTGAGCCACTCGCTCCACCACTAGGCGTGGGCGAAGGAGCCGAATCTCCTTTGTTGCTGTCCTCCTTTCGGGGGACAGCTTTAGGAAGCCCGGAAGATGGCCTAGCGACCAACTTCAGGGGTGTTACCTCCTGTGAGTCTAACGACTCAGTGGAGGCGCGTGGCCGTTTCGCCTTACGGAAACGGTCACACTGGGGGGAGAGGGGGAAGCCCTAGTTTTAGCCGGGGCTGGGTATGAACCCTTTTTGCCACCAGCTTTACCAGGGGAGCACCCAGGTTGAGTAGAGCCCGCAGAAGGGCTCCGAATGGGCACGGAAACAACCGTGCTCGTTGGCCTGGATGGGCCAGGAGCAGAGGGTGCCTTTCATCTATTGAGGCATATGATGTCCCAGGCAGAGCCGGGCGCGCCAGGACCAAGTCCTTAACCTCGCGGAATGAGAGTCGATCCTGGGCCTGAACGGCCAGGATTTCTTTCTCAAGGAGATATGCACCACATTGCTTCGAAGAAGCAGGGTGCGGCTCTCCGCAATTGACACACTTGGCCACACACGATTTGGACTTATCGTGTGCGGCCTTGGAGCAATTTACACAAACTTCAGGTGACCCTGACTTTGCACGTCTACAAGAACAATTCGTATGGCCGAAGCGATGACAGTAATAGCACTGCTCGGCAGTGGCACGAATGCCTTCACGCGGTAGCGGTACCAAGCGGCACGCACCGACTCAGGGAGCTTGTCACAGTCAAACGTGACGAAGAGTGTAGGGGTGGGTCTCGAGGCCCCTCCCTGTTTTCTCAACATACGTTCGACCTTGACCACCCCATGGTCGGCCAGCTCTAAGGTGATGTCCTCAATGGAGTAGTCAACGAGTTCCCTCGCATAAACTACTCCTTTCACAAAGTTCATGGTAGAGTGCGGCGTCACACTCACCGGGGTGCCATGAAGTGTCCGAAGAGCACTTATCTTGGCCGCCTCAGCGGGATTCGCCGCATTCGCCAGAAGGCTCCTGTCCGAGAAACGGGTCACCTTCGGCTCTCTACCAATTGCACTAGATAATCCTCTCCTCTGATGGATCATGTTGCCCTTGGCTAACATGGTGCCATCAGTGGAGCGAATAACGAGGCAGCGTTTAAAGCCAGTGGGCTCGAAAACGCCAGGTAACCTCTGAAAGAGGGGCCCCGATGCCATCGAGGCTCCACCCTGTCCACTTTTGGTCTTAGTCAGGGGCTCCGCAACCGGCGGGGCAGAGGGGCCGGATGTGCCGATTTGGCTTGGTCACTTGCCAAAGTGGCAGCAGACCGATCCGTCCCCGTAGCCTCCGCGGATGGAGAGGAGCCGCGAGTCTTCTTTGTCTTTTTCTTTTTTGGAGAGGAGGGCGGGGAATGAACCCGCTTCTCACCTCCGCCGGAAGGACCCCCCAGGCCAGATGGAACGGCATCAGCCATGTCCTTCTCCAAAATGGAGAAGGTCCTGTTAGTCGTAGGGGCACCGGTCGGAGGAGATCCCTTCCCTCCTTGTACTGCCTCGGAAACCCTAGCCGTTTTAGGCGGACCTTGCATAGGGGCAGATTCAGTGCTTGGCATCGAGCCCGGATTTTCCCCCATGGAATGCCCTACCGTCTGAGGTTAGGTTGCCTCAAGGACCATGTCTACCTCAGGGGTGCCTCCAGTTGCCCCCCCCCCCCCAAAGACATCGCAGGTCCCGTTGGCAGTATCGTCACTAGTCTTGTGTAGTGAGGTGCAGGCCTTGACCCTGGCAAGGTTCAATATTCTTGCCAGCACATCTTTTGAGGGAAGCGACCGAAGGGGCCTGGCTTCCCTCTCCCCCCTAAGGGGGTTTGCCCTACCGAGCCGCTTCGATGCGGAGCGGCAGGCTAAGGGCTGCCTGCTGGCTTTCTTGACAGTCCCCTTGGAAAGAACAGAGGGGACTGCTGCTGGAAAAAGGAAGGGGCCCGAAAGCACCTCCAGAGAAGGGGGTGAGGGGGAGGGGGAGTCCCCTACACCTGTAGGTGCTGACAGGCCCGGCAGAGCCAGGCGCCACCATTTGGGACCACCCCTCCCACCTGGTGGCCTGGCAGTCCATCGGCATGGCGGCTCCACCTTGGACACGGCGTAAAAAAGATAGATTGTGAAGAGGAGAGGAAAAGGGATGTGAGGAAGGTATGGGTGGGGATGAAGCAGGTTGTTAAAAACCAACCACCCCAGACTGGAGGTCAGGGGTTAGGGAACATTGTCCCCTCTCCCCCTCAGCCCCAATTCGGGACGGTTGGCTGAGAAGGTCAGCATCTACCCCGTGAAATTAGAGACTGGCCAGAGAAAGCTGTGGGAGAGGTTGTTTGAAAAGCGACGAAGTGGGGGAGAAATACAGGCTATCTGAAGGAAAGAAGAGAGGCTAAGCTAGGGCCGGACGGAGCACTGGATCCCGTTAGCCAAAACAACATGAAACCAAAGGTAAAAATAATACCAAACAAAACCCCCAAAGCACTGGTGGGAGGCCCACCTCCCCCAGTGCTGGAGCATGCGACCAAAACCAGAGAGAGAAAAAAAAAAAGGGAGGCGGCCTGCCTCCTTGAAGAAGTCAATAGTTCACAAATCTGTGTGCATGAATCCATCCCAGGTGCAAGGTATATGCAGAAGCGACCTTGCGCGCCTTAATACTGGGACAGGTAACATAAGTACGCAAAGAACCCCCAGACTGGGACACATTCCACAAGAATGTGTCAAACTGTCTGAGGGACAACCTAGTCATCGCAATAATGTGCAGGAGAGCGCTTCATCAAATGGCGGTGCATCTCGCGAGTGTGGTAAATTCGAACACGAAAGAAAGCGACCTGAAGCAGGCGCAGCATTGGGAGGTAGGTCCATGGGAACAGTCGCAGCGCAATAGCATGCAACTATAAATTCCCCTCCGATATCTTCCATCTTCTTTGCCAAGCAGCCCAGAGGGCTACCTTGAATCCTGCCATGTAGTTGATGTGAGGAAGAACGAAATGCTTGTATGGTCGCCAAGTCCTCGTGGACTCTTTGGCCCCCTCATTCCCCGCAATTCCCACATTTACAGGAACTCAGCAGAAGATAATCTCGACATCCACCCGACTGCGGCAATTGTGCTGTCATGGATACCACGAACCAAGGGTGTGGAGATTCCAATGCCCCAAGAGCACTCAGGGGGCTTTGTGAATGGTAAAAGATCACAAAGGTCTCCAAACCGGGCAAGACGAGTTATCTCGCATAGAGAAGGGCATATTGCAACCAGGTCAGCCATGAAGACAGAGGCAGCGCCTGGTAGAGCACGGCTCACTTCAAACAGAAGGGATACGGCGTTGAATACAACCCTCTCTTGGTACATGCAGCCATCTGTATACACTGCCACGCATCCAGCGCGACACAAAGTGTTCTCAAAAAAGACCGAACACAATACTCTCGGCGCTGTAGAAGCTTTAGGGACAGAGGCGTAGCGACAAATAGTCATAGTTGGTACCCCTTAATTGTGGCGTCCTAGGCAGAACCAGAGGCACCACCGGGTCGAGGGCTACACCGAGCTTACCAAGGAGTTCCCTAGCCCTAAACCTAAAGGAAGTAGAGTATGACTGGTGTATCTCAGCAAAATAGGTACTGCCGGTATAGCATGGCATACGGGATATCGTCTGGACCAGGGGCAGAGTCCGTGCCCGAAGCGAGAGTGGAACGCAACTCACTCAATGTAAACCTTTTGTTGGAGGGTTCTCCGCCTCTGGATGTAAAGTCCAGTTGGTGGCCTTCCGCGACATCACGACGCGCATTAAATGCGGGAGGAGGCGGCATTCTGCCTAGAGGATGCGGAGAAAACGGTCGCAAAGGACTCCACCACGGATGCGCAGTCCCAATCTCCTGGGGAAGGGGAGAGGGGTCCTGCGAGAACTTGCCCCCGAATCCTTTTGACTCTCTTCCACAGCTCTGCTAGAGGGTCTCCCTGTTAAGTGAAGACACATATGCCTGCCAGGAAGAGCAGCGGGCGTGCTTTGAAACATACCAGAACCTAGCCCTAGCTCGACGAAATTCACCAACAGCGAAATGGTTCGGGTGGTGCTTACAGTGAAAGTAGACATAACGCTTCTGTTTGAAGGCCGTCCATCTCACACTCGGCTGATGAACATGAAAACAGTCGGCATGCAAAATGGCCAGAGGATCTAGGAATAGTAGATAGGCCCACGGCAATGAGGTTGTCGGAGAAGAACTCAACGGCCTCATCCACTGACCTAAACTCCTCGACTGAGACAGAGAAATCAGTCATTTCCAGAAATGTGGACCACCGCGCCCGCGCCAAGCACCACCGAAGGGGGCTCTCAGGCGGCGGCCGCTCAGAAAATAATATTTAAGTGGGAAAATGATCACTACCATGGAGGTCATCGACTACCCGCAAAATCAGGTTGTGCATCTAGAGAGCCCAGAGATAGATTAAGAGAGGAAAATGAAGCGCTTCTCGGGCAGTGATGAGTAAACTCCATCCACATTTAGGACACCCATCGCCAGCTCGTCGATCAGGTCGGCAAGGACCTGACCCCTGGGATTGATTGAGTAGTCTCCCGGGAAGGGGTATCTACTGCTCAAATCCCCGAGCAAGAGAGAGGGCCTCGGCAACCGTGCCCCGACGCAGCGGAAGACTCCACGGTCAAAGTCTGCTGATGGTGGAATATAGGCAGAAATAACAGCATACCTACTATGCAGGTGCAGCTGCACAGCTACTGCCTGAAAGGAGATAGCTAAAGCGAAGAGAAGAACGGAGACACCATGGCGAGTGTAAATCGTGCATCCTCCTGCCTGGCCCCCATCCTGAGGTGGTGGGGTCACAAAACACTTATACCCCGGGAGGGTGGGCAGGGAGCACGCACCCAGCATGGTCTCCTGCAAAAAGATAGATAACGGAAAACGGGAGGAGACGAGCCCACGCAACTCCTCCCAGTTGCCCTGGAGTACGCGTTAATTCCATTGAGGGAATGTGCCCTCCAGGCCTAGCTCGGAGGAGATGCGGGGGCCTTCTTCGAAAGGAAAACCCTTACGGGAATGTTGCCTTCCAGGCCTAGCTCGGAGGAGATGCGGGGGCCTTCTTCGAAAGGAAGACCCTTATGGGAATGGCCGTGCGCTATTGACTAGACAATGCGCTGTCACCTTCAACGACTTATCGGGGAAAGGTTGGGCTCGCGATGCGAGTCTTTTCCTCCCTCCACATCGAAACCTTAGGTAGGCGGGGTGGCTTCAAGGGCCCGCTCCTTTAGAGGATCCATCATCTTCGAGTCACCCAGCCGCCTAGCAGTGGGTGTGAGCGTAGGAGCCGAAGCTCCTTTGGTGCAGTACTCCTTTTGGGGGCCAACATTTAGCATTTGGACCCCCGGAAGACGGCCTCATGACCAACTTCAGGGGTGTTGCCTCATGTGAGTCTAACAACTCGGTGGAGGCGCGCAGCCGTTTCGCCTTACGGAAAACGGCCACGTTAGGTGAGGAGGAAGCGGGGGGGGGCTGATTTTGGCCGGGGGTGGGTGTAAACCCTTGGCAACATCAGCTCTACCATGGGAGTTCCAGGGGTGGGTAAACCCAGCAGAAGGGTTTCAAATGAACGCAGGAACGACTGTGCTGGCAAGACTGGAGGGGCCAGGAACAAAAGGTGTCTTTTTTTAACATTGAGGCATAAGACATCCAAGGCAGCGGCGGGCACGGCAGGACCAAGTCCGTAGCCTCGCAAAATGAGAGACGATCCTAGGCATGAACGGCCATGAATTCCTTCTCAAGGAGATAAGCACCACATTGCTTCGAAGAAGGTGAGTGCGGTCTCCGCAATTGACATTCTTGGCCATACACGATTTTGACTTATCGTGTGCGGCCTTGGAGCAACTTACACAGACTTGGGGTAACCCCAACTTTGCGTGTCTACAGGAGCGATTAGTATGGGCGAAGCGGTGGCAGTAGTAGCACCTCCGCGGCAGTGGCACAAATGCCTTCACTCGGTACTGATACCAACCAGCATGCACCGACTCAAGAAGCTTGTCAGAGCCAAACGTGATGAAGAGTGTAGGGGCGGATCTCGAGGCCCCTCTCTGTTTTCTCATCACACGTTCGAACTTGACCGCTCCATGGTCGGTCAGCTCTAAGGTGATGTCATCTATGGAGTAGTCCACGAGTTCCTTGGCATAAACTACTCCTTTCACGAAGTTTATGGTAGAGTGCGGCGCCACACTCACCGGGGTGCCATTAAGTGACTGAAGGGCACTAATCATGGTCACCGGAAAGAGATCAGATGTTTTCGCCAAAAGGCTCCTATCCAAGAAATGGGTCGTCTTTGGCTCTCTACCAATCACATTAGCTGTTCAAGTTCATATTGTGAAAATATAAAAGTTGTGGGAGACTTCAGGCCACATGTTGTTCTTGTTCCACTTGGGGTCGTATAGGTGCATATAAAATTTGAACTCGATCGGATAAGATATAAAGGTTCCCCAGAGTGACACATTCTCCTCTTCCTACATGCGGCCACCACCTGGTCCATTATTGAGGTGACGTTGGCAGTCAGTCAAGTGGATTGGCCTTTGGAAGTGTTTGTTTGGTGGTAAATTGGTACAAACATTACTTGTTGTTTGGGGAACTGAAAGTTATCATTTTCAGTCACAATCACTAACAGAACAGAGAACTTCAATATTCCTATTTTTCCTTTCACAGGTGCGATGGTTTCTATTCGCAAACAGTGGTGGTTGATCGTCACCCGGAGGAGAACATCACCGGGAGCCGTTTCCCATCCAAGGGGCAAATGCTCCGAAAATTAAACTTCCACCAAAGGCCGAGGCTGCGAAAGCGACTGTGGTAGTCCTAGGGATTTGGAAGAAGGTAGGTCTCCCTACTCCACACTGTGTTACAGCAAGGCGAAGCTGCTTAAGTTAGTAGAGGCCTACGAGGGTCTTCAGAAGCACAAGGAAAGAGCTTCGGAAACGGCAAGGATGAATGAGGAGATCTATCAAGGGGACCTTGATGACTTGTTCAATATGGCGCACAGAGATGCCCTTAAGAAGACCACAAACGAGGAGAACAAGGCCTTCCTCATCAGCCAAAGAGAGGATCGATCGACTTCCTCCATCACCGGGCTGGACAATGTGTCAGCGAGGCACCAAGAAAAAAAGCGGAAGCGGGAAGAGGCGGAGGTGAAGCGGGAAAACCGGCTGCGGAGATGGAGAAAAAGATCGCCTTAAGTGTTGTACCTTCAAGCCAAGTGGCCTCATCGTCTTCGTCCTCTCACAGGGAAAAGGATGGAAGCGATGCCGAGTTCAAGTGCCTAAGAAGACCTAGGAGAAGAGCTAGAAAGAAGTCTACCATGATCTTGTCAAAGGAAGTGACAACCAAACTGGACCGCTTCAAGGTCTCAGATCCGGCTGAGATGACAGTGGTAGGAGCCGTGGCCAAGGCAACCGGTCAGAACAACGACAACATCACGCTCTCTACGAGCTCCATCCGCCGCTATAGGAGAAAAAACCGAAAGGAAGTGGCCACTGCAGAGATGATCGAACTCCCAGGGAGATGCCTTGGGCTACTTCACTGGGAGGCCAAGCAACTGCCTAACATCGCTGGGGGACGTGAACGCGTTGAGAGGCTCACCATTCACGTCATAGGTGGGGGACAAGAAGTACCTCTTGGAAGCAGCCAAGATTCCCCAAGGAACTGGGCATCACATGGCGGTATCCGATGCTGAACTGGAGGCGCGCATTCAATGAATCGTGTTTGACACTACTGTCTCGAACACGGGTCCCAATTAAGGAATCTGCATCAAGATTCAGGAGGGTCTGGGAAGGAATCTTCTCTGGTTTGCGTGCAGGCACCACATCATGGAAGTGATCCTTGGGGACGTTTTCAAACACTGTTATGTACCATCTGGCGGGCTTAACGTCCCTCTCTTCGTCCGGTTCCGGGACCAGTGGGACTTCCTCGACCAGAAATCTTGGACGTCCTCCATGGATGAAGAAAGCCTCCTTCCTCTCCTGACAGGCGAGCTGTCTGATGCATCAAACAAGAAAGCCATCCAAGAGACGACTACAAGGAGCTCTTGGTTCTCTCCTATATCTTCCTGGGAGGAAATATTGGGACGACTTTCAAGATGAAGGCACCAGGAGCGTTTCATCAAGTGAGATGGATGTCAAAGGGAATCTACGCTCTCAAGATTTTCCTCTTCAGATCTCAGTTTCGGCTGACCTCTCACGAACTTCAAAAACCATGGAACAGGTGTCCCTCTTCGTCGCCCTCATTTACGCCATTCCGTGGAACGAGGCCATGGTTCCTTCCCATGCTCCCTACAACGATCTCCTCTTCATGAGGGAACTTTGCAGAGGAATGCCCAATAAGTGCCTTGCTGAAGTGGCCATAAATGCATTCAAGCGCCATCCCTGGTAAGTGTCAGAAGACTTGTTGCCTCTCTCTCTTTTCGACGAAAGGGTTACAAAGGAAGAGAAGGCATCCATGGTCCAGAACATGAAGATGGAGGGTAAGGGACTGAAAGGTCTGGACAGAAAGGCCTTCAATCCCAACAAACCTCTTTCAGGCTTCTTCAGTTCCAGGTCGAGAAAGGCGCTGGATCTCCTGCTCCAGGGACAAGGAGAGGAACTGGCCACACTCTTGGCTAAGAGTCCCATAAGTTGGGAGGGAGATCCTATCTTCTGGAAGATGAACAAGGCAAATGACCAGGTGAAGGTGGTCAACGACGTTGCTGAATGGGGAGTGGCCCTGATGAGCACCTTCAATGCAACCATCACCCGAGAAACTCAGAAACAGTTCATTCTGAAGGTGGTGGCTAAGGGCAGGAAGGAGTGCCCACAACCTAGAAGGCAGCCCTACTGAAGCCCAAGCGATCAGACTCCAAATAAAGCAATGCGGTCCCCTCGGAACTGTTTTTTGTCTCGTTTCAGTTCTCAGTGATGTCATTCTATTTGTACTTCTCTGCATGCGAAAGGAAATATTAGGTTGAGGAATAAGTTCTTGCGGTTTTATAATGTTGTGTTGATTTAAGTTTTGTTGATGTGATTTGTGCACATATTAAAAAACAATAAATAATGAGAGCAAAATTTGCAAAAGTTAGGCTATGTCTCTTAACAGCGTAAACTATTAGGCTTTTGCTTAGGCTACGTCTTGAAGTTGAGTAATAAGTTATAGCGGTTTATTTAAAAGTTGTGTTGATTTAATTTTTGTTCTGTACCCTCAAAATGGAATGTCAAGTAGAAAGCAAGGCACATTTTTGACACTTGTTGTTATTGATTTTCAATCGAGACGGAAACAATGCAAACGCAGCCAAAGCTCATTGTGATATTTGTGCTGTGTACAGAGAAAATGCTTTATCAGAAAGGACAGCTCAATGGTGGTTTTCACGTTTCAAAAATGGTCCTTTCAATTTTAATGACCAAGAACGTTCTGGTTGCCCCATTAAGTTGGATGAAGATCGATTGAACGACCTTCTTCATGAAAATCCTTGTTAATTGACTAGAGAATTGGCTGTACAAATGGTGTGTGATCAGAAAACTGTAGTGAATCACCTTCATTTGATGGGGAAAGTTCAAAGACTCGGTGCATGGGTTCTGCAAGCTTTGAGCGAAAGCAACAAACTTCAACGCTCCACGATTGCTGCAGGTTTGCTTGCTCATCACAAGGCTACTCGTAGATATAAGGACAGATTTCTTCACCACATCATCACTGGCAACGAAAAGTGGTGTGTTTATGTCAACATGAACTATCGAAAACAATGGCTTAGCCCCAATAAAAAAACACTTCCGCGATTAAAGCAAGGACTTCATCCACGAAAGATGATGCTGTGTGTGTGGTGGGATTGTGAAGTCATCATTCTTTATGAGCTCCTTGCGAACAACGAGATTGTCAATGCAGAACTCTACGTTCAACAAATATATCGACTCGCCGATGCTATTCGTGAAAAGCGACCTCATTGACGTTTTGGAGTCCTTCTGCAACACGACAATGCTCGTCCTCACATTACCAATATAACAAAAGATGCCATCCAAACGCTTAATTGGGAAATCCTGCCGCATCCTCCATTTCGCCAGACTCGGCTCCATTGGATTTCCATCTGTTCCGATCGCTCTCCAACAATTTGAGCAGCGTTTTGTTCAATACTGATGTGGAATAAAAAACCTGGTTAGACAAATTCTTTGAGTCAAAATCCAGAGATTTTTATTGCAGAGGCATCGAAAAACTAGTTGAACGTTGGGAAGAAGTCGTAAATAACAACAGAGAATACATTATTGATTAAATTGCATATTGTTATCAATTAAAAATGAAGTTTTTCTAAAATTGTTAATGGTAATGAATAAATTTGATAAAACCGCAAGAACTTATTCCTCAACCCAATATATTAGAACTTCTTTTTTCATATTTGCTAAATTTCATTTGGTTTTGAAAAATTGTTGCTTCATAGTGGCCCCTTAAACAATGTCCCATTACAATAAAATTTGACACAAATCTTTTACTTTTTTTAGTGGAACAAAAAAAACATGTGGCCCAAAAGTGTTTGCAACATGTGACATTTTGAACAGGTCTATTGTGCTCTCATCTGATAGATCATGTTGCCCTTGGCCAACATGCTGCCATCAGTGGAGCAAATAACCAGAAAGCGTTCAAAGCCAGCAGAGAAAAAAAGGCCAGGCAATTTCTGAATGAGTAGCCCATACGTAATCGAGGCTCTGCTCAGTGCTCTCCTCTGAAATGGAAAATGTCTTGGCTGTCAAAGGGGTACCAGTTGGGGGAGGAGAGGAGATCCCTCATCTCCTTGTGAGTCCTCGCAGGTGACCTCCATGTGCCCCCCCCCCCATACATTATAGATCTTAAACGAGGACTGGTACACTGGCCCCCTGTAAACTCAGAATACATGAGTGCAGGAGTGTTAGGGGGTACAGACTGAGGGGCCCTGCCATCCTTTGCTCGCCTAAGGCAGTTGGCCCTATCAAGCTGCTCTCACCGGGAGAGGTCAATATTGGGCCGCCTGCGTGCTTTCTCTGGGGTCCCCTGTAAAAGCAGAGGAGGGACTGCTGCTGAAAACAAGGGGTTGCCCAAGGGTGCCTCCAGAGAAGGGGGGTGAGAGTGAGTCCACTATACCTGTAGGTTTAGGAGAGGAGTATGCCTCCTCTTTGGTACAAGAAGTTTGGAGGGTCCCTGAGAAAACACAGGGTGGAGGGCTCATTTTCTGCCATGGAGGTGCCCAAGAGTGGCTCCGACAATGCTCCAGAGGAAGTAGAGGGTGATTTGAAAATTATCATCATTTAGCATGGTGATCCTATTATATCCATGAGTCGCAAACGCTAATCACCCCACACAGTAGCCCACTCTGCAAGGGGTGAATACAGGGGCCAGCAAAGCTAACTGCCAATATTAGAGGCCACTCCTGCCCAGTGGCCAGACAGCCCATCTGTATGGTGGCTCAACCTTGTGCTGGGTGTAAAATTGATAGATTGTGAAAAGAGAAAAATGGTATGTGAAAAGAGAAAAATGGTATGTGAGGAAGGTGAGAGTGGAGGGGAAGTAGGTTGTTAAAAACCCACCACTCCAAACCAGAGCTCAGGGATGAGGGGAGTTGTCCCCTGCCCCCCAGCAGTGATCCAGGATGGTCGGTATCTATCCTGTGAAATTAGAAGCCAATTAGAGAAAGTCGTGGGAGAGGTTGTAGGAAAAGTGAGGAAGCGGAGTGAGAAGACAGGGTGTCAGAAAGGAGAAGAGGTTAAGCTTGGAGCAGAAAAGCAAATTGCTGTGGCCGTTTATGGGAAACACACACACGATACAAGATAGCACAGAATTCTTTCTCCCTTACAGAATATGATACTGGTTAAGTGGTTAAGTTCTAATGGTACCATTGTAACTACGGACAAAACTTCACACCAAATAGTTCATTCAACATTAACCTACTTTGCCTTTTTAGATTTTTCTGTGGAGGAAGCAAAGGGCTTTTCCGCTCAACTTCTGCAGTGGCTTTGATTGCCTGGTGAACTTGCCGCTCCTTCACAGTGCTTGACACGTAAGATTCTAGGTATATCAGGGAGCCATCTTCCTCAATATGGCTCACCCATTCTGCTTCAATGGACCTAAAAGAAAATTAATGTTGGATTGTTAAGATATTTTTAAGGGAGGTGAAAATAATAGTGAATTTACATCTTAACTTATTCTCAATTACCTACTGAAATGGCTGCAGTAATTATGAATAAATCAAGTGATAATAAGGTTTACCAATTTGATAATAAAAAATATTACACTCATCTTGAGGCCTTTTATTTCTAAGTGGGGAACTACAGTTTAACAGGGGATCTGAACTAGTTAGCTAGTGTAAAGCATCTACCATGGTGGGCATAAATGGGATACCATCTGACAACTAATCCCACCTGTTGAGGCTTAATTTTTGCTCAAACAGTAATAGCTTTTGTTTCCTTTTATAGAAATTGACAGTGAAGTATTTGAACAGTGTACCTATAAATGAAGGCTAGCAATTAGCATACTTGAATTTCTTCTCAATTGTCCCTGGACTCGACTCTGCCATAATTTGCCTCCTTGTACTAACAAGGTGGTAATAATTTTACATTTCAAAGAATAAATTACTGTAAAGATTGTTAATATACATTGGGGTCTGGAGACCTATAGCAGTTAAGATTGGGGCAAGTTTTGTGTACCTGTTTTTTATCCCATGTATTCATTTTGTTAAAGCTCCTTTGTTTTTAACTATTTTCTGACCTAATCTGTGTATTTTCTCCCTCTCGTGCTAGGGTTTATTCGGCTCTATTGAAGTCTCTCTGAAGATTATGCCTAGGAATGGCTCTTTTGAAGTATCTCTGAAGCTTATATCTAGGAATGGCTCTTTTTGAAGTTTCTCTGAAGCTTATATCTAGGAATGGCTCTTTTTGAAGTTTCTCTTTAGCTTATATCTAGGAATGGCTCATTTTGAAGTTTCTCTTTAGCTTATATCTATGAATGGCTCTTTTTGAAGTTTCTCTGAAGCTTATATCTAGGAATGGCTCATTTTGAAGTTTCTCTTTAACTAATATCTAGGAATGGCTCATTTTGAAGTTTCTCTGAAGCTTATATCTAGGAATGGCTCATTTTGAAGTTTCTCTTTAGCTTATATCTAGGAATGGCTCTTTTTGAAGTTTCTCTTAAGCTTATATCTAGAACTGGCTCTTTTTGAAGTTTCTCTTAAGCACAACACACACCCAGCACACCAATCCCCATCATCTATAACCTATTCAGCACAATCCACCACCGTCTCCTCTTCTATGCCTACCCTTCAGTCCAGTCTTAGAACCTATTCCAAATGCACCCACGCATCACCTCTACCAAGACACCAAGACCCAAAACAATCAACATCCTACAACTAAATATTTAAGGCATATGTAACAAAAATCAAATTCAAGGAATCCTTATTCAACTACAACATACAACTAGCCTTCATTGGGGAATAAAAACACAACTAATAACACCACAAAAGTATCACAATTCACATACATCTGGCAAAAAGAGAAAGAAACAATGGTGGAGGCATAATCACATACATCAAACACTACATCTACCACCAATAATTCTAGTCACCATCCTACACCATTACCCAATGAAAATCCAAACCATCTGAACATGCATCAACAGAACACACACTTTCACTAAGCTGTAAATATCTCCCTTGCATCCTGTCCACTAAACTACAAGTCTGAAATCACCCACCTTTCAACACAACAAAATAACACCCTTGTTGAGGGTGACTTTAGTGCCCACAACCTCACCTTGCTAGAATCCCAAGACAGACACACAAAACCCTACAGCATGACCACATACTTAACTACTTATTCATCATGAATAACCCTTCTACCACCGCACATAAACCCCTCAACACCTCCTCTCTAGACCTCACCACACCTAGCAACTAAAACAACTGGCAACCCCCTACTGCAATATCCTCTGACAACCTTCCAATCATTATACAAATAGCCCTAGAGCAGTTCATACCTCCACACTCTACTAATTACAACGAAGTTGACTGGAAAATCTTCACCAACTATACTGACAAAAACAAACACCCAAAGCTTCTCAGTTGCCTGGTTCAGTGATATAAAAAAGTATACATGCACTTTGCCAACATTCAACAAAGTATAATATTTTGCTAACAGAAAATTGGCAGCTGAAGTAATGGGTTGAGGAATAAGTTCTTGCAATTTTATCAAATTTATTCATTACCATTAACAATTTTAGAAAAACTTCATTTTTAATTGATAACGATATGCAATTTAATAATGTATTCTCTGTTGTTATTTACAACTTCTTCCCAATGTTCAACTAGTTTTTCGATGCCTCTGCAATAAAAATCTCTGGATTTTGACTCGAAGAATCCGTCTAACCAGGTTCTTAATTCCACATCAGTATTGAACAAAACGCTGCGCAAATTGTTGGAGAGCGATCAGAACAAATGGAAATCTGATGGAGCCAAGTCTGGCGAATATGGAGGATGCAGCAGGATTTCCCAATTAAGCGTTTGGATGATGTCTTTTATCATATTGGCAATTTGAGGATGAGCATTGTCGTGTTGCAGAAGGACTCCATAACATCGATGAGGTCGCTTTTCACGAATAGCGTGGGCGAGTCGATACATTTGTTGAACATAGAGTTCTGCATTGATAATCTCATTGTTCGCAAGGAGCTCATAAAGAATGATGCCTTCACAATCCCACCACACATACAGCATCATCTTTCATGGATGAAGTCCTTGCTTTAATAGCGGAAGTGGTTTTTTATTGGGGCTAAGCCATTGTTTTTGATAGTTCATCCAATTTAATGGGGCGAACAGAACGTTTTTTGTCATTAAGATTGAAATTACCATTTTGGAAACATGAAAACCACCATTGATCTGTCCTTTCTGATAAAGCATTTTCTCCGTACACAGCACAAATATTGCAATGAGCTTTGGCTGCATTTGCATTGTTCAGGTCTGATTGAAAATCAATAACAACAAATGTCGAAAATGTGCCTTTCTTTCAACTTGACATTCCATTTTGAGGGTACAGAACAGAAATTAAATTAACACAACTTTTAAATAAACCGCAATGACTTATTACTCAACTTCAAGACATAACCTAAGCAAAAGCCTAATAGTCTACGCTGTTAAGAGACGTAGCCTAACCTTTGCAAATTTTGCTCTCATTATTTATTATTGTTTCTTAATATGTGCACAAACCACGTCAACAAAACTTAAATCAACACAACATTAAAAAAAATGCAAGAACTTATTCCTCAACCTAATAAATGAAGTTGAGGCTTACTTTAAAGTGCGGAGTGACCTAAATAAGTTGTTAGGTTGGCACAAAAGTGACAGATGAATTTTAATATTAAAGAAATGTATTGCGGCAAATAATAGAGCAAATAGTGTTGGGCTTCATTAAAGGGAAATATTAATTGTAAAAGTAAAGAAGTTATCCTTAAACTATATAACTCATATGTCAGGCCACAGTTAAAGTACTGTATAAAAGCATAGACCCCATATCAACCTGTTAGAGTCAGTGCAAAGGAGGGCAACAAAGATGATACCTTCGATAAGTTGGATTTTAGCAATTTATTTGAGTTGGAAGGTAGTAATAGGACTAGGGTCCAACATTTAAAAATTAAAAAACAGAGATGTAGATTGAATGAGAGAAAGTATTTTTTCACCAACATGTTAGATTATTGGAATGGTTTACCACAAGCAGGGTGGACAAATCAAAAAACTCAGCCCTAAAAAAAAACAGGTTTTGGGGTCTTTTCAAAATTACTTTTTTTTTAAGAAATGAATGCTACTTATTATTTGATTCAAAATTCCTATTTATGTTTATAATTTCAACAAATATGTATCAAATTAAGGTTATTTCTCTGATACTGACTCATAATAATTCATCTCTCCTTCTACAGGTTATGGCTATCATGGGTACCTATAATTCTCAATCAGTGATCTGTTCTTACTATAATATAATTATTAAACTAAGTAATTATTAATATTATATAAAAATAGAGGTAGCTATTCTTTTTTATGTTATTCTAATACTTGTAGCATTTGTTTTTTTGAAAAAACCAAGAATAAAACCCGGGTTTGGGGTTTTTTTTGCCAACCCTGACCACAAGAGACATTAAGCAGTCCAAACTCAAATGTTTTCAAGCCCAGGTTAAATGAATATATGGGAAGGATAGGTTATCATGGTTTTTAACTTGCATTGGAGCAAATTACATATTGTAATATCAATTTTTATATATATATTATTGATATGTATATTGCATGATTTAGTTTTTGACAAGGCATGAATGATGGTGATGTCCTTTTAAGCAGTACAGATACAATCTTGCAGATGAACTTTACGAGAATGTGTATTGACTCAGATGACCTCTGATAGGCTTTTGTGGCTTTTGTCATCCGTTGAATTATGTTATGTTAACCCATACACCCACTCAGGACAGTAATGCTAACATTCAACATAAAGCCTATAACATGATAACCAGACACATTGTCATCAACACAATACTAAAGACCATATGGCTCCAACAATAAAAAATGGCTTTCCAATTTCTTACAGGCAGAAAAGCACAATATACTGCAGCAAGCTAATCATAAACACACTGCATATACAACAGTCAAACATGAATCAGTACTCTACTCCATGCTCTTCAACCTTTTTCCTCCATGACATCCTCCTAAGCAACCCAGTGCGGGCATGAGTCAAAACTTAACATACCTCTCTCCCCAATCTAGTCTGATTGGCCCACATCCAGGAACCAGACACAGTTCAACCCTTATTTAAAACATGCCTAACACAAGCACACCTGAGTAAAAACCTCCAGATACATGGGATGCTGGATCTCAGGAAGAACCCTTTTAGTTGGCAGAGTTCAACAAGATTGCAAGCCTTAGGGAGGAACCCTAGCCGGCGACAACATAGGTAAACATATTTCTTGATGAGGCTCTTTTTAGAAGCTTATTTCTTGGAACTGAATCATTTCTGAACCTCATCCCTACGAAATAATTCTGATGAAGTTTTGAGCATTTGGAGCTCTATAACCTCAAGGTCCTGTTGTGACTTAACTTTAAAAGCTTAAATTTGTCTATGTACCTTTGGATCAACCCCTTCATCCTAGTCTCTCTCTTAAGTAAGTTCTGAAACCATAAATTTGGTGAAGTTTTGTTTATGTTTTAGTAGTAGACTAATAAAAGTGTGAATAGTGTCTCATTTTAATAAATGCAAGAAATCTCAATATTATCCAAAAGTGTTCGCCAACTTCATTGGTTGTATGACTATCAACACCCAGTAGCCTCTTTCTTACAGGGGTAGACAGTCACTGTGTCAAGGGGTGGGATCTATAATCGCTAGAATTCATCAGTAAATTTACGTACCACTGAGGTTTCAAAGTGGATTATATAATGTGTCGGTGCAATTAAACGATTAACCATGCAACATTTACCCTCGACCATAGATAACGAATACTTGATTGGTAGCTCAAAATTGGGCGATTCCATAGTCGGGCTAGCCAGGAAAAAAAAAAAATATCATTCTCATTTCTTTATTTTTAACGATATTCACCCCAAATTTGGCATGAAGCACCCTGGGACCAATGTACTTCGAGCTGTGAAGTCAAATTTTTATTCGACGAACGAAAGTGTGACTTATTTAATGAAAAAGAAAAAATAAAAACCTTATATTTATAACCGATGTTGGTTATATCCAATTCAATTTTATTTAATAAGGTTGTGTACAATGGGATTCTTAGATACTACAGGGTGTCTACTAATATCAAATTTCAAAATTTGATAGGTTTTCCAGGTACTTAAAAAAAAATAAATAGCAAAATTTCTAATTAAAACTGTAATGAAAAATGGGTATATTACATTTAACTACAAAATATTTCCAGGTATATTCTAATAAATGAAATAAAGTAGGTAGCATTAATTAAAGAAGAAATCCCTCCAGGGCCCAAACCTGACCAATCTAGCAAACAATTATATTTCCATTAGGTATCATTTAGCTAGCCCCCCTCATTTACTTTCTTTCTTTTTAACTTTATAAATCTTTTTCATAGCCCATGGGTGAGTACCTACTATATTATTCTGAAATAGGTATAATAAAGTAATAGCTAGTAAGAATCTAAGGTGTTGACACCCTGTACTAGTAACCTATTTCATGGTTAACCTTGATTCTAATATCTACCCTACAAAATAAAGATACATAACAAATGTCAGTGGCTACGCACACTTAAAATGACTTAGGACTTTTTATCATTAGAAAGTTTCTTCTTCTTGTATGTAGTCACTTTTGCTCCTGGTAGTTTTCTAGGGTGCATCCGGATTACCTCTTTTTATGCCTCTTCTTTTGACTTTTGTATAGGTATCACTGTTAGCTTTTGACACCATATTTTTGCCCATGACATGGAAGAGGGACCTGGCAATGGCAGGAACAACGGTGCTGACCAGGCTGCAACCCTTTTCACAGTCTAGCAGGGACATGCCTAAGTCATTGCTCATTATTTCCTTGTAGGCACTCACAAATACTTCTTCTGAAGAGTAGGCCGCCAGGAACTTGGACCTTCTTTCACCTGGTGTTGTCATCACCTTGAAGACTTCCACAGCCATCATGGCCATGTGGATGCACTCGTTTGAGGGGTAGAGGAGACTGCCGCAGTCCTGGAGTTCAATCATCTCTCTGAAAGTCTCTGATAGCTTGTCGGGGTCGGCCACCTGCACTGAGAGCATAAGGGTGTTGCCCTCTTATTATAAGTTATGTTGTGCCCGCTCTGACTAATGTGGTCCTTTACCGCCCTCCCAACTCGTCTCCAGCCTTATTTCTCAAGGAGTTCAGTAACCTACTCTCCGATCTATCCTCTACTGGTTCTCTCCTTATTCTTGGTGACTTCAATATTCCTAGCCACAATGAGACTTTTCGCACATTAATTGACATCATCAACCTCTTCTCTCTTACACAACATGTGTCATCCCCAACACATATACATGGTAATATCCTTGACTTAGTCATCTCGAACCTCCATATATCTAATCTAACAGTAACTGACCTTTCTAATACGATTTCCAATCACTTCTTGATAAATTTTAAATTCTATATTCCCTTCCACCTCCCTACTCGCTCGTCCCGAGATTCTACTCCTTTCCGGCAACTATCGTCAATTGTTGTTGTTTCTGCCCTACCTCCTATTGATACTACTGCTTCACCTGACCAAACCTTAAACTCACTGCACTAATCCTTACTTGCCTGCCAAAACGTGCATGCCCCACTTATCACTCCTTCTTCAAACCACCATCACTCACTCTCTAACAAATCTGGATCCTCTAAGGACGTCTTTCCACCCAAACTCCTCCACCAAATTCTCCCTGCTGTCCTCCCACTGATTCTTCATCTCTTTAACACTTCTCTTGCCACAGGAGTGGTTCCCTCTTCCTTCAAACATGACTCAATTCGTCCTATCCTTAAAAAAACACACCTTAACCCCTCTGAACCATCTAGCTACCGCCCTATCTCACAGCTTCCATTCCTCTTTAAGATCCTGGAGAGAGTGGTTTTCTCTTGCCTTAATCACCATATTTTTAACTGCAATATTGATGAAACATACCAATCGGGGTTCAAAGCGAAGCACTCTGCTGAAACCGTTCTTCTTAATGTTTCAGACAGTTTATGTAGAGCTGCTGATAGGGGTTGTACATCCATTCTAGTCCTCCTAGATCTCTCCTCTGCTTTCGACACCATCAACCACACTGTCCTCCTTGATCATCTTCAAACCTTCCTTGGTCTCTCGGGCACTGCACTTGTGCTTGGTTCCACTCATACCTCTCCTCCCACACTCAGTCAGTTGCCCTCGATAACCTCTCCTCCAAGCCAGTGCCCATTCATTTTGGGGTGCCTCAGGGCTCAGTCCTTGGTCCCCTCCTCATTCGTATCTACTTACTTCCTCTTGGCTCCCTTCTTCGTGATTTGGGCCTGTCCTTCCACCTCTATGCTGATGACACTCAGATATACCTTTCCTCATCCCCTGTGTCCTTCGCTCAATCAATTACTAAGCTCCTTTCATCCTACACCTCCATAAATGAATGGCTGTCTGCCAACTTTCTCAAACTTAACCATGATAAAACTGAAGTTGTCTGGGTGGTACCGCTTTGATGGTGGAGAAATCTAAAGCTCTCTTCCCCTCCCTTAACCTTGGGGAAACCAATGTCCCCTTTTCTGTTACCGTCAGTAATCTTGGTGTTATTTTCAACGAGCAACTCTTGTTTAAACCGCACATCCATCATATCTGTAAGTCTTCCCTCGGTTTCCTCCGCAACTTTTAACGTGTTCAATCCCATTTTGACCGATGAAGCCTTGAGACTGCTATTCATGCCTTCGTCACTTCACACTTAGACTACTGCAATTCTCTTTTAGTGAATCTCCCTTCTTCGTCAATTCACCCCCTACAACTAGTTCAAAACTATGCTGCCCGGATCCTCCTTTGCCACCCTAGGTTCTCTCCTTCAATGCCTCTGTTACAGGAGCTACACTGGTTACCTATTCGCTTCCGTACCCACTATAAAATTCTTCTCATCACCTACAAGGCCCTAAACCTCAAGGCTCCACCTTATCTCTCATCTGCCCTCTCCCATTGTCAAACTCCTCGGGCACTCCGATCTAACCTCATTCCCATCCTGAGCACTCCTCGTTCTGTCTTCTGCTCGATGGGTGACCGTTCTTCTCAGTTTGTGCTCCTAGACTCTGGAATGCCCTTCCTGCCGAAGTCCGATCCTCTCCCTCACTTGCTACTTTTAAACGTCTCCTGAAGACTCATCTCTTCAGAATTGCCTTCTCTTCCCTGTAAACATTCTCTACACTCGCTATACAACCTGCGCTCTTTAAGGGCTAACAGCCCTGAAGGGCGTATTATAAATACTTATTATTATTATTATTTATACATTTTTTCTAAATAAATTTTAAGAAGTTTTGAAGTTTAACTTTGTAGTATTAATACAATATTCATTGAAGTGAAAGGAAAAACAAAGTAATGGTACTGAGACACAAATAGAGAAGTATGTACTGTATAAGCTCATATTGGAATACTTATAGGATTAGCCAATAAGCAAGCCAATAATATATCGGCAAGATATGACCGATACCTATATATCGGCAAGATATGGCCGATACCTATATATCGGCAAATTGGCCGATATGGGTGATACTGATAATTTTCCGATATTATCGGTGCAACCCTACCATAGATAGCGTATATTAAAAATATATCCCATAATTTATAGGCTTGTGTCACACCATATATTATGATTGTTCATTAATATTTGACAGGGTATTTTAACTTTAACCCACTCCTGGATACTTAAACACAACATTTTGGTATAAGTACTCACGCTAAGAAGCCTAAAATGGGAAATATATAAGTGCAATTACGGTGGACAGCAGCATCCTTCCCCAAGCAAAAGATAGGTATCATATGTTGGCTTCCCTTATTTAACACACATTATAACTTATTCACTTAAATAGTAGGAGTCCACATCTTCACTACCTACAAGTACTAGAGCTAACAGGCCTACAACAGCAAATAAATACAATTAACTTATAATTTCAAAATTTTCCAAGATGGCGGCAGCGTCTCACCCAGACTAAGTTGTAACAGTGACTGGGATCGCCGCCTAGCGGGCATAGCGGCATCACCTGTGCTGACTGTTGCCCAACGATGGAATCAGCTGACTCCGGAATTTGCGGAAGCTACCAATCAAGTATTCATTATCTATGCCTCGACATATCTTTCAAGGGAGCAGTATACACAAACCATCATCAATCTCCATCCTGCCAAAATAATATTCAACCTTTTTAACTATGGCTTAGATGAGTGGAAACACCACTTCCAATGTTAGGAAAGTTAAGCCACATTGAGTGTGGTAAGTCACTGAATGGAGCCCCAATTTGGGTCACCTTAACAGCAGTTACCATACACTGTAGATACCCAGAGTTTGGACCCCATATTAATCATTAGGTCCCTGCTGACAAAAAATAAAGGCATCTTAATCGAATGCATATCAGTGGTAAAAAATCACTACCATTAAAGTAATTCAGTTTTTACTCTAAAACCTGCCATGTTGCATTCATCAAATTTCTATAGTATTCACTCTTCCAGTTATTCAGCTCTCTTATTTCCATAATACCTAAGCAGGAAGCTCTCCGGAAACAAAATAGGGTTTGCTCTAAGAACATCCCAGTAAACTCTTGTAATGAAGTATGCATACCCCCTTGCATCACAGATTCACTCTTTTCCACTGGGGTCATTCATTTATCTATCTTTGACTCTCTCCAATACATAATTCCACTTTGACAATAAGACTCACATCAACAGTTATGCAGAGAATAGAGAAAAATACTTCCAAAACAATCTCCATCATCTGCAAGATTATATTTCAATCTTTCATTCATATAATACATTTTATCCTTACTCTTTGCATGCACACATTCAGCCATATAACTTGAACTATATCCCCAAACTTTGGCATCAGGGTCTTATAGTCTTTCATCACTATAACATTGTCTCAATATACTTTCTAGTCAGCAGGTGTACACATCTACTCTTTCGTTCATCTTCATTCACCTTCCAAAACTTTTACCCCCTTTCCTGAGTGATAATGACCCACCCATCTTCACAATTCTAATTGTTGGGAACATCACACCTAAACCCTGCTTCCCCCCTACACATGAACCTGGGATCAATAAAATATAAGCAATGGATACATTTAGACTCTTCCAACCTCCCCAGTACAAAACATTACACTAGAAACTGGACATACAGCACATATTCTCACACCAATAAATATCCTAGGTGAATAACGCATTGAAACAATACACAAATAAATATACACTCAATCTCCAATAAACAACTACTCAATTTTTTTACACATAAAAAATAACATACATATAGCCTCCCCATTTAAGAAATAAACTTGATACCATAACAAAAACTTCCCCCTTCTGCTAATACATTACACAAAAGCTAGATACCACATCAAAACATGGTTTCACAACACTAATATATAATTCATCCCTTTTACAAATACCACATTGAACACTAAAAACACCTCATATATATATATATATATATATATATATATATATATATATATATATATATATATATATACTACTGAGCAAAATAAGAACAATTTTCCTATATTCAAATAGGTACATAAAGGCATGCATTTAATATATTTTATGAATATTTCATATGATACAATTGTATATTCAAGAAATTATACTAAATAAACTAACAAAATAAAATATTGATTGACACATGCAAAATAAAAGAAAAACATTTTCAGGTGAAACTTTTTGATATGAAGAACCAGAAAGTGAGACTTGAATATAAGGAAACTAGTGTTGTTTGGAGAGATAAAGATTGGTAGAGAATTCATTCAGCGATGAAGGTGAAATTTTATTTAGTTGTTTTTGATGGAAGATGCTTTGTTAGATGCACTGTAGGTGACAGACTTAACCCTAAATGTGTTCAAAAGTCTGCCAAGCATGGAGGAGGCATTGTCAGAGTATGGGGAAATGTTTTCGCCTGAAGAAGTTGGCTCCCCAGTGTGAATAATTGGAATGGTAAATGTGAATAGTGAATTTGTATCTAAACCTCATACAACCTGTTATAGCTTCACTCTGAGCATCTCTGAAGCCCACCAACAGATTTATGCAGGACAACGCTCCGTGTAATACTGCAAAGCAAGTAAAATAGTATTTTGAAAAAGAAAATATTGAAGTAATGAAGTGGCCTGTTCAGAGTCAACCTAAACCCAATTGGAAACCTCTGCAAGATTATTTAAGACAAAGTTCGAGACTAGCAGCCTTCAAATATGAGGGATTTATGGACACAAATTAAGCACAAATAGAATAAAATAACACCAGAATTTTGCAAGAAATTGGTGAGGTCTTGTGGGCATCATATCACCGAAGTAATAGAAAACAAAGGCTTGAACAACTATTTTAAATGTTTTAAATTACATCATTGTCAAATCAAGCTTTGTTTTGAGTGTCTTTGCTTACTAAGCAATTCTGTGAATGATCATTCACTTATATTGCACATGTCAAAATTTTATTTTGTTAGTTTATTTAGTATAATTACTTGAATATACAATTGTATCATATGAAATCATAAAATATATTAAATGCATGCCATTATATACCATTAGAATTTTATTTACCTAGTTATATTTTTTTTTTAAATTTTTAATAATGAAAAATTGTTATTTTATTTTGCTCAGTAGTGTATATCATTTAGGAATGCCACAAATAAATCTGCTGCATCTTTTCTCAGTACTTTCCAGCGACAGTGATCAAGGTGTGACTGAAAAAGCTCACTACTAATACCTCTCATTTCTTTAAAATTGTTGTTTTGGCATCTATGATCATTCAATGGCTTGAGTATGCGCTTGTCACTGGATCCACATAATGTTCTTGATGATTCACCGTTAGAAAGGTAGACCTTCCTGTTAGAATCAGATTCATGGGTATTTGCATTACAAAAAAGAATAACAGTTCTAAAATTTCGCATAACTCAAAGTAGTACCATTAATAATGAATGACCAGCCAAAAAAACTTTGCAACAGTTTGCTTTGACTTTACCCTTTATTATAAAGTATTCAATAATGAGCAGCCCTTAAGCAAGCATGGATCGAAGCATATTTGAACATCAAATCAAGCTGTTCCTAACTGAACAGTGATTGCATGAATGAGAAATAAAGAACATGTGTGAAAAATGTTCTGATAATTTTTTTTTAGAATTTTAGGAGCCTATCTGACGACTGCCCACTTGGGCACAGGGCACCGCAATCCCAACAGCCTAGCACTAGGCTACTTTAAAATTAGAATATGAAAACAAAACGATAAAAAGGGAAGATGGCAACAATCAGGAACCAAGCTCCGGCGTCAGGAGGACCGCAAAACCCTTATACCCCGGGAGGGAGGGCAGGGGGCACGCGCCTAGCATAGTCTCCTGCAAAAAAATAGCTAACGGGGAAGGGGACGAGACGAGCCTCCGCAGCTCCTCCCAGTTGGCCAGGAGTCCACGGCAATTCCATTGAAAGAATAAGTCCTCCAGGCAGAGCTCGGAGGAGACGCAGGAGCCCACCACTGGAGCCGAAGCTCCTTGTTGATGTCCTCCTTTCGGTGGGCAGCTTTAGGAACCCCGGAAGATGGCCTGGCGACCAACTTCAGGGGTGTTGCCTCCTGCGAGTCTAACGACTCGGTGGAGGCACGTGGCCGTTTCGCCTTACGGGAAACGGTCACGCTGGGGGAAGGGGGGGAGCCTTGGTTTTAGCTGGGGATGGGTATGAACCCTTTGTGCAGCCAGCTTTACCAGGGGAGCGCCTGGGTTTAGTAGAGTCTGCAGAAGGGCTCCGAATGGGCGCGGAAACAACTGTGCTCGTTGGCCTGGATGGGCCAGGAGCATTAAGGCGTAAGATGTCCCAGGCAGAGCCCGGCATGCCAGGAAAAAAGTCCTTAGCTTCGCGGAATGAGAGTCAATCCTGGGCCTGAACAGCCAGGATTTCTTTCTCAAGGAGATATGCACCACATTGCTTCGAAGTGGGGTGCAGCTCTCGGCAATTGACACACACAATTTGGACTTATCGTGTGTGGCCTTGGAGCAATTTACACATACTTCGAGTGATGCCGACTTTGCGTGTCTACATGAGCGATTCATATGGCCAAAGCAGTGACAGTAATAGCACCTCCGCGGCAGTGGCACTAATGCCTTCATGTGGTAGCGGTACCAACCGGCACACACCGACTCAGGGAGCTTGTAACAGTCGAATATGATGAAAAGTGTAGGGGTGGGTCTCGAGGCCCCTCCCTGTTTTCTCATCACACATTCGACATTGACTAACCAATGGTTGGCCAGCTCTAAGGTGATGTCCTCTATGGAGTAGTCCACGAGTTCCCTCGCATAAACTACTCATTTCACAAAGTTCATGGTGAGTGCGGCATCACACTCACAGGCATGCCATCAAGTGTCTGAAGGGCACTAATCATGGGCGCCCCGGAGGGATTCGACGGATTCGCCAAAAGGCTCCCATCTGAGAAACGGGTCACCTTCGGCTCTCTACCAATCACACTAGCTAATCCTCTCCTCTGATGGATCATGTTGCCCTTGGACAACATGCTGCCATCAGTGGAGCGAATAACGAGGAAGCGTTTGAAGCCAGCAGGCTCGAAAACGCCGGGTAATCTATGAATGAGAGGCCCCAATGTTATTGAGGCTCCGCCCTGTGCACTTTTGGTCATAGTCAGGGGCTCTGCACCCGGGGGGGCAAAAGTGCCGGATGTGCCGATCTTGGCTTGGTCGCTTACCGTAGCAGCAGACCCATCCGTCCCCGCAGCCCCTGCAGATGGAGAGGAGCCCCGAGTCTTTTTTGTCTTTTTCTTTTTCGGAGAGGAGGGCGGGGAATGAACCCACTTCTCACCTACGCCGGAAGGAGCCCCCAGTCCAGATGGGCCAGCCTCAGCCAGGTCCTTCTCCGAAATAGAGAAGGTCCTGGTAGTCGTAGGGGCACCGGTTGGAGGAGATCCCTCCCTTCCTTGTACTACCTCAGAAACCCTAGCCGTTTGAGGACCTTGCATAGGGGCGGATTCTGTTTCGGTGCTTGGCGCCGCGCCCGGATTCCCCCTCATGGAAGGCCCTACTGTCTGAGGCTAGGTTGCCTCAAGGACCATGTCTACCTCAGGGGGGGCCTCCAGTTGGCCACCTCCCCCCTCCAAGACATCGCAGGTCCCGTTGGCAGTATTGTCATTAGTCATCTGGTGTGGGGAGGCACAGGCCTTGACCCCGGCAAGGTTAAGTATTCTTGCCAGCAGGTCTTTTGAGGGAAGCAACCAAAGGGGCCTGGCTTCCCTCTCCCCCCAAAGGGGGTTTACCCTACCGAGCCGCTTGTACGAGTGGCGGTCGGCAATGGGCTGCCTGCTGGCTTTCTTGGCAGTCCCCTTAGAAAGAAAAGGAGGGACTGCCGCTGGAAATAGGGAGGTGCCCGAAAGCACCTCCAGAGAAGGGGGTAAGGGGGAGTCCCCTTCACCCGTAGGCGTAGGAGAGGAGTAAGCCTTCACTCCAATTAAAGAAATATGGAGGGTCCCCTGCGCAAGCACAGGGTGGGGGGGTACCTCCATTTTTTCGGTGGAGCTGCCCGAGGGCGGCTCCGTTAATCAACAAGGGGAATTGGGGAGAGATTTGTGGGTTTTCTTTAGATTTGCATACATGGGCATGGTGACCCTCTTTTTTCTATGGGAAGCAATAGCTCATCACCTTTCGCAGTTGCCCACACTGCAAGGGTGCTTACAGGGCTGGCAGAGCCAGGCGCCGCCATTTGGGACTACCCCTCCTGCCTAGTGGCCTGACAGTCCATCGGCATAGCGGCTCCACCTTAGATGCGGCGTAAAACTGATAGAGTGTGAAGAGGAAAGAAAAAGGGATGTGAGAAAGGTATGGGTGGGGATGGAGCAGGTTATTAAAAAAAAACATTCCGAACCGGAGCTCAGGGGTTAGGGAACATTGTCCCTTTCCCCCTCAGCCCCAATCCGGGACGGTTGGCTTGATAAGAAGGTCAGCATCTACCCTTTGAAATTAGAGGCTGACCAGAGAAAGTTGTGGGAGAGGTTGTATGAAAAGCGACGAAGTAGGGGAGAAATACAGGCTATCTGAAGGGAGGAAGAGAGGCTAAGCTGGGGCCGGACGGAACGCTGGATCCCGTTAGCACGGCAGCCAGGATGACAAATTGCTGCGCCCCTTACGGGGTTGCCATGAGAAGCACACAAATACTGGCTGTAGCAGCTTCCACAAATCCAGATCGCCCACTCCCACAAAACAGTGAGACAAAACCTAATTTATACTAAATTAGAGATAAACCGTCAACTCTCCCACCCTAGACCAGACTCCAGAAGCATATGCACACCCACTTCTCTCACTGCTCTATCCAGTCACTTTCCTATAACACCTTGCTGCATTGATGGCCCCTGACATCCACCTATCTGCATCCTCCCTCTTTCTTGAGGACAGAGTCCAACTGTTCAAGTTGTGGTGTGGGCACCACCCAGCCCTCCTGAGCTACCAGAAAAGGCTGGATATGACTATCATGGATAACTAGAATGCAGCACCATACTCCAATGAACCTAACACATTGGAAGCCTGCAATGCACACAATCACACACTATCAGTGTAAAATAGTCTCTTTTATTGTAAAGAACTATTCCCAAGAAGCGCAACAGGCAGTGGCGGCTCGTATATAGGCACTGAGGAACGGCAGCACCCTCTATTTCCACTCTATATTATCAATAACATTCAATATAATGAGTCCTTTTTTCTATAATTCTTTCTTTATACTTGTACATTATATAATTCTTAAGCTTAAGGTTAGTAACCATCCCCTAATTAATGAAAAAAATACAAAAATCCTTGTATAGAATTGTGCGCTTCACAGTTCCAGCAATGTGGTATTTGGCTGTTGTGTGCATGCTCACATGTCTGAGATAGGAAGCTGCACACTAGGAAGAGAGAGTAATGCAGCTCACACAGTGCCGACCCGAATAGGCTGGTGGAAGGTAGTGTTTCTTTTTTATCCTGCATGTATTGTGCTTAAAAACGTACTTATATTCTTAAATGTGATAAAGTATAGAATTTAATTCACATTTTTTGCGTTTCTTTTATTAATTAATTGAGCTGCTAAAATTTATCTTGGAAAATAATCTAGATGATGTTCTTGGTGAAATTACGAAACTAATAAAAATCCTCTTGACAATTCGCATGACTACATCAGAGGCAGAACGCTGCTTTTCAACACTGAAAAGAATAAAAGCCTTTCTAAGGAGCACTATGAATTCTGAAAGACTAAATGCACTTGTAGTGCTTTCAATGGAGAAAAATTCCTCAGTAGTCATCCAGAGATCAAGGAGAAAATAATTAATCTTTTCATGCAAATTAAAACAAGAAGAATTGATTTAGTTTTAAAATGAATGGATCAAGATTGAACTGTAATAATTTAGGCTATTAGTGAGTAAAAAATGCTCTCTCTCTATCTTCTCCCCCTTTTCTCTTCTTTGAATAACTGCTCCTTTCTCTCTCTATCTATGATCTCTCTGTCTCTCCCTCCATTGCCTGTTTTTTTTTTCTTTCATCTCTTCTTTCTCTATCTGTGCTTCCTTTCTCTCCCCATCTATCATCTCTGTTTTTCTCTTTCTCTCTCTCCACTTCCGGTCTTACTTTATTCATCTTCATGTATCTATCTATTTAACTATTCATTCACATCTCTTCTCATTATCTATATCTCTCTCCCTCCTTACCCTCCCCCCACCAATTTCTTTATATACGTTACTCTGCGCAACAATTTGCACAATGCCAATAATCCCAAGTTACTACTCATTCCAAATCGTAGACAAAGGCCGACGGAAGTTGTGCAGACAAGTTAATTCCCTGTCAATATTTATGACCACTGTTTTATCCCAACCATCAACCTCTTATACATCTGTCTATTTATTTCCCTATGCCTTCTTAATTCTCTATTTCTTTCTTTAGCTCTTTTCTTATTCTCACCTCTATTTCTTTTCTTCTATTATGCTTTATTTCTTCTTTTTCATTCTCCTCTCTCTCTTTTTCTTAGTCAATGGCACTTTTACTCTTACTTTCTCTCACCTTTTTCTCTCTCTCCATCTATCTTTCCCTATTCACTCCTTCTCTCTGTCCTCTCTACATCTCTCTCTTTTCTCTATGTCACTTTCACTCTTTTTCTCTCTTTTTAAAGGATAACATACCCATCTTTCTCACTTTACTCCCCACCTCCTGTGTTTGCTATCTCTCATTCTTTAGCACCTTCTCACCCTTCCCTGTTTTTATCCTTCTATCCTTTTGCGTTACTCTCTTCTTCTTTAATTCTGTCCTTCTCTCTCTTTCTTTCTCTGCAACTCTATTTCCCACAAGATTTTCTTTTTCTCCCATTCTGACTACTCACTGCCTCTTCCGGTCATTCTCATCTTCCCACCTGAACCTTGTATACACAGATACCAACTGAAAATGAGAATATGTGTCGAGGTACACACATGCATATCTGTGTACTTAGGGACCATAAACATTTATGACAAACATTTTACCCGAACTACCCAACCATCCATCTCTTATAAATCTGTCTATTTATTTCCTTACCTCTTCTTAATTCTTTATCTATTTCTTTCTTTTACTCTTTCCTTATTCCTCACCTCTTATTTGTTTCATTCTATTATTCTTTCTTCTTTTCCATTCTCATGTCTTTCTTTTTCTTACTTATTGGCTTCAAGGATAGGTTGTTGTGTGAGCATCTTTGATTGCTCCAATGATCAATCCCATTCTCAAAGCTCTTCATCACTTTCTCTCCCTTGTAAACTTTCTCTACACTCAATACACAACCTGTGCTCTGGGAGGGCTAACAGCCCTGAAGGGCGCATTATAAATACCTATTATTATTATTATTTTGTTCTGTTTAGGATTTTATCAAGTTTATCTATATTTTTTTTATTTATAGGTATGTTTATTTCCTTTTACACAATATTAAAATGCTAAAATTTTTCTGATGCAGCACCCCCACTAATTTTGGCTATAAGCGGCCACTGACAACAGGTATAATGTAGGCAGTGCCAATTAAACAACCACTCACCTTAGAATATTTCATTCTATAATTCTAATCACAAGATACAAATGACTTGGTAGTTTAATAAAAGTCCAATATCATATCAGTAATTAGTCACATTAGTTAGTTTGAGGTCAGAACAGAGGTGTATAGAAACACAACTACATTCAGCAAAAGCTAGAGATTGACCATTTCAGCAGTGCCACTTGAATTATAATCAAACACATAATGGAAGACTGCACTGCACACAATCACAGACCAACAGCACAATATACACTCCCTGTGGGCTCCGTGGTTAAACCTGGTATTTACCATATCCTTTCTCAAGGACTTGGGGTTGCCCAGCCAGACAGCTTGAGGTTCAGGAACAACAACCCATATGGATGATATTGAAAATCAAAGTTTGAATGATTTTGGAATTTAAAATCTAATAAAAAAAATATATTTATAACTTACTGACTGGATGATCCCGAGCCTGATGATGATTCAGAATCTGATCCTGATGATTCTTCCTCAGAATTAGACACCGTGCCTGAATACTGTGAGAATTCATCTTTAGGGGAATTTTCTAAAGGAACTTTATCTAGATTTTCATTAGATCTACTCATTACTATTTATGATTATTTTTATTACACAAGAGCTCTAAGAATTTTGGGGGTTCTAAATTATTAAGTGCCAATTTTGGTCCCAAAACATAAGGATTTAGACTAATAGATTATATTTTTAATAGATATTAGTCTGCCATAAAAAAAGTTATAAAATTAATAAAAACCATTCAAAGATTGGACAGTTTTGTTTTTGTTTTTTTTATAGAGCCCATCTGGCAACTGCCCACTTGGGCATAAGTCGCCGGAAACATGACAGCCTAGAACTAGGCTACTTTAAAATATAAATATGAAAACATAACAATGATAAAAATGTGAAAAACTTAACAATTAGGAAGAAATCTCCGTCATCGGGGGGAGGTCCCCCTCACCCCGGTGCAGGAGCATGCAACCTACAAAGAAAACAATAACAAACCAAAAAAAAAAGGAACCTTCTTAAATAAAGGGGAGAAGCCCGGCCTCCCCCCAAAAAGTCAACAAGTCAATGTGCACAAACTCGTCCCGAGTAAAAGGGACAGGCGGTAGCGACCCCGCCCATCCCGGTACCGGGACAGGTGTCGTGCGCGAAGATCACCCAGACTGGGACATTCGACAAGAATGTGCCGAACAGTCTGGGGGACGACGCAGTCGTCCCAATAGGGCGCTGGCGAGCACTCCATCAGATAGCGATGCGTCACACGAGTGTGCCCGATTCGGAGACGACAGAAAGCGACCTGAAGCCGTCGTGGCATTGGGGGATAGGTCCATGGGAACAGTCGCGGCGCAATGGCACGCAACTTTAAGTTCCCTTCGACCGTCTCTCATCTTCTTTGCCAAGCAGTCCGAAGAGCTGCCCATATTCCTGCCATGTAGTCGGTGTGAGGAAGAGCGAAACGCTGGTCCGGTCGCAGAGTCCTCGCGGACTCTTTGGCGCCCTCATTCCCCGCAATTCCTACATGTCCAGGAACCCAGCAGAAGATAATCTCGACATCTGCCTGGCTCGCCAAAACCGTGGCGTCACGGATATCGCGAACCAGGGGATGCGGAGATTCCAATGCCCCGAGAGCACTCAGGGCGCTTTGTGAGTCACTATAGATTACAATCCGGTCTCCGAACCAGGCACGTCGCGTAATCTCCCATACCGAGTTACCGAGTGGTGTATTGCCACCAGCTCGGCCGTGAAGACAGACGCAGCGCCTGGCAGAGCCCCGCTGACTTCAAACAGAGGGGATACGGCGTGGAAGCCGACCCCTCTTGGGACTTGGAGCCATCCGTATACACTGGCACGGTTCCAGCGTGACACGAGGTGTGCTCCAAAAAGGTCGAACGCAATACTCCCGGCGCCGTACAAGCTTTGGGAGCAGAGGCATGGTGACAAATAGCCAAATGTGGTACCCTCTAGGGTGGCATCCTGGGCAGAACCAGGGGTGCCACCGGCCGGAGAGCTATATCTAGCTCTTGAAGGATCAAAGATTGGACAGAATAAGATCTTAAATACTACAGCCCCTTGTACTCATTTTCCTCTCTGAATCTATCTTGCCACCGCCCCCTGAGAACCTTATATTCTAGAACTAGCCCCTTACTGCTTGTAGCTCATAGTCATCTGTGCTTAATGGGTGATCATGCTCTCTCTACATTTGCTCCTAAGCTGTGGAATGATATACCTGCTGGAATATGCTCCCCTCCTCTCTTGGTGGCTTTGAACACCTGAGGATAAGTCACCCTAAGCTTTCCCGGGGTAGCTTTTCTTCAGGTGAGAAAAGGTCGGAGTGGCTTATGCAGATGATGTGGTGCCTTCAAGTATGACCTTAAACCAACCTTTTCTCTGAAGTCTTTCCTTGAGTTAGTAGAAAGGCACTCCCCAAAGGCCTCTAGCCTTGAAGAACAACATACAAATATCACTATTGTTTTTGCCCTTGACATTAAAGCGCAATAGCAATGAGGCTGTAGCATGCAGAAAGTGAAGATGTATAGTAGATATATAGCCACAGATCCTCTTGCATGTATTGGAGCAGGAAAAGCATACAATCCTAAAGATTTCAGCTGTAGCAAGGTTACCCATGCTAAACCTGACATCCCCTTGCAGCTAGGTAAAAGGATAGATAAAGAAAAGATGGGGGGTGGGGAGACAGTAGAAGCGGGTGGGAAAAATGTTACCCCCCCCATCTCAACTGGAGTCAAGATGGAACAGTGTTTTACCACTGGTCTATAGTCATTTTGTAGGGTGTTTTACCACCAATATATGTTCATTTGGTGGCAGTTTACTACTAACTTACATTCATTTGATAATGGTTTTACCACCCATCCACACTTACTTTGGTAGTGTTTTGCCACTGATCTACGCAATTGAGATGGGTTACAACTGATCTACCCTGTCATTAAGGGGTTTACCACTTATCTGCCTTCATTTGATAGGGGTTTACCAACACTCACTTAGTAAGGTTTACCACTGATCTGCACTAATTCTGTAGGTGTTTACTACTAAGCTACATTCATTTGAAAGTGGCTTACCACCAATCTGCACTCATTTAAGATGCATTAATTTCTCAGTGTGAACAAACTGATTAATATTGGATCCAAACTATGGGGATCTATAGTGTATGACAGTGACTATAAAGACAACTTGAAATGGGACTCCATCTGGTGAAACTTTAGAAGACTCACACCATGTTTTTAGTATTAAAAACAGTACTAATGTTGTTTAAGGGCATTGTACTTATCATCTCTGGCTTTGGTTAGGTGTGGAAAGCACTTATTTTTAGGATAGTAGCACTCTAAATACGGCTCTATTTGCAGTGATACTATCTTAAAAATAAGTGTTTTCTGCACCAAAACGAAGCCATAAATGATCACTAAAATGCCTAAAGCCACCATTAGTACCAGGGTTGGGGAGTCGGAGCTGGAGCCAGGAAGTTTTGGAGGAGTCAGAGTTTAACTAATCATATTCAGTGAAGCCAGAACCGGAGCCATTAAAATTTCTGGTGGCTGTGGCTCTGAACCATCTAAATATTTTTTCACATTTATAATTTTCTAATTAATATTTAATACAAATAATAAAATTTCAAAATTAAAAACAATATAGTTAATATATGTAACTTATCTTTTTCAGCTCATAACTTTCTAATCAATATTTGAAACATATAATTATACCAATATAATTTAAAATTTAAAACACTTATATCATGGCTGACAAAACTAACAAATCTGCAGTGTTTAAATATTTCAAAGAAAGTGAAGATAAAAATGTACTTATTCACCAAGTAACAAAAGAAGATGGAGTCATCTGCAATGTCAAATTAAGTACTAAGACATCAAATTTAAACGCCCTTTAGAAAGGCAACATATTAATGTATTCAAATCTGTCAAGGAAGAAGACACACACACAGAAGAGACAATGATACAAGCCCTTCAAGTAGGCAATCCTCTATTTCTAAATACTTTACCTGCAAAAGAGTGACAATATCAATCACTAAAGAAAGATTTCAAAGACATATATAATCGAGTAGCGCTCCAATTGTTTTCTTCATCAGCTTTTCTTGGATTAAATGGCAAATTAGCAAACAAATTAGGAGTATCACTGGATAGGCATGATATTAGAGATATGGTGGTAAGGAAGGCGAGAATCAGAAAAAGGTGTTGAAAGAAATGCTGCATGGCAAATTTTATTTTCTGAAAATGGATACTTACACTAGACAGAGAATTAATTATTTTGCTATAAATGTCCAATTTGTAGATAAAAATAATGCATTAACCATAAGTACATTATCAGTGCGGGACACAGAAGCTCAACATGCAGGTGACTTTATACAAAATGTGGTTGAGAAAGTTCTCAAAGAGTTTGAAATTAGTAAACAACATGTCTTAGCAGTTGTGACAGATAATGCCTCTAACATGATGAATTCAATAGAGAAACCTAATGCAGACCCAACTGAATCTGACAATAAGTACTCTGAGGAAATCATTTCTCTGAATGCCAGTATATAAAATCAAGGTGAATCAGAATCAGATGATCATGAAACATTATTTGGTGCTGTAAACAGCATAACAGATGTTTCCACTATAGAGCACATGTGGCATGCTGTACACACATTACAATTTCCTATTTATGATGGTTTGAAAGAGAAGCATGTCCACACACTAATAAGTAAGCCATGTCAAATTGTGATGATTGCAAGAACACCTCAAATTGATGCTATATTAAAGCACTGAGTAGGAAAAGGTGCAATAATAGGTCAAGCCACTAGGTGGGGCAGTACTTACTTAATGATTCAGTGTCTTTTAGAAATAAAGAACAGTCTAATTAATATGACATATCCAAATATAACATTGACTAAATTTCAATGGATATATGCGTAAGAACTTAAAGAAATACATAATCCATACCTAGTTACCAAAAGATTACAAGCAGTGGACTTGACACCTGGTTCAATTTATAAAGAATGGAAAAATCTTATTTTTAAATTCTCTCAAACTGGTGGCATGATTGCAGATGCAATTGAAACATCTATGCTGTGTAGAAAGAAAAGCCTCATCGATAACCGTGTGTTATTAGCTGCCATATATTTTGACCTGATATACCGGGTTACCCTAAGTGAAGAACAGCTCAATAGGAAAAAGGTAGCATTGTGTGATATAGCTGTTCGAATGCAATGAGGATCAATGTCATCAAATATGGAAGTCCAATCACCCATTGCAAGTGAGCCTTCAACAACCTCTTCTGATTCTCGTTCTGAACACAAGGTAGATTTTGAGAAACATCTTGATATTGAAGCCAAGCGCCACTGAACTAAGATAGAAAGTAGAAATTCAAAATCGGAAGTATCCCCGCTTTCTCAATTTAAACTAGACTCTTGTATGCTTTGAATGAAGTAGAGAAAATAGATCAGCCAACTAAGTTGAATGTCATTGAGGCCATACCACATTATCCAGAAAAAATTTGAAATGTAGCATATACAATAAGTGCATTGCCTCCAACCTAAGTTAATGTAGAATGATTGTTTTTGGCCTTTTGTATTATTCATTTAGACCTGCGAGCTTCAATGAAAGAAGATTTGGTTAGAGGCAATATTGTTCCTAAAAAAAAAAATCATTTTAAATATTTTTTTTTTAAATGTAATTATTTGTGATCTGCATTTAATTTTCAGCTAGCTTTTTATATTCAGTGTAATTTTTATTTAATTTGGAATTTTTTAGTTAATGCTTTGTATTAAATGATTAAAAAGTAAGAGTTTTTGTTTATTTTTTTTCAGTTAATGCTTTATATTAAATAAGTGAGAGTAATTTTTAATTTTAATTTTTGTAGTTAATGCTTTGAAGTTTGTACTAAGTAATAAAAGAGTAAAAGTTTTTGTTTAATTTTAATTTCTTTAGTTAATGCTTTGTATTAAATAATAAAAAACAGTGGGACCTTGAAGGTTTGTAGATGATAGTCTCACCACAGCAAGATTGTACCCAATGTTAACTATCTTCCCGAACTTAGGCCGCTCTGAAACGTAAACAAATGGGAGCTATTTCACAATTTAATTGAAAATATAATTAAAAATTCCTTGCATATTTTGTCTAACACTCAAAATTAACTATCTTCCTGAACTTAAATATATTACACTGAAAAACAAAAAAACACAACGAAAAACGTCACTGAATAGAGAGCTCGATGAGAACACATCCGATTCCTACTGACATTACAAACAGCTTCAGCTGCAGAAAATTTAAAAAGGATAGAAGTATTCTGCCTTAACTGAGAGGTTTCTGTTTGAGCCAAATAGCTATCAAGACTAGTGGGGTCTTTGGTCCTTCAAGTGCACAGGTTATTAAAGCTATAGGTTCTCCTCTCAGGGAAACTACTGGTGACCCAAGGGAGGCTGGATGGTTAAGCAGAGACTAAGTATTGCTCTTTTAGATGGGGCTTAAATCCCATCTAGAAACTGGAGATGCCTCCAACCATGACTTTCAGAGAGATGTCCTTTGTTGACTACTGTGGCATCACCAAGATGACTTGAAGAACTATAGTCAAACTTGTGACATATGGCAATAGTATGTATAACTTGGCAGTGGCAATTATGAACAATAAAATCATTAAAATCCAATAGAGAGCAATATAACCTAGAACACAACAACCACACATAGGAGAAATTGCTAGTCAAAATCATACAAAATCTGACCCAGAGCTGAGTTTAGATGGCGCTTAAAGGTGGCAACAGATACAGATGACACAGCATATTCAAGCAACACATTCCAAATTTTAATGACTTTCATTGAGAAGAAACATGCTCTAATATATGTCATAACAAGGAACAAACTGCTTGCAAGAATGTCCCCTAGTGTCCCTAATTATATTTCTCACAAACAGGTGATCGAGGTGAGGGCAATTACCTTTCAAAATTTTAAACACCATAATCAGGTCAGCTCTAATCAATCTACCTTTAATAGAATACAAACTCAAATGAGCAAGACTCTCCCAATAGGTCAAATCTCAAAACCTAGCAATTATCTTAGTTCATCGTTTCTGTACACCTTCCAATAATTTGATATGACCAGAATAACCAAGCCACAGAAGCAAAATCAAGAATGGGACAGACATGATAAATAAAAAAAGTCTTCATGAAATCAGGGGATCTACAGAGTGTGCCTTTCAAAATAGCTAAGCAAATACCTCCACAGTACAGTACCTGTTTTAAGGGTTGTAAGTTGCTCTTTCATACAAGGTTTTGGAATGGGTTTATGGGAATAAGGCATTGTATGCATTGGATGGATTCCATCTAAGCTGGGCTGGGGTTGTCGTGTTGTGGCAGGAGTTAGCTAGTGTCAATGAGTCTTTGCAGGCGCGAAATTAGTTAGTGATAGTGGTCAGGGAAATACAAGAGTACAGGGTAGGGCAGGCAAAAAGATGCAGAGGAGATAGAGCGGAAGGTATACAGGCTAAAAGAGGTGCTTCAGGAAGAGGAGGGCTGAGTTGTCTTTATACCAATGCTCTAGGTCTTAGAAATAAGAAAGATGAGTTATTTAGTTATATTATTGATGAAGATATAGATATAATGTGTAATAGAATCATGGTTTAGTGAAAATAAATTTAATGACAATGTGAGTGAATTTGAAATACAGGGTTATGATATGTACATTAGTCAAAGGAGAGATAGGACGGTTGGTGGGTTGATTATTTATATCAGAAATGGCATTTCTTCAAATCTAAATAATTCTATAAAGCAAGGAGAAGTTGAGTCACTGTGGATAGATATTAGGGTCAGTAAAAATAGGATAATACACTTGGGAGCCTTTTACAGATCACCCAGACAGATTGATTATATTGATGAGTTAATGATCAGGAAGTTAAGGAAAAGATGTGAAGTAGATACAGTTAGTTTTGATGACTTTAATTTAAATTCTGTGGACTGGGAAAAAATGATAGGAAGGGATAGAGCAAGTTATAGATCTGGTTCTTTCAAATGATGATCACTTGGTTCAGGAATTGACTGCTGGGAAAGCATTGGGAAATGATGATGATCAGATGGTTTGTTTTAACTTGGGAATAGTGAAAGGTAGAACATCCACAAACTCTAGAAAACTCCAAATTTTTATAGGGGCGATTCTGATAAATTGTACAACTCGCTAAATCAGATTAGGTGGGATATAGAATTCAGAGGAAAGAATACTTATGAGATGTGGAACACTTTTAAGACTATATTAAACATAGTCCAGGAGCAGTGTATTCCAATGAAGACTATTAGCAAGAAAATGTAGGAAGCCATTGTGGTGGAATCACGAGATAGCTAGGAAAATTTATGAGAAGAAAATGGCCTACCAGAGATTACAGAGAGAAAGTACTTTTTAGAATTTAAATCATTATAGGTCAACCAGAAATGAGCTAAATAAGATTATTAAGAAGAGCAAAAGGGCAGCAGAAATTAATTTAGCTCAAAATAATAATAAAGATCCAAGAAAATTCTTTAGCTATTATAACAAATGAAGCAGTGATAAAATAGGGCCTATTAGATATTAAGGAGTTTTGAGAGAATCTGATGATGAAATAGTAGAGGTTCTTAATGAGCATTTTACTTCAGTATTTACAGAGGAGAATCGAGATGGATTAATTGATGATAATTCTAGGTCAAAGGAAGTAGTGCTGAATAGCGTTAATGTGAACAGGGAAGTAATTAAAAGGCTTATATTGGAGTTAAATACTAGTAACTCATCTGGTCCAGACAACATTCATTCTAGGTTACTCAAAGAAGGTTTAGATAGTATTGCAGTAGTTCTTGAGAAGATATATACTAGATCACTAGAGTTTGGAGAAATACGTAATGATTGGAAAATAGTGAATGTACCTAGTGCCTATTTATAAAAAGAGAAGTAAAGAGGACCTGAATAACTTTAGGCCAGTAAGCTTAACTTCTATAGTTTGTAAAATTCTTGAGGTTGAGAAGATAGTTACTATCTAGAGAGTGGTAGGTTAATAAATGATGCTCAACATGGGTTTAGAAGAGGTAGAGCATGTTTAACAAATTTACTGAATTTTATGAATTATGTTACTAAATAATTAGATAAGGGAGAGAGTGTTGATGTAATTTACTTAGATTTTTGCAAAGCCTTTGATAAGGTTCCATATAGGAGACTAGTTCACAAATTAAAAATGCATGGGATATGTGGTAAAGTTTTGAATTGGATAACTGGATGGCTGAAAGAGAGGAAACAGAGAGTTGTAGTGAATGGGGTGAGTTAACAGTGGAGGGACATTATCAGTGGCATACCTCAGGGATCCGTTCTAGGCCCTTTATTATTCATAGTTTATATAAATGATCTTGAGGAGGCTGTAAATAGCAAGATGTCAATTTTTGCTGATGACACTAAATTGGCAGCTGTAGTCAAAGAAGTTGAAGGTATGAGGGTAGCTTTAAAGTGCAGAGTGACTTAAATAAATTATTAGCTTGGGCTCAGAAGTGGCAGATTATAGGGATAATAGGGAATTTAGCTATGAAATGGATGGGCATTGGCTGAATTCAGTTGAGGATGAGAAGGACTTAGGCGTAGTAGTAGATAGGTCACTGAAGTTTTCAAAGCAGTGTATTGAGACAAAAAATAGAGCAAATAGGGTGCTAGGATACATTAACAGGAATGTTAGCTACAAGAGTAAAGAGGTTATCCTTAAACTCTACAACTCGTATGTTAGGTCACATTTAGAGTACTGTATAGAAGCAGAGTCACCACATTTTAGACATGACATCAACCTGCTAGAGTCAGTACAAAGGAGGGCAACAAAAATAATACCTTCCCTGAAGCACCTTGAATATGAAGATAGATTGAGGGTATTAAATATGTTCTCATTAGAAAGAAGATGTGTGAGGGGAGATATGATTGAACTTTTTAAAATCTGTTCTAGGATGGATGAGTTGGATTTTAACAAGTTATTTGAGTTGGAAGGTAGTAATAGGACTAAGGGGTCACCACTTAAAAATTAAAAAACACAGGTGCAGGTTGGATGTTAGAAAATATTTTTTCACCATTAGAGTGGTAGATTATTGGAATAGTTTGCCATCTGAGATGGTAGACAGTCCAAACTTGAATGTATTCAAACACAGATTAGATGATTATATGGGGAGGGAGGGTTAACTTTGGGTAGTATTCTGGACTCATTCTTGTGGATGCAGTTTTTTTATTATTGTATATTATGATTGATTTGGATTTTGACAAGTCTTGATGATGATGCTTTTTGTTTTTGACACATTCCTGTGTATGGTTTGAATTGTAAATTGTAGATGCATGATCTGACACAATCCTATGGATGCATTTTATGGGTGAGTTTTGACAGATGCAGATGATCTTTGATAGGCCCTTGTGGCTTTTGTCATCGGTAAATTATGTAATTTAACCATAGGTTGGCTAATTTTAGATGCAGATAGACCACCAATAACAAGATGGAACTAACAAAACTCAAAAAGTAATGGACCCAGAAAAGTTTCAAGTTTGCGCTTAAAAATATGCACAGAACTCGCAGACACAACCTCTTCAGGCAAAGAGTTCCATAAATTGATAGTTCTAAGTGAGAAGAAGCGAGCTTTGATATCAGTATTGTGAGGAGGAACAAAGATTTTTTTTATTGTGACCTCGTTCGATCAAGACCTCTGCAGTTGAATAGGTCAGCCAATTGGGTGAAATGATCATTTAGAATCTTCTAAACCATTATTAAGTCAGCACGAATAAGACAGCCTTTGATTGAGAATAAACCCAATCTTGATAATCTTTCAGCATATGGGTGATCGTCCAGGTCAAACTTTTTTAGTCCACTTTCTTTAAAGGCATTGTCCCCAAGTATCCCCCTCCAGAATCTAATTGGTCCAGTCACCATGTCCCCACTTGAGCCAAACTGGTAACCAGTGAAAGAACAACTCATATCAAGGGCGCAACCAAAATCAAGGAGGATATATACTCAGGAAGAGCAATGTCTTTTGTCCATCGCATTCCTAAGCCACCCATTCCAATTGGGATAGTTGCCAGAGTCCATGAATCTGCTTGAAAATCAATGTTAATTAGTCTAGAGACAGCATCTTTCATAAAAAAACTCCAAAGATGCCATCTCCCTGTAGGCATGGGAGGATCTCAAGATGTATTGCAGCTTAGATTAAGAAGTGAGTTTTTTAATAGTACCAAAGCTTAGTGTGGATCAATTAATTGGAAGTTGAATATCATTCATTTTACGGCTTTGTTTTGCCTGTATAGCCTATAGGATTGCTTGCTCACTGATGGGAAAGCCCAATACATACAAATCATTCAAAGCCACAATCTTAGCATAAGGGAAAAGTTTAAAATTTTTGAAGAATGGCATATGTATCATCACCATTTATAAGTCAACTCACATTTAGAGTTATTAATGTCTAGCCCTGTTTTGTTAAATTCAGAAATGATTGACTGTAGGCCATCAAAATCTGGGGGGAGGGGCTCAGCATAACAATAGCATATATATGATACAGCTATATTATAGTCCATAATTTTATTTATGAAATACCTTAAGACCACATTAGCCTTAATCTGGCACTCCGGAATTTATTTCTTTTATTGTTCTTTCTTCAATTTATATATATTTTCTGTCTACATTTTCAGTCTCAGATAGAAATTTCCATACAATAGCATTGCTTTCTTCATATGATTAATATAATATTGTATGTTCTATAATGCCAAATAATTAATAAAGAGATGGAAAATATTATATAATTTATCAATGGACATTTTGAACTTTGTTTTTTTTCCTTTTAAAATATGTTTCTATCATTAAGTAATTGGAATTTGTATTCGCTGTTGCTCTGGTCTTGATCTTGATTGTACAGGAGCCTCACTTGATGGGAGGCTGGCCTTTGTAGCGGCGGCACCTGTAAAGGGAAAAAAAAAAAAAACAGAAAAACAGAAAAAAAGGAGAGAAGAAAAAAAAGGAAAAAAAAAGGTACATAGTACTCTCTCGTTCTCAACTGAGCCACTTCCGTTTTCTATTACTGTACTCTACTTCTGATACACCACATCTTCTCAAGGAATTCCTTCACCACCACAATCATGTTATCAGTCGTCTCTCTCCCCAAACCTAGAATTAGTATCATCCATTCTCTTCCTGTTTTTTCAACTCTGTCATTCCTTGTGCACCCCATTTCAACCAAGACCTTTTGCATCATTTCGTGCCTCTCTCTGTGGTACTCTGCACACTCCAGCAATACATGCTCCACAGTCTCGTCCACACCCATATCACACCTCTGGCAGACCTTACTATGTGATTCAGACCACCTATAGTTCCTTGCATTTACATCCATGCATTGGGCCCTAGCTTGGAAGAGAAGATCCCCACCAAGGCTTCCATCATACCATCATACCACTTGACATACATTGGGGTATCTTTCTCTCTGAACAACTCTAAGGTCTTCTTTTGTAACATGTCATTTTTCCATTTGTTCATTCCCATCCTTTTGACTACGCTCTCTATCTCATTTCTCCATTTCCTCCCATCCCACTCTGGCCCTTCTCCACTTCCATTCACCATAGCCCATTCATAGCCATCATGGGTTCCTTCCATAAACCGGCGAGTCAAACCGATACGTAGCCCAGTCCTGTTTACGATTGCCAGGCACCTTTTTTCCCATTTACTTGTTCCTACATTTGCTAAGTATACTTTTCGCGCTAGCCGTTCATCCTTCATTCTTTCCAGATGTATCTTGTACTTCAAAATCGCCTTCATATATCTCTCCTTGAAGGTGCTCCACCCCATGTCACCCCTCAAAGCCTCTATCGCAGCATACCTGGGCGCATTTAGAGCAACTCTCGCCACTCTGCTTTGGCACACTTCCAGCTTGTTCATTTCGGTCTCGTTCCATGCCATCACCTCCATACCATACATGATGCTAGGCACTGCTACACACTTCCATACCTCACGCAAGGCATCATACTTGCTGGCTCTCATTCTTGCGGCACTAGCTAGTCTACCCACCCACTGGCTAGCTATGCTTTTCATTCTTCGTTCTTCCACACCCCTCTGGACTCACCCACACTCCGAGGTACTTATACTCTAATGTCTGCCTCACTTCTCTCTCTCCAAGCCTCCAAGTGGTATCCCTTTCCTCCTCTGATCCATTTACAACTATTATCTGCGTTTTTTCAGTGCTGAAAGTCACATCGAAGTCCCTTCCATACTCCTCTACAACATCCAGTGTCCTTTGCAGCTCATCACCTGATTCACTCATCACTACCACATCATCTGCATACAGCAGCATGCATATTTTGTCCTGACGTACTCTCACACCCACATTCATTCTCCTCACTCTTGTTGCTAATTCTTCAGTGTATATACTAAAGAGGGTAGGTGACAGGATGCATCCTTGTCTAACACCTCTTTCACTCTTCACCCAGTCCGTCTCTATGTTTACTAGTGTGTACCTTGCCTTTGTGTCCTCATACATACTCTCTACAATCCTCACTATCTTCCTACTAAGCCCAATCTTTTCAAGTACAGTGCATAGCATCCTTCTGTTCACCCTATCATACGCTTTCTCAATATCCAAGAAGGCTAGGTACAGCTTGCCTCCACTCTTCTTCTTGCTTTCAATCAGTTCGCTCACAACAAAAATATTATCTTCTGCTCTTCTACCGATGCGAAAACCATTCTGTTCTTCACCTAAGACATTCACTCTTTCAATCCACCTACACAGTCTTTCATTCAAAACTGCACTGAAGACTTTTCCAATCGTATTCCCCAGGGAGATAGGCCGATAGTTCTTCAGCTCGTTTCTACTTTTGTGGCCTCCCTTGTGCAGCAATGAAACCCTGCACTCATTCCACTTTTTTGGCACTCTCTCTTCGTACCAAACACGGTTGAACAATTCAGTCAACGCTTCAATCACAGCCTCACCTCCATGTTTGAGCAGTTCATACGGTATGTCATCCGGGCCTGCAGCCTTTCCATTTTTCTGTTTACTTATGCACTTAGCCACCTCTCCTTGTGTGATCTCTTCACTAAGTTCATTCGCATCCTTTCTCTCCAAAGTCACACACTCTGGTCTCACATCAAACACTTCCCCCACACCGCCAATTTTTTCCCAAAATTCCTTGATTGCCCTTTTCATCTCATCTTTGTCCACCACACTTTCCCCATTCACTTTTAAACTCTCAACATTTTCCCTGTCTATCATTCGCTCACCTCTCATGAATCTATACCACTCACGACCCCCTTCCAGGCCTTTTTCTTTTAGCAGATGAATCACACCCCTCTCACACTTCACTTTTGCATCTCTAATCTTGCGTTTGGTTGTTCGCTGTTGTTTCACATACATTTCCCAGGTCGCCTGATACTCTGCCTCTGCCTGGTCGCTTTCATGCCTCCTTTTCCTCAGCCTTCTGCACAACTTATTCAGCCTCTTCCTCTCTTTTCTTGCATCCCTGATATCATCACTCCACCACGGTTTGCCCATTTTTTTCCTCCTATTCTTTCTTACGTACCCTATATGCCTTTCTGCGGCACCTCTCAAGGTCTCAGTAAGTCTCTCATTTGTTTCATCCACACCAGACCCACTTCCAGCTCCCCAATCCCTGTCCCTAAGGTCTATCTGAAAATTGTCCCACTTGGCATCTCTCAGCCTCCATTTTCTCTTCCCGTTTTTCTCCTTTACTTCTTTACTTCCATACAGCTTGCATTCTATCACCAGCATGTTGTGATCAGATACTACATCAATCACGCCTTCTTCATTAATCCACATACATGACACTATGTCGCGCATCTTCCCATTCACTAGCATATAGTCAATCGCAGATTGCTGATTTCGTGCACTCCATGTCACTCGTCCTTCTGCTATGGTTTCATTCAAGTTTTCCAAGTTCATCTCATCTACGAAGTCCAACAGCATCTCACCATTTTTGTTTGGCTGTTCATTCAGCAGACCCGTGTGCGCATTCATGTCACCCATAACAATCACTCTCTCTTCTCTATGCTTTCTCACAACTTTTTTCAACACCTCATACTTCTTAGAATTTTCCCTACCCGCTCTCACACCCTCTACTGTCATGTACACCAGGGCTACTATCATGCTCTCATCTTTGCCAGAGACATCCTTGCATCTTATTTTCACTACTAATACATCCTCACTCTCAGCACAGTTTCCAACGTCTAACACTTCCACTTTCAGATTCAACTCCTTCCTCAGGAGAAGGGCAATGCCTCCTCCTAGTTTCTCTTGTTTCTTTCTACCTTTGCCAATCATTACATATTCATTGCTCTCTATTTGCACATCATCTCTCAGATGTGTTTCACTAATGCCTACTACATCAAATTTCCAGTCATTCAACTCTCTACTTATGTCTTCCAACTTTCCAACTCCCCATCCTCTGACATTCAGGCATCCTATTTTCATGAATCCACTTGTCTGGCTAGTGGTTTCTCTTCCTTGTTGAGGCCCTATTCCCATATTCTCATACTTTCCTATCCCCACCTCCCTCCCGTTTTCAAAGTCAGTACAAATGCCGTCCATTCCAATTTCTGTCCAGTGATTTATTCCAGTCTGTCATTCCATCACAGGTACCATCGCCCCTGCCCTCAGCCACTCGCACAGACGCCGCCCGAGCCTGTCATTTCCCATATCATTCAGATGCACACCATCATTAGTAAACATATGGTTGTCTGCAAGCTGAGCATCCACATCAATGAAGCTGACATTCCCTTTCTGAATAATATTTTTTTTGTTTTTCTCTATGACGTCACACTACTGGTCCCTATCTCTTTTAAGTTGAAATAAACTGCAAAGGTCATAAGCACTGTGAAGAAGAAACAATGCATTAGTGGCGGCTCGTAGCTAAAGTTAGAGAGGGTGCTGCATCATAAATTTTTTTAGCATTATTTTAATATTGTGTAAAAGGAAATAAACATATATAAATAAAATTTATAGATAAACTTGATAAAATCCTAAACAGAACAAAATCAAACCTTTTTTGCTTACTAATAGCCTAAATTGTTACAGCTCAAGCTTGATCCATTCATTTAAAAACAAAATCCATTCTTCTTGTTTTAATTTGCTCGAAAAGATTAATTATTTTCTCCTTGATCTGCTAAATGCTAGTGTAGCAGTTCTGCAGCTATATATATATATATATATATATATATATATATATATATATATATATATATATATATATATATATATATATATATATATGAGGAATTAAACCACATTCTCCGAAGACAATTTAATTCAGAACAGTTTCGGTGTATCTCACACCCTTTTTCAACTGACACTGGATAGAAAATATTAGAAAAGTGCTTACATACATAACACGGGGTCAGGTCGTGAAAGATCCCCTCTTTTCCCCCAATCCCCTACTTGTGGCTAATCAGGGAAGGGGGGTTAGGCCTAAACATATTTAAGGGCTGACATTTCGCTATTTTGTTTAGTTCCTTTCGTATTACAGGATTAAAAGAAAATTGACCCTCAGATAGATTTAAATTAGGAACTGACGATATCAAGCTCGATTCTACGATTCTTCTCTTAACATAGTTAGCCGATTTAAATACCATTTTACTTCCATTGAAATCGATCGAATGATTCAAATCTCTAACGTGTCAAAATATTCCACTGCTTTGACTGCCCACTCTAATATCTCTTTTCTGTTTATACAATCTCTTGTCTAGATTTCTCCCCGTTTTCCCTATATAAACTTTGTGGCAATCGTTGCATGGTATTGCATATACTCCTATGTTATGATGTTCTTTGGGTTTCCTGGCCATCATCAATTGGTTTAAATATAATAATTCCTTAAACCAATTAAATAATGGCACTGGTAAAATTAAGAATTCCTTAATCCGCTAGAAAAGTCTCCTGGAGTTCCTCAACCCTCTTCATCAGGAGCATCATCCATGCGACTGAGCAACCATCAATTTCTCTAAAAGAAAAATTTCAAGAATCTTTTGTGAGAGTTCGTGTTTACTTTAACAGAAATGTAGAATGTGATTATTCTCGCGGCTCTTCACCCATCTATTTTTTTCATTTTTTTTATGAACATTAACGTCAGATTGGCGCACAAGAACTGACAAACTTCTGAACCGGACAGAACCATCAGCTATTAGGGATAGCATCATACAATATAAAATCGATGTCAGTGCCGATAATTTTGAAATCTTCGCACATGGCATAATATAATTTCCCTGCAATTTTTAGAATCAATAAATATTAAAATGTTAAAACCTTCTCTCAAAACTGACTCCACTGCTGTTTCGCTCTTCTTAATTCAACTCCTCCCTTCCTCCACTCCAAACCAACCATGTTTTCATCTTGCCTTCGGTTTGCATATTATCCAGTTGAGTTTCTCTCGTATTTCAACTTGGTAATTTACTCTGCTGCTTTCATAATCAATTCCTTTTTTGGTCTATAATTTAAAATTCTGCATCATGTATCGTATATTCGATTAGATTACTTTGTTTTTACAAATCTAATATTTAATAAAATATACAATTGTATACGTTCCTTTACAGTTTGAATTAGTGGTAATACCAAGATCTTTTCATCCTTGAATATTTTTTAGCAATTTTTTTTTCAGACACAAAGATAGGTACTGAGCCTGAAATTTTGTCAATAGAGATAGAGCATCATGAATACCCCTCTATTTCTGGTTATTTATATATATATAAATATATATATATATATATATATATATATATATATATATATATATATATATATATATATATATATATATATATATGTGTGTGTGTGTGTGTGTGTGAATGCAATGTCCCGCAGGAAAATATGAAATGGAGTTTCCGAGTACTTTCGAACTTTATTAAGTTGCTTATCAAGGATAACTACAAGAAATAATATTATATTAGAGGTATATATACGAAAATTCAAGTCTAGTAATGCCACCCTCCCTTATTTGTACGGCTTAGTAAAAACTCACAAACCAAATTTCCCATTACCCCCTATTATAAGTTCTGTTTGGTCAGTTTCATATTCCCTGTCTAAATGGCTTACTTCATTTCTTACTCCACAAGTTGGTACCATTTCTCATTCTCACGTCACTAATAGTTACGACCTTATTTCTAAACTTAATGCTATTCATTATTCTATTGATTCTACTCTTGTTAGTTCTGATGTTTGTTCATATTTACCAGAGTACTCGTTGAAGATCTTTTTAATTTCATTAATGATCATTTGCAAAATTATGACTTACCGGTACCCGTTACTACTTTCATGAACCTCATTTCCCTTTGTACCAAAAATTGTAAGTGTTCGTTCGAAAGCAAATATTTCGTCGAAAAAATCGGATTAGCCATGGGTAATTGTCTTTCACTTGTCCTTTCTAACTTATATATGGAGTTTTTTTAAACAAAACTTCTCCCTACTATCCTTGACGCCGCAATCGTTTGGTACAGGTATATTGATAATGTCATTTGCTTGTGGCCTAATTCCAAAGGTGTTACTGTTTTCTTACCAGACTCAATTCTCTCGTCCTTTCAATTAAATTTACCCATGAGATGGAAAATAATAGAACCCTTCCCTTTCTTGATCTTCTTATTCATAGAACTCATAAGGTTTTAGATACTCTATCTTTTGTAAGCCTACTAATTCAAATTCATATATTCATTTTTATTCTTCTCACAACCATAAAGTTAAACGTTCTGTTTTTTCTTCTATGTTTCTACGGGCATTACGAGTTTCGAGCCCGGAATATATGGATTTGGAATTGTCTAATATTTTTTAAATTGGCCATAAGCTTTGTTACCTTTACCCGTTTCTTCAACACTGTCTTTCTTCTGCTAAAAATACATTTTATCAAACTGCCCCTACTCTCCCTTTTAATAGTAATAACATTTTTTTTCTACCATTTTCTCTTTCTTTTAGTGATCTTCCCCGTCTTTTGAATAACTTTAACATTTCTATTGCTTTGAAATATGAGACGACCATTAAGAATTAATTAGTACGTAATAATTGTAATATTTGGGGAAGGGGGGAGTTTATTCAGCTGAGTGTTCTGGTTGCCTAAGTATATATTATGGACAAACAGGTAAACAACTTTCTGTTCACATAAATGAACATAAATATAATGTCCGAAGAGGGGAAGATAATAGTGCTTTCTTTGTCCATATATCAGATAAGGACCATCTAATTAACTGGAACTCGGCAAAATTTATTTATTGTTACAATGACCCTATAAAAAGGAATATAATTGGATGTGCTTTTATAAGCCAATGTGATAATTTTAACCTATCCCCTGGCTTATATAAAATAGATGCACACACACACACTGAAAGCGACCGCTAATCTCCTATTAATAATTTTCTTCCCAATCTTCTCGATTTGTCTTATGTTTGCCTTTTCTTTGTGGTTCAACCCGGGAATAAGCCTACCAAAGTTCATTAGAGACTGATATTTATCAATTCCAAAAGGGTGGAAGGAAATTAATGCACTTTATCACATTCTTTTATTTCAATGACGCGTTTCGACACGATATATATCATCTTCAGATTTAAAATGGGAAATTCATATATGTATTCCAGTATATATTTTATAAAAAAAATGTGTTAACAAACTGACGAACAAAACGTAGACACATGTAGGCGAATTAGCGAGCTGGCGAGGTTCAGGTAGGGACTGGTGGAAGGAGGGTAAGTGAGTGCCTGGAGAGGGCGGGTTAAGCTGCTTGCTAAAGGTGATTATTTGCTAGGGGCAGCGGTCCAAAATGTACCTGGTCCCTCGAGTTCCTCGCCTTGCAGTTGACAGGATTTCATAGGCCTGAGATTGTATGTTTAACCATGGTTGGTTTTCTTGAATATATTGCTTCAATGAGGAGTAATTGGCGTCCGTTGTGAGCATAGTCTAATATTTTAGTTTTCTTCCATCATATTTCTGTCAAGGCCAGTTCCATGTATTTCTTGTGTATGTTTTTTAGGTGCTCCATTGTTGAGGTGGTATGTTATTCTTCTTGAGAGCGGGGTTTCGGTCATTCCGATATACGATTTAGATAAGAGCTTACAGCCTCCTAAGGTACATGTGTACTTATATATCAGAGGGGTCCTTTGTTTGGGTTGAGGTGGAGGTTTGGGGTTATTTTTCATGAAAAGGGTTGATGTCCGTCTATTATGGTAGTAGATCAGTGGTTCCCAACCTTTTTCTGATCTTTACTCACTTTTCATATATAATCCTAATCCATGCCCCCCCCCCCCTGTCCAATCCATATCTCGTGACAACAGTGACTGTCTCTAGTCCTACATTTATTTAGGTCCATTATGCAAACACTCCGGCGATACCTGTAATTTTATCCATTCAACCCCATATTTTTCCTTTTCTTAAATATTGAGTCATGGAAACTTGCAATTTATTTTTTGCCAAATCTCAAATAAACATTAAAATAGTACTAAAGAAGTAATTTGATGCACATAAAATAATTTTAGAATTTGAGAGTAGGCTTACCTGTAATTAAAACTAATAATATCCAAAAACCTTTCTCCAATATAGAAAAGTAGAAAAAATAAATTTCAATGCATAAAAAAGTGTTATCAAAAGCAATCTTATCGTTTTTTATTCACAAATTTAATAATTTTGAATCAAATCCTATCATATGGAGTCATAAATAACAAAATCAAGACTTTTAGTGGAAACATCACCTTCTCTTCTCCGAGCAAGAACCTTCATGTGTAAGTTTCTTTGTTCAAACTCCAATTAAACTCAATGTGAAGCGTGATGTTGAAAGCCATCGACCAGTATCCGAATTCTTGGCTTTGTTACACTTAAAGCATATCATAGGTCATGCTTCACATCAAGTCTATTGCGATATATTGATTTAATATACAAAAGTTGAGAGAATGCAGCCTCACAGGAATAAGTTGATGCAAATGTTAGTAGTTGGCGGAAAGCTAAGTTACATAAGTTTAGGTATGAAGCTGCCATTGATGACTAAAATACAGTGGGAGATTCCGCTTCAAACTTCATTTTGGCTCTTGTATCTTCTCGAAGTGTCAGGAGTTCAGTCTGACCATCATCAATAACGTCAAGTATTTATGTCACTGGAGCAGTGAAGGGGAACCTTACTACCCGAGAGCTTTGGCTCTGGATATTTGGGAAGTACCTTTTAAATTCCTCCATTAAGACTTTAAGATGTTGAACAATCAAGTTCTAGGTAGCAGTATCATACTCTTCTGCAATGTCTGACACTGTTTCCAACATTGCCAAGTTTCCCATTCCAACTTTCCGCCTCCAATTCTCCATCTTACAAATGAAAGCTTTAATTTTGCCCACAAAATCGATTATGAAAGTTCCTTTCTCTTGGAGTTCAAGGTTGAGTGTGTTCAACTGTTTAAATATGTCAACAAGGTAGGCTAGCTGTATACCAACCATGCTGACAACAAATCTTGCTTGTCCTGTACTTCAAGGAAGAGTCTGATCTCTTCTTTGAGCTCAAATACACGCTAGACTACATTTCCTTTGGATAGCCAGCGAACGGCTGTATGAAATAAGAGGATTTCATGAGCTGCATTCATATCATGGCAGAGTTTCTTGAAAAGGCGTGTGTTTAGAGCACTACCTTTTACAATGTTAATTGTCTTTATAATGGTATTCAGGGTTGTTTGTAATTCTGAGGGTAGGTTTTTTGAAGCAAGAGCTTGCCTGTGGATCATGCAGTGAAAATGTATAGCATTTGGTGATTTTTGTATAACTCTTGAAACAAAACCTGACTTAGAACCTAACATGGCTGGAGCCCCGTCTGTGCATATCCCACAGAGATTGCCCCAGTTGAGACCATTTCCTCCAAAGAATTCTAAAAGCTTCTGCATTACATCTTCAGCTTTTGTAGATTGCTCGAGAGTTTCACAAAACAAGAAATCTTCCTTCATATCCTCACCATGAACATACCCAACAAAAACCATGAGTTGTGAGCAGGACTGGACGTCAGTGGACTGGTTTAGTTCAATACTGAATAATTCAGCTTCTTTAACTTTCTGTATCACCTGTTCTTTGATATCATCTGACATAAGAGATATTCGGTGTTGCACTGTATCATTTGAGGGAGAAATAGCACTCAGCTTTTCATCACTTTTCTCACCCAAAACAAGCTTGACCATAGTTTTTGCACATGGCAAAATTAACTCCTCTCCAATGGTGTGAGGTTCCTTTTTCTTTGCCATTTTAAGGGATACCAAAAATGATGCCTCCACTAATGCAGCATTTTGTTGGTGAATGTAACTGCTGGCACCAAGTCGTTGTCTCTTCATATTCAATTTCTGTCGACCAAAGAAAGAACGATCCTTGCTAACATGTTGAGAATGAGTAGTTACCAGGAGTAATTTAAGCTTGCTATGCCTCAGTGATTCAGCGGAGGGTATTTTGTGACAAATCACACACTGAGGCTTCACTACACCTTTATCATTAATGCTTGTAAATCCCAAAATCCAGATAGCTGTCATCGTATTTGCGTTTCTTGTTAGAAGCTATCACAGAGGGGTCTCAAGCGGAAAGAAATACTGCTGTAGCTAAATGACATCACTCATAATGAGCCTACAAAAGGGCAATATGAAGCTTCACAATACATGAATATTTAGTATGTAGTGGACTACCCATGAGAGGGAAGATTATTGCAATTGATTTGTGTTTATATTTATATTTTTTTTAACATTTAACATAATGTCTTTGGTATTCCGGTGGACTACCCTATGAGAGGGAAGATTATTGCAGGTGTTAGCTTATTTGACTTTGCCATTTGACCAGAAAATAGTATTCATCAACTTACTTTACCAAACACTTTTTTTCCAAAAGCAGATGACTTTAATAGGCCCTAGCCTAGTGGCTTTTTATTATCTGTACTTTACTAATGTTATAATTTTCTAAAAGAGTAAAACCGTCTTTAAACAACATTTTCAAGTGGTTCATAACAATGAGAAGTTGAAAGGAAATAAAATTTCAGGTTAATAAATTCTCAAAAAAACAAAAAGATTTCATGGATTGTGCAAAAATACAACAGATATTTTTTTCCTTCTTCTTAATACACTTTATGATGCAAAGCTTAATTACCATTAATTTGGTATTGATGGTGGCTTAAGTCCCAATAACACTAAAATTGGCACAAACAGATTATTTGAGGGAGCCATACAGACTCACAAAGTGTTTGCTTTTTTAACTGTGGCCTCTAAAGTGGGACTGCGGACTGGTTGATACTCAAGATTCAAGACTAGGTTCTCATACGAAAACCATAGCATAGGAAGTATTAAATAAGTTATTGAGTTTAAATTGTTTGGTATCGAAATGCATCTCAATGAATTATTTTATCAAGAACACAAAATCATATATAAAAATGGAATTACACTGAATAAAGAAAGAATGAGGCATATTACTCATGCCTCTGGCATTGTTCAAACGTATACCATGTACAGACGCACCTATTCCTCTGGCTGGCTCAGCTGCTGTTCTAGTCTGGTGGGGCTTGGGATTTTTATGTGTACATAACCTCAGCTTGTGGCTCCCTAAATTTCGCTGTATGCACCCCCCCCCCAGGGAGCCATAACCGCCAGTTTGGGAATCTAGGTAGTAGATAGTTAGTGCGATCCTTTTTCGGCATTCGTGGGTTTTATTCCTCGGTTAATAATGTCCTTGATTGCTCTCTCATCTGCATGGTGCTCTGTGCTCTTAGTGTTCTTGTAAAAGGTTCTATAATGTTTTCCTTGTCTGTGTTTCGGTTTTTCTGGGGTTCTGACAGGTACCATTGGTCCATTTTAATTTTTATAGCTGTCAATTTCTTTATTGGGGATTCCGTTGTTAACGAGTACCTGGGTGACTTTCTCAAGTTCATTGTCTTTGATAGGCCCTTGTGACTTTTGTCATCCGTGAAATTATGTGTATCCTTCCATGTAGTGCAGTGGGAGAAGGCACGGTAAATATACGATGTGATGACGCTTGTTCGGTAGCGTTTAGTGCATTCACTGTCTGTATTCATGCAAAGTCGCGGGTTGGTGGCTTAGACATATACTTTGGTCCTTATTGTTTCATTGATATTGGTAGTGAGGATGTCTGAAAATGGTAATTTGTTGTTTTGGCTTTTTTTCGATGGCGTAGTTAAACGAAGAACATTATTTAAAGGCTATTTCTTTTTCTGTCTGTACATTAATCTAAATGTTGCCCATGTCCCTGCAGTAGTTGTGGGGCTTGGATACCGTTGAGAGAACCCTTTCTTTGACCGCTTCTATATAGAAGTTAGCAAAGAGAACTCCCAAAGGAGAACCCATAGCGACTCCATCAACTTGGCGGTACATACTTCCATTAGGTCCATAGAAAGGGGCGTCTAAAGTGCAGACTTGTAGGATTTGTGGGGGTCCATAATTTTGGTCATAGACGTTTTCTAATATTATGTCTATTGTTTCAGCGACTGGTACATTCGTGAACAATGATTCTACATCCATGGAGGCTATTATTCCCTTACGGGTAGTGGATCGAACAATATCGATAAAAATCGGCCGAGGATTTGAGGCTATACATATTTGTTAGGCACATAGTGAATTAATATTTTGTTTAGGAATTTACCCAGTTAATACGTAGGGGGTAGGAATTTGACTAATTATGGGCCTGAGGGCGTTTGCAGCCTTGTGGGTCTTCACGGTCCCGTAAGCGTATCCAGGTAAAAAATCACCAATGATTTTCTCCATATGTATATTTCCTGGTTGTTTGTTGAGCCATTCTATAATTTGGTTCACTTTCTTCTTGATATTGTCGGTGGGGTTCTTCGAAATTTTCTGAAATTTACTTTGGTCATTTAGAATAGTGTCCATTTTCGCATGGTACTGTTCTGTCCGCATGATGGCAAAGATGCCTGCTTTATCTGCTTTCCTGATAATGATCTCTCTGTTGTTTCTAAGCTGTTTATCACTCTCTTTGGTGCACGGTGGCAGGACTTTCGACGTAAAGCATCCTCTGCTTTTTCCGGCCTCTGCAAGGAGTTGGGCTGTGAGTGTGGGTGTGGTAGTGATTTTCTTGTCATCTTATAGCTTGTGTATGTCGTCAAGAAGCATTTCTATGTAAAGTCGTTTTTGATGCTTCCTCGGCTTATTGATATAGTGGCAATTAATTCCGAGGTTGAGTTGTTCATTTTCGTGGGTTAATAGGTACTCTGATAGGTTGATGTATGCCTTAGTAGTTTCTGGAATCTTAGGGGGGGCTTCCATTTATATCCTCTAGTTTTTTTATGGGTCCTGTTACGGGAAGTATCTTCATGCTACTGTAGGATTCGTGAGAGTTCTTGATTGATGTTCTGTTTCAAATCATATATATATATATATATATATATATATATATATATATATATATATATATATACTATATTATAGGGGAATCGATACCCCACCCTCACAACTGATGCTGGGTTCCTTTACCCCAACGTCCTGGCATTTTTGGCGGCGTTTCCCGACCACTTAACTTCCGCCCCCCCCTCTCTCTCCCCTCGCCTCTAGGAGAACCAGAAAAGCCGCCCAAAAGTACCTAATGCACTAATCAGCGCATGTCGGACCCGTGAGCCTAACATGGGTTAAAACAGCAAGATTTCCCCTAAGAGTTGATATTCAATTTCACCGCATATGCGAAATTAGACGAGCGTTGGCCTAAAGCCAGAAGGTCCCCTTTAGGGCTAGCTTAAAGACGCTCTGAGAAAAACCGTTAGAGGAGGAGACTTAATGCTGCCGTCCGCATCCACCCCTCCTTCCCCTACCCCCAGTGCGGTGGCGAAGTATAAAAATCGAATAACTTTGGAAGAACGTGGTAGATCGTGCTACTCATCGAAACAACTAAGTCCGGCTAGAGACCCGACTACCAACGAAAGGGACTTAGAAGAAGCTCATCCTGAGCCAGTTCCTGGTGGTCACACCAAATTTAGCATCCTGTCAAGGGTAGATCGTGTTAGTCCTCGAGACAACTAAGCCCTGTTAGAGGTTCGGCAACCAGCGAAAGGAACTTAGAAGAAGCTCATCCTGAGCCATTTCCTGGTCGTAACACCGAACTTTTTGTTAACTTGGATTGAGAAGCAAGTTCAACTAACTATCGTCAGAGAAATCCCCTATCCTGGTGTACTCCAAAACCCAGAGATCGTCCTCGCCATTGAGGAATACCCCAAAGTGAAATCCCTCAAACAGTCCCTTTCGTCAAAGGATTCACTCTTTGGCTCATCGCTCGTCAGTGCAAATTATTCCCAGAGTAACCCAAAGATTGGAAGAAACATACTTTCCCTGTCCTGTGGTGAGTTAATTTCATCAAGATACGTGTTTAACTCCATCAGCCACACGCTCCCAATTCCTCTGTGATTTTAAAGCATTCTCCCTTCAAACCCCATCTGGAACGGCTTGTCCATGCGCCGGTCCGGAAACAACATTCTTGAGGTGACCCAAAAATTGAGGCCAAGGTCAGGCTCAAACCCAATTCTCGTGGGAATCTTGAAAGGTATTTAAATTCCAGTATCTGTTTCGTCGAAAGTCAATTTGCGTTTAATATTAAAGTGAGCTTTGGGTCAACCATTACTGTATATTCAATTGTGTAATTAGTAAGTCTCACTTAAATTTGTTAAATTCATTACTGTGTAGTTTGTGTGTTAAATTTCTATTTTTGTTCATGTTTTTAATTAAAGGTCTAGTTTTCTTGAAACATTTTTTATTCAATACTCGAAACGCTGAGTATGGCACTAGAAACCCTCAAAGATAAAACAATAACGTAATAATAATAATCATAATCAAATATAGCACTCTTAGAGAGAAAACGTAAGGAAGGATTTTGAAGCACGTAACCAACCTATACGTACGAACACCATCACTCGTTCCTTGATATACCACCATATATATATATATATATATATATATATATATATATATATATATATATATATATATATATATATATATATATATATATATATATATATTCTAGAATAAAGTTTTAGATAGTATTTAGTAAAGTAGTGCTTCTTGTTATCCTCTAGGAATGCTACAATGGGTGATTTATACCTTTTTATTTCAAAGTATAAAAATATTGTTCATGATATTTGGGGGTATTTATTCCTATGTCCTCTTATCTAAAGATCACATAAGACATGTTTTGCTATATGAGTTTCATAAAGGTGTAAATACAAGTAGAGCCACAAAATGCATTCAGACCAATTATGCTGATAATGAAGTACATAAATGAAAGTGGAAATTTAAGTCTAAAAAAGGGAATATAATAAGGTCGTACAAAAGAACTTGATTTTAAAGAGTTGGTAGCTGTATTCGCAGAAAATCCTGCTCTAATTTATAGGAAACTCACAGAATAATTTAACTTACCCCATACGACTATCCTACACCAACTGTAAAAAATGGAAAGGTACCAGTAATTGGAAAATGGGTCTCGCTCGAACTGTCCATGTCGAATTTGCAAGGGTGTGTTGCTTGCTCTGAGTTATTGCTTTCACCATACCTTCAGGCACCATTTTTTCGGCAGGCTTGTTACTGGTGATGAGAAGTGGATCCTTTATCATAACGTTAAACGCCGCCAGTTGTGGATTAGTCGAGGAAGCAGTTTCTTAACAACCGAGAGGAGGATTTCATCCAATAAAGATCATGTTGAGTGCACGATGGGATATTGAAGGAATTGTCCATTACGAACTGTTAGACAACAATCAAACGATTAATGCCTATCCCTGCTGCAGTCAAGTTCATCGTTTAAAAACCGCTTTTGGTTAGGGGGCGTCCCTCCTTAGTCAACAGAATGGGTTTCATCTTCCACCACCATAATACCCCTCCTCAAACAGCTTGAATGACCAAAGACCTTTGGGAGGAGTTCAGTTTGGAAATATTGCTTCACCTTATGTGTACTGGTTAATATATGGTTTACCTAGATAGCATATAAGTACAATATTCTGTACACAAAAATTAGATTGATAGAAATGAAGGTTGATTTTTAAGATTCGGGCTATGTGACGATATGCGGTGAACACGAGGGATTTGAATACAAAGGGTATGGGAACTACAGATGACTGATGGTCAACTAACAAGAAGGGATACCTGGATATGACTCTGCACTGGGTGGACCCAAATTACCATGAACAGGAAGATGGCTATCCTGGCATGCGAGAGGATCATGGGAAGCCACACCCATGATGTATTCGCCCAGGTCATGGAGAATATCCACAGCCAGTTTGGGATAGAGGACAAGGTCACCATGTAAGTTATTATATTTTTTGTTTCAGAATTCTTAAATATTGTAAGTTTAATGAAGTATCGATAGCCGATAGAATAAAATTATCGTCTATAACTATAATTAGTAAATAATAATACATTTTAAAAACAATTTTTTGTTTTATTTGTTTCAGGACAACCACAGACAATGCTGCCAATTTTCAAAAAGCATTTGTCCAATTTTTCTCTGATTTGGATGACCACCAGGAAGAGGAGGCTCGCGCTCCTGAGCCTGAGGCTGAAGCTGAGCCTGCCGACGCCCACTTAGAGGAGCTCATCGCTGACCCTCCAGAGGGCCAAGGGAGCCTAGAGCTAGAGGTGTGTATAATACACTGAATAGTACTCTGTACAATGTAAAAGGTACTTTAAAGAATGGTTTAAAATTTTAAAAATGCTGCATTTATGACAATTTATTAGATAAGTTAAATATGTTGTTTTTTTCAGTTCATCGCATTTGATGACATGGAGAAGGGCAGCGAGGACGGCATCATCAAGCTGCCCAGCCAGCACAAGTGTGCGGCGCACACACTGAACCTGGTCGCCAGCGCCGACATAGAGGAGAGGCACATGCCTGGAACCTTCAAGAAGGCTCTGTGGAACAAGCAGGGTAAGCCATAAATTGTTTAAATAAAAAAGAAAAATATTTCAGCAATAATGAAATAATGCAAAACTATTTTTTCAGGAACAAGTACATTGTTTGCGGATAGACTGTACAAGGCAATAAACAGGCGGCTCATTGTTCCTACCAAAACAAGGTGGAACAGCCTCTATGACAGCCTGGTGGTCCTCAACAAAGTGTTGGAGGAGAAGAAAGACCAGCTGCACAGCTGCATGAACCAGCAGAGGAATCTGACAGTGTTTGTCCGGAAAGACATTGACTTCATGTCAGAATATGCCTAGGTAAATAAACTAAATATAAGTTGGGCGTTATCGCGATACTTTATTGCTGTTTACTTTTGAGCTTATGCTTCTATTTTAAAACTAGTTAATTAAATAATAAATACTATTTGTATATTTCAATTATCAGGTCATGGCACCAGTCGCCAACGACTGGACCCCATCCATGGGGAGAAGCAATGCTACCTGGGCTGCCTGATCCCCACCCTCATTGTTACCAAGAAAAAGCTGGTTAACTTGATGACCAGCGGCAACCTCCGGTTCTGCGAGCCCCTGGTCAACACCCTCCTCGCTGCCATGGAGAGGAGGTTCGCCGAAACCTTTGAAGATGAGGAGTGTCTTCTGGCCACTGCCTTCCACCCCAAGTTTCGCCTCAAGTGGATGGGGGCTTTGGAGGAAAGAATAGTCAAGAGGTCAGAGGTCAAGTCTCTGATGGAGAGGAAAGTGGAAGATATCTTGTGGCGTGCTGACCTGGAGAACGCCAGCAGCAGCAGTAGTGAGGACTTGGAGACGGATGACTACTACGCCAGCATTTGTGATGAGGAGGATGACACTGGGGGTCATCGCAGGTCAACCAAGTCCAAGGCTGCTCAAATTGTGAATGTGTGGCTGCAGGCCAAAGGGACAGACAGTCTGGAAGACCCAACCTTCAACAGTAGAAGGTTCTCATTGACCTCTTATTGAGGTACAACACGGCGATGCCAACCAACGCCGCGGTGGAGCGCTTGTTCTCCCTTGGCAAGGGCATTTTCAGGGCTAAGAGGAGCTCCCTGTCTGATGAAAACTTCAACATGCTCATGTTTACGAAGGGAAACATGCTGCAGAACCTGGTCTAGAGTGTGGATGTGCAAATATAGTTATTTTACTTAAAACAGTAATTTTCATTAGTTAAGAGACAGGATAAACATTGAATTTGAAGTTTTACTAAGATTTTTCTAAGACTTTTCTAATTTTTTTCTAATTTTTTTCTAAGATTTTTCTAATTTTTCTAAGATAAAGATAAAAATAAAGATTTGGTTGAAAGAAAACGATTTTTAAGAAGTATTTATTCCGCCTTGGTTAAACTTAACGTTAGAGGAGATGGGCCACTGCTGTGAGTGGAATTTTAAAAGTTATAATGTACGATTCTAGCTTGTCGCTTGAAGCCATATTAATAAATGAAGATAAGCCGGACATCATCAGTCAAGCGACAAGCTGGAATCGCACATTAAAACTATTTTAAAATTCCACTCACAAGAGTGGCTCATTTCCTCTAACGTTACGTTTAACCAAGGCGGAATAAATACCCCTTAAAAATCGTTTTCTTTCACTCTGTCGGATCCTCACTCCACTCATTACATCGGTAAGGAGGCAAGAACATTTCAAAACGCTCCGAAGATGATCGAATATCGAAGGCTTAGCAATTTAAGTTTGTTTTTTACCAAGCACATTCATTTAAAAAAAGAGATGAATACTGGACAAGTGATCCACCATTTACAATATGGAATATAAAAGATAGTTAGAAGAAGAGAAAGTCGCCAAAGGAAATTAAGTAAGGCAAAATACACAATGGTTTTCAACAAAATTAGCGTTCAAGAAAGACTGCTACCCAACTACTCTAATATATATATATATATATATATATATATATATATATATATATATATATATATATATATATATATATATATATATATATATATATATATATATATATGGTAAGCTGCGTTAACATTTATACGAACACATTTATAGGAAATGGGATTTCTTTAAACACAAGATATGCATGCAAATGGTTAAGACTCCATAACGGTCAAGGATTAAGATTTAGGGGGATTATTATTAGGGGCTGGCGGACGGGAGGATGGTAAGATGAATTGCGAATTTGTTTGGATATTTAATTTCGGTTGCTTCTCTTTGATGTATAAGGCTTCTAATATAAGCAATTGTCATTGGTTTGGGGAGTGTGCTAAGATTTCAGTATTCTCCTCAAGCAACTTCTGGTCCAATTGTTTTCCATGCTTTTCCAACGTATGTGTACTGGTACTCTACCAAGACCGTGTAGAGTTTCCTCTTATTTGGCACGTTGACGCTTCGGAAACGGTACAGTTTTTTTTCAGCTCTCTTCTGGCTAGGGAGACTCTGTCGTTTATGTGGGCCTTATATTCTGTTTTGAAGACACCTAAGCACATGACTTTTACCTCGTTAGAGAGCAGATGCATTTCATCCTAAACGAGGACGTTGTCTATTTTCCGGTGGTTCATTGGAATTATCTGGAATTTCTGGCGGTTAGTCTTGATTTTCCAACTTTTTTCGTAACAGTTGATGTTATCATTCTCGGCAGCTGTCGCCTTTGCTTCAACTCCAGCGTTCCTGATGGGACTTGGAGCGATTTGTGTGATGTCATCTGCGAACTGCAGATACCCTTGAATCGTCCTTCACTGGAGCTGGGAGGTCTATTGTGTATACGAAGTACAGCAACGGACTCAGACCGTTGCCTTGTAGAACTCCCCCATCGAGTTCAAATTTGGGTCCTTTATAGCCCTCGATCGCGATTTTGGCTCTCCTCTCCATGACGTAGTCCCAAAGGACCCTTTCCAGGATTGGATTTAGCTGGATGTTGGGGATCTTGAATTGTAGCCCTCTCAGCCAAACCTTATCAAACACCTTCTTTACAATCCGCAGCACCACGTATACGTATTTTCGCTCAACTTTGCTGCATGCTAGTTTTTCCATTAGGAGGGCGAGGGCAGTCTCCGTTCCTCGTCTCCTACGGAACAGGTGTTGCTGAGGATTGTGAGCTCCTCGCTCGGCTAGTTGTTCTTGAAGCCTGTCAGCCAGGAGCTACTCGTAGACTTTCGCGACGAATTCCAGCAGGGAAATTGGCCTGTAATTGACCAGTTGATCAGGGTGTTTTCTTCCCTTAGGAATAAAGATTATTTTAGCAATCTTAAAACCCTCAGGGAAGTAATCCGTATTCAAGGAAGCGTTGTAAACGTTTGTATTTCGTTTAATGATCTGCTGTGGGGCATTTACCAAATTGATTATGGTGATGCCCATCCAGCTTGGTGGCCTTTGTCCAAAGGATTTTACAGTGACCATGAACTCCTCCGGTGTTATGGGGTGGCCATGGCCTGCCATCCCCCTGCCTTCGTCTACTTGATGTCGTGGGTGCGTGCGTTGTAAAATCAGATTCAGATCTTCGATCAGTTGGCCTTCGAATTCCTGCTGTGGGGCATTTACCAAATTGATTATGGTGATGCCCATCCAGCTTGGTGGCCTTTGTCCAAAGGATCTTACAGTGACCATGAACTCCTCCGGTGTTATGGGGTGGCCATAGCCTGCCATCCCTCTGCCTTCGTCTACTTGATGTCGTGGGTGCGTGCGTTGTAAAATCAGATTCAGATCTTCGATCAGTTGGCCTTCGAATTCCTGGTCAAACTCTTCATTGTCTTCTGGGGTGATACTGAAGACGTTTTTTCCAATAATTCCTAAATCTTTCTTCTAGAACCGCCAGATCCTCTATATAATTCCCGTTCCCTTTTATTCGAGCCTTCGTTTTTCCGGTTAGTCTTTTTAGTTTCTTGCTTTGACGCCAGAATTTAGCCGGGTTCAGCTCGCTATCTATTTTGGCTATTAGGTTGTTCCAAATTTCCTCTTGTTGGAGGTTGATAGCATCTTTTAGCTCAGTGCTTAGGCGCCGAAGAAGCGAGCTTCTTTCCCGGTTAGCAACTTCCCGTCTAATCTCCTCGTACACTTCTCTGTGAACAAGAGCGATCTCCTTCATCTTCTCTGTCCATCTGTCCATCTGGGCTGAGGAGGGGGTTTGTACCCAGTTTTGGGTACGCACTTGCGGTCTGCTTCTAGAATATATGTAGCTATCCTCTCCAGTTCTTCATCTATTTCCTCGAGGGTTTCGTCACTTAGGTCATCTGGGGCGTATTGACTGAGTTGCCTTTTGTATTCTCAGTTGGCCGAGGAGTATTTTTTGCGGAGAGAGACTGGAAGCTGGATCGGCGCGAGTGATATTGTGGTGAGGATCCCTATGTGATCACTAGGGACTGTTGGGCCCGGCTCCCTATGGTAGTTGAAGGGAAAGCCTTCACTTGTTAAAATTATGTGAGGTTTGGTAGCTGATGTGTAAGTGATATAGGTCGGAAAATCCGGCCCTATTCTTTGGATGTTTTTTCTTCATATAATCAATTCCAAGTTTCGGCCTCTTTCGTTGGTTCTACCTTAGTCTGCCGCACTGCATTTGGCATTGAGGTCGCCCCCAAAGAGGGCCATTCTGCGATGCCCAAACAGCAAGTAGAAGTTATTTATTGGGAGGTAGGCTCGATGGGGGAGTTGATAGGCTGCAGCTACCACGAGGTTTAAAACCAATGTGTGGAGTTCGACTGCCACAAAGGATTCGTCCAGTTCTGCTAGATGTTTGAATGTGCTGTTGCTTTCCCCTTCCATCCGTCTACGTTAAGTATCAGGATCTTCATTCTGTTGCTTACTCTTTCCATATTGTCTTTTTAGTGTTTCTGGGTTATCTTTTTCTTCCTCACGTTTATCTTCTTCCTGAACTCAGCGTTAGAAATTTGATCGCAGGTGTTGTGATGTAGAACTACGTTTTGGCGGAGCAAGGCTTGTTCTACAGTTTCCCTGTCGATTTCAACATCGTATTCCCATTTAAAGACTTTTGATTTAATGCTATGGAATATTTCTCTGGGATCCATCTCTTCGGGGAGGGAAACTGTTCGCATGCCTATATTGTGAGATTGATGATATCTGCACGCAACTTTTTTTTCCTTTCTTACCCTTAGTCTTCTTTGTTTGAGGAGGGGCTTCTGAGTCCGGTGAGTCTGAGGACTCCGAGGAATCAGTAGTAGCCGACTCAGCATTTTTCCTCTCTTCGTTGTCTACTTGTCTTTGTTTAAGAGCAAGAGTTTTCACTTCATCTGCTTTATTTGTTTTCTCTTTCTTGGTTTTATTTCCAATTTTTGGGTTGTCTTTTGGGTGCCGTCTTGTACCTCTCTCTATTCGTTTGGGACTATCTGCAATTGCCTGACCTCCCCGGAGGGGGGTTGTCCGGGAACCACATTTGGTTCATTCCGTTTTTCGCGAGCATTTGATTTAGCACTTTAGCGAATGTTTCTAGTCGCGTAAGATTCATGACGTGCGCGTGAAGTATGCACGTCATAATTTTGGTCGAGTTTTCGTTCTGTAGTTTGAGGTAGGTCTTCTTCGTATCTATTTCTGATAGAGCTGCCTTTACTGCTTGAGCGTAGGTTGTATTGGCTCTGCGCGTTTCCTCTTGTTTCTTTAACTCTTGCTTCTTTTTGATTACTTCTGTTTTGACAGGGCAGGCCATGGCCATTGACCTGTCCCTGCCCGCAGTTTACGCACTTTTCAAAGTTGTTTTTCCATGTCTTCAAATGGTGGTCCTTTTCGCTGTATTTGGCGCATGTCTCAAACAAACAAGAAAAACACTTCTTTTTTTAATTTGCCCAAGAAAAAGTCTAAGTTAAAAAACAACCAACAAACTTATTTTAACCCACAAATATATAGGAATTATCCACAAAATAGAGGGAGATTACTCTCGGAAATACCCGTGCATCAAAGAGCGGTTCCATGAATTTCTGCTCGCTGCAGCATAACTTCACCCACTGGCCTACGTAAGTAGATGCATTTATAAAAAGTTTTTAACTAGGAAGAAAAAAACCCGCTAATAAAAACGTATTCAAACATATAACAGAAACAAACCAAACAAAAAACTTTCAAAAACTAACAAGAACATAAACATAACAAACGAACCAACTTACAAACCAAAACACTAAAAAGAAGCATATGTCACACGCGTACCCAAACAATTGAAAACAAGTAAAAATGGAATTTATTTAGGAGACATCAAATATAAGCTTCAGAAAAACATTGAAAATAAAAAAACCTAGTTCTTACCCATTTTTAGAAGCACAAAAGGAACCTGGATAAAATAAACGCTTATGATTGTAACCGTCGCTCAATACTGGTGAACGATGCACATCGCTGATTGGTCAGTAGGCAAGGTGAATCTGATACTGTTGCACCACATTCTTCAAAGAAAGTACGGGCTGATCACGCCAAAGTCGGCAACTGCAACCCATACAGTTACGTGATGTGAGTGAAGCTGTTGTTGGTGGAGTTCATGAGGATTATGTTCAGCCCATTAGCAAAAATTGTGCTTGTTTACGACTCCATTGATATGAAAATGAGCTTCATCAGTGCTCAGAAGAACAAATGCAGTGGAACTTGGCCAGGAATATTCGCACTACGGCTCTGAGGTTGTAATGATCTGTCTTAGTTAATTCTTGAACCGACATCAGTTAGTCAGGCTGCAGTTTCCAATTGGCATTCTGAATCCTCCGAAATCTCCGACTTGAAATCCCTAGTGCAATGCTTAGGAGCAGAACGCTTTGGCAATTGCTGAATGGATGTTCTTACCACTGACATATTTTCAGGAATTCTAACGGACCTACGTCTGCCAGGTAATTTTCTTTTCAGTATGGATTCAGTTGCGTGAAGGTTAAAAATCCAAAGCAAAATCGTTTTCCGATCCGTTACAGATGCATTTGAGCCGAACGCTCGTTGCGTCGCTATTAGAGATCAGTTGTTTTCATAATACGCTTGAACAACAAAGCCACGATGTTCACTGCTTCAATTTATCATTAGTATTGAAAATGCTAGAGAAATTGGTAATTATTTACTATAGCGGCGGATGATTTTTCTCGCGATTTTCGCTACAATTTTGCTTTTTTTTTAGTATTTTTTCAGCTATCCCATTAGCCAATCAGTGAGCTGTATTAAACACCGTCATTGACCAATCATAAGCGTTTATATTTTCCAGCTTCTCTTTGTGTTTCTAAAAACGGTAAGAAGTAGGTTTTTTATATTTTATGTTTTTTTTTCTGAAGTTGATTATCGATCTCTCGGAAATGTTCTATGCCCGACACGATTTATTCTTTCGACGTAGTTTTCCTTTGTTTTGTTTTTTATCAAATAAACTCACTTTTTTTCTGTTGCCATTGAATTGTGTTCATCGAGTGATGTCGAAATCGAACTAAAAAAGTCATTATTTATTTTGTTTGCCGTTACTTTTTTTTTTTCCTTTTTTACAAGCTATTTTTACGGCACTATTTCTTATTATCGTTGCAAAACAATCCATTCCGTATAGGCTGGTTTATTACGAAAGGTTTGACATGCCACAAACACCTTTTTCGATGTTTTCCCTTTTGAATTCGATGCTACCTTTCCAGCCGCGTGAGTCATATATTTACTCTAGCGTAGGCCTATTTGATAGATTTTCAAAATGGCAAGTACTTGTGCCGTGCATATTTTTTTTTTAACCAACAATGCTCAATCGTTTCAATTTTTAGTCGCGTGCGACTCTATATTTCATTATGTCGTCGGTCGGTCGGTCCCCGTTTTGCTTTTTTTTTAATAACATTGTAACTATTTTGCCGATTCTAACCAAATTTGAAACCCTTATGCTGTTTTACATTCTCTTTCGAATGGTATAATTGCCAAAATCCTCCTAAGGTTAACCCGTGATTTATTTTGTTTTGGTAATAAAACTGTAACTATTCAGCCGATTCTAACGAAATTTGAAACCCTTATGTTGTTTTACATTTTTTTCAAATGATATAATAATTGCCAAGGTCCTCCCAAGGTTAGCCCTGGAAGTAATTGCCAATAACATCATAACTATTAGGCTGATTCTAACAAAATTTGAAACCCTTATGTTGTTTTACATTCTCTTTCGAATGATATAATTGCCAAGGTCGTAAGGTCATAAATCAGAATAAGTGAGAGCACACGGCTTTGGTCAGCAGACCTTGTTTTGTTAAACAAGAACATAAACATAACAAACGAACCAACTGCTCGTAAATTGACTTTTTTTTCCTTCGTCTCCCATTTGTCTATTGAACAAATCGTGATGGTGGTGTTTTGGTTCCACGAACTCTGGATCGCCGCAGTGAAACATTAACCATCGGCCGGAAGTAGGTAAATTATACGATTTTGTTAGGGATTAATTACTAATAGATTATTAAAAATAGCGGGAGGGTGGGGGTGCATCCTCCTAATTAAAAAATAGGTAGCTTCAATTGACTCAAAACATTGAAGTGAGTGAGGCGAAAAGTAGCTGGAAAAATAGCCAAAGAAATCGCTTAAAAATTGTCTTCCGCTAAAGTAAACAATTACCGAAAAAATGCTATAATCATTCATAGAGATAATGAACGTGATAGAGAAATTGTTATAATAATTAACGAGCAAAATGAAAATGCTAGAGCCTAGCCTACCAAATAATATCTGCCTCGCTTCACTACCGTCACTACAGCCGGCAAAGTGCCTACTCTAGATGTGGGGAATCCTTATGCCATATATATATATATATATATATATATATATATATATATATATATATATATATATATATATATATATATATATATATATATATATATATATATATATATATATATATATATATATATATATATATATATATATATATATATATATATATATATATATATATATATATATATATATATACATATATATCAGAGGCGACTCCAGGTCTTTTGCGTTACTCGTGCTCATCACAGATTTCGCATAAGGCACGTCTAAAAGAAGGTAAGAGACGTAATGCACACCGCAGACTTACGAGGGGCGGTCAATAAGTTTTGCGAATCGGTAGGGCAAAACATAGGAAGGGGGATGGCTGTTTGTGGGGGTGTTAGGACAAGTTATGACAAGTCAGGACTTGCAGCCGCACGCTCCTGCCTCGTCTATTTAAGAAGCTGTAGCTGATCGCAGATCGTCAGTCACAAATTTTTCAACAATGGAGAAGGTTGAGCACCGCGCAGTGATCAAATCTTTGACCAAGGAAGGCAAGAATGCAAAAGAGATCCATTAACGCATGGTTGCAGTGTACACCGATACCGCCCCTTCATATGCAACCATTGCTCGCTGGAATAGATGGTTCCGCCATGGTCGTGAGTCCCTTGAAAATGACCTCCGTCCAGGACGCCCGTCAGACGTGACCAACGAGGACAATGTGGCCTGTGTGGAGAGGATGATCCTCGAAAATCGACGGGTGAAGGTCGAAGAAATCGAGCGAGAACTTGGAATATCACATGGAAGTGTTATCAACATCATCCACGACAATTTGGCCATGACCAAAGTCTCTGCTCGTTGGGTCCCTAGAGACCTCACGCCCCATGATCGACTTCAACGTCGTCAAAGTCCACAAAGCCAGAGTTGCACAAGCTGCCCCACGCGATTGCAGATTCGAGGAGCTCAACCATCCCGTCTACAGTCCAGATCTGGCCCCCAGTGAATACTCTTTATTCCGCCAGCTCAAGGCTGCACTGCGTGGACGCCGGTTTGGGGACGATGAAGATGTCCAGCTTGCCGTCCAGGAGTGGATTGAACATCAGTCGGGAGATTTCTGGTTGTCGGGAATTCGAAGCCTCAAGGACAAGTGGCGCAAGTGCATTGAAGTCGAGGGTAGTTATATTGCAAAATAATAAAACACTTTTCCTCATATCTCATTTCCTTATATCCGAATTGCAAAACTTATTAACCGCCCCTCGTATATGTGCTCTTGATAATTTAACAATAAGAAAGAAGTATAGTTTTAATATAAAAATTACTCACTTCATTTATACATGAATTCTAGTCCACTTGGTTTGATAGTGAACTCATAGAAAATCTTGTCGTGCAGCTCCTTCTTCTTGTCCAAGTCGTTAAAACTGATCGGTAAGACCCAATATATACTGATCTCCTTGATGCGTCGTAAGTAGGAGTTAGATGTCCAACGCGGTTCTTTGACAAGTTTTAGCACGTAAAGTAGGATTGCATGGGCGCGATCTTGGGGGCATTTCCTTTTTTTTCAGGCACGAGAGACACTCGATAACATAATTAATTCTTCCCAAGCTTAGCCATGTTAGGGAAATACTATCTTTCCTCTTGACTATTTAGCGTGCGTTCAACAGCCATACGGCCATAGAAAGTGAAATCGTGGCACAATCCTATGGCTGCATCTGTTAGAGTTTGGGAGATTTCCGCCAAACTTTTCCCGGCTTTATTCACCTGATACTCGTACAATATACTTTTATTAAGGATATATGAGTTCCTTAACTTGCATCTCTCGCTGATTGTTATAAGCGGCTACAGATTGATTGCATCTATTAGTCTTTTTTTTTCCTTTTTCCTTAGCTTTTCAAAATCGATCATTTTATTGTTTCTATCCTTTTCACGGACTCAAGTGAATTTTTAGCCTTTAACCTTGAAAGAGGGTCAAAGATGAACGGAAATTTATCAGCTTTATATTATATCTTGGCTGCAAATTCTTGCACTAGAACTGTCCATCAGCTTTATATTATATCTTGGCTGCAAATTCTTGCACTAGAACTGTCCATCAGCTTCGTCCACCTTCATCGGTTTGTAATCAATTCTTACCGTAATGGGATAGCCGTAAATGTAGTTTTTGAATTATTTAACTGCTCCAAAAATAGCAAATGCCTCTCGGTCCATGGTTTATTAAATCCGTTGAGCATTGTTTAGTAACTTGCTAGCATTAGCAATTGATAATTCCATACCTTCGTTTTCCTGAAGCAGGCCAGCAACGACTCCATACGCAAAGTGATGATCGGTGGCCAAAACAAAGGGTTTGGTGTAGTCCGGGATACAGAAAGATTGGGTGCTTCATCAGATATTCCATAAGGTCCTTAAAAGCTTGCTGTTGTTTGGGTTCCCAAACAAATATAGCCTCTTTTTGAAGAAGGATATTATAACACTAGCGATGTGAAAGAACCGCGAAATAACTGATCAATAAAATCCAACAAAACCAAGAAACGCACTTGCGTCATTCACAGACTTTGGAATTGGAAAACTCCGGAGCACTTTCAACTCCTGAGGGTTCATGTTTTACTCCGTATGATGACAAAAGGTAGGCTAAGTATACCAGGGATTTCTGTAGGAAGTTGCACTTTGTTAAATTAAATTGAGGTTTGCGTATCGCACCGAGGACACCTCTCTGCACTCGGCTAAAATGTTCTGATATACTGTGACTGAAAGTAGCCAAGTCATCAAGGTAAACGAGAAAATCGATCCTAAGAGATTTGATAACATGATTTTCATGAGCCTAGAGGAAGTTGCCGGGCCGTTTTTAACCAGAAATGGTAAAACTTTCACACAGAATGACCACCATTTGTGGAGAAGGCAGTGTATGGACGTGACTTGGGAGAAAGCTCCATCTGCCAGTATCCAATTACCAAGTCCAGAGAGGATAAATATAAATATTTAGACTTTCCAACAGTCAGGATCGTTTTCTACATATTTGGGATCGGGAATTTGTGAGGGACGGTGATGGTATTTAGGTTCCTATAGTCGACGCAAGGGTGACTTGTACTATACTTATTCTTAACTAGAATCATAGGGAAAGATGAGGGTCTGTCTCAGGGTGCTATAAGTCATTGTTCGAGCATCTTCTGAATATGCTCTTTGATTATTTCTACTTGGGAGTAAGGGAAGTGGTTGGGGAAGACTGAAAATAAGCTTTTAATTTGGTTCTAGTTTAACTTAGAAAGGCACAAGGTTCGTTCGACCTAAGGGGTCTCCTTTCAAGGCACACATCTTTATTCCTCAAAGGAAAATTTAGTTGTCCTTTTAAAACTTGAGAGTTCTGTAACGCTTTTGACTCTCGTGTACAACCCTACAAACATTCTTTGTATCTTCCTTTAAATTCGCCTTATGGGAACTCTAAGAATCAGGTTATTTTCGTAACTTCACGCATATCAGGACCTGAAGTGGGTGATGACTGGTATTTATGCAAGAAACTGCGATCCTATGAACCTCGCTTTTACACAGTGACCTGGCTATTAGATACTATGACAAGACTTATGCTTTCTCACCATATAATATCCATCAGGAACCATATTTGTTCCCTAGGAAACCTCTACTTTAGCGAGGAAACAAATTATTTCATAAGGCTGAACAATTACTGCATGTGTAGGAACGACAGGTACCGAAAAACTCTTCACTGAAGTATCACTGAAAATTGAACGAATGGGGTTTAATCTCAAATCATTTGGGGGGAAATAATTGTAGTCGCGATCGTCTAAACCAGTGGTTACCAACCTTTTTAGTTCATGCCTTACCCTTGGGATCTTTAATATTTCTGTGGCCCCCTTGGCATTTTAGCAGAAAAATAGTACTTCAATATTATAATACCTTCCATAAAAATATCAGTGTGCATTAATTGTACATATATTCTCCTTTATTCTATTTCACTAACAGAAAAAAATATTTTGTGGGTTCAAAACAGAACCATTTAAGATCATACGTTATTTGTCTGATAGAGCAGCAAAACGAAAAACTTCCATGGACACCGAGAAAATAAGTAACCTTTAAAAATTATTATCTTTTGAATTCAAAAAATAGAATCCTTTAGCAAAATAAAAACAAATATATCATATTAGCTTTCTTTGTGGCTTTTTTTTCAATGAGATCCTTGTGGCTGATGTAGTTGCGCAAGTTTTTCAATGTCAGTGTCCATGGTTGTTAGAGACAGACGAAGATCACTTTTAGTTACAATTTCTAAGTGGTTGCGAGCTTTTGACAATAAGTGAGAAACTCGGCTAAAATCTGACTCAACTAGGTAAGACGTTGGAAAGGCAATGAAATATAATTTTACTTCCTGCCAAAGCAATGAGAATTGATTGCAATTTCATTACTTCTCAATAAGTTATTGAGGCCATGTTTAAGTTTAGCTTGAGCAGTTTGATTACTCTGCAACTCAAGGAGGCTTTCTTGCAGTATGATGTCAACATCAGCGGCATTTGTCTTAAATGGGTCTACCACCCAACTTAGAATGTTCATTTCCAAGAGATCTTTGAATCTAATTTTCACATCATTGTGCAAGTTTTTCAAGTGATCAATGTACACTAAAATATCATCCTCAGGAAGCTCCTCTTCAATAGTGGCGAGGGTTGGAAAATGTAGCAATTTCTTACGCCCAATATTAATTCTAAATAGATTAATTTTTCCAAGGAAAGAGCTGATTGACTCTTTGGAAGTTAAAAGATTTGTATTTTTACCTTCTAGCTATTTGTTCAGCATGTTTAGCTTGTCAAATATATCTGAAAGGTAGAATATGTCACACTTGGCAGCTATGATTTCTTCTCCAAGCGCCTTACCCTTCAAAAATGGTACAACACTCTCCCAGAGTTCAACGAAGTGTCGCAGGCAAAAAAGTAAACGTTCAAACTATTCTTCATTGTTTGCACAGAGTTGTCTTAAAAGACGGTCTTGAGGTGGATTTGACCTGATAAGGTTGGTAGCATCTCTCGGACGTGCTCCCAAATTTTTTGCAATCAAATGTTGACGATGAACCACACAGTGTATGCAAGAAGCATTAGGCACAGTTTTTTTTAGATATTCAATGAAGTCCCTGTATCTGCCTACCATAGCAGAGGCACTATCAGTTGCGCAAGCCATAATGTTACCCATTGGAATATTTTTTCTTGGAAATAGGCCAATACTTCTTGAAAATTTGTTTCCCCTTTAATATCTGTCACAAGACTGCAAGCAAAAGCATTTCTTCTCTGAGTTCATTATTATCACCCAAAAACCTAACATACGTTATAAGAAGGGCTTGATTATCACTTACAGATGCTTCATCAATTTGTAATGCAAAATTCTTAACTTGTTTCAAGTGCAACTAGTTGATTTTCTACATCCTTTGTCATTTCATCAATGCGTCTTGATACTGAATTGTTGCTTAACGGGATTACCTCCGTAACTTGTTTGGAATTGTGTTGCGTAACAGTAGAAATTACCACAGATACCGCGGGCAAAATCAAATCTTCACCAATAGTATCGGGTCTTCCAGCTTTTGCTATTAGCTTGGAAATCTCGTAAGATGCAATTAAACCCTTGTCTAATTTAGCTTTTCCTTACATTATGCTTATGACACCATTTTAGCAATTAATGAACATAAATATAAGTAAATATTACCACCATAAAACGTAATATTTATTGAATCAATAAACATTTCGTATAAGCAACGCCGCGCAGCTGCAATGCAAGCGCGCGATGATGTCGTCGTTAACAATTAATTTAAAGAGAAATAAAGTAATCGTTAGAAATGTTATATCTACTTGAAATACGACACAGTAAAGAGTGCGCGTAAAAATATCCTTATTGGTAGCATATATTTTATAAATATTATGTTTAGAGTCACCATATAATATTAGTTATTTTATGACGATTGAAAAGATACTCACCAAAATAAAAAAAAAATACTGCACACAAACAAGATTGTCACTGAGCAGAAATAATGGTACAACTTGAAACATGGATACTGACTGACTCAGTTAGCAACTGCAACGAGTATTGGTGCCGTGGGTGTGGAACATATATACGACGTTGCCAAACGTATAACTAATAAATCATTACAACGTTGTATATCGAAGAAAAGAAACTCAACTTTCCAGGATTAGTAACCCGTAAATAGTTACTTGTCACTAGATTAACAGATTATGGATAGCTACAAATAGTCAAATATGCCATATTGTCAAAAGGCCGATAATTAGATAATTTTTGAATTACTATAATCATTTTATAAGAAAATAAAGCTCTGTGGCCCCCTTCATTAGACCTGAGGCCCCCTCACTACCAAATATTTTCTGTGGCCTACCAGAAATTTGCCATGGCCCCAGGTTGGAAATCGTTGGTCTAAACCACTGTTTACACTACTGAACATGGCTCTCGGGACATACCGTCTTAACACAAGATGCTTCTCAGGTCGTCACCGGCTTTGAGATAGATAAACCTTTAGGAGGGGCTCCGCTTTCGCCGGTTCCTACCATAACTACATTACCTGGAGCAGAATTCATTTTTACTCTTCTCTTCTAAACTAAGAATCTTTGGAGCAGCCTTTTCTTGGCTCTCCCCTGCTAAAATAGAATTGCATGGAACACCTTTTTCTTGGCTCTTTAAACTAAAGTTCCATGGAGCAGCCCTTTCTTGGCACTCCTCTAATCTAAGGATTCTTGTAGCAGATCTTTCTTGACTCTCCTTATTTAAACTAAGGATTTTTAAAGCAACCCTTTCTTGGCACCCCTTCAAACTAAGGATTCTTAGAGCAACCTTTTCTTAGCTCTCCATCCTAAAACTAAGATTGCATGGAACACCTTTTTCTTGGCTCTCCTTTAAACTAAAGTTCCTTGGAGCAGCCCTTTCTTGGCACTCCTTTAATCTAAGGATTCTAGGAGCAGCTCTTTCTTGACTCTCCTTTTTTAAACTAAGGATTCTTTAAGCAGCCTTTTCTTGACTCTCTTTCTTTAAATAAGGATTCTTAGATCAGCCCTTTCTTGGCACTTCTTTAACTAAGGATTCTTATAGCTACCCTTTCATGGCGTTCTTTTAAACTAAGGATTCTTAGAACAGCCTTTTTTTGGCACTCCTATACAATAAGGATCTTAGAGCAGCCCTTTCTTGCACTTGTTTAAACTAAAGAATCTTTAAGCAGCCCTTTCTTGACTCTCTTCCTTTAACTAAGGATTCTTAGATCAGCCCTTTCTTGGCACTCCATTAACTAAGGATTCTTATAGCAGGCCTTTCCTGTCATTCTTTTAAATTAAGGATTCTTAGAACAGCCTTTTCCTGGCAATCCTATAAACTAAGGATCTTAGAGCAGCTCTTTCTTGGCATTCCTTTAAACTAAGGATTATTAGAGCAGGCCTTTCTTGGCACTTCTTTAAACTGAGTATTCGTAGAGCAACCCTTTCTTGGCTTTTCATCCTAAACCTAGGGGTGCATGGTACACCTTGTCCTTGGCTTTCCTTTAAACTAAGGTTCCTTAAAGCATCCCTTTCCCTTTCTTAGCTATCTTTCTTTAAACTAAGGATTCTTAGAACAGCCCTTTCTTGGAACTCCTTTAAACTAAGGATTCTTAGATCAGCCCTTTCTTGGCACTCCTTTAACTAAGGATTCTTAGATCAGCCCTTTCTTGGCACTCCTTTAACTAAAGATTTTTAGATCAGCCCTTTATTGGCACTCCTTTAACTAACGCTTCTTATATCAGCCCTTTCTTGGCACTCCTATAAACTAAGGATTCTTAGAACAGTTCTTTCTTAGTTCTCCATCCTTGCCCAAGTTTTCTTAGGGATGGCACCTCTTGATCCTCCCTTGACCCTTTTCGAGCATCCGTACCACGGATCTGAACGTTTTCACTATTTGCATCTTACCTGACTGGCTCCCATCCTCGTACAAGTGAATGTATACTCATCTTACCCATACGAGGCTGTGCATCATTCATAGAGTCCACCAGATTATGTTTGTTTCTTTTAAAACGAACTGTGTTACCACCTGGGTCAATTATCTACGCCTTTCTTATCTAAAACTCTAAACCTAGTAGCAAACTTGTCGAGAATATCTTATCATCTCCGACCCTAGAACATTTTGTGGGATAGACTGAATTACCCAATTCCAATTCAATCTCTCCAAAAAGTCTTAAACTTTTGGCCACGGAGCATCCTTAATCTCACGCGGGTAAACTTCCAAATGTCTAATTGGGTTTCCTTGTCCTGACACTTTGCATTTGCGGGCCACGAGTCTTTAAAAGCAGATTTTGGTTTGTCATCTGGTAATTAGGGGGGAGGGGGTATTGCTTAGTGTTGGGTGGAGGAAGTGCTTGACCACTATATGGGAAACGCTGGCACGGCTATGACCGTGCTCATGGCAGATCGAGCAATATGGAGGGTAGGAACATTCTCGTCTAATATGACCACAACTATCACAGTTGTAACAAGCTGGATCAGCCCCGAATTTACTTTTGGGACGGAATGATTTATATCGAGCGTTTGGAAGGGCTGAATTTGTGTTCCTTGGGACAATAAGTTCCGAGGCGGGTTTGGTTTCACACCATGATACTTAACCATATTAATACCTGTTTCTCTCTTCCCCGTCCTTCGACCCTGATCAAGTTTGGAACATCTTTCTTTAACTTTGTTAATAGATATACTGCGATTTACATCTGGCGAAAGATTTTCCAGCAAATCCTTTGTGTTTGTGCGGAAAAGTTTGCATACATGACCTTATTCATCAATCAATTAATAAAGTGTTTCTTTGTTTACTGTAGGTTTAAATTTCCCCCAGCGTCCTGAAGGATTGTGCATACCAACTGGTATGGATAAACAAAGAAATCCACGAAATTCTTCTTTTCCTCTTTTTCTAGTTCCCATAAAATACATTACAGATTGACAATAAATTTTTGGCCAATTTTGTATCCTTGTACACTTCTAACTCTTTCTTAAACTCATCCCAAGTGGTAGGTGATACTAAAACTTAGCATTAATTTGGAGTTGAGTGTTTCCCTCAGGTGGATATACGAAGCGCTTTGCTTCTCTAATTTTTTAGCGTCCTTAAACACAATATACTTCCCTAGGAAATACTGTTCTAGACGACCCAGCCAATTTCCTATGCTTGGGTCTAAGGATTCCTCTTCGCATGTACCTTTAAATGGAACAATAGAATGGGGCAAGTTTACTAATAGACTAACGTTAATTGAACTAGACTGTTGGGTTTGATTGACATAGATTAGATGAATTTGATCAGGCATGTTAGTGGGTGTCTGGGAATTATTTAGGATGGCCAAGGGGTAAAGAACAAATCGAAATTTCTATCCAAAGGAAAAACAAAGTACTCACTTTGGTAACCAAATCTATCGTTTGTGAATGACCCGTTACTCATTTGGTTCGTCAATATCAATTATTTCAATCCTGACTAACTAAAAATTGTATTACTTAAACAACAACAACAAAAATAATTATATTATGCAAAGTTCACGAAAAAGTATAATGTTTTAAAATTTGCCACCAAAAACTAAATTCCTCTCCCTAAAATAAAAAAAAATAAAATATTAGTTTACCTCTAAAATGAGTTTAATTCGGTCTTTGAAAAAATATTTGCAGAATTGCATCATATAACATGACGTTGAGCTTTATTTAACTTTGAAACTGAACCTTTCCCCGACTAAAACTTTAAAGGGATCCTAAATGTACTTCGCTTTTCAAAGAACAATAATCCTTTAACTTGAATTCACTACCTGTCTTACTTTGTGATGAGTGCTTCTGGATGGCTCCCTAATGGTTTTCTGTTGTCTTCTTCTTGGGACTTCTGAGATTTTCGGGCGCTCGGCATACTCGAAGAAGCTCCACGTCTGATAACTGACGGGGGGAGGGGGTAAGGGATAAGGTACCCTCGATCTTGTCTTCACTGGGTACAATATCGAATCCCACAACGGCAGTCGGCGGAAGGAAGATGATGGTAGCGCTGGTTGACAGTAGGCAAAAAGTTCCTAGACAATTTGTTAACGTTCATTAAAAATTGCATTAATTCGCTTTAACCCATCGTTGGCACGGGGTGGTTTTACACCCGCCCCCTACTGCAGAATCAATGATGTGAAAGATTGCTTTTGAAACCGCATTTCCTAACTGTGTCATTGCAATTTATTTTTACAAAAATATATACATAAGCGTTGTTTTTAGGCGTTCAGCCCGTTATATTCATCCTTTCTAGTACTGGTTTAGCGTTTTCTATCGTCACTCTTTTTTTTCTCGTTCGTTTGTGAACAATGTCGTGAGATCTATTTAGTTAATTAGCAAACTTACGCATAATCGGTAGTCTCTTTTAGGTATACATTACTACATCGGATTAGTTTCGTTGTCTGTGGTCCTATAAAACGAGGCATATTCAGTCTCCTGATCCGTATGTAAGATGTGATTTCCAGGATGTGGTTTCCGTAATAGGTCTTCTACGTTGCATCATTGTGTCTCATTATTGGTGTCTCCTTCCGGGTACCTTACTGTTCTGGGAAGTCTTTCAGATGTATATTTATTCTTCTTTCTGATTTATCTTCGTTGTATAGGTTATAAAGAGGAAGTGCAATCCCCACTCATTGTGTTGGGATAGCTGTGGTGCAATTTCTTCTTTTATCAATTATTTTTGCCCTTTTCTTAGTTTATTCGCTTTCTCTTCAATAATTTTTTGAGCGGTTTCAGCCCAGTTTATTGGTGTATGTCTCCTTGTCTCCGCATATCTCTTCTTGTATTAATAATAAGCAGTGTCGCTTTATTTAGTGTTCTTTGCAGTTTTTTTTAATTGGTAGTCGAGATGGTGTACATTAGGATTACTGGATAGACCATCGCTTACTGAATAATTGATTGGTAGATCTTCGTTTTATTCTTTGGATTGAGCGATCTGACATTGGAGAAGGGTCCCAATCCAACTTTTTCTCTGTCGACTCTTTCCGTAACGTGCGTGTTGTATCTAGTTTTAGAGGTAGTCTATCCTAGCACTTTGGCCTCGTCCATGCACATCTATATTTATTCTCCAACATTGATATTTACAAGCCATGTCCGAATATTAGAACAATTTAAAAATTTTCTTTTTTGTGCTAATTTCACATTTCCCCCTCGGATTAGATGATCCTTCTTATTTCGTCTGCCGTCGATCTTGACTGCATTTCACCGTTTTTGTAAGGACCTTGTAAGGCACACAAACCAAATACTAAATAATATGCCATTTGCTAATAATTAATGTATTAATGCAAAGCAAACTGTATTCTTGTAACTAATGCAAAACCCCTAGTTAATAATTAATGTATTAATGCAAAGCAAACTGTATACTTGTAAATAATGCAAAACTGCTCGGAAATGAAATCTCTGTGCTCCCACGGTAAACACACAAACATTCACATATTGAAAAACAGGTGCGAGCCGAGTGTTTTGCCCGTGTTAAGATAAGGGAGATAATTGAAGCAGATGTTCATACAAGTAATAAATATGATAGAGAGGACGTCCGGCCCATGGTCTTTTGACATGGATCCACGAAAGCTGGAATTTTATTTTGCTACGAATGTCAGTTCGACAAGATATTTGTTAGATTTACAAATACAAACAACCCCTCGATGTACACGCGTCTACACTAGATTACGCACATAAGCTCCAGCCAAATAGGCTCCGCCCAGCGATCGGAGTGGAGAAACGGAGGCACGTTCCCAATCTTTCAATAGGATTAAATGGCTTGTAAAAGACGTACATCAGGATAGTCACTAACAAGATTGAAACCGACATTAATATCAAGGGGTGCAGTCTCTCATGCAAGGACATTAAGACAGTCAACACCGAAAGCCTGATACAAAAACGTGAGCATACGACAAATCTATAGGAACTCAGCGCCTTCACTTGCCAGAAGCAGGGGCCGACCATAAGACCAAGGATAAACCTACAAAACCCGCTATTTTCTAATTTCCTTACCTACGCTAAGGCATAGGTTGTTTACCGTTAGGCCAGCCTATAAGTGGATAACCAGTGAGAGCATTTCGAACATTCATTTGGAGTCGGATAAAATTCTACGGCATAACCAACCATAACTGATAAACCCCAAACCCATAACTTCAGTGACATTAAAAAAATATAATACCGTTAAATGTTTATTCACATATCATAGAAAGATTCACAAGGAAAAAACAACAGGAATCATTGCATGAAAATACTATTACATTTTGAAAGAGCAACCTTTAAATTTAAACTAATAAACCTATTTACATTTAAATTCATGAGTCTCTAATGTTTCAGTGCTATGATGTGTTCAAGATATGTTCCAGATCTGCTTCATACAGATCTCGTTATGTTGATTGTTAGTTGTTTAAAGTGTTGTGATTTGTCCTATAAATTTCTGCATTATTCCATTATTAGTTATAAATTTTAATTTATCACTGCTTCATTAATAGTGTTTAACTAATAGTGCTTCCTATGTAAATTGACCACAATTATACTAGAAACATATCTCTGGATTTGAAATTGTATATTTATCATTAGTAGTTTGTAAGTTATCAGGAATACCATGATTTTTTTGTAACGACAGAATGAATCCGGATAAACTTAAGCCAAATTAAGTAACACCATATAATTCCTTCAACCTGTAAACTTGTTGGGAGCGTGTTATATAATAGGTAGGCTCCTGGCACCAAAAATGCAGGATTAATAGGCTCAACGAGAAACTCCACAAAATGGAAGCTCGGTGGACTTAGCAAATCCGAGTAAATTGCCTTTCATGTGAATATCACGAATACTATGTACAATATGAAAACACATATGTCAATTTGTGTATATTAATTTGTATACAGAGCCGTTTAAAATGATTAGATTTAGACTTAACACCGAGAGTGAAGTTATAAATGTCAACAGTGTGGATCACGTGAATATAATAGTAAATAGTGAAATGATTCCCGCGCCCCCCGCATTAGAAAGAGTCGCGCGCGATCCAGCCCTAAACCAATTACAGGGTTTCTTTGAGCGGGCGGCTGCAGAATTAGGAGCATTAAACATTTGCGACCAACCTTTACACGCGGGCGGATACCCTCACGTGATAAATGCGGACAACGTAGAAATGGACATTCCACTCTTACACATTCCGAGTGAAACTGAGTCAACGGTTACATCAACTCAGTCATGGGAAATTCCAGACCTGCTGAGTGGTCCTCCCGTCATCATGGAGCCTCGGATCCGCACAGGGGCAATGATAATGCAGGTAACAATAATAATCAAGATAATAACGATAACAATATAGACAACCAGGACGGTAGAGTATCTCTTCTTGTGGACCCACTCGGGAAATCACAGACTTTAGAACGGGAAACTTATCACAAATACCAGGAAGTAATAATATCATTGTTGTTAGAACAAGGAATTTAAAATATTTTTCCTAGTCTTATAAGCATTTTGCCAAAACTAGTGTTAATATGCTTAAGTTTGTTTTAGAGTTAGTTAAGGGAGGAATAGTGAGAGAAACCGACCGCATCAGGCATACCCATAGATTGTTCGTAGTCCCTAAGATTCTACCAATAGTCCGAGAAATATAGGATATGTCTCCATTAACCCGAGTATTCAAACCACCACGGTTCTCACTGCCAAACATCAAAAAGGTATTCAATAATTTAGAAAAAAATGACTTTGCCTTTAAAAGTTTGGCTTCACTAAATTACCAATAGGATTTTGTGGAAGTCCATTTATCATGCAGTCCATCATGTCTACAATATGTAACTAAATTGCCAAAAAATGGGGTGTAAAATCATTTGCATATCTGGACGATTTTTAATGTTTCTAGGAAAGTTAAATAACTTATTGGAGGCACTAGATATGTTATTCGAGTCTTCTTTAAAAATAAATATGGAGAAATCTGTACTGGTCCCTAGGATCTATTATATCTTGGTGTACGGATCAACATTAATAAATATTTTATACAAATTACGCAAACATTATTAATTAAAATTATTCTAGCCCTTAAGGATATAGCAGATTTAGAGTACTTTCAGATAAAAAGGTTATTCTGTTTAAGGCTGGCTGGAATATTAAATTTCGTAATTCCTTTAATTAAGTTACCCTTTTATTGGGTCCAGCCTGGCTATGAACCTTTCTTTTCACCAGAAACTGATTTTAAAAAGGTATGCTATACAGTCCCTGCTTCGTGATAAACCGGTCCCCTGGAAGAGAAGGAATGAAAACCGAATTTCGGTATTCTCTGATACCTCGGAAGGGGGCCTGGGAATTCGTTGGGGCAGGTGCGGTTGGACCATACCTAATACCTTTTTGGGCAATATATTCATCCTTGAGTCAATTGCTTTACTCATAACTCTATGCATTTTTCGCCAATGGGCGAATTTTGGCAGACAATATGCCAGCTATTTTTAATATAAGGAGGGGCAAACTCTCGTTAAAATAACTGGAAAAATTGTCTGCAACAACATTGGTTGGAATCGCAAGAATGTATCAATTCTCCGCCTTAAATGTCCGCTTCGTACGCAGCAGGCGAAACTTAGCCGACCGAGTGTCGCGCACCTGTACAGGGACTTATTGACCTCCTGCGGGGACTTATAGGTTCACCTACATTTATAAGGGACCCCGAAGGGTGCTCTTCCTCATTCAGACATCTGCTCGCGTAGAAGCAACTTCTCAGTGTTGTGTAAAACTTGAATTATATAGCTTTACTCCCAAAAAAATTGTTACAATTTCTTTTTAATGTACTCATTATTTCCCTTTATTGCCTATCACCTCCTCCTTCGCCTTGTATTCCTTCCCTCTTCCATTTTTTACAAAAATAAAAGAGTGATCTCCTCATCTCAAGAAAAGGAGATACCCCCAAAGGTTTTTTTTTATCTCCTCCTGAGAGGAGATACTGCATGAAAGGAGATATCTAAAGCGAGGAGAAAAACGGAGACATCATGCCGGTTGTAAATCGCGCATCTTCCCGCCTGGTCCCCATTTCGTGGTGGTGGGGCTGGCAAAACCCCTATACCACGGAAGGGTGGGCAGGGGGCACGCGCTCAGCATGGTCTCCTGCAAAAATATAGCTAACAGGGAACGGGAGGAGACGAACCTCTGCAGCTCCTCCCAGCTGGCCCGTGATCCGCGGCAATTCCATTAAAAGAATATGTCCTCCAGGCCTAGCTCGAAGGATATGCGGGGGCCCTCTTCGAAGAGAAGACCCTCACGGGAATGGCTGTACGCTTTCTGAAGGCAGAGCTCTGGGCGCTGTTGTCCTGAAAATGCGCTGAAGGCGCTGTCGCCTTCAAGGAAATATAGGTGGAGGTTGGACTCGCCATGCGAGTCTTTTCCTCCCTTCGCCCGAAACCTTAAGCGAACTCGGTGGCTTCGGGGGTGGGGGGGGGGAAGGCTTCTTTTCGAGGATCCACCGTATCCAAGCCACCCAGCCTACCACTGGGTGTGGGCGAAGGAGCTGAAGCTCCTTTAGTGTTGTCCTTCTTTAGGGGGGCACACACCCTCTTCAGGTGTGTTGCCTCCTGTGAGTTTAACGACTCGGTGGAAGCGTGCGGCCTTTTCGCCTTACGCGAAACGGTCACGTTGTGGGAAGGGAGGGGAACCCGGGGTGGGTAGAACCATCACAAGTGTTCCGAATGGGCGTGGAAACGACCGTGCTCGTAGGTCTGGATGGGCCAGGAGCAGAGGGTGTCGTTCTCAACATCGAGGCATAGGGCATCCCAGGCAGCGCCAAACGAGCCAGGATCAAGTCCCTAGCCTCGCGAAATGAGGGACGATCCTGGCCTGAACGGCCAGGATTTCCTTCTCGAGGAGATACGCACCACATTGCTTCAAAGAAGCGGGTGCTGCTCTCCGCAATTGACACACTTGCACACACACGATTTGAACTTATCGTGTAAGGTCTTGGAGCAACTTACACAGACTTCGGGTAACCTCGACTTTGCACGTCGACAGGAACGATTAGTATGGCCGAAGTGGTGACAGTAATAGCACCTCCGCGGCAGTGGCACGAATACCTTCACGCGGTACCGATACCAACCGGCACGCACCGACTCAGCAAGCTTATCACAGTTAAACGTGACGAAGAGTGTAGGGGTAGGTCTCGAGGCATCTCCCTGTTTTCTAAACACACGTTCGACCTTGATCGCCCCATGGTCGGCCAGCTCTAAGGTGATGTCCTCTATGGAGTAGTCCACGAGTTCTCTCACATAAACTACTCCTTTCACGAAGGTTATGGTAGAGTGCAACATCACACTCACCGGCGTGTCATCAAGTGTCCGAAGGGTACTAATCATGGCCGCCTAAGAGGGATTCGACGCATTCGCGAGAAGGCTACCGTCCGAGAAACGGGTCACCTTCGGCTCTCTACCAATCACGGTAGTTTAGGCTCTCCTGTGATGAATGTTGCACTTAGCCAACATGCTGCCATCAGTGGAGCGTATGACAAGGAAGCGTTTAAAACCAGCGGGCTCTAAAACGCCAGGTAGCCTCTGAATGAGGGGCCCCGACGTAATCGAGGTTCCGCAAATAGTTCCTTAGTCTGTCATTCACAAGCTTCTCGAATAACTGGCCAGTAAGTGTTATTTTCCAATTCCCTTTATCGAAAAACAATCCAGGCTACGGACTGGAATCGAACATTAAAGTTGTTTTAAAATTCCGCTCACACAGGAGTCGTCTGTTCCTTTGATATAACGTTCAAGTGAGGAGGAATAAATATCCCCTAAAATCCGTTTTCTTTTCATTCCCATTTTCATTCTGACTCCACCATTCTTCACCGATAAAGGAGGAAAGACACTGAAGATGATCGCATAGATCGAAAGCTCAGCAATTAAAGTCAAGTTTGATTTTTGCCAAACACATTTCAATTAAAAAAAAAGAGATGAACGTAGAAGTTGTTTACCATCTATAAGATGAACTAAATAAGATAATAAGAAAACTGCAAAGTTTCCAAAGAAAATTAATAAAGGCGAAATATACTATGGTCTTTAACAAAATCTGCATATATATATATATATATATATATATATATATATATATATATATATATATATATATATATATATATATTATAAGGCATTCAAGCCTTTATAGTGGAGTGGTTTTTGGTCCTTACCGCTATGGTGAAGTTACTATTCTTTGTCAAAGGCCTTTTTAACGTCTCAGAGCACAGATTTACGTGACGTCTTTCAGCTTTTACTTTTGCTAACTTCTTGGTTATCACGGCTAGAGCTGTGTCCGTTCCTCGCTTCCTCCTGAAACCATGTTGTTGGTTATTGTGCATGTTGTTATTTTCGAGAAAGGAGTTAACCCTGTTGGTCATTATCTTCTCAAAGACTTTGCCGGCAAATTATAAGAGAGATATAGGCCTGAAGTTAGCTGGACTGTCTCACCGTGCTGCCGGGATCCAGCGTTCCGTCCGGCCCCAGCTTAGCCTCTCTTTCTTCCTTCAGATAGCCTGTATCTCTTCCCTACTTCGTCGCTTTGAAATAAAACCTCTCCCACTACTTTCTCTGGTCAGCCTCTAATTTCACAGGGTAGATGCTCACCTTCTTCTCAGCCAACCGTCCCGGATCGGAGCTGAGGGGGGAGGGGACAATTTTCCCTAACCCCTGAGCTCCGGTCTAGGGTGGTTGGTTTTTAACAACCTGCTTCATCCTCACCCATACCTTCCTCACATCCCTTTTCCTCTCCTCTTCACAGCCTATCTTTTTATTCCGTGTTCAAGGTGGAGCCGCCATGCCGATGGGCTGCCAGGCCACCAGGCGGGAGGGGTGGTTATAAATTGCGGCGCCTGGCTCTGCCAGGCCTGTGAACACCTCTTGCAGGGTGGGCAACTGCGAGAGGTGATGAGCGGTTGCATCCCGTAATAGAAAGAGGGTCACCATGCCCAATGATTAGTCTAAAAAAAACCCCTTTAATTCCCCCTGTGCCAACGACGGAGCCGCTCTCGGGCAGCTCCACAGAAAAAAATGGAGGTCCCCCCCTGTGCTTGCACAGAGGACCCTCCATATTTCTTTAACTGAAGAGGAGGCTTACTCCTCTCCTACGCCTACGGGTGTAGGGGACTCCCCCTTACCCCCTTCTCTGTAGGTGCTTTCGAGCACCTCCCTGCTTTCAGCGAGAGTCCCCTCTGTTCTTTCCAACGGCACTGCCAAAAAAGCCAGCAGGCAGCCCATCGCAAACCGCTCCCCATCAAAGCGGCTCGGTAGGGCAAACCCCCATAGGGGGAGAGGGAAGCCAGGCCCCTTCGGTTGCTTTCCTCAAAAGACCTGCTGCAAGAATATTAAACCTTGCCGGGGTCAAGGCCTGTGTCTCCCCACTAAAGACTCATAACGCTGCCAAGGGGACCTGCGATGTCCTGGGAGGGGATGGCCAACTAGAGGCCCCTCCTGTGATAGACATGGTCCTTGAGGAAATCCAGCTTCAGACGGTAGGGCCTTCCATAGGGAAGGGGGGAATCCGGGCTCGGCGCAAAACACTGAACCCGAATCTGCCCCTATGCAAGGTCCTCCTCAAACGGCTAGGGTTTCTGAGGCAGTACAAGGAGAGGAGGGATTTCATCTGACCGGTGCCCTTACGACTACCAGGACCTTCTCCATTTCGGAGAAGGACCTGGCTGAGGCCAGACCATCTGGCCTAAGGGCTTCTGCAAGCGGAGGTGAGAAGCGGGTTCATTCCCCTCCCTCCTGTCCAAAAAAGGAAAGGACGAAAAAGACTAAAAAGACTCGGCTTCTCTCCATCCGCGAGGGATGCAGGGACGGATGGGTATGCTGCCACTTTGGCGAGTGACTAAGCCAAGATCGGCACATCCGCCTAATGTTTCAAGGCGGAGGGAGGAAAAGACTCGCATGGCGAGCCCAACCTTCCCCAATAAGTCCTCGAATGCGACAGAGCCTTCACCGCTTTGTCCGGCCAACAGCGTCCGAGGTTCTGCCTCCGGAAAGCGTACGGCCATTCCCGTGAGGGTCTTCTGTTCGAAGAGGGCCCCCGCGTCTCCTCCGAGCTAGGCCTGGAGGGCATATTTCTTCAATGGAATTGCCGTGGACTCCGGGCCAACTGGGAGAAGCTGCGGAGGCTCGTCTCTTTCCGTTCCCCGTTAGCTATCTTTTTGCAGGAGACCATGCTAGGTGCGTGCCCCCTGCCCGCTCTCTCGGGGTATAAGGGTCTTGCGACCCCACCACTGCTTGATGGCCGGGCTAGGGGATGCACGGTTTACACCCGACATGATTTCTCCGTTCGACTTTTCACTTAAGATACCTCCTTTCAGGCAGTGGCTGTGCAGCTGCACCTGGATAGGAGGTATGCTATCATTTCTGCGTACATTCCACCGTCAGCTGACTTCGACGCTGGAGAACTTCCGCTGCGTCGTGGCACGGTTGCCAAGGCCCTTTCTCTTGCTTAGAGATCTGAACGGCAGGCATTCTCTCTGGGGAGATTACTCAATAAATCTCAGTGGAAAAGTCCTTGCCGATCTGATCGAAGAGCTTGAGATGGGTGTCCTAAACGTGGATGAGTTTACGCATCACTGTCCGAGAACCGCTTCATTTTCTTGCCTTGACCTATCTTTGTGCTCTTCGGATGCACAGCCTGATTTTGATTGGGGGGTGATCGATGACCTCCATGGTAGTGATCACTTTCCCATTCAAATATCATTTTCAGGGCAACTGCCGCCTGAGAGCCCACCTCGGGGGTGCTTGGCGCGGGAGCGGTGGCCTGCATTTTAGGAAATGACTGAATTCTCTATCTCAGTCGAGAAGTTTAGGTCGGTAGATAAGGCCGTTGAGTTCTTCTTCAGCAACCTCATCGCCGCGGGCATGACTACTATTCCTAGAACGTCTGGCCGTTTTGCACGCCGACCACTCTAATGGTAGTCGGCCGAGTGTGAGACGGCCCTCAAACAGAAGCGTTATGCCTACATGCGCTATAAGCGCCGCCCGAACGATTTCACCGAGGGTGAATTTCGTCGGGCTAGGGTTAGGTTTCGGTATATTTCGAAGCACACCCGCCTCTCTTCTTGGCGGGCATACGTGTTTTCACTTAACGGAAAGACCCCTTTAGCAGAGGTGTGGAAGCGAGTCAAAAGGATTCGGGGCAAGTTCTTGCAGGACCCCCCTCCCGTTCTCCAGGAGAATAGGATCACAATCTTGGACCCCCGCGTCCGTGGCGGAATCCTTCGCGACTGCTTTTTCCGCATTCTTTAGCCGGGATGCTGCTCCGCTAGCATCCAATACACGTCGTCATGTCACGGAGGGCTGCCGGCTGGACTTTTCCTCTAGAGGCGGAGAAACCTTGAACGACAGGTTTATGGAAAGTTAGTTTCGTTCCGCTCTTGCTTCGTGCGCGGACACCGTCCATGGTCCGGCGATGTCCCATACGCCATGCTTCAAATCCTGGGTGAGCGAGGTATGGCCTTTCTTTTAGATTTGTTCAACAGGATCTGAGTTTAGGGGCTTCTCTTAGATTCCTGGCAAATCGCTACTGTGCTTGCCTTTCGCAAGCCGGGGAGAGATCCCTCTTATCCGACCAATTTCCGCCTAATCTCTCTAACCTCTTGCGTGTGCAAGTTGATGGAGAAATTGGTAAATGTTAGATTAGCCTTTTTCCTGGACAGCGGAGGCCATCTGTCTTCTGCACAGTGCGCCTTCCACAAGTTCCACTCCACGTCGGATGCTCTGCTCCGACTGGAAAATGCCATCTGCAAGGCTTTCCTTCGTAGACAGCACTATGCCACGGTGTTTTTCGGGCTGGAGAAGACCTATGATACCGCATGGCGATACGGTATCATGGAGACTCTCTATACGATGGGGGCGAGGAGACGCCCCCCAATGTTTATATCTGAATTTTTGCGAGATTGTCGATTCCGCGTACGGGTGGGGGGAGCCCTCTCTGGCCCAAAGGAGCAGGAAGAGAGTGTCCCACAGGGAAGTGTCCTCAGTGTCACACTCTTTGCCCTGAGCATCAACGGCATCACCTCGGTGCTGCCGGAAGATGTTCTCGCTACGCTCTACGTGGACGACCTTTCGATCTCTTTTGGCGCGGCCCAGATGCCAACTCTGGAGCGTTGACTCCAACAGGCATTAAACCAAGTCTCTCGCTATGCCGATGCGCCCAGGTTTCAGGTTTTCTTGGCCAAGACTAAAGTGGTGCACTTCTGCCGCCTTCTACCGCTCCACCCCGACTCAGACTTGTTTCTTAATGTGGTACGCCTGGAAGTGGTCGAATCGCACCGTTTCCTTGGTTTTGTATTTGACCGACGCCTCATTTGGGAGGCCCATATTAGCAGCCTTAGGGCCTCTTGTACCCGCGCCATGGATATTCTCCGTTCCGTGACGTTCAGCGCTTGGGGCACTGATAGGGCTACTGCCTTACTTTTTTATCGATCTTTTGTTCGTTCGAAGCTCGATTACGGATGCGAGTTTTATGCATCCGCAGCCTAGCGTTTATTGCGAAAGGTGGACTCGATCCACCACAACGGCCTTCGCCTTACGACCCGTGCCTTCCGCACTTTTCCCATTGAGAGCCTGTTAGTCGATGCTGGGGAGATGCCACTCGCTCTGCGCCGCGTGAAGTACATCACTCGCCTGTACGCGCGAGCCCGGCGCCTCCCTCAGTCGCCAATAGCTCTCACTGCATCCGCAGCTGATCTAGACGGTGTCTATGCCGACGAGCGACGCCAGTTATATCCTAAGCCCTTTGGGTTTAGAGCCAGGAAACTCCTTCGAGAGCTTGGTACAGCTCTCCGGCCGGTGGCGCCCCTGGTTCTGCCCAGGACGCCACCCTGGAGGGTACCACATTTGGCTATTTGTCACCACGCCTCTGCTCCCAAAGCTTGTACAGCGCCGGGAGTATTGCGTTCGACCTTTTTGGAGCACACTTCGTGTCACGCTGGAACCGTGCCAGTGTATACGGATGGCTCCAAGTCCCAAGAGGGGGTCGGCTTCCACGCCGTATCCCCTTTGTTTGAAGTCAGCGGGGCTCTGCAAGGCGCTGCGTCTGTCTTCACCGCCAAACTGGTGGCAATGCACCACTCAGTACGGGAGATTACGCGACGTTCCCGATTCGGAGACCGGATTGTGATCTATAGCAACTCACAAAGCGCCCTGATTGCTCTCGGGGCATTGGAATCTCCGCATCCCCTGGTTCGCGATATCCGTGACGCAACGGTTTTGGCGAGTCGGGCGGATGTTGACATTATCTTCTGCTGGGTTCCTGGACATGTAGGAATTGCGGGGAATGAGTGCGCCGATGAGTGCGCCAAAGAGTCCACGAGGACTCTGCGACCGGACCTGTGTTTCGCTCTTCCTCACACCGACTACATGAGAGGAATACTGGCAGCTCTTCGGACTGCTTGGCAAAAAAGGTGGGAGACGGTCGAAGTGAACTTAAAGTTGCGTGCCATTGCGCCGCGACTGTTCCCATGAACCTATCTCCCAATGCCGCGACGGCTTCAGGTCGCTTTCTGTCGTCTCCGAATCGGACATACTCGTGTGATGCATCGCTATCTGATGGAGCGCTCGCCTGCGCCCTATTGCGACGACTGCGTCGTCTCCCGCATTGTTCGGCACATTCTTGTCGAATGTCCCAGTCTGGGTGATCTTCGCGCACGTTACCTGTCCCAGTATCGGGATGGGCGGAGTCGATACCGCCTGTCCCTTGTGCTCGGGACGAATGCGTGCACTTTGACTGGTGGACTTGTTGACTTTTTTGTGGGAGTCCGGCCTGCTCCCTATTATTTAACCAGGTTTTTTGTTTTGTTCTGTTGTTTTTTTTCCTTATAGTTTGCAGCTCCTGCGCCGGGGGGACCTCCCTCTGACGCAGGAGCTTGCTTACTACTCGTTTCCTTTTACCTTTTTTTAGTTTCTGTTGTTGTTTGTGTTTTTTTTTGTGTGTGTTATTGCATTAAATTTAAAAGTAGCCTAGTTTTAGGCAGTTTTTAATACGGTGACTAATGCCCAAGTAGGCAGTCGCCAGATGAGCTCTTTAAAAAAAAAAGCTGGACTGTACTGTGGCTTACCGGCTTTTGGAATGAATATCATTTTGCTACCTCCCAGTGGTAAGGGGAGTAGCCCACGTTCAGGCAAGTATTCATTATATTCATAAGCTCCATTAGGATGTTAGGTGGGGCTCTTATGAAATTTTTCCCGTGTCAGTCCTGTACGCCCAGGTGCTCGTTGACGAAAGGATATTAAAGTTTCCTAGAGTTTCTTGACAGTAATTCTACTGCCGTATCCAGCGATACATAATGGTAAGGATAGCTTCTGTGAATCTGGTCCTTCAGTTCGTTTACAACTTTGTCTTTGAAGTCTAAATCAAAGTTATGATTCTCCTCTAGGGATATCTTAAAAATTGATGCCCAGAAAAGTCAGAATTCCTCCTCGATTTTTTCGGTCTCCGTAATTTCGTTGGTGTCTCGTCTGAATTTTATTGAAGTTTGTGTCTGTCCTCCTTTTAGTCTTTTAACAGTTTGCCAGAATGTATGTGAATCATTTTCTAGGTCAAGTCTGTCTATTAAATTGTCTCAAAGCACACTCTGTTGATCCCTAATAAGTGTCATTAGTTCGTCTCGTATCCGTTGAGTTCATCTGTGCGTAATGATGTTGGGGCCAGTGAGGTTTACTTCATTAATCCATTCCCTGTATTTCCTCGCGAGGTATTTCATTCTAGGTGTCCAAGAAGGGGCAGGAAGAGTTTTTATATTTTACTTGGGGAATGGCATCCTTATCGGTTTTTAATAAATAATCGGTAATTTTATTTAACTCTTCTAAATTTACGTCTATTAAGGAGTCGGGGATGTGATTTTCAAGGAGTTTTTTATACGTATCCCAGTTTGCGCGAGCGTAGTTCTTGCGTTCTGAGATCGGGACCTGAATATGGGTGGTTGAAATTTAAATAAGGATAGCCTGGTGGTCGCTAGGGGACAGGAGGGACCGATTGAATGAAGTAATTATAAGGGAACAAAGTGCTGGTGAGCACTATGCCTGGTTTTGTGGTTGTTGTGTGTTTAATATATGTAGGAAAATTTGGTCCAATTGTAGTCATAATTTGTTTGTCAATAAGAAAAGTGAAATGTCTGTTCGAACTCGGCATTTATCACGGAGTGGCTTAATTTAAGCCGTGTGACTGACAGGCTGAAAATGGCTGATAGGCTGGTCGACTGGCTGGACACGTGCTGACTTTGAAGAGCTGGTAAGAGTTGCCATAATGGACGAAAAGTCGCCGCTTGGGCGACTTCTCAGCAGAACTGGCGACTAATTTTTTTTATATGGGCTATATGCTACTTTTCGGGCTAATTCTGATACTTTATAGACTACTTTAAACAACTTTTGTGTCAATAAATATTTTTTCTCTATTGTAAATCCTATTATTTATTGTATCTGTGAATTTTAAATAAAATTTTAAATTATAACATGAATTCAATGAAAATTTATTTAACTTGTGAGCGTTGTAGCTAAAAAGTCCTTAAATGCCCTGGCAACCCTACTCGGGGCGTAGAGTTGCCAAGTGCCAGTCATTGTGTCGGCCTCTGCAGGTATCTTTTCCATCTCTTTTAGATTGGACAAAAGCATTTTCCCAGATAATATTCTAACAGATACACATCAGGGTTTGGGTGCAAGGTGTCAACAATCAAAAATGCTGTTAGAAATCCTTCATTTTCCGAAGTTTCGCCGAAGTTCGCATTGTATTAATGTCGCTTGCCAATCAGCAATGCCACAATGGAAAGTTGAAGTTGAAGTTGATGTAATAAGAATGAAATGTGTAGTAGGTATATAAAGATAAAAAGAGGATTTAGATTTGCCCTGGTGTAGAGGGCTCCTCACAGGTTTGTCTAGTATTTGTATCTTTTATTTTTTCCCTTTATTTGTTTCTATCATTTGTATTTATCAATTTATATATATATATATATATATATATATATATATATATATATATATATATGTATTTATTTTATTATATTTATTATTTTATTTTATTTTTTTTTAACTAAACTAAACTATAATTAGGTAAATAAATATTTTTAATCTTTCCTCCATCGTGGCTTTCAAGCCTTTCAAGCATATTGCTTGCTATATGTTTCTAGTTTTATATTTTTATTTTAGATTTAATATATGTCTTGCCGGGGTTTTTTGATCTGAATTGTTGGTTGTCTTGATTGGGTTCGTTATGGGCACTACGCCTCCTTTACTCTTCGCTATGATCTCTTTATTATTATGATTTATGATGTACTTAAATCTTACGGTTAAGTATATATACCAACTTGTTGGTCTCGGGAGCAGTTTCTTCCACTCAGGAAGAGGGATTTTCGGGCAACACGCCCCCTGACTGCTCTCGGTATTTAGAGGTTGTGGTTCGTATTCGGGAGTATTTCCTCTTCTATTTTGTACCAGGTATTTCTCCCTAGCCTTTGGAGTTCTATATTGAGAGGGGTTAGTCCTGCTCTTGCGTGCAGGACTGTCTGCTGAATATAGTCCGTCCTTTTTGCTCCAGCTATAAGCAGGGCTGCTTTGTTCTGCACTCTCTGCATCTGTCTGAGAGAGGTGGAACTCACAGCCTGCATGACCACTGCCGGGTACACTAATGTTGAGCGCAACAGAGCAGTGTATAGCTTTTTAAGGTTCTTGGAGCTGAGGTTTTTAAACCTATACAGTTTGCCAAGCTGTATTTTGGCTAGGGAGATTCTGTCACTAATGTGACGTTTATACCCTTTGGAGGTAAATTGTAGACCCAGGACTTTTCCTTTGTTACCATATGGGTAAACATCTCCATTCACTCTGACATCCACACGTTTACGGTGGTTAATTGGTAGGATTTGGAACTTTTGGCGGTTGGTCTTGATTTTCCACTTTCGTTCATATCGATTGATGTTGTCGATTTCGATGGCTGTCTGCCTTGCTTGGTATCCGGCGTGTTTGTAATAGCTGGCGACGATTTGCGTGATGTCATCTGCAAACTGCAGGTACATCACTTCCTCCCCTACCGGATCAGGTAAGTCCAGTGTGTACAGAAGGTACAGCAGCGGACTCAGACAGCCACCCTGTGGAACACCCGCCTCAAGTTCAAACTCGGGTCCTCTGTAGCCCTCGATCGAAATTCGGGGTTTTCTGCGCATGATGTAATAGCAGAGGACCATTTTCAGGGTGGGGTTCAGCTGGAGGTCTAAGATCTTGGGTTGTAATCCTCTTAGCCAAACCTTATCGAAGGCCTTTTGCACGTCTCGCATCACCACGTCTACGTATTTCTTCTCAGCTTTACATCGGGCAAGCTTTTCGGTGAGAAGGGCAAGGGCTGTTTCCGTCCCCCTTCTCTTGCGGAACCCGTGTTGCTGAGAGCTGTGGGCTTCTAGCTCGGTCAGTTGATCTTGCAACCTGTTTACCAGAAGCTTCTCGTAGACTCACAATGGAAAATGTTTGCTCTATAGTGACTTCAATTAAAACCAAATTAAGAAATAGAATGAGTTTGGACCTTCTAACTTTAATTCTAAGAATAAAACTTTTCTTAAAAAAAAAATCAAAACATGTGCTGCGTTAGTTTTACTCCAACCAAGGCCATGCTAATTATGATTTAAAAATGTACAAAAGAGAAGTAAGCCATATGGCTTGCGCCTCACGCTGTATCAGCCAGATGGCTTGAGTCGAGCCACTCTACGAGATATGCGCAGATAGAACAGAAAAGACTCTCATTCCCAGATAAAGCGTCCATTCTCATAACTTATCCTGATAACTCAAATGACCAATACTATGAATCTCGCTAATTGACACCAAATAGGTAAAGAAATAATGTCTCTTTAATAACAATAATAAAAGGAATAGACTAATGAACTTTCCTAATAAATAAAAGAATTCGCTTTGGAAGAGTGAATTTGAGACGTGTTTGGTTGGCTAACCTCCATCCATACACGGATACAAGCCTTCGTTGGTTAGATAGTCTCTTTAAAATCGTAGATGGGGTCGTCAGACCGGACAATGAAATTCGCATAAAGGGCAGAATGACAATCGCTGGCAAGCATGCGACATATAGGGGGTGGGGGAGGGGGATGATGGGGGTACTCGTTAGAAGGGAAGGTACTGAAAGAGTAGTTGTACCAATCCCTCAAACGCCAGTTAGGTAAGACCATTTGCGAGGAGTGAAAACGTCGTGGCCCAAGTAAGAGCTACCCGCGTGAGAGTGTGGATATGGCAACCTCCTAGCCGGATTCTGGGACGGAAGAGTAATATAGGAGGGGAGTGATAGGGGAGTTGTTATTTGATAAGTACGTGATGGCGTGTGTGGGTGGAGTTGCCTGCCACCACATTTTTGTCCGCTCTCTCTCTGGGATCAAACCTGGTCCTCGGGTGTTAGAAGTCAAACCCCTTCTACAGGGTGTGTGAAAAAGAGAAACGGGACCTTAAAGTATTACAGCTAGATTATTATTATCATTGTATTAATTTAAAGTTCGGTTTCCATTTTTGAGGCACACCCTGTATGCTATGAGGCGAGAGCTCGGTCTATATGTAGCTTCCATACATTTTAACTTCGCCCAACTTCACCACTCTCTTTCCTAACTCGTTGGTCTTCGCTTCATGTATACATACATAGACGTGGCTCTAGGCACATGGGAAATACGTGTACATGTGGATGGAAGCTGCATTGATGGAAGCTGCATTCAATGCAGCTTCGATGGTGGGGTATGGAATCACTCAGGAGCAATGGGCAACGTCAGCAGCATAAAGGGGGGGGGGGAGAAGCTGCAGCATGTGGAAGAGCAGCAGCTGCAGCAAGGTGAGGAAAGCAGCAGCAGCAAGGTTAGGAGGAGGATCAGCAGCAAGGATAGGAGGAGGAGGAGCAGCAGCAGCAGCAGCTAGAGCAAGATGTGGAGGAACAGCAGTTAAAGCATGATGAAGAGGAGGATCAGCAGCATGAGTCAGTAGTCTTTATTCCCACAAAGTGGCAAAAAGTGACTCTTATAAAAGAGTATCTTTTATATTATCTTGAGATAAAGTGAGCGGACGAGGCTGCATATCAGAGTTACCTCCTGCACAAAACCGATTCATTGCACAACGATGGAAGCGGACATATAAAATATCAGGGAAATTGATACATATTAATACGCTTAACTTGTTTTCTACAAGCGTAGATAAAGAGATAACTATCTAGCTAAATCATATATATATATATATATATATATATATATATATATATATATATATATATATATATATATATATATATATATATATATGCAGTTAGGAAAGGGTAATAATAAGAATTCTTTTACTCCGCTTGAGAAGTTTCCCTGAGTTCCTCAACCCTCTTCAGGAGCGTTACATATACGACTCTGCGTAGATGTAACGCTCCCGAAGAGGGTTGAGGAACTCCAGGAAACCTCTCTGGCGGATTAAGGGATTCTTACTATTTCTCTTACCTAACTGCATTGACTAGAACATTATTGTTCATTTATCAATATATATATATATAGTTTTTAAACCGTTGTGATTGAATGTATCTTTTATGATACATGTCTATAATACAGGTAAATCTAGAAAATAAATATTAAATTCAGTATTATACTTTAGCTGACGTCCAAAAACTTCAATTCATAATTTACTGATGTTGTGAAAAAAATCATATTTGATTGATTAGTGCTCAGTCCTGTGTGAAATACTATTATTTATTATCAATGTTGTGTAAGATAAAACATTATTAATGATCAATGCCCTTATCTCAGACTATTCCTAGGAGAGAATTCAAATTCGAAAGAAGAAGAAATATAAAAAAGATGACTCAAAGACGGAAAAAGTAACAGATAAATAATTAGAATTAAAGAAAACAAGAAGAAAAAATCAAAGAGAAAGAAAGTAGAAGGTCCAAAAAGAGGAAGAAGATTCAAATATGAATGAAAAGGAAACAAATAATAAGATGAATTACAGAACTAAGACGAGCAAAGACACTCGAATTCACTCAAGATCAGAACGAGAAGCAAGATTCAAGCTACAGCAAATAAACACTTCATCTGAAAACGAACCAGATTAACTTACCAATTAATGGGGTGTTGGGGGCGAAAGGTGAAATTAACTCTAAAGTTAAGGGGGAAAAGCTGATACACACTTATATACATGTGTCTCAATTTTCTGGGGTAGTTTTAAAACTCCGATACACACTTATCTACATGTGTATTCATGATTCATACATGGCGCTAATATAGCTCCAGACAATCGCTCAATCATGCAAAAGAGAGGATGGGAGAGATCATCTCCTCCCGCAGAACCTGGTTGTGTTGAAAGGAATATAGTGACAGGAAAGTGAGAAAGAAATAAGGAAAGCGCATTTGCACATACGGTTTACATTAGTCTAATCGATGGCCTCTTTTTATTTATTTTTCACAACGGTTTCTGATCTTTCAATGGACATTATCATATGTGCTTGCTATTGAGTAATATTTACATTCGTAATATACTCATGTTGATTTTTAAACATATTTACTGACGTGCTTTTCGCTACTCGGTTAGGTAGAGTATTCCAGGTTTGTGTAATTTTATAACTAAAGTAATTTGGGGCTATGGTCGTGTTGAAGCGGTTGTTTACTATTTTGAATAATGTTGAAGGGTGTTTTCTCTCTTATCCATTTCAAACAGTAATGCATACATAATTTATATTTGTGAATCATTCTAATATTTTAAATACTTCGATCAGTTTTAAGTTTAATGGCCTACTTTCCAGGAATTAGTTTGGTTGCCCAACGTTTTAGGATTTGTTGAGGGAGGGAGACTAAAATTGCATTGCATACTCGAGATGAGGACGGAGGAGCGATTTGTTTACAGGTGAAATATTTTTCTACTTATACAAGAGGTTCTGAGCTATGTATCCTAGTATTATGTTTGCTTTCCTAGTAGCTTCGATTCATTGTTTTGACACTTTGAAGTCACCCCCAAATTAAAACCACTAAGTCTAATTTTTAAGGTAACCAACTCTAGAATTTGGCCATTCATTTGGTAATCCGCTTTCGAATTTCGACATCTTCCATTAATTCTCCCACTCGAATAATTTGGTCAATTCTCGCTGTAGTTCGACGACGACGTGGCATCTAAAACCGGCCCTGATTCCTGGCTTCATATCTTCGGACAATATGGAGATTAATCAATCCATTATCAAGGTGATTTATTTTTGACAACCCGCCTTGAACGTTTGCGGGCAAATTTTCCATCCACTTAAGAATTTTCTCTCCTTTTCCGTGCCCTTTAATTTTAAGCAAGAGCCTCCGTGCACAAAGGAATAACCGAATAACTTTAATGAATCCACCTACGGAGGACATTTAGTGAATTCTACATGCCTGGACCCAATTTTAAGTATTGAGGAGGAATCAGTACTTTTTGGGAGTCCAACAAAGGCTCCCATTTGGGATTTGAGTTACGTTGTGTTAAAAAGATCTCGTACAGCAAACGGACTGCAGTTAATATTTTGTCTGGATTTATATCCTCTATTATTACCTTCACCTAGTAAAGAATAATAAAAAATAAGAGCTGTTGTATAAATTAAATAAAGTTGTACGGATGCCTATCCCCAAAAGGTCATAGAGGAAAGAATGAGAGAAAATAGAGCACATGTATCGCGATTTAGTTGAAGTTTGTGAAACACTCCAGTCAAAATCGCTAGGACCAACAGGAGCGACAACAAATACTTATATGCAATCGTATCTATAGGTGAAGTACTGGGAAGTGTTCTGAAAATATGAACCTGACTTCGTTATCTAAAAACAAAGTATAGGAAAGAATCATTGAAGGAGAATGGGGAGCTCTTATCTACAGGCATGGCGCTCAATTGAGGTATACTGAGATTACAGTTAATATCATGCTTTTTTTTTAGAGTTCAATCGACTACAGGTACACATATATCTACATGAGTACTAAAGATTTAAGTGATGCCTTCTCATGGTTAGAATCTTGGGGAGGTTGAAAAGGAATGATCGGTGGCCATCATTTAATCATTTTCTTTGTTGCTTTTCCTCGGTCGTTTCTCTAGGCGTATGTGATTTCTATTAGCCCGGTAACCACAAATTGGCCCATATATGGTACACTTGTAGACGTAAATAATCTATTCTTATTGTTTTCTGAGGTTTATTTCTAAAGTATTAAAATATAAAGGATACAGATGGCACCAATTTGTGGGCACTGCGTAAATCACTCTGTGGAGACCCAAAGGTGCAACCTTGAATTATGTAAACAATTGAGGACAATTGAAGGTTATATTCATTGATTTCTGTATGAGGAATGTAGAGAAAGAGATTAACCTTTGTGTTTTAGTACAGTACAGAGGAAAAAAACCATGAATTAATCATTTGAGAGTTACATATATTTAAATGAATTGATGAATTGGACAATTTAGAATAATTAGAATTTCAATGAGAACATTAATTATATTAAAATTAGGTCGGTATTTAATAAAAAAAAACCCGATTTCACCGATTGAATGATATTGGACTTAAATTAATGTTATTTTCGTTAGAAAAAAAAAACACTAATTAGAATATTATTTCTTTGATAGCAATAGATAAAACAATATTTTTTCAATATATCATTAATATAGTTTTTAATATCTCACTCGAGTTGGGAGTATCTTGGGGCTGTAATTTCATCGCAAGAAGCTTTATTTCGTCTTGGAAGAGAGATTAGCGCGTCGCGGCCTAGCCGATAGGCATAATAAGCAAACTATTTTGAGAGTATCCAAGCAATAAGGGAGTACAGAGTGAAAGAAAGCGAGGGGATTATTATGGTCTGTAGGATTTCTGTAGAAAAGCGTTTTAGAAATCCTTGGGCTACTACTTCTTCTGAGATGATGCAGAGGAGTTTGATGGACTGAGTGACACTGCTAGATTGATTGGCTGAGTGGCGTCTTGCAGCCCTATTTTCCCCCAAGCTGGGGAAAATGGACGCTTTTTGCAACTTGGAGAAAAGTTTCCGTGCAAATGGAAATTCCCAGCATAAACAAAAAGATAGGGTCTGCCTTCCTATCTCTCCGTGAAGTTACCCTTCCGGTGGGACTGTGATAGATTGGCTTATTCTCCTAGTTGGTAAACGGGTCAAGGTAGCTGGAGGCGGTCTTCTGATCGCAAAGGGACAACTAACCGGAATTGTCTCTGGACGCCTGTCGCGTTTGAAGGGTTATGTAGCCGCTCGATAATATCCTGCGGGGTTATTTATCCGTAGAAGACATGCAACCACTTACTCGTCAAATCGATTTATAACTAAAGTAGTTTTGAGTTATAGCCGTGTTGAAGAGCTTGTTTACTAATTTAAATATATTTTAGACTAGTTTTTGTTCATAGATCCATCCTGAACAGTATTCTATAATTATTATTACTCAACTGATCTTTTAGTATTTTAAACACTTGAATTAGTTGTCCATGTAATCGTCTCCGTGCAAGTGATAATAGGTGTAAGGATCGGAGTCTTTCTCTGCACAGTTTATTCCTAGGCTCAAGAATTAGTTTAGTTTCTATACCTTGCACTTGTTCTAACAGCTCTACGTCACTATTCAGGAAAAGTGACCAGAATTGACTTACGCACTAGATGAGGACCGACAGTAGCAAGGCAATATCTTTTGATTTGAACGTGAAATTTCGACTGATATATACGAGGGGCGGTCAATAAGTTTTGCGAATCAGTAGGGCAAAACAGAGGAAGAGGGATGGCTGTTTGTAGTGGTGTTAGGACAAGTTATGACAAATCAGGCCCTGCAGCCGCACGCTCCTGCCTCGTCTATTTAAGAAGCAGTAGCTGATCGCAGATCGTCAGTCACAAATTTTTCAACAATGGAGAAGGTTCATGGATCTCTTTTGCATTCTTGCCTTCCTTGGTCAAAGATTTGATCACCGCGCAGTGATAAAATCTTTGACCAAGGAAGGCAAGAATGCAAAAGAGATCCATGAACGCATGGTTGTATTGTACACCGACACCGTCCCTTCCTATCCAACCATTGCTCGCTGGAATAGGGAGTTCCGCCATGGTCGTGAGTCCCTTGAAGATGGCCCCCGTCCAGGACGCCCGTCAGACATGACCAACGAACAATGTGGCCCGTGTGGAGAGGAGGATCCTCGAAAATCGACGGGTGAAGGTCGAAGAAATCGAACGAGAACTTGTACTATTACATGGAAGTGTTATCAACATCATCCACGACAATTTGGCGATGACCAAGGTCTCTGCCCGTTGGGTGCCTAGAAACCTGACGCCCCATGATCGACTTCAACGTCGTCAAAGTCCACAAGGCCAGAGTTGCACAAGCTGCTCTGCGCGCGTGCGGATTCGAGGCCTTAACCTTTCCTCTACAGTCCAGATCTGGCCCCTAGCAACTACTTTTTATTCCGCCAGTTCAAGGCTGCACTGCGTGGACGCTGGTTTGGGGACGATGAAGATGTCCAGCTCGCCGTCCAGGAGTGGATTGAAGAGTAGTCGGGGGATTTCTGGTTGTCGGGAATTCGAAGCTTCAGGGACAAGTGGCGCAAGTGCATTGAAGTCGAGGGTAGTTATATTGAAAAATAATAAAACCCTTTTCCTCATATCTCGTTTCCTTATATCCGAATTGCAAAACTTATTGACCGCCCCTCGTATTTCAGCATTCTGTTAGAATGCTTATAAGCTCAGATGCATCGTTACATAAATTTAACAGCTTCTATAGCTATTCGGGTCATTTGATATATAATTTACTTTGTGGCGTCTTGTAGGCCTATTTTCCCCCAATTTGAGGAAAATGGACGTCCTTTGCTGCTTGGAGAGAAGTTTCCGTGTGAATGGAAATTATTAGCGTGAGAGAAAATATGTAAAATCAGTATATTTCATACTTTCGTGATGTCTGCGAATTCCGGAAGTTTACTAAATAAATTGCTACCAAGGTCATATATATATATATATATATATATATATATATATATATATATATATATATATATATATATATATATATATATATAGACTAACGAATCTCATGAAGATCGGCTGGAGGATTCGAATCTATCGTTGGAGAAGGAAACTCATTTGAGTATTTTATAATTCTAGAGAATATCGAAAAGTGAGAAAATAGAAATCAATTTCCCTGGGAGGTGCCCCCCCAAATATCAAAAATAGTTAAATTCTTTATAAAATAATATCCTCCTAATGATCTAATCTTAGAAGTCTTTAATAGAAACTTAGTATACAAATATTGGCTACCAATTATACAGCGCCAGAAACACAGGTACATATACACAACAGTGCTTTAAAAACTTCCAAAAAAGAAAAACCGCATCAAACGTCAAAAGATCCGATACAAAATACGAGCAAATCTTCGTCTTGGTCATCAGCTTTTATTGGCCCGTCTTTATACGGGGTCGCTGTTTTTGATGATCCGCTTCCACCTGTTTCTGTCTCCTGCCATGTTGGTCTCCACTCCCTTCTCCCTCAAGTCAGCTTGTATGCAGTCTAATCTTGGGTCTTCCTCTCCTCCTCCTTCCCTGTACTTCCATCTCCAAAGCTCTTCTCTCGTCACTCTCTCCATAAAATCTTGGGTAGTCCTCTCCTCCTCCTTCCCTGTACTTCCATCTCGAAAGCTCTTCTCTCGTCACTCTCTCCATCTAATCTTGGGTAGTCCTCTCCTCCTCCTTCCCTGTACTTCCATCTCGAAAGCTCTTCTCTCGTCACTCTCTCTATCTAATCTTGGGTCTTTCTCTCCTCCTCCTTCCCTGTACTTCCATCTCGAAAGCTCTTCTCTCGTCACTCTCTCCATCTAATCTTGGGTAGTCCTCTCCTTCTCCTTTCCTGTACTTCCATCTCCAAAGCTCTTCTCTCGTCACTCTCTCCATCTAATCTTGGGTAGTCCTCTCCTCCTCCTTCCCTGTACTTCCATCTCGAAAGCTCTTCTCTCGTCACTCTCTCCATCTAATCTTGGGTAGTCCTCTCCTCCTCCTTCCCTGTACTTCCATCTCCAAAGCTCTTCTCTCGTCACTCTCTCCATCTAATCTTGGGTCTTTCTCTCCTCCTCCTTCCCTGTACTTCCATCTACAAAGCTCTTCTCTCGTCACTCTCTCCATAAAATCTTGGGTAGTCCTCTCCTCCTCGTTCCCTGTACTTCCATCTCCAAAGCTCTTCTAGCGTCACTCTCTCCATCTAATCTTGGGTCTTCCTCTCCTCCTCCTTCCCTGTACTTCCATCTTCAAAGCTCTTCTCTCGTCACTCTCTCCATCTAATCTTGGGTAGTCCTCTCCTCCTCCTTCCCTGTACTTCCATCTCAAAAGCTCTTCTAGCGTCACTCTCTCCATCTAATCCTGCGTCTTCCTCTCCTCCTCCTTCCCTGTACTTCCATCTCCAAAGCTCTTCTCTCGTCACTCTCTCCATCTAATCTTGGGTAGTCCTCTCCTCCTCCTTCCCTGTACTTCCATCTCCAAAGCTCTTCTCTCGTCACTCTCTCCATCTAATCTTGGGTAGTCCTCTCCTCCTCCTTCCCTGTACTTCCATCTCAAAAGCTCTTCTAGCGTCACTCTCTCCATCTAATCCTGCGTCTTCCTCTCCTCCTCCTTCCCTGTACTTCCATCTCCAAAGCTCTTCTCTCGTCACTCTCTCCATCTAATCTTGGGTAGTCCTCTCCTTCTCCTTTCCTGTACTTCCATCTCCAAAGCTCTTCTCTCGTCACTCTCTCCATCTAATCTTGGGTAGTCCTCTCCTCCTCCTTCCCTGTACTTCCATCTCCAAAGCTCTTCTCTCGTCACTCTCTCCATCTAATCTTGGGTAGTCCTCTCCTCCTCTTTCCCTGTACTTCCATCTCCAAAGCTCTTCTCTCGTCACTCTCTCCATCTAATCTTGGGTAGTCCTCTCCTCCTCCTTCCCTGTACTTCCATCTCCAAAGCTCTTCTCTCGTCACTCTCTCCATCTAATCTTGGGTAGTGCTCTCCTCCTCCTTCCCTGTACATCCATCTCAAAAGCTCTTCTAGCGTCACTCTCTCCATCTAATCCTGCGTCTTCCTCTCCTCCTCCTTCCCTGTACTTCCATCTCCAAAGCTCTTCTCTCGTCACTCTCTCTATCTAATCTTGGGTAGTCCTCTCCTCCTCCTTCCCTGTACTTCCATCTCTAAAGCTCTTCTAGCGTCACTCTCTCCATCTAATCCTGCGTCTTCCTCTCCTCCTCCGTTCCTGTACTTCCATCTCCAAAGCTCTTCTCTCGTCACTCTCTCCATCTAATCTTGGGTCTTTCTCTCCTCCTCCTTCCCTGTACTTCCATCTCGAAAGCTCTTCTAGCGTCACTCTCTCCATCTAATCCTGCGTCTTCCTCTCCTCCTCCTTTCCTGTACTTCCATCTCCAAAGCTCTTCTCTCGTCACTCTCTCCATCTAATCTTGGGTAGTCCTCTCCTTCTCCTTTCCTGTACTTCCATCTCCAAAGCTCTTCTCTCGTCACTCTCGCCATCTAATCTTGGGTAGTCCTATCCTCCTCCTTCCCTGTACTTCCATCTCGAAAGCTCTTCTCTCGTCACTCTCTCCATCTAATCTTGGGTAGTCCTCTCCTCCTCCTTCCCTGTACTTCCATCTCCAAAGCTCTTCTCTCGTCACTCTCTCCATCTAATCTTGGGTCTTTCTCTCCTCCTCCTTCCCTGTACTTCCATCTCCAAAGCTCTTCTCTCGTCACTCTCTTCATCTAATCTTGGTTAGTCCTCTCCTCCTCCTTCCCTGTACTTTCATCTCTAAAGCTCCTCTATCGTCACTCTCTCCATCTAATCCTGCGTCTTCCTCTCCTCCTCCTTCCCTGTACTTCCATCTCGAAAGCTCTTCTCTCGTCACTCTCTCCATCTAATCTTGGGTCTTCCTCTCCTCCTCCTTCCCTGTACTTCCATCTCGAAAGCTCTTCTAGCGTCACTCTCTCCATCTAATCCTGCGTCTTCCTCTCCTCCTCCTTCCCTGTACTTCCATCTCCAAAGCTCTTCTCTCGTCACTCTCTCCATCTAATCTTGGGTAGTCCTCTCCTCCTCCTTCCCTGTACTTCCATCTCGAAAGCTCTTTTAGCGTCACTCTCTCCATCTAATCCTTCGTCTTCCTCTCCTCCTCCTTCCCTGTACTTCCATCTCCAAAGCTCTTCTCTCGTCACTCTCTCCATCTAATCTTGGGTAGTCCTCTCCTTCTTCTTTCCTGTACTTCCATCTTCAAAGCTCTTCTCTCGTCACTCTCTCCATCTAATCTTGGGTCTTACTCTCCTCCTCCTTCCCTGTACTTCCATCTCCAAAGCTCTTCTCTCGTCACTTTCTCCATCTAATCTTGGGTAGTCCTCTCCTCCTCCTTCCCTGTACTTCCATCTCGAAAGCTCTTCTAGCGTCACTCTCTCCATCTAATCCTGCGTCTTCCTCTCCTCCTCCTTCCCTGTACTTCCATCTCCAAAGCTCTTCTCTCGTCACTCTCTCCATCTAATCTTGGGTAGTCCTCTCCTCCTCCTTCCCTGTACTTCCATCTCGAAAGCTCTTTTAGCGTCACTCTCTCCATCTAATCCTTCGTCTTCCTCTCCTCCTCCTTCCCTGTACTTCCATCTCCAAAGCTCTTCTCTCGTCACTCTCTCCATCTAATCTTGGGTAGTCCTCTCCTTCTTCTTTCCTGTACTTCCATCTTCAAAGCTCTTCTCTCGTCACTCTCTCCATCTAATCTTGGGTCTTACTCTCCTCCTCCTTCCCTGTACTTCCATCTCCAAAGCTCTTCTCTCGTCACTTTCTCCATCTAATCTTGGGTAGTCCTCTCCTTCTTCTTTCCTGTACTTCCATCTCGAAAGCTCTTCTAGCGTCACTCTCTCCATCTAATCCTGCGTCTTCCTCTCCTCCTCCTTCCCTGTACTTCCATCTCCAAAGCTCTTCTAGCGTCACTCTCCATCTAATCTTGGGTAGTCCTCTCCTTCTCCTTTCCTGTACTTCCATCTCCAAAACTCTTCTCTCGTCACTCTCTCCATCTAATCTTGGTAGTCCTCTTCTCCTCCTACCCTGTACTTCCATCTCGAAAGCTCTTCTCTCGTCACTCTCTCCATCTAATCTTGGGTAGTCCTCTCCTCCTCCTTCCCTGTACACCATCTCCAAAGCTCTTCTCTCGTCACTCTCTCCATCTAATCTTGGGTAGTCCTCTCCTCCTCCTTCCCTGTACTTCCATCTCGAAAGCTCTTCTCTCGTCACTCTCTCCATCTAATCTTGGGTCTTTCTCTCCTCCTCCTTCCCTGTACTTCCATCTCCAAAGCTCTTCTAGCGTCACTCTCTCCATCTAATCTTGGGTCTTTCTCTCCTCCTCCTCCCCTGTACTTCCATCTCAAAAGCTCTTCTAGCGTCACTCTCTCCATCTAATCCTTCGTCTTCCTCTCCTCCTCCTTTCCTGTACTTCCATCTCCAAAGCTCTTCTCTCGTCACTCTCTCCATCTAATCTTGGTTAGTCCTCTCCTCCTCCTTCCCTGTACTTCCATCTCTAAAGCTCTTCTATCGTCACTCTCTCCATCTAATCCTGCGTCTTCCTCTCCTCCTCCTTCCCTGTACTTCCAGCTCGAAAGCTCTTCTCTCGTCACTCTCTCCATCTAATCTTGGGTCTTCCTCTCCTCCTCCTTCCCTGTACTTCCATCTCCAAAGCTCTTCTAGCGTCACTCTCTCCATCTAATCCTGCGTCTTCCTCTCCTCCTCCTTCCCTGTACTTCCATCTCCAAAGCTCTTCTCTCGTCACTCTCTCCATCTAATCTTGGGTAGTCCTCTCCTACTCCCTCCCTGTACTTCCATCTCCAAAGCTCTTCTCTCGTCACTCTCACCATCTAATCCTGCGTCTTCCTCTCCTCCTCCTTCCCTGTACTTCTATCTCCAAAGCTCTTCTCTCGTCACTCTCTCCATAAAATCGTGAGTAGTCCTCTCTTCCTCCTTCCCTGTACTTCCATCTCCAAAGCTCTTCTCTCGTCACTCTCTCCATCTAATCTTGGGTCTTCCTCTCCTCCTCCTTCCCTGTACTTCCATCTCCAAAGCTCTTCTCTCGTCACTTTCTCCATCTAATCTTGGGTAGTCCTCTCCTCCTCCTTCCCTGTACTTCCATCTCGAAAGCTCTTCTAGCGTCACTCTCTCCATCTAATCCTGCGTCTTCCTCTCCTCCTCCTCCCCTGTACTTCCATCTCAAAAGCTCTTCTAGCGTCACTCTCTCCATCTAATCCTTCGTCTTCGTCTCCTCCTCCTTCCCTGTACTTCCATCTCCAAAGCTCTTCTCTCGTCACTCTCTCCATCTAATCTTGGGTCTTCCTCTCCTCCTCCTTCCCTGTACTTCCAGCTCGAAAGCTCTTCTCTCGTCACTCTCTCCATCTAATCTTGGGTCTTCCTCTCCTCCTCCTTCCCTGTACTTCCATCTCCAAAGCTCTTCTAGCGTCACTCTCTCCATCTAATCCTGCGTCTTCCTCTCCTCCTCCTTCCCTGTACTTCCATCTCCAAAGCTCTTCTCTCGTCACTCTCTCCATCTAATCTTGGGTAGTCCTCTCCTACTCCCTCCCTGTACTTCCATCTCCAAAGCTCTTCTCTCGTCACTCTCACCATCTAATCCTGCGTCTTCCTCTCCTCCTCCTTCCCTGTACTTCTATCTCCAAAGCTCTTCTCTCGTCACTCTCTCCATAAAATCTTGAGTAGTCCTCTCTTCCTCCTTCCCTGTACTTCCATCTCCAAAGCTCTTCTCTCGTCACTCTCTCCATCTAATCCTGCGTCTTCCTCTCCTCCTCCTTCCCTGTACTTCCATCTCCAAAGCTCTTCTCTCGTCACTCTCTCCATCTAATCTTAGGTAGTCCTCTCCTCCTCCTTCCCTGTACTTCCATCTCTAAAGCTCTTATAGCGTCACTCTCTCCATCTAATCCTGCGTCTTCCTCTCCTCCTCCTTCCCTGTACTTCCATCTCGAAAGCTGTTCTCTCGTCGCTCTCTCCATCTAATCTTGGGTCTTCCTCTCCTCCTCCTTCCCTGTACTTCCATCTCGAAAGCTCTTCTAGCGTCACTCTCTCCATCTAATCCTGCGTCTTCCTCTACTCCTCCTTCCCTGTACTTCCATCTCCAAAGCTCTTCTCTCGTCACTCTCTCCATCTAATCTTGGGTAGTCCTCTCCTCCTCCTTCCCTGTAATTTCCTCTCCAAAGCTCTTCTCTCGTCACTCTCTCCATCTAATCTTGGGTCTTCCTCTCCTCCTCCTTACCTGAAATCCATCTCCAAAGCTCTTCTCTCGTCACTCTTTCCATAAAATCTTGGGTAGTCCTCTCCTCCTCCTTCCCTGTACTTCCATCTCCAAAGCTCTTCTCTCGTCACTCTCTCCATCTAATCTTGGGTCTTCCTCTCCTCCTCCTTCCCTGTACTTCCATCTCCAAAGCTCTTCTCTCGTCACTCTTTCTATCTAATCTTGGGTAGTCCTCTCCTCCTCCTTCCCTGTACTTTCATCTCGAAAGCTCTTCTCTCGTCACTCTCTTCATCTAATCTTGGGTAGTCCTCTCCTCCTCCTTCCCTGTACTTCCATCTCCAAAGCTCTTCTCTCGTCACCTGCTCCATCTAATCTTGGGTCTTCCTCTCCTCCTCCTTCCCTGTACTTCCATCTCGAAAGCTCTTCTCTCGTCACTCTCTCCATCTAATCTTGGGTAGTCCTCTCCTCCTCCTTCCCTGTACTTCCATCTCCAAAGCTCTTCTCTCGTCACTCTCTCCATCTAATCTTGGGTCTTTCTCTCCTCCTCCTTTCCTGTACTTCCATCTCCAAAGCTCTTCTAGCGTTACTCTCTCCATCTAATCCTGCGTCTTCCTCTCCTCCACCTTCCCTGTACTTCCATCTCCAAAGCTCTTCTCTCGTCACTCTCTCCATCTTATCTTGGGTAGTCCTCTCCTCCTCCTTCCCTGTACTTCCATCTCTAAAGCTCTTCCTAGCGTCACTCTCTCCATCTAATCCTGCGTCTTCCTCTCCTCCTCCTTCCCTGTACTTCCATCTCCAAAGCTCTTCTCTCGTCACTCTCTCCATCTAATCTTGGGTCTTTCTCTCCTCCTTCTTCCCTGTACTTCCATCTTGAAAGCTCTTCTAGCGTCACTCTCTCCATCTAATCCTGCGTCTTCCTCTCCTCCTCCTTCCCTGTACTTCCCTCTCCAAAGCTCTTCTCTCGTCACTCTCTCCATCTAATCTTGGGTAGTCCTCTCCTCCTCCTTCCCTGTACTTCCATCTCTAAAGCTCTTCTAGCGTCACTCTCTCCATCTAATCCTGCGTCTTCCTCTCCTCCTCCTTCCCTGTACTTCCATCTCCAAAGCTCTTCTCTCGTCACTCTCTCCATCTAATCTTGGGTCTTCCTCTCCTCCTCCTTCCCTGTACTTCCATCTCGAAAGCTCTTCTAGCGTCACTCTCTCCATCTAATCCTGTGTCTTCCTCTCCTCCTCCTTCCCTGTACTTCCATCTCCAAAGCTCTTCTCTCGTCACTCTCTCCATCTAATCTTGGGTAGTCCTCTCCTCCTCCTTCCCTGTACTTCCATCTCCAAAGCTCTTCTCTCGTCACTCTCTCCATCTAATCTTGGGTCTTCCTCTCCTCCTCCTTCCCTGTACTTCCATCTCCAAAGCTCTTCTCTCGTCACTCTCTCCATAAAATCTTGGGTAGTCCTCTCCTCCTCCTTCCCTGTACTTCCATCTCCAAAGCTCTTCTCTCGTCACTCTCTCCATCTAATCTTGGGTCTTCCTCTCCTCCTTCTTCCCTGTACTTCCATCTCCAAAGCTCTTCTCTCGTCACTCTCTCCATCTAATCTTGGGTAGTCCTCTCCTCCTCCTTCCCTGTACTTCCATCTCGAAAGCTCTTCTCTCGTCACTCTCTCCATCTAATCTTGGGTAGTCCTCTCCTCCTCCTTCCCTGTACTTCCATCTCCAAAGCTCTTCTCTCGTCACTCTCTCCATCTAATCTTGGGTAGTCCTCTCCTTCTTCTTTCCTGTACTTCCATCTCCAAAGCTCTTCTCTCGTCACTCTCTCCATCTAATCTTGGGTCTTCCTCTCCTCCTCCTTCCCTGTACTTCCATCTCCAAAGCTCTTCTCTCGTCACTCTCTCCATATAATCTTGGGTAGTCCTCTCCTCCTCCTTCCCTCTACTTCCATCTCCAAAGCTCTTCTCTCGTCACTCTCTCTATCTAATCTTGGGTCTTTCTCTCCTCCTCCTTCCCTGTACTTCCATCTCGAAAGCTCTTCTAGCGTCACTCTCCCTATCTAATCCTGCGTCTTCCTCTCCTCCTCCTTCCCTGTACTTCCATCTCCAAAGCTCTTCTCTCGTCACTCTCTCCATCTAATCTTGGGTAGTCCTCTCCTCCTCCTTCCCTGTACTTCCATCTCTAAAGCTCTTCTAGCGTCACTCTCTCCATCTAATCCTGCGTCTTCCTCTCCTCCTCCTTCCCTGTACTTCCATCTCCAAAGCTCTTCTCTCGTCACTCTCTCCATCTAATCTTGGGTCTTCCTCTCCTCCTCCTTCCCTGTACTTCCATCTCTAAAGCTCTTCTAGCATCACTCTCTCCATCTAATCCTGCGTCTTCCTCTCCTCCTCCTTCCCTGTACTTCCATCTCCAAAGCTCTTCTCTCGTCACTCTCTCCATCTAATCTTGGGTCTTCCTCTCCTCCTCCTTCCCTGTACTTCCATCTCCAAAGCTCTTCTCTCGTCACTCTTTCTATCTAATCTTGGGTAGTCCTCTCCTCCTCCTTCCCTGTACTTCCATCTCCAAAGCTCTTCTCTCGTCACTCTCTCCATCTAATCTTGGGTAGTCCTCTCCTCCTCCTTCCCTGTACTTCCATCTCCAAAGCTCTTCTCTCGTCACTCGCTCCATCTAATCTTGGGTCTTCCTCTCCTCCTCCTTCTCTGTACTTCCATCTCGAAAGCTCTTCTCTCGTCACTCTCCATATCTAATCTTGGGTAGTCCTCTCCTCCTCCTTCCCTGTACTTCCATCTCCAAAGCTCTTCTCTCGTCACTCTCTCCATCTAATCTTGGGTAGTCCTCTCCTCCTCCTTCCCTGTACTTCCATCTCCAAAGCTCTTCTCTCGTCACTCTCTCCATCTAATCTTGGGTAGTCCTCTCCTCCTTCTTCCCTGTACTTCCATCTCCAAAGCTCTTCTCTCGTCACTCTCTCCATCTAATCTTGGGTAGTCCTCTCCTCCTCCTTTCCTGTACTTCCATCTCTAAAGCTCTTCTAGCGTCACTCTCTCCATCTAATCCTGCGTCTTCTTCTCCTCCTCCTTCCCTGTACTTCCATCTCCAAAGCTCTTCTCTCGTCACTCTCTCCATCTAATCTTGGGTCTTTCTCTCCTCCTTCTTCCCTGTACTTCCATCTTGAAAGCTCTTCTAGCGTCACTCTCTCCATCTAATTCTGCGTCTTCCTCTCCTCCTCCTTCCCTGTACTTCCATCTCCAAAGCTCTTCTCTCGTCACTCTCTCCATCTAATCCTTCGTCTTCCTCTCCTCCTCCTTCCCTGTACTTCCATCTCTTAAGCTCTTCTAGCGTCACTCTCTCCATCTAATCCTGCGTCTTCCTCTCCTCCTCCTTCCCTGTACTTCCATCTCCAAAGCTCTTCTCTCGTCACTCTCTCTATCTAATCTTGGGTCTTCCTCTCCTCCTCCTTCCCTGTACTTCCATCTCGAAAGCTCTTCTAGCGTCACCCTCTCCATCTAATCCTGTGTCTTCCTCTCCTCCTCCTTCCCTGTACTTCCATCTCCAAAGCTCTTCTCTCGTCACTCTCTCCATCTAATCTTGGGTAGTCCTCTCCTCCTCCTTCCCTGTACTTCCATCTCCAAAGCTCTTCTCTCGTCACTCTCTCCATCTAATCTTGGGTAGTCCTCTCCTCCTCCTTCCCTGTACTTTCATCTCTAAAGCTCTTCTAGCGTCACTCTCTCCATCTAATCCTGCGTCTTCCTCTCCTCCTCCTTCCCTGTACTTCCATCTCCAAAGCTCTTCTCTCGTCACTCTCTCCATCTAATCTTGGGTCTTTCTCTCCTCCTTCTTCCCTGTACTTCCATCTTGAAAGCTCTTCTAGCGTCACTCTCTCCATCTAATCCTGCGTCTTCCTCTCCTCCTCCTTCCCTGTACTTCCATCTCCAAAGCTCTTCTCTCGTCACTCTCTCCATCTAATCTTGGGTAGTCCTCTCCTCCTCCTTCCCTGTACTTCCATCTCTAAAGCTCTTCTAGCGTCACTCTCTCCATCTAATCCTGCGTCTTCCTCTCCTCCTCCTTCCCTGTACTTCCATCTCCAAAGCTCTTCTCTCGTCACTCTCTCCATCTAATCTTGGGTCTTCCTCTCCTCCTCCTTCCCTGTACTTCCATCTCGAAAGCTCTTCTAGCGTCACTCTCTCCATCTAATCCTGTGTCTTCCTCTCCTCCTCCTTCCCTGTACTTCCATCTCCAAAGCTCTTCTCTCGTCACTCTCTCCATCTAATCTTGGGTAGTCCTCTCCTCCTCCTTCCCTGTACTTCCATCTCCAAAGCTCTTCTCTCGTCACTCTCTCCATCTAATCTTGGGTCTTCCTCTCCTCCTCCTTCCCTGTACTTCCATCTCCAAAGCTCTTCTCTCGTCACTCTCTCCATAAAATCTTGGGTAGTCCTCTCCTCCTCCTTCCCTGTACTTCCATCTCCAAAGCTCTTCTCTCGTCACTCTCTCCATCTAATCTTGGGTCTTCCTCTCCTCCTTCTTCCCTGTACTTCCATCTCCAAAGCTCTTCTCTCGTCACTCTCTCCATCTAATCTTGGGTAGTCCTCTCCTCCTCCTTCCCTGTACTTCCATCTCGAAAGCTCTTCTCTCGTCACTCTCTCCATCTAATCTTGGGTAGTCCTCTCCTCCTCCTTCCCTGTACTTCCATCTCCAAAGCTCTTCTCTCGTCACTCTCTCCATCTAATCTTGGGTAGTCCTCTCCTTCTTCTTTCCTGTACTTCCATCTCCAAAGCTCTTCTCTCGTCACTCTCTCCATCTAATCTTGGGTCTTCCTCTCCTCCTCCTTCCCTGTACTTCCATCTCCAAAGCTCTTCTCTCGTCACTCTCTCCATATAATCTTGGGTAGTCCTCTCCTCCTCCTTCCCTCTACTTCCATCTCCAAAGCTCTTCTCTCGTCACTCTCTCCATCTAATCTTGGGTCTTTCTCTCCTCCTCCTTCCCTGTACTTCCATCTCGAAAGCTCTTCTAGCGTCACTCTCACTATCTAATCCTGCGTCTTCCTCTCCTCCTCCTTCCCTGTACTTCCATCTCCAAAGCTCTTCTCTCGTCACTCTCTCCATCTAATCTTGGGTAGTCCTCTCCTCCTCCTTCCCTGTACTTCCATCTCTAAAGCTCTTCTAGCGTCACTCTCTCCATCTAATCCTGCGTCTTCCTCTCCTCCTCCTTCCCTGTACTTCCATCTCCAAAGCTCTTCTCTCGTCACTCTCTCCATCTAATCTTGGGTCTTCCTCTCCTCCTCCTTCCCTGTACTTCCATCTCTAAAGCTCTTCTAGCATCACTCTCTCCATCTAATCCTGCGTCTTCCTCTCCTCCTCCTTCCCTGTACTTCCATCTCCAAAGCTCTTCTCTCGTCACTCTCTCCATCTAATCTTGGGTCTTCCTCTCCTCCTCCTTCCCTGTACTTCCATCTCCAAAGCTCTTCTCTCGTCACTCTTTCTATCTAATCTTGGGTAGTCCTCTCCTCCTCCTTCCCTGTACTTCCATCTCCAAAGCTCTTCTCTCGTCACTCTCTCCATCTAATCTTGGGTAGTCCTCTCCTCCTCCTTCCCTGTACTTCCATCTCCAAAGCTCTTCTCTCGTCACTCGCTCCATCTAATCTTGGGTCTTCCTCTCCTCCTCCTTCCCTGTACTTCCATCTCGAAAGCTCTTCTCTCGTCACTCTCTCCATCTAATCTTGGGTAGTCCTCTCCTCCTCCTTCCCTGTACTTCCATCTCCAAAGCTCTTCTCTCGTCACTCTCTCCATCTAATCTTGGGTCTTTCTCTCCTCCTCCTTCCCTGTACTTCCATCTCCAAAGCTCTTCTAGCGTTACTCTCTCCATCTAATCCTGCGTCTTCCTCTCCTCCACCTTCCCTGTACTTCCATCTCCAAAGCTCTTCTCTCGTCACTCTCTCCATCTAATCTTGGGTAGTCCTCTCCTCCTCCTTTCCTGTACTTCCATCTCTAAAGCTCTTCTAGCGTCACTCTCTCCATCTAATCCTGCGTCTTCTTCTCCTCCTCCTTCCCTGTACTTTTATCTCCAAAGCTCTTCTCTCGTCACTCTCTCCATCTAATCTTGGGTCTTTCTCTCCTCCTTCTTCCCTGTACGTCCATCTTGAAAGCTCTTCTAGCGTCACTCTCTCCATCTAATCCTGCGTCTTCCTCTCCTCCTCCTTCCCTGTACTTCCATCTCCAAAGCTCTTCTCTCGTCACTCTCTCCATCTAATCCTTCGTCTTCCTCTCCTCCTCCTTCCCTGTACTTCCATCTCTAAAGCTCTTCTAGCGTCACTCTCTCCATCTAATCCTGCGTCTTCCTCTCCTCCTCCTTCCCTGTACTTCCATCTCCAAAGCTCTTCTCTCGTCACTCTCTCTATCTAATCTTGGGTCTTCCTCTCCTCCTCCTTCCCTGTACTTCCATCTCGAAAGCTCTTCTAGCGTCACTCTCTCCATCTAATCCTGTGTCTTCCTCTCCTCCTCCTTCCCTGTACTTCCATCTCCAAAGCTCTTCTCTTGTCACTCTCTCCATCTAATCTTGGGTAGTCCTCTCCTCCTCCTTCCCTGTACTTCCATCTCCAAAGCTCTTCTCTCGTCACTCTCTCCATCTAATCTTGGGTAGTCCTCTCCTCCTCCTTCCCTGTACTTCCATCTCCAAAGCTCTTCTCTCGTCACTCTCTCCATCTAATCTTGGGTCTTCCTCTCCTCCTCCTTCCCTGTACTTCCATCTCCAAAGCTCTTCTCTCGTCACTCTCTCCCTAAAATCTTGGGTAGTCCTCTTTTCCTCCTTCCCTGTACTTCCATCTCCAAAGCTCTTCTCTCGTCACTCTCTTCATCTAATCTTGGGTCTTCCTCTCCTCCTTCTTCCCTGTACTTCCATCTCCAAAGCTCTTCTCTCGTCACTCTCTCCATCTAATCTTGGGTAGTCCTCTCCTCCTCCTTCCCTGTACTTCCATCTCGAAAGCTCTTCTAGCGTCACTCTCTCCATCTAATCCTTCGTCTTCCTCTCCTCCTCCTTCCCTGTACTTCCATCTCCAAAGCTCTTCTCTCGTCACTCTCTCCATCTAATCTTGGGTAGTCCTCTCCTTCTTCTTTCCTGTACTTCCATCTCCAAAGCTCTTCTCTCGTCACTCTCTCCATCTAATCTTGGGTCTTCCTCTCCTCCTCCTTCCCTGTACTTCCATCTCCAAAGCTCTTCTCTCGTCACTCTCTCCATCTAATCTTCGGCCTTCCTCTTCTCCTCCCTCCTTGTACTTCCATCTCAAAAGCTCTCCTATCGTCAATCTCTCCATCCCTCTTCATTATGTGTCCATACCATCTACTCTTGCTTCCTGAGTCTTCTTTGAAATCACCGCCACCTTTGTTGTTCCTTTGATCCTTGTATTTGTGATTCTGTCCTCCCTCGTCACGCCACACATCCATCACAGCATTCTCATTTCTGCTACTTCCATCCTCTTCTCATTACTCTTCTTTACATGTAATGCCTCTGCTCCACACGTTATAGTTGGTCTTACAACAGTTTTGTATACTTTTCCCTTTAATTTCACCGGCATTTTCCTGTCACACAGAACCCCTGATGCATCTCTCGAACTCTTCCATCCCGCTTGGATCCTTCTGGTTACTTCCTTATCTTCATTTCCACCTGGTGATATGGTAGATCCCAAATATTTGAAGGCTTCTACTCTCGTTATTTCCATTCCATCTAACCTAATGCTTTCACCTCTGTCCTGCTTTTCTTCATCATCCCTCTGTTTCCAGTACTAATCTCCACTGCTCCAGCACTTGTTCTACCTCTTCTTTAGTCTCACTGACTAAGGCCACATCATCTGCATACATCATGTTCCAGCGTATCCCCACTCGCACGTTCTCAGTCACCACGTCAAAGACAATGTAAAGAAGAAGGGGCTTAACGCAGAGCCCTGATGTAGCCCCACTTCCACTCCAAAACTGTCTATCATGACTACTCCACTCCTTACCGTGTTTTGACACTTCTGTACATTTCCTTCACCAATCTTACATATATTTTTCTCACACTTTTCTTTTTCTCAAACATCTCCATAGTACTTGTCTTGGTATTCTATCATACGCTTTCTCCAGATCCATAAAAACCATATGTAGTTCCTTCTGTTTCTCCCTGTACTTTTCCACCATTTGCCTCACTATAAACACTGGGCAAATATAAAAGGCCAAATAGTTAACTAAACGGCAAAGTTAAAAATCTCCCAAACTCACAAGAAAACCTGATACAAAAACCTAAGTCCGACTTTCTCCCTACTGTTTCGCGAGCCAATTCAAGAAATACAACTGCAGCTTCATCGAGAAAAACAACTACCAATGTTCACTCACCAGCAGGAGATCTCAGAGCTGCAGTGAGCCCCAGAGTTACGGCGTGCAGGCCCACCTGTGTGTGGACACGCCCTGTCGCCTATGATCCCCCCTCCGCCTTGTGGGTTCTGCCTTTTTAGGCAAAGGCTAGAGGAAGGATACCTCGATCACAAACCAGGATGTGAAGTGCCTATAGGCGAGCACCAACAGGCTGGTGTCTTGGCAGCAGCTCACTCACCGGCGTGCCATCAAGTGTCCGAAGGGCACGCCTCGGATAGATTCATGGCCGCCTCGGAGGGATTCGACGCATTCTCCAAAAGACTCCCGTCATTTTTTTCCTTATCCTCACACCCCACACAGACACTCGCTTTACACGTTGACCTTGATTAAATGGCCTGACTAAAGAGAGGTCACGCAACCTTGTCCATTGCCTCTATTTCTTCCAGTACTCACTGGAAGAAACGGAAATTCAGATGCAACTCTCTAGACCAGTGTCCTTTATCTGGGGTTAGTAGCCTTTGCGACTCGTGCAAGGAAGATATTATAGGAATTTTCGCAGATCAACATACAAAAAACTAACTACTTCAACCCCATATTCTGTACACATTACGTGGACAATACACTAAAAATATGCAATAACCTAAATCATATTCCGAGCTTCATCAGACGAATGGAAGAAGAGAGAGTACTAAAATTCACATTCGAACAACCCACAAACGGCACATTTAACTTTTTTTATATTAAACTAACATACGAAGGAAACGGCAAAATAAATACAAACATTTAGATAAAACCAATAGACAAAGAAGTATACTTAAATTATAATTGCTTGTCGCCACACACAGATACATAGAGTATACAAGGCATGCTCTACTTGGGCATAAGAAAAAATCTCATTAATAACGATTTTACATTGATAAAGATGGGCAAACTATATCCCGAATAATGCAGAAATAGACAAAATACATCAAAATATGTCACCTAGCAAAAGGCAAGCCAGAAATCAAGGCATATTTTTAATCGCAAAAGCCCGACAAAATTGATGCCGAAGAGAAATAAATCACTAAAGGATATTACGAAACAAAACTCACGACATCAGAATGCAAAAATATTAGTAAAAGGTTACAAACAGACCAAATTTTCATCTATATTTTCCACAAGACGAAAATATTTAAAGGACAATCATTTGGTATATCATTTCAACTGCTCTGGGGACGATTGTACGTCGTCATAAATCGGATATACCAATAAACAGAGCACAACACCACCGCCCCCAGAATTAGGGAACACTTAAAAACAGTACATGGTACCAAAGAATTAAACAACATATCAGAACACTTTAAACTTATTTATAGATCTAACAACAAACAAGACCTAAAACTAGCAGAATCACTTCTAATTAGAGGCAAGCAACTATTTAAACATAAAATCGGATGAATTGCGTAAAGTCTTAAGCATATTTTAAAAAAATCCATAAAAAATAAAATTAATCTTGTAATACTTAAATGTGACTCTTCATCAGTACAAAGTGGGTGGATATTTCATATGAATAAACAAGATATTTAAGACTCGCTGTTTATTTCTATCAGAAGTCATTTCAAACAATTTAAAATTAAATACAAGTAAATATTTTGTAAACTAGAGATTAAATCGAAGAACCCACTGATTACTTCAACGGAAGTTGAGGGAGATCTATTTTTGGCCGTTTGTCTGTCTGTCAGCAAGATTGCATAAAAAGTAATAAACGAATCTCAATCAAGTTTTTCGAGGTTTATTTTGGATATCCCAGCTACGAAATGTTTAGATTTAGTGAAGAATCCACTTAGCGGTTTTAATGTTTCCATGAAACCCCTTTTCTCCATTATAAAGCATAGGGACTGGCTAAAATGTGTAATCCTGCTATCTAGAAGCTGTTAGTGTAAAATATGCTTTCTGATCGCCCTCCAGATATCATTGCACTGCAGCCACAAAAAAACATTACATTGTACAACTGAGAAATAATGCACGACCTTGCTTGCCTTCCTTCATGCAAATTTATCAATAACATCATCCTAAGAACTCTGTCGAGCGATTGCATGATTAATGCTAATGAAATCGAGACCTGTCAATCGTTCTTGCGACACGGTTGACCTCAAGTAGGACTTGATTAGTTGCAACTTACAAAAGCTCTTTTCTACTCCAGCCACCGCCCTCGATACTGGGTGTTCGCTTCTCCCTGGTAATCCATGCCGCCCTGGGGGTTGTCCATATTGCTCATGCCTAAATCCGCCCTGCCAACAGCACTTTGGAAAACTTGAAAAGTGAACAAATGTATGACAGAATTCCACTCAACCTTGATAGATCTTGGCGGTGTTTAAAATTATACTCTTATACACATTACACTCAACACACGTTTATTCTAGCTTTCTCGTAAGGTTTGTGATGTGAAAGTGTGAGTCAATAATACCCACGTCGCAGTGAAGGGCTAGTATGTTGTGCACATCAGTGCTTAATTACCTCTTTTAGTACTCCAGTACTCTTCAGATCCCTGGAACAGAGGCACGCAAGCCTAGCCTGAATGCTCCTAGTAGTCTCAACCAAGATCGAGATTACCCGAGCTTTATTCCTTCTTGACATCTCAATTTTACAATTTTTTCACCACTTATTTATAGGCTCCTTGGCGCTGATTTTAGCATTTTTTTTACCACTTTGCTTAGAAGTTCCCCATCGAATTTCATGTATGGCATCTGAATTTGTTGGCTGGTTGGTGACCAACTTCCATCCATTCATCCCTGGTCGTGTCTGGAAAGGGACGGTCACTCCCCCCTATTGGATCCTGTTAGGGAACATGTCTTCTGTTTTCCCATTCATGTATCTTTTTATTATCCCTATCCTTTTCTTCCTAATTTTCTTTACGCCCAAGTCACGGTAGTCAAGCTGCCGAACGCCTCCCAAGTTTAGTCACTGGACGAAAAAGGTGGTCTTGAATGGTGCCCACTGGGTCCAAACCACACTCTATACACCCTCTTCGGATCGAGTTCAGTGGGCGGGCGTTTGGCGCACGCGAATTGAAAATAAGGGATCCACACTCCGCCCAAAATTAAAATTATAAAAGAAATAACCGAACATGCTTAAATGTTGACAAACGTAATATCTCTGGGGCCCATCTTAAAGAGCGAAATGTATAGGTAAGTTCCCCCTCTCCCCAAAGCAGTGTGGAGCTCGGCCGATCACTTGATGAAGCGTGTCGTTTTCCGGTGCGCCGCCGCCCCTGACAGTGCCGAACCAGCCATAATTGTGATCATCTCCTAGTATAAGCTGCCTAGAAACGTTGTAAATGGGATTACCAACACCTCAATAGTGGGTCTTAACGTGTAGATAGAGGTGAGTAGGAAAAGGGGCAAAGAAAAAATAATAGCGTAGGCGAGTTGCGAACAGCTTCCGGCGTCGCTGGACCCCTGTTAGCCAGCCGCGAATCCACTCGGCCATTCTGATTCTCAAAAAAGACTCATTCAAGCGAAGCTTTTAAGCCGCTCGCCTGCACTTCTCGTACGCTATATTACGAAGCCCTACCCATCAAAGATGAATGGTCACCCTGAGAATTTGAATTAGGTGGCTTTGTCCCGGTAAGTAAAGTCCTCCGAATGGGATAATAGCTTAATGTGAACAACCCCCCAAAATGACGACTGATTCCAGTCTTAAGCAGGGCCATTTCAAGAGGCCTAGGTTGCCAAATAAGTGGTGGTTAAACAAAAGAATGTTGTTGTCCTTTTTCAAGGCGAATTCCGGTGAGAGGCGGGTCCGTCGTCATTTCGATAAAGGATCAAGCCGAAACAAGCCTGTCTAGCCTCGAGGCCCCTTTGGTTTGGGAAGACTAAAGAGCAAAAACCCTGCCCTCTTCACCCAAAGAAACGTTGAAAAAAATTAGGAGTTATCTTTTGGGTAGGGTTCCAGAGACGGGCTTGTCCATTGTTGCATCAGCGAGGGACCAGGCTGAGGGTGGGATGAAGAAGGTGTGAGGGGTGTCAAGATCCACCCTGGCACTCTTTGTTTTGTTTGACCAGACAGGCTATTTGAGACAGTTCTTACTAGCTACAGTGTGTAGGCATTCGTGCCATTATTACGGAGTTCTAATCACTGCCAATACTTCTGCTAAACAAGTAAATCATGTCTAAATGCAAAGATGGACCCTCTCTAAGTTTGCTTAACTTGTGCTAAGGTCGTGAATGATAAATAAATCGCATGCACAACCAAGTGGTTGAATTGTGGTGGGTTGCAAAATGCTCTCTCTAACCATTGTCATAGATATGTATACGCAAGAGGTTATGACCGTCCAACCTGTTGACTGTATTTTGTATAGAGAGGCTAAGGAGGTACACCAGCCTTGGTCTACATGACAAGGGACCTTCAATGCCTCTCAGTTGAGAAAGGAATCTTCCTCTTTTTTTCCTTAAGGGGCACGGATATCTGCCTTCCTGGCCGCCGTGCTGACGGAACTCAGCGCCCCATCCGGCCCCAGCTTAGCCTCTTCTTCTTTCGGACACCCTGTCTTCTCACCCCACTTCCTCACTTTCCATACAACCTCTCCCACGACTTTCTCTAGTAGGCCTCTAATTTCACAGGGCCGACACCGACCAGCATCCTCTCACCCAACTATCCTGGATGGGGGCTGGGGGGAGGGGACAACGTTCCCTCACCCCTGAGCGACGGTTTGGGGAAATGGGTTTTTAACAGTCTGCTTCATTCCAACCCTCACCTTCCCCACATACCCTTTCTCTCCTTTTCACAGTCTATCGATTTTAAGCCGTGCCTAAGAAGATTTCGCAATGCTGATGGGCTGCCAGGTCACTAGGTGGGAGGAGTGGCCTCGAATGGCGGCAGCTGGCCTTTCCAGAACCGGGTTAAACCCTTGCAGAGCAGGCTACTGCGTGAGGTGATTATCCCCTGGGTCCCGTGAAAACTATAGGGTCACCATTTCCGATGATTATAAATAAAAAAAATACCCTTTACTTCCCCTGTAACATCCTCGGAGTCACTTCAGGCAGCTCCACCGAAAAAATGGAGGTCCCAACCCCTGTAGTTTCACAGGAAACCCTCCAAACCTCTTTAATCGGGAGGAGGTTTACTCCTCTCCTATGCATAAGGGTGCAGGGGAGTCTCCCTAATCCCCTTCTCTGGAGTCGCTAAAAAGATCGAACGCAGTACTCCCGGCACTGTAGAAGCTTTGGGAGCAGATGAGTGGCGAAAAATAGTCAAATGTGGTAACTTACACGGTTTTTTCCTGGCCAGAAGCAGAAGTGCCACCGGCCCGAGAGCTATACCTAACTGTCTAAGGAGTTTCATAGCCCAAGAGGCTCAGGGTATGACTGGCATCTCTCGGTGGCATGTGCACCGTCGAGATAGGCTGCAGATGCAGTGAGAGCTGTTGGAGACTGAAGGAGGTGCCGGGCTCGCGCTTACAGGCGAATAATGCACTGTGCATGGTGCAGAGCGAGTTGAATCTACCCACCCCCACCCCCGAGACATCACAGATATCATTCGAGGTACTTCTTGTCATCTTATCTTTGACCAGCGCACCGGCATCCTTTGGAGAAGAGAGGGGGCAAGTATGGTGACCCCCTCTAAACCCTACTTGGGCGCCCGCAGGTCTTTGGAGGGCATGGACCGACGGACCCTGCATTCCCTTGCCCCCCTAAAGGAGGTGGGCCGTATCGTGCCGCGGTCAATAATGGGCCGACTGCCTGCCTTCTTGGCAGTCCCCTTGGAAAACAAAGGGGGGACTGCCACTGTGAAGAGGGAGTCGACTCCAAGAAGAGGTCGAGGGCGAGTCCCCTGCACTCGTAGGCATAGGAGAGGAATAAGCGCCCTCTCCGATAGAAATAGTTTGAAGGGTTGGCTCCCTGCCAAAGCACAGGGGGGGGGGAGGAAGTCGCCCGAAGGCAGCTCCGTCACTGATTAAGGGGGAGTAAAGGGGAGATTGATTTTTTTTTATTCGTGGGCATGGTTACCCTGGTCTTTTCGCGGGACGAAAACGCGAATCACCCCCACACAGTTGCCCACTCTGTGACAGGTGAATACGTGGCCGGCAAAGCCAGTTGCCGCCATTTGAGGCTACTCCTCCCACCTAGTGGCCTGGCAGCCCATCATCATGGTGGTTCTACCGTGCGCTCGGCTTAAAATCGATAGAGATTGAAAGGAGAAAGAAAGGGGATGTGAGGGAAGTGTGGGTATGGATGAAGCAGGTTGTTAAAAAGCCACCACCCCAAACCGGAGCTCAAGGGTGAGGGGACGCTTTCCTCTCCTCTCTCATCCCCGATCCGGGATAATTGGGCATCTGCCCTGTGCAATTAGAGGCCGACGAAAGTTGTGGGAGAGGTTGTGGGGAGCGTGAGGAAGTAGGGTATAAACGCAAGGTGTCAGAAAGAAGAAGAAGAGGCTAAGCTTGGGACTGACGGGGCGCTTAGTCCCGTGAGTACGGCGGCCAGAAAGGCAAATCGCCGCGCCCCTTACGTGGCATGCCTTCGCAAGATGGTAGCCTATCCATCCAAACGATGTACGCTTGAGACACTGCATGTTATTACTGGTAGCAGTCGTCTTTGGCTTGGATGCCAGATTTAGTAATTATTTGTCGTTGAGCCTCGAGATAACTGCTGCCGTTTTGGCCTCAGTATCTCATCTGTATTTCAAACTTAGATGTATATCAATGTTGCAATGGCCTAAGTCTCAAGTAAAAGACAAGCTGCAAATAGTTGTAAGAAATTGTAATGTAAATAGTTCGGGCAATCCAAATTTATCATTTGAAGAAGATTTCATTAAATCTATGACCGACTCATTCTCTGTTCCTAACAACAAGGAAGACTTACAAGTCCTCAATTATTTGCCGGACATCAGTAAGAAACTCGGCTCCTTAGATTAAGTATCCTACTATAAAGAAGATCCTCCTGAGGTTTAATACCCCGGTACCTTTCTCTGACGGAACTTTTGTTTTCGTTTGCTGGCATGGTTCATAGCCCTAAACGAAGTCGTCTTTCAGATGGTAGCTTTGAACAACTGGTTTTGCTGAAAGCAAATATTTACAGCGGTTGAGCATTATATTAACACTTAACTTGTGGTTTTTACCCTTATAGTTTCAATACTTGCGTACTGCAGTAAAATTGTAAAATTAAATTTTTTTACTTATATATGATGACCATTTATGGATGTGTTATGGACCTGGTGAAATGAGAATTGAGAAAAATATAACTAAAAACTATATGTAGGTCATTTAATACTGTCTTTTTCGCTGATAGGTTATGATAATACGAAATTTTAAGTTTATCACATGAAAAACCGAAAGGTGAATCGTCAATCCCCATGGTTTAGATCAGGTGACATAAGATTATATATATATATAAAATGCTAAAAAGCCGAAAGCCATCAAAGTTCAAGTATAGAAAAAAACTAAGAAAAAAAAAATACTAACAAAATACCAAAATTTAAAAAAAAAAGGTTCGCAACATGACGATGTGTTGATGTCGAAGATGTGACGATGGAGAAATGGACATGAAAAAATGGCGAAAGGTGTGATGAGGGTGAAGGTTTGATGACGAAAAATGTTCTGACATGAATAATAAGTTATTTAAACCAGCGAGCATGCTTCTCCCGTACAAGCATTGTAATATGGAATAAAAGAGTAAAAGAAATCTAAAAAAATGAGAACTCTGATGTATCATAATGGGTTCACGGCAACCCGTAAAACATTTTACTTAAATGTTTGTATTGACAATGGTTATCTAAGATCGCTTATTCCCTACGCTATATGTCTCGTTTAGAAATGTTTGAATTGACATTTCTATTTAGTTGCGATCTGTGCATGTGTTGCAACTAAGGTTAATTACATGTGAATACTACAAAAGCAATAACGAGCGACAATAAGTATGCCAGACCCCTTAAAAAAGTAAGCTTCATGTATGATACGTTATCAGTATCTCGCCTCCTAAAAATATTTTGAAGGGAAAGGTGTGGGAGGAGAGATATAGAAAGATTGTCGGTCCCCTCCGGTCATCTCAGGATGACCGGAGGGGGGAAGGTTGAAATACCATAGTAGACTTAAGTTTACCTAGTTGGTCGGTGGACCTACAGCTTTACGTGCGGACCGAACCACGGTGTGCAATATATCCCTTTAATATTCATTCTTACTATAGTGCCGCTGTCCCACGTATACAGTGTTTATTTAGCCCTTTAGGTGTGAATGATAGAAGAAAAGTGTAGGGAGAAGGACTCAGGCACCCTCCCTGCGGTAAGCCAGCCTCCATCTTTAATTATTCTTCTCGATGGTTCCCCATCTCGATGTATGCACGTCGTTCATTAACGTAGTTGCAGATTGGTCTTTCAGGTTTGCTGTTCATACATAACTGTATTATTTTGTATTGCATTCCCTTAACCCAGACTTTGTCGAATGTTTTTGAAACGTCCCTGCAAACGATATCAACGCTAGACTTTTCCTTTTTTGCTTTAGCTATTTTGTCGGTAATGACCATGAGGGCCATTTCCGACCTCCTTTTCTTTCTAAATCTCAAATGAAATTTGTCCAGAAGATTGTTTTCCTCCAGGTGCTTGATTAGCCGATGGTTTAATATTTTCTCAAACACCTTCCCGATGAAGTATAGTAGAGAGATTGGTCTGTGATTCTCTACTCGTGTCAGTGATTTTCCCGCTTTGGAGATAAATATCATATTTGCTACTATTAGTTACTTGGGGAAATAGCCGGTGTTAAGGCAAGCGTTAAATACAGTTATGATTCCCTGCAGTAATTTTTAAGGTGATTCTTCGTATTGCTTCTTAGTGAGTTCTGATCTTCCTGGAGCCTTTTAATTGAATTGCAAAATTGTGGTTTTGATTTCTTGCACGGTGAGTTTCGTGTCGGTACCGTCCAAGGTGTCTCGCATTGCGTCCACATTTGAGTGTGGAACTGTTCTAACTGTTTCCTCGTTGAGTGCTCTAATGATGTTTCGTTCGAAATCGATGTTGAACTCTTCGTTTTCCTCTTCACTTATGTTAAATCTCTTCTTCCAGTCGTCCTTGAATATGCGTCCTATCGTGTCCTCGTCCTCTAAGGTGTTTCCTTGGCTGTCTTTTATTGTCATTTTTCTAGCTCCTGCTTTGCCTTTCATTTGGTTTACCTTCTTCCAAAATTTTCTTTTATGGGTGCATCATTTTCAATTTTCTTGATTGTTCCATTCCAGTGTTCCTTTTTTTCTAATATCTCCATATTCAGCTCTCTCTTTTTCCTTCTCATTTCGATGTGTAGCTCCCTCGGATAATGTCTGGCTCTAGTTTTCTAAAAATGTTTCCGTATATCCGTATTTTATTTCTCCATCCGTTGACGTTTATCTGTAGTATCCTTAGGTCCATCTTGTCCATTGTGGGTTGATAATTCCTAGGGCGTTGCCGGTCCATTTGATCGTTTAATCAGTCCGAAGAAATAAGTAGTGCTTATTTCCGTTTCCTTGATTGTTTTATGGTCTCTTTGGATTTTGTGATTTTTCCTGGTATTGGGAGAAAGGGCCGGCAGAGGTCTTTCTTGTGGCTGTCTCGGACTCTGGCCCGACTTAGATTTCTTTCTTTGATGTTTTTTCTCGTTACCTTCTTTGGTTCTTTTTCAGCTGATTCGGAACTTATTTCATCGGTGTCACTCTCCTCATCCAATTCCGTTGCGCTCTCTTCTGCCTGAGAGTTCCCTTTAGTATCCTTATCTGCCGTTTGCATGTTTAATATTGCTGAGGAATTGACTTCGTGTGGAACGATTATCGTTTCCAAACCGTTAGCCTTCAATAACGCGTTTCGTGTATTCTCATAGGTTCCGGGTTGTAGTGCGTTTTGTATATGTGCGTGGATCATGCATGTATATATATATATATATATATATATATATATATATATATATATTATATATATATATATATATATATATATATATATTCCCAAACATGCCTGCCTGAGATGTTGGGTAATGCAGTCGCTGTTTTCCCTTGCATCTTTGCTACTGCAGCATAAGAGGTGTTGCTTCCCATGATCTTCTTTTCTTGATGTTTTGTTCTCCTTTCCTTTAATCACCTCTTTTCTTTTGGGCATTGTATAACCACCGTGCAATGGATTCCCCCGCAGTTTATACATTTCTTCGTTGCGTTGTTACATTTTAAAAAGTCTGTGGCGCACTCTGAGCACATGACTTGTCCTTTTGGGGGGCAATTGGCCGAAGTATGTTCTTCTATGGCGTATCAATTAAAACACATTTGTATATTCACAAATGTGTCCCTTTGTATATTCGCTGGAGGAATCATCATACTAAAGGCTAGGAGTTCTTTTTCTTGGGTTTTTGTTGCCATTTATGTAGTCTCGCATCTTACTTTAAATACATGAGTTTGATCTTTGAATTTGATCACCTCTTGAATCTTGATCCGTCTCTCCTTGTCCATGATTTATTTTTTAATTTCTTCCCATCAGTGAGCCTCCACCCATGCTTCCACTTTTCTGCAGACGAAGTTCCTGTTTGCTGTAATTTGTGGCGGTGTCTTTGCTTCCAGGTCGAGTTTTTTCAGAGTTATTCTCCCAGTCGTCGAAAGTAGTTGCTCTACGTCTTTTCCTTCGGGGCATATCACGGTGCATCCATTTGGAGTTTCAAAACATTTGATCAGTTGGATCGAGAGGTCTGCACTACTTGCTTCGGTGTCCTTTTTTTTGCCGTTCGGTACAAGTCTTTTAAATTCTTCGGGGTGATGGTTTCGCACTCTCCTTGGTCACCCTACCTAGCTAAACCTAGCCCTATCAGCCGGTAAAGTAAAGTAAAGTAGAAAAGGTGTGGAATGTGAGCTAGAATAGATCGCCAAGCCCCTTCCCCTCCGGTCATCCTAAGATAACCAGAGGGGAAGGAGAGGGCACTAGGCCCTCCCAGTCACCCTCTCCCTCCAGAGTCCTGTTGGACTTCTGGTTAGGAGAGAGGGAGACAGGAAGAAGGACAGGGAGAGGAAGAGGAAAGGGAAAGGGGGATAGCAAAGTTTGAAGTAGTGTGGAAGATTAAAAGGAGACCAAGGTGGTCAGCGGACCTACTGCTTTACGTGGAATCCGAACCACGGTGTGTACTATATCCTGTCTATTCATTCAATCTCTATTGCCCCTGTCCCACGTATGCTGTGTTTAAGCCCAGTGTGAAGGATAGAAGAAAATGTAGATGCAAAAGAAGGAAGTAGAAGATGTGCTGGTGAGTGCAAAGTATACGTGGAGGTCACGCTAATCTCTGGCATTTAGAAATGTTATAGTTTAGAATTAAAATGAATAGAAATAGTTGCCTGAGTATCAGGTTTATCCTTTATGTTCCTTTTATGTCATGTTTTTAAATCTGTGTTATTGTTGCTGTGATGTGGCGTTCAAACCATTGTTTTAGTTGTTTTCCTTTACTGGTATAAAAATTTCTCCTTTCTATTTTACTATACCTGTTTCTTGTTTATCCTTTTATGTTTCTTGTTTCTTTTTGTTATTTCTAGCTGTTTCTAACTTTGTTTACTTACTCTCTCTGTTTGTTCTCATCATGTGAACACTTCGTCCTCTTCTTCGTTGATCTTCGAAGTATAGGTAGGGAATTCTCTACGTGCTTCCCCTTCTTGTCTCTGGGTGATCATAGCCATTACCTCCTCTCCTATCTCGCGTTGCGTGGTTTGGATGAGTTTCTTGGCCCTTTTCTCTATAATCTTGTTGATTGGCTGAATTTTTGCTTCGCGATGCACATCTTGCTGTCTTCTTTTCTTCGTGATTATCAAAACTGCCTTGTTATGTATTCGTTGCAGTGCGATAAGATTACTTTTTGAGATTGTATACAATGGTATCACCGGATATACCATTGTTGACTGGATTAAGGCTTGATAAATTTTCTTCTTGTTTTTTCTTTTAAGTGCCCCGAGCCTAAATAGTAGCCCGAGTCTCTTTCTTCCCTTTTCTACTCTTTCTCTCGCATGCTTGGTGTATCCTCTCTTCGTAATCGTCAATCCTAGCACTGTAGCTTCATTTGTGTATTCGTATCTGTTTCCTTCGATCACAATGTTGGTGAGTCTCCTCCTGTGTATTGGTACGATTTTAAATTTATTCCTGTTTGTGCTGATCTTCCATTGTTTTTCATAAGCATTGATCCGTAGTATTTCTTCTGCTGTCAGTCTTGCTTGCATATCAGGGTTCCTATAAGGGCAGACGACAATCTGTGTGATGTCATCTGCGAACTGTATATTTAGGCACCCGTATGTAGCTGGTGGAGGAATGTCCGAGGTATATACAGAGTATAATGTTGGACTCAGACATCCTCCTTGCGGAAGGCCAACCTCTATCTTGAATTTATCTCCATGGTAGTTTCCCATTTTGATAAATGCGTTTCGTTCGGTTATGTAATTGCAAAGTAGTCTTTCCATCTTGCTCTCTAGGCGTAACTGCAATATCTTATATTTCATTCCTTTCGTCCATACTTTGTCAAAAGCTTTGGACATATCCTTGCAGACTATATCAACGCTAGCCTTTTCTCTTTTTGCTTACGCTATTTTTTCTGTTATGACCGCGAGGGCCATCTCCATGCTTCTTTTCTTTCTGAAGCCGAATTGAAATTTATTTAGGTCATTAGCTTCCAGATGCTCATTTAGGCGAGTGTTCATAATTTTCTCGAACATCTTCCCGATGAAGTCAAGTAGAGATTTAGGTCTGTAATTCTCCACTCGTGTAGTAGGCTTGCCAGCTTTGGGTATGGAAATCGTCTTGGCTACATTAAATACTGAAGTAATTCCCTGCAGTATTTTTTCAGTGGCTTGTTTGTAGTGCCTATTAGTGAGCTCTGATCTACCCGGTGCCTTCTGCTTAAACTGAGCGATTGTGTTTTTTAATTCTTGTGTTGTTACCGTCCAAGGTGTCTCTTGCTGCATCTACATTTATGTAAGGAAGTATCCTGTCCTCTTCTAGTTCGAGTTGTCTTGTGATGTTTCGTTCGAAGTCCCTGTCGAAGTCTTGATTGTCCCCCGTAACTATTTTATTTTTATTTTTTCCGTTAATTCAAGTGAGCTTTTGTATCCATTTGCAACCTTTAAAAACTTCAAAATTTTAAACTAAATTTAAATTTTGATGAATGATTTAATATGCTATTCTTTATTGTTGATCACAGATGACATATGAATGATTCATTAAAATTTGAATTTAGTTTAAAATTTTGAACTTTTTAAAAAGGTTGCAATTTAGAAAATAAAAAAAACATGTTTTTTACATTATTTTTTGAAAGCTAATTTACTCATTAAATGACTAAGACGATTTTTATAAAGAATAACTATTTCTAGATAAAGGATTCATCTTTGATTTATTTTTAGTTCATGTCCCTAGCTGCAATGTATATTGAGAAATTGCTTCTCCAAAACAGTCCACTTTGAGGAGGGGGGGGGGAGGCTACCATGGAAATATAATATTCCATATATATTTTCTCCTAATCAAATAAATAAAGGATCCTATAAAAGAAAAATAGGCACGTGGTGCTCATTAAGAAAATAGCGACCTCTGGTACCTCTAACAGATTGGTCCTAAATATCTCCATTGCAGTTATTTACATATATATAAATATATATATATATATATATATATATATATATATATATATATATATATATATATATATATATATATATATATATATATACACTCGTATCAATATTTCTATTGATGTAAAATATAAACTTGTAAGATAGCATTGTTTTATTTTTGAAAAGCCGTATAAATATAAAAAGTGTAAGCTGAATGTTCCAATTCAATTTTGTTTGAAATTCATGTTTGCCGTGATTTGTGCGAGGCTTGACTATAAATTGGAAATTAAAAAGTGTCTAAGGATGAATATCGCAATATCTGAAGACTTTCCAAGATCCTGCCAATAAAGAATCCTGAATCCACTACTGAAGATATCTTTTACCCATACAAGAAGCCCTGATCACCTTTACCCAGCCTTCACTCAAGAAATAAGAAAACTCCACCGCCTGTAGTGCATCACGCGAAAGGCACTTCCAAAAGAAGAGAATCGATCGCAACAGGGAAGAAGTAAAATAAGAGGCAATAACGATCACAGGTGATAACTTGAATTAGATTGTTTTGTCGCGATGTGATAATGGCAAAAGCGTGACGATGGCGAAGACGTGACCATAGTGAAGACATAACGATGGCAAAGACATGACGAGGTGATATACATTTCTTCGGTATCGACGCATCGTCATTTTGCGATACCTGCTTCTTTGATTTTTCTCGCATATTTTAATCTTTATGTAGTTTTTTTATATCCCTTACAAATTCGATGGCATTTTGTTCCATTTGCGTGTAATACACGTTATATTACCTATGATAAATACCTCATAACATAATACACATTAAAGGCCAAAAACTACAAAGGCCAGAATCCCGAGGAACCCAACGAGGGCGATGCTATCGGCACGCTCACCTCTCCAACCTTTGACCGCGATCATCAACTTGAGCAGGCAAAGTATCGATAAATAAGGAGTGAGAATCGACCACACGAAGCAGCTGCTGCCATTGATCGATGATACGAACCAATGATGTGATCATGAAAATACAATAAAAGCTGTAGAATGTTAACTATTTGCTTTAAACTTATAGGAATCTGTTACAAGTCAGTAGTTCATTAGAAATCAATAATATTGAGCTGCCTAATGTAATTTCATTAATATTAGACACATGTGAACTTTATTTATACGATATTTTATTAGTTTTCATTAAAGTCTGATTTATTTATCATGGAATTGTTAAGATTATTCTTAGAAGTGTTTAAGTTGTGAGACTTGACCATTGATTCAGGAAGACTATTCCACCTCTATTTTTATTGTGAGGGACTGCCCTCAAAGGACCACCGTGAGAGAAAGCCTCTTGGAAATACCCCTCTATTCTTTCAAGACCACGTGAGCCAGCGTGAGAAGTTTAGAAAGTCGAGAAAGAATCCGTCACTCGCTTAATCACCCGTCCCAGCTGTGTTTGTTTTCAGACGCCAATCGTCCCCTACCTCCCCTGCGATAACGCCGTGCGCGACCATATTAACCCTACCCCCATATCGCGAGGCGAGTTTGATCGTCTTGAACGACGCGTTATCATGAATTGTGTTTGCTTAGACTGGCGCCAAGAATCTTTTGGGGACTGCAAGGCTCTGAGGTGTCTAACAGAGCAGCCACCCGGGTATTTAACCCGAAGCTCACCATCTCTCGAGGAGATTGAAAGCCCACCATCCACTATGTTCAGACTGCCGTCTGTTTCCCGTGACCCCCCCGTAACTCGTCGTCGTACGTCGTCGAAGATCTCGTCAGCAGATCTACCTTCGTTAAGCTTTGGCCCCTGTTCAGAGGAAAGCTATCGATCCTCTTTCTTTACGGAGAGTTGTGTGGCCCTCTTATCTTCCCCCCGCCTTCAAGATTCCCGTATTTCGAGACTGGGACTCCCTGACGATCAGCAGAATCGTCTCGAGTTGAGATTACGTCTCTCTGGAGCAGAGAAAATATCATTCTTCATCATGAAGTAATCCACCCCCATCTTCGAGTCCTCCTAGTCAGGACTCCCCGAAGTATCTTCTTGAAGACCTGCGCCGTTGTCTTCCACCCCCCATCCAATTCGCCCGCGCTTGAAGGTAAAGCGATCATGTATGGTCATCCCCAGATTACCTCGTTAATCTTCACTTAATTCATTTAACTACTATAAGTAATTTGTTCCTCCTTTTGTATGTATATATATATATATATATATATATATATATATATATATATATATATATATATATATATATATATATTAATATATATATAGTCCCAGGAAGAGAAATTGGACGCGAATGAGCAATGAGACAAGAAACAGGAGTTTTTTAGAGGTAAGAGAAAGGGACATTAGAAGAAGACTAGAATCAAAGAGAGCAGAGGGCAGCACGATGAAGGCAATCCTCTACCAAGAAGACAGAGATAACGCCAAGGGTAAAAAGTTTGAAATTCCTGGCCGAGACTCGAACCCGGGTCTGCCGATTGCCGGTCAGATGCTCTACCGCTAAGCTACCAGGCACAGTGACTCTACTTCGCCCAAAGCGTTACCCCATCAAACCCAGTATCTCTCTAAGCTAGGAACCTCCAAGGATTTTTTCTACATCATCTTACCCGCTCACAATTTAAAGGCTCATCTTCCATGTCACATACAAAGAAGGAGCAAATGCAAGTTCTGCGGGTGATAACCACCACAAGGCTTTCTGGAATCAAGGCAACGGCCACCGCTAACTTCTCAAATCTACTCTCACCGACGAGACTCCACGAAGCCTACTTCTCCATTGCTATTAAAGTTTCACACGTGTTTCTCATATAACTTCACCGAACTAAAAAAAAAACCACTACTCTCACCCACGAGAGATTCCCGAAGCCTACTCCTCCCTTGCTATTCAAGTTCCACATACTTTTCTCATTATAACTTCATCGACTCAAATAATATTTGATTCACTCCGCCGTTATCACTAACTTTAACATACGGTGAAGAGTTTAATTACCAATCTTATTTAATTACAGTTTTGAAAGTGCCTATAGTTAAGCGATATATTCAGAGCAATAATATTAAATTACCGACGAAGTGAATAATTCCATTGTTTATGTGTATCATATCCTTTTGCATATTCAATCGATATCATTTAATTAATCCTTATTGACCATTTATCTTAATAAAGCACAAATTCCAATCTCTTTCCTTGCAATCATTCAGAGTAAAGGGTATACATTCAATCCCTCAAATTCACACCTAAAGGTCAATGCTCCATTTTGGTTTTGGAAGTGAATCAAGAAAATGCAAATAGGTCCTACTGGCATACAATTCAGGGTCAGCGGTATCAGCGATGCTTACCATATTTGTGTCAAGAAGTGGGTATAAAATGCTTTTGCTTTTCGACTTTTCCCGTTGATCTATCGTGCAGTTCGTCAATGGCATCAATTTATTTTCTGCCGTCCCCGAATCGGATACACTCGCGGGACGGGGCAGTATTGGATGGACCGCTTCCCCGAACCCTTCTGCGAAGATTGTTTGGTAGGCCCACACTGTACGCAACGTTTTGGTTGGATGCCCTAGTCTGGGGGAGCTTCTTGCTAGGTATCTGTTCCCGGGTTGTGGGGAGCGAGTTCCCTGCCCCATAGGTTTTAGAGGAGTCTGACCTTCACATTATTCTTTTATTATTATTATTATTGGATGTGCGTTTGAGCCACTTTCGAATGTCAAGGTTAAATAACTCTTCACGGGAGACTGCCACGAGGACACCGAAAGATGTAAAATCACTTCGGGGAGCCGGGCCTACCATGGCTATCTGCACCTATTAATTAATTTCAGATAAGTTCTTGTTGTTTTTTACTATAAATCAGTTTTCTTTGTTCTTTCAGAGGCCCTGTTCTCATTGGTGATCACCTGATTAGTCCTAAATTAAAAAAAAAATGTACTCCAGGATTTTGAACCTACCTTCCTTCCTCCTTTGAGCATTAATGACCGGTGAGGTTTTTGCTACTGCAATGACCTCTTTAACTATTGATCCATTTTCTCCTTCACTTTTTTATTTAGCTAATTTCCCTGTAACTTTATCCACTATGTCATTGTTATCATTATTCGTCCCCCTCAACCATCGTTTAAACTTCAATTCAAAGTTAGGGAATTTACATCCCAGAATTAATCGTGTGTGAAAGGCGGGTAAGCCATAGGCCAACTTAAATTTTCGGGCCTAATTGTGAAAAAAAAGAAAGAAAAGTTATCCTTCATTTATTATTGTTTTCTACGTTATTTTTTTACGAGAAAATAAACATTGCTGACTATTACAATTTGATGAGAGGTCCCCTTTTATCTAAATCATTTTAATAATCGAAATAAGAATTGAATGAATAATATATAACTAATGGTGTTTACATTTGTTTGTTTGCTTAATAAAACGTAGTAATAATTTTGGGTATTACTTGAGTAGATGGAGAAACTCCATGCCAGGGGAAAAGAAGCCCCCTCCCTATCATACTAGCGAGGGGGGAGGGGTATAGGAGGGTAGCAGGAAGCCAGATTGGGCCGTAGGTCAAATTTATTTTTGCTTAATTGGTTTATAAAGTTATTTTGCAGCCATATTCAGGCCAGGGCCAGACTGCTAAAATAACTCCATTTGTCGAGTATAAAAGGATTAGATTCTCTCAGAGATATACACACACATGAACGCACATACTCCTCTCGCAAACACACATTAACATGCTGGCGTCTTTTCTTTTTATACTTGAAAATGGCGGACTATGGTGGAGAACAAGTGAGTGAAAACAAAGAAGTGGGGCTAGGACAATAAGGGAAGGAAGGGTTAGGGAGTACATTCGAATTTGTTAACATAGTGACGTCAAACAATACATTTAAAATACAATATGACGTGACGCCTCCATATATGAAAACTTGAGGTTAAACCGAAATGAACAATCCGAAGGGCCTTATCATCAGGTCTGCGAAATGTGCCCCACATCATTTATCCCAGTGAATTGCGCGTTGAATCCTCTGTTTGGGGACAATTTTTAATTTTTTATCATTAATTCCCACCTCATTAGTTGACCCAATTATTTATTTAAATAAATACGCTAATGTAGCTCGTTAATGATCTTAATTTTCTAGAAAAATATAACGACCTATTTTTCATTAATCTCATTTGTGTATCTTAGATGCAAGTTCACTTTTAATGGCGAACTTTAACGAGAAAAATTGTGCATCTATGTACTAGCAAAAGTACCCGGCATTTCCCGGGCATATAGAACTATCTTGAACAAATTAAATTCAATGCTTGAGTTAAATTGCGGAATTAAAAGTTGGTTTATTTTTACTTTTGAGGAATGGAGTAGTGTATCATGAAAGACTAACAGAGAATGATTTTCACATTACCATGATATTCCACATTCAACTTATGGGTCGTGCACTCTTAGTTCTCTAGGGCTTCTGGATAAACCACGGTTCTTGTTCGTTGGTTCGGTACAAAGATGCTGAGTTTTTCTGCGCTGCAAGTGCAGGTAGTAGCCACATAAAGCTGGCCATGAAAGAAGCAGAGGGTGGAGAGATCCATCACAATTGCTTTAAAAGTTTGTCACTGACTTTTATTCAGTCATGGCAAAGCATGGCTTACATGACATTTCCAGCAAGCAAGTCAGCGTCATGACATCACATTAGAGCGGCTGGGTGAGCAAGCGGGTGGGCGAGCAACGTGACTAGCGGGTGGCAACTATAGACTTTACAGTGCGCCTCAAGCGGATGGGCGCGAGTTTTAAATAAATATCTAATATGTATTAAACGTCAGCAAAAGGTCCCCACACTACCTCGGCAATGCTTCACCGCAGGAACAATACACTAAGGAGCCATTCGCTTGCAACCTCTTACTTAGACTCCTCGGTATAAAGAACCCTTTTGCACTCATCTATGATTCAGTTTTATGCTTTTTACCTCAAGCGCACTTCTTTGTTCTATTACATATATTGTCTCAAAAGAGGCTTCTTTGCTGGCGTCATTAGACCGAAAAGTCCAATTCTCTAAGCCTCTTTCTTCCTTACCATACCATTGTGATTGAAACCTTTGTTCGGTCGACGCTGACTAATTGCTAAGGAATTTATGGAGCTGTGAGGCGGCCGTTTCGGAAAGATGTCACTCTGAAGAAATCCTCTCTGCGAATTAGCAATCTTTCGCGGCCGTCCTGTTCGTATTTATTCTCCTTTTTCTGTCAAATACTAACTGTATTGTTTAAATAGCATTTATAATGAATCAATTGTCACTTTTTATAATTATTTTATGTTAACCCCAGTTTTTTTTTAAGTATTTTGAGAGTGCTAGTATTCATGGTAGTGGATACCGAAACTAGTTCTGTAATAAAAGTGATTCTACTGAAGTATTCGTTCTTACAGAGATACTCGCTCTGACACGAGTATCTGCTCACTTAAATTTTCAATATTCCTGAAATATTATGTGCTTTCGTGTGGTTATAAAACTAACAGGAAACTCAATAAACATATATTTAACTTAAGGAATACACATAAGAAAGATAATACTTTGTATATACCAACAATTGATAATAAACCAAATATATCAGGGGACAAAAGTATTCAACCAATAATAATGTCAGTCATTTTAATATTGCATTTAATATTTGTTTGCAATAACAGCATGAAAATTATTCTCATAGTTTGATATTAGCTTTTCGCCTTTATTTCGTTCGACTCTTCTACGCAAATCTCCATTAAAGGTGGAAGGTTCTGTGGATTTCTCTTTCGGATTGCAGCTTTCGGTATTCGCCACAAATGTTCAATAGGATTGAAAAGATCTGGCGATTGAAATGGTCATGGAAGGAAGTTTATTTTTCTCTTATTAAACAATTCTTGAATTAATTTGGCCTTGTGCCTAGGATCGTTGTCCAGCTGAAAAATCCATTGATTTCGGCTGTAGAATTTCAAGGTTAGAAATTCACTTGCCTTTTCAAGATACTTTCTGGCAAACTTTAAACGGTTCGATAGATAGGTTTTTTTATTAAGAAGTGGAGTTTTGTGGGGAGTGAAAGAATGCAGATCATTAGGATGGAGCTCTCTACTAATCATTCTTTTACTCACTTTAGTCCTGACAATTCCAGATCGCTTTGTAGATCTTTCATTGGATTATTCTTCCGCTTTCGAAGCATGCAACGTCGAGACCGGTCGTTATCTTGCGAGGCGTTCCGGCTATTGGCAAGTTGGAGGAGGTGACTCCATATTCGCGATGCTTTCGAACTATAGAAATAACAGTTGCATAAGGCATTTCAATTCGATCAGAACTAGTTCTATAGCTTGAGGAACTTCTTTGACCTTCGGTATTGCTCAAAGCAAAAGTTCTTCTATGGATTCTTATCCAGGAATAACGGTGCTAATATTCAGCAATTTACCTTAGTTAGTTTCTAGAAAATTCTCGAATCTTCAATCTTACTCATATTCTTCGAATTAAAAAAACTCTTTTGCTCAATGGCAATATTATTGCGTGTTTAATATTAAGACAAATAACAATGTGTAAATAACAAATAACAACTATAAAAAATGACAAAGACTAAAAAAATATAAAAAAACAAAACAAAAAGGCAACAAGGAAGCGCGCTCCGGCGTCGGGGGTAGGCCCGCCTCTCCCCGGTGCCTGAACTTGCGACCTACAAAAAGGTAAAATAAAGTGAAGTAGGCCAACCTTCTCCAAAAAGTCGTATAATCCGCAAGTCCGTGTGCACTAACCAGTCTCGAGTACAAGGCTGTATTTTCAGCATTCGAGCCTTTGTTATTGTTTGTTCATTTGAGCGTTTGTATCATTTGTTATTATTATTTATTTTCTTTCTGCTTTCTTTTGCACTTTTTTGCTTTTATGCAAATCATCTTATTTTTGCTTTATATATATATATATATATATATATATATATATATATATATATATATATATATATATATAGTACAAGAGAAAGAAGAATTGGACGCGAATGAGCAAATGAGACAAGAAACCGAAGTTTTTTAAAGGCAAGAGAGAGGGACATTAGAAGAATCCAGAATCAAAGAGAGCAGAGGGCGGCAGAGTGAAGGCAATCCTTTACCGAGAAGACAGAAATAACGCCAGGGGAAAAAAGATTTTAAAAATTCCTGGCCGGGAATCAAACCCGAGTCTGCTGATTACCGGTCAGATGCTTTACCGCTAAGCTACCAGGCAGAATAACTATATCTCGCCCAAAGCGTTACCCGATCAAACCCAGTATCTCCCTAAGCTAGGAAGACAGAAATAACGCCAGAGCAAAAAATTTTGAAAAAGGTTTTGGGCGAATTATAGTTAATGTGATGATATCTGGTTGATGTTTTTATTGTTTCTTCTGCTTCCGTCAAATCGTTGTCTATATCTGATTTGACGGATTTCATTATCAGGGAAAGTGATTTTGTTTATCTCTTCCTGCGGTAGTCTTTCGCTCAGTTTCTCCCAAAGGTTCCTCGCACGTTTATGTAGAACTTTGTTTCCGGGTTCTGATGTGGCTCTCCGCTGTAGGTCCTCTGATGTGAGTCGATTGTATTTTCTCTTGTTTGCGATGAATCTGGTGGCGCAGTTTTGTATTCTCTCTTTCTTTTTTTTATTTGTGAGTTGGTTAATGTGTGTGTAAGGCTTATCGAATAAACCAGCTTGGGGCGGACGAGGGCCATGTATAGTTTCCGCTCGTTTTCGCTCGAAAGGTTTTGGAATCTGCGCAGTTCTGTTAGGGTCGTTTTTGCTGCCGACACTTTTTGTATTAAATCGAAAGTACATCCTTTTGTCGTTAGTTTGAGGCCCAGGACTCGACTTTCCGTGGTATACAGCTGTTTTTTACCGGTTTAGGGGGATTAAGTGGAACTTGTTTATGTTTGTTTTAATTTTGTTCCTTTTTCGTACTCGTTTAAGTGCTTGGTTTCTCTTGATGTCCTCTTGCAATGTCTTTCTATTGTTTTTTTTTGTGTATTATGCCCTCTTTCACCCCTTTATGGGTCTAAACAGGCACGGTATTTTATGGTGATTAAAGTTTAGAAGCGTGAATAATAGTCATGAGTGTGTGAACGGTGATGTGATAGATGAAGTGAATTGAAATGAATGGGTGGTAGTAATGAAATGGTGTCTGAATTAAAAGGTCTTTTAAAATTGCAAGAAGCAAAGCTTCATTATTTATCGAGTTTTGCTTCTTTTCTTTTTCTAGAATTTAGTTTATAATTTACTTTTCTTTAAGTCTGCAATCAGTGCCGTACTTGTTTGGGGTTCGACGGCGAGGACTTTCTTCCGTGTTGGGCTGTTACTCAAGTACTTTTTCCGGTGTCGGTGGAATCTAGTGCAGGTTAGTAGTATGTGTGGGATAGATAACTGGGCGTTGCAGGTAGTGCATTGTGGTTGGGGAGAATTTGCGAAGCGGTAGCTGTGGGTAAGCTTTGTGTGTCCTAGTCGTAAGCGTCCTAAGACGACTTCATCTCTTCGACAATTTCTGGGAGAACTCTTTCATTTGTTGACGTCATCTTTTATTTGTCGTAGAAGTTGACGGCCGTGTACATACCATTCATACTTCCAATGGTTTTTAACTGCCTCGATAAAGAGGTTGTAATAGTCTTTGTAGTATGTGGGTTCAGTGGGCAGTGAGTTATCTACGACTGATGATTTTGCAGCTCTATCAGCATCTTCATTGCCTTTTATCCCTACATGGGAGGGGCACCAGCATAGGGTTACGTTACCTGAAAGCGATGTTATCTTTCTTTGTTTTCAATAGCTAAGGGGTGAGTTTGGTTGCGTGATTTTATCATTGTCAGCGCACTTTTTGAGTCTGAAAATATTGTGGTTTTGTTGGTACCTGTTTTGACGGACTTAGTTTGTTGTTATGTCTGTAAACACCTGCAAGGTATTTGAGTTCTGTAACTTGTCTTTGGTGGCGCAAAGGTAGTATTCTGGTCTCGGCGCAAAGTGAGGATGTTGGGGTTGATTTTAAGGCACCGGGGGCTAGACGGAGGGTTTGGTTTTGTACAGGATCTAATTCCTGGATTACAGATTTTGATGCTGCTCCTTACAGATGACATCCGTAGTTTATTCTGGACAAGATGAGAGTTTCATAAAGGTACAGGAGGGTGCTTCTCTCTGCCCCCGAGTGATGATGCCACAGTTTAGTCAGAATGTTTGTAACTTTGTAGCACCGTGTTTTGAGGTTTAAGATGTGGGTTTTCCATGTAAGCCTCTGATCCAGTTTGAGACCTAGAAATTTTATGTTATTTTGAAAAGTGATTGGGCGTCGTTCAAAATATTCCTGTGGGATTTTTTTACATTTATTGCTCTACTCACGCGCTATTTGTGAGTTTCTCATATATATATATATATATATATATATATATATATATATATATATATATATATATATATAAAATGAAAAATCTCACAAAGTGGCACGTGAGGAAAGCAATAATATGAAAATTAACCCCCAGACGAATGAAAAGATGAATTCAAGCACTTTCGAACTATATTTGCAAGTTCATTTTCAAGGAATAGCATGAAAATGGAGAGACAACCTTATATAGGCTACAAAGATATGAAGGGAACGCCCATCACATAGTACAAACCAATGGAAAAAACACAAAAACAAGACATAAAAATACCAAGAAAAAGAACAATAGGCAACCAATAACAGACATACTCGTATGCATCCCTAAAACGATATACACACAAAACGCCATGTATATGAATGGAATATAGTGGGTGACCCCCCCATCCCCCCCAAAAAAACACAAAAAAACAAAACAAAAAAACCCAAACATTTTAAAGGATTATCATTGGAGTGAAACATTTAGGGCTTAGAGTTAATCGCCAGTCAAAAAAGAGACACGTGGTGGGGGAGTCAATGCGAATGATATTACACTAATAAAGAGTGACAACAGGCTGTATTATGAAGTTATTTCATTTAGTAGAAGTTTTTTTTAAAAACAGGGTCGAGTTTAAAAAGGCCAAGGGGAATATTTATATTAGGTAAGATGCCAATTAACAGTTTGACTGCGTCAGTTATTATTCAAGGCATTATTCTCGGTGCTAGAGGTTTAAAAAAATAATTAAATTATTTTCTACTCAAAATTTTATTTAATACACTGTACATTGTACAATGAGAACACTAGACACAAATGCTTTATATATCGGAGGTAATGGGGAAAGGATCACAAGGAAGGGAGGAAAAGGAACAAGTAGATTAAGGAACCGGTAAATCTGTAACGATTTTTCAAGTTAGTTTTGGCCCGAAAGAATTTTGAATAACTATATTAATTTAAATTTGTTTCGAAAATCGTCATAAATTTATCCGTTCCTTAATCTATGTTTTACTTTGTCCCCCTTCCTTGTGATCCTTTCCCCACTCCCTCCTACATATAAACATTTTTCTAGTCTTCTCATTGTGCGACTGCTCGGTTTCGGCCCGATTCACATCAACGAATTTGAGCTCTCGCACCTGGAAAAATTCTCAGGCACTTCTTTTGCATTGGACGCTGGATATCTTTGGAAAAAGAGAAAGAAAACGAAGATCATCTATGTGGAAAGGCAACTCGCGCTATTACGAGCCATTTCCACTGACTCATTCTTCTCTTCAACAGAATCTTTTTCACTTTTCCCGTACAGGGGACTAAAAAATAGAGAATTTTAATCAACTAGCCATATTTAATATTATGGCAGCCTAAACTCTTCACCCCCTCCGATCCTGCCTCCCCATGCGTAGCTAAGTGTACTGCCAAACAGAGCCTAGTTCGAACTATGCTCGTCATGTGATATGGCCTAATCGAGGTGGTGGGGTAAGCAGATTTGAAGAATAGCCCGCTGTCGAACCCTCCGCCATAGACACCTCGGATAAGAGACGAAGCTGCAACCTTTGAGGAAGAGTTCTCTCGATCCCTAATGCCAGCCAGGACCATCGACGGACATAAAACCGTCTCTGTGCACGCCGGAAGCCGCTTTGATATCCAATTTTTTAAATCCACCGCCCAGTTTTACGATTTTTTAAAAATAGGAAGCTTTTTGACCACCGACATAAAACCTGTACTGAAATAATGTTTACTTACTTTTAATGTGATCCTTGCGGTTGGTACTGATTAATTAAAGAGTCGAGGTTAGGTTAAATTTTTGTAAGAATATTATTCACAACACTGAACCCACTTTCAACCAAGTAGGAAGAAGGGAAAGCACGAGTAGTGAGGAACTTCTGTTCCATAGATTTGGATAGAGCTGGGGCATTTTCTTGTTCTGCCAAAGTTGTAGGTATCCTCCATCGTTAAATTTTGTTTCAATTCAGTATCTTACTCGTATTTTGATTGCAATAGTTCTTCTTGGCAGGTGACTTCATCATCACTCCATCCATGCATCGAATTCAAGGTTGATGATATCTTCAAAGCGATTTTCCATGCATTTTTGTAGTGTATTAAGATGATTACTAAATATA